>JARWIR010000012.1:0-1244687 GCA_029959085.1 Nemophila menziesii | reverse complement strand
TATGATCATTATATTCTTGTAACAGTTTAATATTCACCGGTTTAACAATTTTTACAATTTCTATTGTTATGTTTTGGATTCTTTTTGTTTTTATATTGTGTTGTGATTCATTCCTTTATAATTATTATCTTTCTGTATAGGTTTCGATTCGAGTAGCTTAAGTTGTTAGTGTGCAGGTTAGTAAATTTTCATGTTCAAACATGGAATTTCATGTTTTCAAACATGGAATTCCATGTTTCAATCATGGAATTTACAAGTCATTTTTATGTGTTGCGGATTTTGCCTGCCTTTTTGAGTTTTTTGTTGGTATCAAAACTGTTTTAATCAAATCCTTCACAATATGAAATACTAATCAATTTCCATTTCTAATCAAATTCTTCATAATACTTAATAAACTAACAAGTCATTTTAAACATTACAATCTAAAACATTCCAAAATAAGTACAATTAAATACGAAATACTCTTTTCAATATAATAATAGAAACGTCAACACATTCATCAATATTCTTTTAGATAACTGATTCTTTGATCTTTGAACTGCATATACACTCTTCAATGAACATAATCCACTGAGGGTTGCTCATCACTTAGAAAAGCTAGTAGTTCTTCCTTTTCACTGTTTGTATCTTATCATCTTCTTGTTCATCAGTAAATCTTCTTCTTGGAGGCATTTTTACTTGTATTTACACAAACTCCAACCACAAGAAACAAATTAGTAGTCTTGACTTGATAACTTTTCTTCTTGGTGCCATTTTCACCTGTTTTTACACAAACTCCAAGCACAAGAAAACATATTAGTAGCCTGAATTGAGTTAATTCCATGTTTAATACAGTTATCAAAACATGGAATTTCATGTTTAATACAATTATCAAAATATTAAATTTCATGTTTTGATAAATGTATTAAACATGGAATTCCATGTTTGATACAGTTCCTAACAACATTCTGCAGAATTCCGAACTATACTGTAATTACACTTAAGGTCCCTAAACTACACATTCTATCTTAATACAGTTATCAACACATGGAATTTAATGATTTGATATCTGTATTAAACATGGAATTCCATGTTTGATACAATTACTAACAACATTCTGCAGAATTCCGAACTATACTGTAATTACACTTAAGGTCCCTATACTACACATTCTATCTTAATACAGTTATCAACACATGGAATTTCATGTTTTGATAAATGTATTAAACATGGAATTCCATGTTTGATACAGTTACTAACAACATTCTGCAGAATTTCGAACTATACTGTAATTACACTTAAGGTCCCTAAACTACACATTCTATCTTAATACAGTTATCAACACATGGAATTTAATGATTTGATAACTGTATTAAACATGGAATTCCATGTTTAATACAATTATCAAATCATTAAATTCCATATTATGCAGTAATTACACTATAAGGTCCCTAAACTACACATTCTGTCTATAATACAGTTTTCAAAACATGTAATTTCATGATTTGATAACTGTATTAAACATGGAATTCCATGTTTAATACAGTTACGAAAAATATTATGCAGAATTCTGCATTATGCAATACTTACACTGTAAGGTCCCTAAATTACACAATTTGTCCTTGTTTATCTATATTTTACAGTATTACATCAAATTTTTGGAAATAATTGCAATATAGGTCCCTGTTTTACAGACTAGTCATGTTTAATCACTCTAATCTTATTTTCGTTCATATTAATCACAGTATTCAATCATATTCATCAAAAATCCCATTATAAACCCTAGAAACTACCAAAATCGTTATTTAGTATCATTATTTTCCTTAATCAAACATAAATCAGTACAAAATCATACAAAACCACACAATAAACACTTACAAATAAAAAATCAATCTAAAAAATGTTACAATAACCATAAAAATTGGGTTTTAATGACTTACTTTTGTGTTTTTTCTGATTTTGTAAGGTGAAACTTCGTTGTTATTGCTCTTCTACACTCTAGGGCTTGATTTTTGCTGTTTTCCGGCGCTTTTTTTGGTTCGCCGTCGATCTTCTCTTCTCTTCGCCGTCGATCTCTTCTTCTGCTCAGCAGCAGTGGTGTGTTTTGTGTGTGTGAGATATCCGTCTGTTTTTAGTGTGTTGTTTTGTTTTAATTTTTATTTTCTTTTCGTTATTACTGTTTTTTTAATTGTTAATAAGGGGTATTTTGGGGTGGGGCTGTTTTCTATAAAATGTCTTATTGAGGGCACCTTTTTTTAAATAACTTTTCTAATAGGCATTTCTCTCTAATTGGCTCTATTAAAATTAAGAAAAAGAATACTTCGCACTTTTAAAACTCAAGCAAACATTTCAAAATAATTTTTTTAAATCAAAAATATAAAAAACAATAATATTCAGGCTATTTTGTTAGTTTCGTGAAATATTTTAAAGTAAATAAATTCGTTACCTCTTATATTATGGTTGTTTTCTACTATTCAAAATGGCATTGGTTACCCCTATTAATAGTTTTTGTGATTCGTTATCCTGGTTGGGATTTAAATCAATTGTTTAGAGTAATTGTTATTAATCCAATCATGATTTTTTAGAAAAATGAAAAAGTTTTAGATTAAATATCAAACGCTATCTTTTTCTATTCTTTTGGAGAAGTGGGAAAGTCACTTTTGTGCATGAAATATCTCACATAGGGAGAGAGATAGAAAAAAAATTAGTATAAATATGCTTACCCATCTATTATATCTAAAAGGATGAGTCGTGGGCCGTGAGTTAGGGAGTTTGGGGAGTCAAAAAATAAAATATGAAACACCTATCCTATCATCAGAAAGACATAACGTTCACGCACTCAAGACGCCATAAAGCCAGAATATTTGACTTTGAAAAAGTGCGCCATAAAGCCAGAATATTTGACTTTGAGATAGTGTAACCTTAATGGAGTAATTGAAGACCCATTTATGGTGACGTTTCTAAAATGCCCTTGCTCTCCGCATTTTCCTATAAATAGAGACTCTCCCTCACTAGAAATACACCAGAAAAAAGTATAACGCTATGCCTCTCTTTCTCTCTAAAACGCTAGTAGAACCTCGTTTTTTCCGTTAGAGATACCGGTACGCCGGAATATCTTTTTAACAACCTGTGTATTTTGTTATTCATTTTCTTTCCGTGTAAGTGTATTTTGTATTCCTATAATCGTATTTTATTGTTTTTTTTGTAATAGTTAGTTTACATTAAAATGAATATTATTTTTTTTACTTTTGGGAAACCATTTCTGTTTTGTTAAAACCGGTGATTATTTTAATCACAATTTAAAAAGATATTCATTTTCTTTACTCACCGGTTATTTTCTGAAATGGCTCTTCCTATTTTGGCTGTTGGTTCTCCTATGAACGCAAAACCACTTCTCGACGTGAACAAGATAGAACCCCTTAATGGTTCTAACTACAAGCGTTGGGCACAAAAGGTTATGATTTGTCTTTAGAAATATGAACTCGACTTTGCTATAGTCGAGGCTCCTCCACTTATGGAAATTGGAGCTCATACTGAACAAGAGCTAGCTAGACATCTTGCCCTCGAATCCAGGTTCAAGAGAGCTAATACCATGGCTCGGGGCTGGATGTTGAACAATGTTACCAATCCCATCTTTGATCTCCTTGCCAAAGAGAAATCGGCAAAGGTCATATGGGAAACTCTCGAGAAGAAATATAAGGCTGATAATTCTAGTAAGAAAAAGTACGTCACTAGGAATTGGTACATAGTGCTAACACGTTAGCAGCTCGATTACTAAAAGGTATTTATTTCCCAAAAAATAACTTTCTTGATGTAAATTTGCGACAATCTCGAACATGGTCATGAGCCAATCTATTAGAAGGACGATATATGATAATGAATTATGGTAGATATAAAATCGGAGATGGAGAATCTATAAATGTTTGGACTGATAAATGGTTAGTTACAAGGTGGACATTGGAAAAACCTCAATGATATACAAAAGATGAATAATTGGGTCAACGAATGGGATACATAAATACTTGATGGAATCTTTCCAACACCAATCATACCGGTCAATTTGAGGGAAAAAGTTTTCTCAAAAGTGGAGCCAGGTAAGTTTTATATGACCTTATGCTAATAATGGAGAATATGTAACAAAGACAGGGTACAAATTGCTAACAAATCATGAGTTGTTTGAAGAACCTCAATAGTCGGCAGCGGCTGGGGATCTATGGAAAACTATTTGGAAATCGAATATACCAACAAAGGCTAGAATTTTCAACTGGAAAACGTGTAATAATGAAATTCCATCAGGAAAGAACCTAGCGAAAAGGAAATGCGAAATTGAAGAGGAATGTAGATGGTGCGGTAAGTAAAAAAGAGACAGTTTAGCATTTGTTGCTCACATGTGAAGTAGCGAAAATGGTATGGGCTGGATAAGCGTTACAAATAAGTATCTAAGATAGAGATAGAGATAGGTCAGTGGTTGCTGAAGATCATTGAATCATATACTCATGGAGGATGGAAAAAAGAAGTAATAATATCATACGTTTTACTTATGATTTGGAACTTGTAGAAATCTAAGATAAAAAACAGACATAGTAACTCAACAGTGGAGCCAGATGAGATAATGCGCATCAATAACAAAAATATGAATGATCACTTTGGAAGGTCCTGATTTAGGAATGAGCAAATCCAGAGCACGAAATACGGAACCAAGTAATTTGTCAGAAATTGATCTCGATTTTCAAACTAATATTACTTTTACTTGTGATGCATCTTTTGATTAGGCACATAACCCTACGGGAGTAGGAGTTGTCCAGATTAATAAAAAAGATGGGTCTCGAATGGATTTTACGACCACAATATTTTACAACACCAGTGTAGAAAGAGAAGCACACGCAATCGTAACCGCACTGGAAATTGGGAGACAATATCAGAATGAGGAGAAAACCATATTCTCCGATAACCTTGAATTAATCCAGGGTATTGAGCAAGTGTCGGCGGTTAGGTGGAGGCTCAGGTCGTGGATCAGACAAATCAGAAAATTGGCAATTGGGGTGGACTCAATTTATCTCAAACACGTTCTATAGAATTAGAATACCAAAACGGATACACTAGCAAAGAATACTAGGCACATGGCAACGATTTTTCAACAATCAACTGACAAATTACTACATCGGTTTTCGAAGATAGAAGTAGGTTAATATTGTCTGATATGTTGGTAACTTATTTAATAAAAGAAAACGACTATTAGATGTAAGGTAATCCAAATCCTTGTATTTATATTTGTTTACCCAGTATATATCATTACTCTTTGTAACTACAATTGACACAATTATCAGCTAAACATATGGATTATGGCTGAATAATTATACGTATGGAAGGTTTTCGAAAAGATTATTGAATTACCTATCTTAAATGATTAAGACACACCATAAACTAGACTTTCACTTTAGAAATAAAAGATTAATAATTAATTATGATTATGATGCTCCAAAGTCCAAACGTGTTGAGAGGCGAAGAATGAGAATGCAGCCTCAGCTCCACGTCATATTGGGGACGCGTGTCTTAGGCAAGGGACAGCCAAACTTCAGATAGTAGTATTCTGTAAGAGTCATTTGACAGTGACATGGGTATACGTGTCGAAAAATCCCTTGTGCAGCCCCTCCCTTTTCTTTTCTTTCTTTTTTCTTTGCTAATTCCTTTTTCTATACTTTTTCAGTTTTAGTTTTCCTTACTCTTTTTTTTTTGTTCAACTTGTTTTCCTTACTTAAAAATGCACGACTTTCATTAGTTTTCCCTACTTCATTCTATCGTCGTCGGAAAAAAAAATTCACTTTCACCCTCCCTATATTCAGTGAGACTATTTGAACAAAAAAAAACTCAGTGAGACTAATTTATTTTTAAAAGG
Organism: Nemophila menziesii; assembly: GCA_029959085.1. NCBI lineage: Eukaryota > Viridiplantae > Streptophyta > Magnoliopsida > Boraginales > Hydrophyllaceae > Nemophila > Nemophila menziesii. The sequence continues at coordinate 1,238,812 of JARWIR010000012.1, read as the reverse complement.
TTGGGTAACAATGCTACCTTATTAATATGTAATAACGGTCAAAATATTCGCTAGGACTGTTTAAACTATCGGTAAAAATTTCCTTCTAGTTTTATAGCGATCGTGCTTGGTCGTTAAAACGTGATCGCTATCACTAGTGTTACTCGTTAGAGGCCACATCTACAACAGACATTGAAAAAATGGTCGCTAGGGATACGAGTACTTTAACGATCACACTTATGGTCAGTAACGGTGGTGCATTATTTTACCACTTGTTTAGTCGGTAGTGTGACCAACAAATACCGACTATCGTTGGTTGATAATGCACCACCATTACCAACCACAAGTGTGGTTGCTAAAGGATTTACCTCTCTAGCGGTCACAAATTAATTACTAATTGTATTGAATTATTGACTGAGTAGCTTGCCTAAGCTTTTACTATCTTCTTCTTCGTCGTTGAATTCACCGAGTAACCTATGTTTTTTCTCCTTTCATCTTCTCCGCTGGTTTTACTGAGTAGGGTGTGATGTTTAGTGCCTTCGTGCACTGAAGTTGATAGAAGAGAAAGAATGGTTAGAAGAGGAAATGCTCATAAAAAAGGTGAATGGATGAGAAAGAAAATTGCTAAAAATTGCAATGTTTGCTTGAATGAAATGGTTACAGATGAGAGAAAATCTAATTTTATACTATATATATATCTTAATTTTCAAAAGGTATTTTTGACCCACAAGGTTTTAAAGGCTCATTTTGAAAAAACTAGATTAAAAGATTCTTTTTTAAACACAAAAATGGTCTCCAAAACCTCATAGATAATTTACATTAATTATATATATTATACCTCTACAACAATTAACAACCTTAATATATAAAAACAATTCAAGCTTTTTTCAATGGTAAAAAATACCTCAAATTGATTAGTGGTGAAAACGTTTCTTTAAATATGAGTAAGTAACAGTAGAGGCCGCCAGTGGTAATAGGGGTGAGGGAGGCATAGTGAATCTACTGAAATCAAAATTGAGTGGTATAATTTTTATGTTTCGGGGAAAGATTTTAAGATTTTGGTTTGGAAAATAAATAAAGTGAATCTTTCCGTTGCAACTTTATTGAAGACGATATATTAGCGATCATTGATGATGGTCACTAAAAGGGTTACATAGTAGTCGATAAAGAGTAATAAGCCTTTACCGATCACTAAGTGGTCGTGACTCAATTTCTTTTTTATTATTTTCAGTCAAAATTGATTCCTACCATATAAGTTGATGGCAAAGACTATATGAAATCACAATCTAAAACATTTGGAATGCCTATATGAGCACCTTATTTGAGAGGTCAAAATGAAATACAATGGTAGTTATTATCTTCAAAAACAATATCATGGTTGATTTTTATTTGAGAGATTGGAATAAAAACTAGAGTTACACTATTGATATTATTGGTCGATCTTCAATCTTGATTTAGTTTCATAATCTGGATGTCCAAATATCATATATTAACAAATTATGTGACCACATTCTTCATGATGAAATAGAATTAACAAGTATTGTGGTGATCTATTTTTGACAAAGATAACTCTTTGATGTTTTGGAAAGGGATATTTAGTATAGTTTTGTTTTGAAAGAGAAAGTTACGACTATTCTATTTTCTTATAAATTAACGACCCGTTATAAGAATGAGAATGTTACAATTGACATTAAAGGACAGGGTTATCCAAGACCTGATTTATACTCCTGAAGTTTGTTGAACTTAATTTTTTATACAATTTTTTTTCACATTTTCGTTAGGCATGTTTTTTTTTAAGATGATTGACTTATTAAATAAAAGTTTTAAACATACCCTTAAACAATAACTGGATGATGACTCATTAAACTCTTGTAACTTAAAAAAAAAATGTGATTAGTGATTACACATTCCTGAAGGCGAGGGAAATGAAGAGAACAAAGAAAAATTTGGAAAAAGAAATAAAAGAGGACAAAGAAAACTGGTATTATATAATCTCACGACACGTGGTTACGAAACATAAATGAAAAAGCGAGAATAAGAAACCCAGGACCACATGCGTGTCAGAAAAGAGAGGTCGTTCAACCCACTCTGTGTTGATATATGATTGGGCCAAGTAACCCCCCTCAGTAATCTACTTTACACGTATCACAAATGTTATTCAACAACGGTTCAGATCATCTATGTTATTTTGTGACATTTCATAGATGTACGTCATAACAACTGTACATGTCTGACCCCTGCCCAGAATGGTGACGGGCATCCTGCCCGTTTGGACCCACTTCACCCCCACCCATCAGGTATAGTATTGTGGTCTCCACTTCCCGTCTTCATTATTTAGATCTCCGTATCTCTCTTCTTGTTCTTTGTTCTAAATTTTGAAGTCAAATAATTTCAAGTCTTAATAAGTCTTTTATCAGTTTGATTAATGGCGAGGATGTTTTCTGGAATTAACGTTGGCGAAACTGAAACAGCCAATCCGGTTGAACCGAGTTCCGAGTCAGCTCGAAGGCGGAGAATGGAAATACATCAGTTCCGATTTTCAGCTGCTGATGCTGCTACGGTGGCTCCACCACTAGATAACGGAAGGAAACGCCAACGGAGGGAGATGATTGTTCCTATGCCGCCTCAAAAGAAACTAGTGAAGAACATAGATAAAGTGATTAATTTAGCTACCGAGACTAACACGCCTTTGGTTAGTTATAAAACAGGTCCATCATCTTCTACTTCGGAATCTAGAAATGATTCAGAGTTTGTTGCGGAGGAGCCTAAGTTTGGGACGACCTCTGTTTGTGGAAGGAGGAGGGATATGGAAGATGCTGTTGCTATTCATCCATCCTTTTCCCGATTAAATCAACAGAATTCTCACTTTTTCGGGGTTTACGATGGTCATGGCTGCTCACATGTAACTTTTTCTCTATTTTCGATCATTTCTTATGATTTATCAATTTTTAGTTTTTGTAGCTTTGCAACTTACGACTTTTTCGTAAATGTTTTCTAGGTGGCAACGAGGTGCAAAGATCGGATGCATGACATAGTAAAGAACGAGGTTGAGAATGGTGAAGCTTCATGGGAAGAAATGATGGCTCGAAGCTTTTCAAAGATGGACAAAGAAGTACTTAATTGTTGTAGTGAAGGTGAAAACTCTTCCAGCTGCTCCAGTTGCAGATGTGAGCTTCAAACTCCTAAATGTGATGCTGTTGGTTCCACTGCCGTCGTGGCTTTAGTAACACCGGAGAAGATTGTCGTTTCAAATTGTGGCGATTCTCGTGCTGTCCTGTCTCGTAAAGGCGTGGCCATCCCTCTTTCTTCCGATCATAAGGTAAGTCTTTAAGTTATAGAAAGTTCCGCTTTTTCCTTTTTGCAGATCTGTCCTCTAAATTTGAATTAATTATATGCAGCCCGATAGACCAGATGAACTCACTCGTATAGAAGAAGCTGGTGGCCGGGTCATTTACTGGGACGGGGCAAGAGTTCTTGGAGTTTTAGCAATGTCTCGAGCAATCGGAGATAATTATTTAAAGCCATATGTAATACCCGACCCGGAAGTGACAGTTACAGAGCGGAGTTCAGAAGATGAGTGCTTAATACTTGCAAGCGATGGGCTATGGGATGTGGTATCTAACGAAACAGCATGTGGGGTGGCACGGATGTGTCTTCAGTCACGGAAATCTCCATCTTCACCATCAAGCTCGTTAGATGCTTCTGTGAGTGCAACAGCTGGTGAATGTTCAGACAAGGCTTGTTCAGATGCGTCAGTTCTGTTAACTAAGTTGGCTTTGGCTAGAAATAGTATGGATAATGTTAGTGTTGTAGTAATTGATTTGAGAAGAAATGTATAGCTATTAGCTAACTTCCTTCCATTTCTTTAAATTGTAAAGACAACAAATTAATGCGGCAAGGATTTCATTATCTACCGTGTTATTTTAATCACTATAATTAGGAGTCTTTAAATTATTTTTATATTTTACGTATATATTTGTAGAGATTTTGTTTTATAAGAAAGATGTTACATCCGAACTTGAAGCATAAGACTCATACCAGACCATTTCTTAGGTGTCTTCATAGGTCATACAACGGATCTGCCTATTGAATTGGTCCTTTCATATGGTATATTTGTATCTGCATATTGAATCGGTCCTTCAATCTTGTTCGTTCTTATTTGGAAAAACTTTCATTTTAAAAATTGATAAATAAATACCCATAATCTTCTGAGTAGCGTTGCTTGCGTTTCCCTCCAACACATACCACAATTGCGGCAATTCATTCGTTCATTAATTCATTCTTTCAGTTAAGATGATTAGTTTTTAATAACCTTATGTACTTTGTGGACCACTTCGTGTTTCTTAATAATTAATGATAAAAATATAACTTATGCTCTATCCTTATATAATTTTATAGGTATTTATATTATTTTATTTTCTACCTACTTTTAATTTGATATCTCTTCTCAAATATGTATAAATTTATAATAAACACATTCCACATAATAATTTAAAAATAAAAACTTTAACAAATTATTAAAGCATAACTATTTATATAATTTAGAGTTTACACATGCTTATTTATATTTTTTTTAATATTTATACATGTTTAAATATATATTTAGCAAATACAATATCTAAATAATATATACTAAATAAGTTTAGAATATTAAGAAATAGAGAATTTCTAAAATTTATAATTTATAGTTTATATATTTGCCGTTTGTAGCTTGTTCTTCTAAAGTTTGCACTTCGTAGTTTGTTCCATTATATTTGGTAGTTTTCCTTTTATAGTTTGTAGTTTTCTCATTTAGATTTTCTAATTCTTTCTTTTACGGTTTATAGTTCTGTCTTTTACAATTTATATTTCGTTCCTTAATATTTGTAATTTTATTTATTTTATATGCAATATTTGTATGATTTATTATTTAAGATGTAATTAAAAAGATAATGTAGGGTGTGTTTATTATAAATATTAGTCAAAATATTAAAAAACAAAACAAATAACAAGCAAAAATTGAATTAATAATAGAGCCAATTAGAGATTAATGCCTATTAAAAAACTTATTTAAAAAAAGGTGCCTATAATGAGATTTTTTATAGAAAAATGTCTCATCCCAAACTACCCTTATAATTAACAATTAAAAAAAAAATTAGAAAAAAACAAAACAAAAACTAATAAACACACCCGCGCGTCCGTGAATTTTTTTTAAAATCGTCATAACTAATTCTAAAAAAAAATCAAAAAAATAAAAAATTTATATATTTGGATAAAGCAAATTAATATTTACGTCTATGAATTTTTTCAGGATTTTTTGAATTTTTTAATTTTTTTGAATTTTTTAATTCGCAGAACATGGAATACCATGTTTTGATATAAAGAATTTGTTTTCCGCAGTAACGAAATTCACTGTTTAAAACATGGAATTCCAAGTTCTGCAAATTAAAAAATTAAAAAAAATCAAAAAAACCAAAAAATTCAGAAAATTCCGAAAAAAATCATAGACGTAAATATTAATTTGATTTATCCAAATGTGATTTTTTTTGATTTTTTTTAATTAGTTATGGCGATTTTAAAAAAATTTCGCGGACGCGCGCGTGTGATGAAATTAGTAGTAGGTGGTGGTGGAGGTGGTGATGGTTGTGGTGGCTGTAGTAGTGGTGGTGGTGGTTGTGATGGTGGAGGTGGTGATGGTTGTGGTGGTGGTGGTGGTGGAAATACCCTATTATTTGTTTAAGATTTAAAAATAAATATTGTATTAAAAATAAATATTGTATTAAAAATAAAATAATATATTTAATAATAAGGATAGTATAGGTATAAAAAATATAAAGGGGATGTTTTCTATAAATAATTGTTCTATTAGGCATTTATCTCTAAATAAGAAAATTAGAGGCTTAAAAAATTTAAAGGCATCATTAAGGAGGCATTTATCTCTAATTACCCCTTAATATAAAAGTCTGTAAAATTAAATAAGGATATGAGTGTATATAGTTTGTAGTTCACCCTTTTACATTTGTAGTTCGTTCATTTACAATTTTTAGTTTGCTGCGTATACTTTGTAGTTTGTACCTTTTAAATTTGTAGTTCGCTACTTTACAGTTACTAATTTGCTCTTTTACAGTTTGTAATTCGTTCTGTAGCAGTTGTGGTTCGTTCCTTTATAGTTCATCGTTTTCACTTTTACAGTTTATAGTTTACTGTTATATACTTCATAGTCTGATCTTTTACAGTTCGTAGTTTGCTCATTTATAGTCGTAGTTTCTTTCTTTACAATTTGTAATTTGTTTATTTACTGTTCGTAATTTACTCATTTACATTTTGTAGTTTGCTCATTTACAATCATAATACATCCATTTACAGTTCGTATTGCATCCCTTATATATTTCGTGGTTCTCTCCTTTATAGTTCTAGTTCACTCTTTTACAGTTTGCAGTTCCCTACTATATACTTTGTAATTTGCTTCTTTAGACTTCTTAGTTTTCTCATTTTTAATTTATAGTTTTCTCTTTTACATGCTGTATTTTTCACTGTTTATATACTTTGTAGTCATCTCCTTAAGAGCTTGTAGTTTGCTCTATCCAGTTTATAGTTTCTCTTTTACAATTTATAGTTCCATGTTATATATTTTGTAGTTTGCTCATTTCTAGTTTATAGTTTGCTACTTTACAGTTTGTATTTCAATGTTATATAATTTGTAGTTTGCTCACTGTTGAGCAACCAAAGCCACCAACTACCCTCCTATGAAGTTTGAAAATATTGTTCCTCAAAACCCTCCACAAAACCTGAGTAAGTTTACAAATATAGAGAGGCCAAAAAAGAAATAAGAACACTTGTGGTCAAAGAAGGAAGAGTCTATCAAATACCGAGGAGTGAATCCTTTACAAAGCAATTTTCATCTTTTACCAAGTCACAAAAATAATAGAGGTTGGAGAATGTTCAAAGAAAAGAAAGTCGTAGGATAAAAATGTACAAGAAGGTAAAAAGGGGGGAAACAGTGAAATAGGCTCCTTGTGACTTGTTTTGGTATTTTAAGGACTTTTGTGCCTTGATTTAGAGTTCTAAAAACTTTACTTGTTTTGGCATTTTGATAAATTTTATCTCTTGTTTTAGGGTATAATAACATTTACGACTCGTTTTTGGTATTCTCATGACTTTGTTCACTTGTTTTGGGGTTGTAATGACTAATGGCACGTATTTTGGTGTAGCAGTAGAACTTGTTGTTTGTTGATTAGACTTTTAATCTACAAATTATGACAAGGGTGGTGGTTTTTATATTTTTTTTATGAAACTGATGAGTTTTGATAATTTATTAGCATTTCTAGGTATTTGTCCAATGTTTTTTTGGCTATGAAATTGATGTGTTTTTCTAATGAGATGGGTGAGTTTTTCGACACAACAAACTAGATATTACATGTCAAAATTCATGTGAATAATGTAACAACATACATAAAAATTAAAATTCATTCTTAGCAACGACAATAATATTCATCCTTAACAATATTCTTACATCACCAACAATACTTAAAAGATATTAAAAAATACTAATATAAAAATCCAAATTACGATCAAACCAAGAAAAATTGTAATCAAACTAAGAAGGATATTTGTCACCAACTTGTTGGTTTCCCTCCTCTCGGCTCATGGGTTGCCCTCTCTCTTGGCTCAAGGTTTTCCCTTTTTTATCCCTTACCTAATCACTTCAGTTCTCAAATATAATCACTTGCTCTATTAGTACATCCAGAGTCTTCATCGTCCTTTCCACATTGAATAAATTTTTTAATATTTTTACAGGATATACTTGAGGGTAGCCACCGCCTAATAAACGTTGCACGTTTACACTTCACAAAAAATCATCCTTGGTTTCGTTTTCCGTGTCTTTGTAACCTTGAGTTGCGGGTTTTTTCATATACGATAAAAGGACTCTTAAAAAAGAAAACCAATGTCTGACTTCTTCCAATTCTCATAACTGTTCCCACGCCCACCATAACTCGTCATCCTACATAGTACCATGACATATAATAACATTAAAAAGTAACATTAACTACTAAGTTTAACATTAAACTCTAAAATTGCGAACCACTCTATCCATCTTACACTAAGTCTAACCCAAAATTAACAAGCATACAATTAACAACCTTCCCCACAGATTAATTCACACAAATTAATTTGATTTTCACATTAACTATAACCAAACCCAAAATTAATAATTAATTATATAAACCCGTAACTAATTATATAAATCCATCACACCTACTTATGAATTAACACTAATTGTCGTTACATTTAACAAAAATCAATTTGTATTTGTGAAGAGTTAAAATTTTCAAAAATAATGAATGAAATCAACTAGTTTTCTAACCCCCGACTAATTGTATAAACCCATTAAACCTAGTAACTAATAAGACTAATTTACATCATAGTTATCGTACATCAAATTATAAATGTTAAAAGTTAAAAACTTTCAAAAATTACGAAAGAAGATTACTATTTGAAAAACCCTAGAAAAACTAAGGGATTTTAACACAATAACACTACCGCTTTAATGTGAAGTAGGCAAATTTATTTACACATACCTTAATGATATTGAACTGAAGAAGGAGAAGAAAAATATGGAGAAAGAAAGATTAAGAACATCATGGTAAAGATGAAGAAGATTTGTTGGTTTTGGGGTTTTTATATTAGTTAATGGAGGGAATTTGGGTAACTTAGCATATATAATACTCCATCCGCCCACAAAAGTTTGTCACACTTTTTTTGCACACAAACTAAGAAATTCAATTATTAGATGCTATGTTAACTAATATACCTCTTATAAAGTGTCTTGAAATCATAAAAACTTTATTAGAAACATAAATTTTAATATTTAAATAGGGATAGATATGGTATAAATAATGAAAAAAGTGTGGTATAAATAATGAAAAAAGTGTCTTGGTTTTATAATGAATCACCTTTTGTGGAAAACTCTATTTTTAAAATAATGACAACCTTTTGTGGACAAAGGGAGTAATTACAAAGAAAAAATTCACCCCTATCACACAGATTGGATATGTGATTATTATCATAAGATTTTCTTATGTGAAGACCACCTTCCTCTATTGGTATGCAAACCTCGTCCCAAGCAATTTCTGGGACACGTGTTCCTCTAACGGAAAACACAAAATATGCCTTCAATTTGTGCAATACATCCTTCGAAAAAGAAAGAAAGACATAAGTCGAACAAGAAACCTTGGTTTGATAAGAACAACTTATATGATTTGAATTTACTGCATAAAAATAACTATTTAGAGGTTCAATAATTAATCTTGCAAGTATACTTCTAATAAGTGACTCAAATATAATTTTAAGAGTTTTAGTAAGACAAGAGGAACCTTGAATCAATTGATAAGCAAAACCCCTTCCCTTATACCAATCTTGCTATACATAGGTGTCTTTAGAGAGGAATGCAACCCCTAAAGAATATCTTACTTTTTCCCTTATTGATAGAAAACTCGCAAATCTTGTTGAAAAGAAAAAAGGTATCCAAAATTTTGTCAATTGATTATTTATTAATTTTGCATAAAATAAAGAGATCATTTGCATATTATAGGGGGTTGAGTTTCATCTTACACATTTAAAATGGAATATGAAAAATTCATGAGTGGAGAAATTGTTCAAGAAATAAGTTGGAACTTCTATACCAAAGACAAATAAGTTAAGAAGGCGAGATCACCTTATCTTATGTTACTTGTATCGTTGAAATAATTCTCGGGACAATCATTTATTGGGATTGAGAATCATAACGTGGTGTGAAGATTTTTAATCCACTCAACGAGAACATCCAAAAACCCAATGCGTTTATAGCATCTGAGATAAATTCCTAGTGAATAAAATCAAAAACCTTCTCGTTTCATGACCCACAGGGAGAGTTATTGGTTTGAGAATATTGTTGTATATACTATATAATTATAACAACAAATATGCATGGCGAAATTCCTTCACAGACTTTTACAGAATAATTATTTTATATAAAAGATATATGCCCTTAGAGTTAACATTAATATATATATATACAGATTTGTATAAAATGGAATATATATGGGGGTCGGGGGGAAAAGGACCCAATGAATACTGTCCTCTAAATTGAAAATTTTGGATCCACCCCTAAATGGATTGATAGTCTTTAACAACTTCCTATATGATATGCACGTAGACCGGTGTCTATAACTCTTCTTTCTCTAACAAAGTTCTATACACATTATAAGTGACACTAGGGGTGAGCACGGACCGGTTCGTTTTTATTGGTTCGTTACATCGGTTTTCAGTTTGGTATATTTTTGGTTTCGTATGTGTTAAATTCGGTAACTGGATAGTCTTCAAGCACGTCTATTTGAGACGTTTTATTATCTAACATATTCATATGAAGTGCCCGATTTTTATGTTGTTGACCGATGTAGAAAAATTATATTCTTGGATGAAATATGATGCATAAAATTATAAACAACTTAGTACACATGAATGTTTCTATAATTTAATACGTATGTTTTAGTTTATAAAAAATATCAATAAACAAATAATTTCTTTAAATGTATTTGTCAATTATTTATGCAAAGATATTTTGCACATTAGGACATATTAAGGCGTGGCACATATCATTTGTGAGTCATTTCTTTTGAAAATTTACTCCACTTTTATCCTTTATCGTAATAATTTGTAAATATATATTAAGAAAAGTCAAGGATGACTTTTTTTTTTTGTCAAGATAAAGAAAAATAAATAAACTAGTGTTTGTACAAAGATTTAAGGAAAGTATAAAAATCATTCAACGATTCGTCCTTCCATTTGGATGTATCGATGTTGCGTTTAGCACTCTTGGCAGTGAGATCTGTGACATTGTTAAATTTCCGGTTCATAAAGTTCACCTTCCAACTAGGGAATTTCATGAGCCAGATCCTCATTTCGGCAATAAAAGGAGAAAGGGGATGTCATTCAAAACTAAAATATAAACCAATATTTGTATTTTTTTCGGTTTGGTTTAACATAAAAAAGAACCGAACATAACCAAAATCTTTCGATTTGTTAAAAAGTTAATATCAATCAATTTTATCGGTTTGGTTTTGCTCAGCACTTTTACTCGTTATAATAATTATTTTTTAATATCGAGAAAATTCAGAGATGCCCAAGTAGGGATGTCTAAATTAAGGATACAGGGAGATCATGTAAGACTCAAAAATATTATAAATATAAATCAATATTTACATTTTTTCCGGTTCAATTTAACATATAAAAACCAACCGAAAGGAATTTTTTTGGGTTTTTAAAAAGTTAATATCGAACAATTTTATCGATTTAGTTTTGCTTAGCCCACACTCTTACAAACCCGACTTGTATTGATAGCTTAAGAAATATCTACGTGTATATCTTTAAATTGTTGATCCAAGATATTGACTACGCCATGGCACACCCTTATAAATAACTCGCAAATCGTCTCATAATTTAATGGGGTACACATGTGAAATATTGCATTGACCCTTAAGCATCTGATGCCCTCATTAAGAACACAATCAATCAAGATATACCAGCTGTTATAGAATTATAGAGGTAGCTCGTACATGTTTAATGTTTAAGAGAACGAACATTGATATCACGTGGATCACCCCAAAGATAAACAAGGTGTTGTAGCATTCTAGATGTGGATCATAATTCTCAAAACTGGCTAGTAACTAATTTTGATATCACATGGACACGCCCCAAAACTTGTACATGCGCTTAGAAGTGCAACTGGACTAAACATATCTATATGGAACCTACGACACCTACTTATAAATTACTTACATATCTTTCCATACTCACGATGTAGAACAAACATGGGATGTTAATAGAGTTTCCGTTAACTACAGTTTGAGATATGTAAGTACAAATGGAACTCGAATCACCCTTAGCATCTTAAGATCTGGTATACATTAGTTAACCACTAAAATAAATTATACACAACCAATTTCTTCTACACAACAAGTAAAATCACTCACAACTCATGGCCCATCAATCATGAAAGAATAATTACACCCATATATAATATTATCTGGGATACAAACCAATGACATAAAAGCTACCAAACCTAACAAAATCGAGATCAATATTCACGCATTTATGTAGGTGATTCCGCTAATACAAGTGTGTGCCACCAACCACACGCCACATTATTTGCTACAGCCCCATCTATTTCCATTGGAACTTCCGTAGGTACATTACGATCAATCACATCCCCTAAACCCAACTGCACCATGTAACAATTAAAGTAAACTTATGATGTATTATCATAAAATAGACAATAAGATTAATTAATTATACCTGGCCATACTTGTTCCAACCCCAGCTAAATACTCTGCCATTCTCTATTAAAAGAAAAACAATTGTTAATTATAAAAGTTTACTCTCTTCTGACTTTCTTAGATTACCTGTAATAACAGCACTATGGCGTGCCCCACAAGATACAGTTCTAGCAAGCACATTTTCCAAACTAGGAGCTTCTAAAAGCCGAGGAAGAGTCTGTTTAAAGATACACTAGTTGTAATAAGAAAAGTGTATGAGTAAATTGAAAAATAAGACATAGAAATTACCTCAGCTTGATCAGAAGCAGTACCCAATTGACCAAATTGATTACCACCAAATGCATAAACATCACCATCACCAGATATACAAACAGTATGCCATAATCCAGCAGCTACACCTTCAATCCTTATACCAAGTAAAGAAGATACACAACTAGGTTTTAGCTCATCATCTGTACTTCCTTGCCCACACTACATCATAATTACAATTAAATCCCCATCTTTAACAAAATACTAACAACATTAAATACCTGTCCATAAAGTCCCCATCCAAATGTGAGTAATGCTCCAGCGTCTATATTCAAAGTTACGATTAATTGAGGTATTAAATATACATGTATAAAGAACAAATACCTGTAATAATTGCACTATGACGTCCTCCACAAGCGATTCCTTTAACGTAATTACCCGGAATTCTAATTCTCTGTCCATCCGGGCCCACATTTTCTAAAGCAATACAAGGTACAGGATGTGGAGATGACACCATACGTATACGTGAACCCAAACCAAGTTGTCCTTCACCTCCATAACCCCAACCCCATACCTGTCCTACATCTGAAGATTTTCACAATATTAAAATTAAATTCTCTTTAATTAAAAGTTAAATTAGAAAGTAAAATTGACCTGATAATGCTAAGGTATGGCGACCACCAGCTGCTACAGTAGTTATACGTACTCCAGGGTTTAGAGTCACTAAACAAGGAAAAGCTGAAAGTGTTTCTTCGTTAGCAGATGAGTTTTCACCTTGTTGTTTACCTGATAAAATCCTTCTTCTTTTTCCACTTTCGTCACCTACTTTACTAGATACTCCTCTTCCGTGGGACCCAGAAGAACTATCTTGCTCTTCTATTACACCTATTGAAGGCTCTCCATATACTTTCCCTGAAGGAATACACTCTTTCCAACCCCATGTGTATACTTCCTTATTCTCTACAAATAGATTCAAACTGTAATTAATACCCAAGGGGTAAATCCATGAATTTTTCTGAGGGGTGGTGATTGAAACATATACTGTAATAAGTCTTTGTTGTAACTATTTTTTTGGAGAGGGTTAGTTATTTATTCTAAGACTAAAAGTACGGAATTTTTCCGGAGCAGGAAGAATATTACATTATGAATTTAAAATAAAAATTCCGGGCAGGGGCGTAGGGATGCGGCATCAGTAGATTGGGCAGCTTAAACATTCCAGAAATTGTGTGAGTCTGTTCTTCTTTGTTGATAGAAGAAAGTCAATCACCATACCTGATACTGCAACACAATGTGCCCACCCTGCAGCAGCTTGTATTATTGCAACTTCAATAGGAAGTGGAAAAGGTTCAGGAGTTTCCTTTACAATATCAATTAAATAAAAAAAGTGTTAATTAGGAAATTGAATAAATTGGAATGTATTAAGTATGATATTCTTACACCATGTTTCCCTGATGTCACATAGCTTTGACCTAAATCATCCGTTGACCCCCAAGTAATAAGCTTCCCATCGTCTTAAAGAAAAAAAAATTAAGTTAAATGGCTTTGGTGTGCTCAAAATGCAAACACACTCAACAAGAAATATCAAAATATAATAAAATTGAGAAGGTTGAGTTCAATATAAAAGAATTATGTTATATAGTTAAACAAGTAATTTTAATATCAGTAAAAATAAAATCTCAAAACTTATAATAAATATGGAAAAATTGGGGATCCGTTCATTTTTTTTGAATAATTAGTTAAACAAACAAATTCACAAAAAATAAAGTTTTATGTGCTGAAAACTAGACTACATTGCAGACGTAGACGACTCCAATTTATAATGAAAATTGAATATTCAGAAATTAATAAAATTTGGTTGCTTTAATCATTACAGTTATGAATTTAACTAAACAATGTGGTTAACTGAATACGATTTGAATAAATAAATACGAAAATTAAAGTTCTAGTCAAAGTTAAGCATGCACCTGAAGTAGCCATAGCAAAACCGCAACCGCCGCCGTAAACATTATTCCAGGCGTTGATAGACGGCGGAAGTCTTACCAGTACCGGCGACAAAAGGGGAGATCTTTGCGGCAAAGCTCCCGGCAAATACCCGCACATAAACACTCGTTTCTCTTTCATTTCCTCCATTTTCACTTCACCTTCACTTCCATCTACATTCATCTTGATTTCGAATTTCTGCATATAAAAACGAAAAAATGGAAAATGATTTTTATTTATTTTTCTTAAGTAGGATATTAGTCTTAGCTAGAGGACTTGAAAAGTTTCCATTTCTGTTTGCCCTAAAATGTCTAAACAGGTGTGTATCGTTTTCGAGCCAAATGGGGATGCCACGTTGGATGCTCACGTGGTTTGTGTTACACGTGGCGGAGTTTGAACCGCTGCTTTTGCTCGATTATTCTCAGCCAGGAGTTCCCAGAAGTTTCTGGAACGTCGGCGTTCCACACTATGCCTGCTGTCCCTCTTATTAGTTGACGCGTGATCGACATCGATGCATTCCATTCACTCTTTTCTTTTCTTTTCCAAAACTTTCCATTAACAAAATAAATGTAGTTTAGCCTATCCCGTCTGTGGAGAATCGGTTTTAATTAGTTCCGCTAAATCAATCGAGATATAGCTACTATCTAACTCTAAACTATTGTCATAAGACGAGTTTTTGATTAACCAATCAGCTACCATATTGTTCCTTCTCGATATAAAAGAGAAGGATAAATTACAAATTTCGCTAATAAAATAAATACTATGAATAATGTTTACAAGCATTAACTATTGGAGAGTTGGAATCTAAAGGGCTCATAATAACCTGACAATCGTTCTCAATCACGCATATTATATCTTTAAAGTCTCTATTCCATAAACACGTCTTTAAGATACCAAGCGCTTCAACCTCCACAGGGTTCTCCGCTCCAATCTTCCACTAGTTAAGTTTGATGATAGTGCCCTTGTGATCCCTGACAGCACAAGAAATAATTGATTTATCAATTTTATAAGATGCATCAGAATTTATTTTATACCAATTTTAAGGAAGAGGTTGACATTTATTTTTTGCATTTCCTTCAAATTAAACAAAAATTAATACCTATAATTATAATAAGGTATAAATACAAAAAGACTTTAGATTAATAAAGATTAACTAGAAATATTTATCATGTTAAGATATATTGGAATATATAAAATGATTTGTGGATAGTTTTTCTAAAGCAGTTAGGTAAATGGAGTAAATCGTGAATAAATTAAGTTATTCGTTAAAAAAATTTATTTGAATTTCTTTGTTTATTAAATAGAAACTCTAAATTAGTAAAACTTCTAATAAAACGAGCTCATGCGTGAACATATTATTTATATTTCTGATATAAATTAATATCTTTTTAACTCTAATAAATATGTTATATAATATTAATATTAACAGGGTGGGATAAGAGATATGTGACGGCCGTGATTCTACTTACATTATGGAATATATGGAAAGTTAGAATTAAATGTTTATTTGAGAAAAAGAAATGGGCGGTTCAGGAAATTTTAGAAAAAACGAAATTCACCATGAAGTACCTCTTTGGAGATAAAAAGGAAAAGGAGCAAGTCAACAAAAATAGAACTAAGGATCAGAGCAAGGAGGAGGATAATGATAACCCAGTACTATATGATGATGCCGATATGATATGGCTATGTGACGCTTCACATACTAAAATTTGGGAACCGACAAGTATGGTGTCGATTGTAATTAACAAAGAAGGAGAAGTCAGAGATGTTATTAAAAAGAGAGCTAGAGTCAATAGTAGTCTAGAAGGTGAGATGTGGGAGGTTTTATTAGCAATGAGATCGGCTGCGAATCTTGGAATTAAGAGTAGCTCTTTCTACTCTAATAACCTTGAGGTGGTTCAATGTATTAATAGATGTGGAGGAATCGAGTGGAGGATCTGTCCCATGATCTCCGAGGCATGGAGGTGGATAGGAAGTTTCCCGGATTGGAAAGTCAATCATATAAGAAGGAAATTCAATGAGGTAGCGGATATCCTGGCTAAAAGCACTAGACTTAATTTGGATGTATCTAATTGTCTAACTAGGTCGTTAGTAGAGTTTTATGCTTCTATTAATAATGTATATCCGGCTTGTACCAGACATCTATGTTAGAAAATTTTATTGACAAAAAAACAAAAAAAATTAACTAAAATATTGTGTTAAAAATTGCAACTATTTAAATTTGAAAAAAAAGAGTAACTATTTTTTATTGTGGTGCTCTATTTGAATTGATGTGAAAGAAACATTTATATGTGTTTCTTTTAATCAATTAACCACGCCTTTTTTTTTTTCAAAGTCAAAAGTTTTTTCCTTAATAATTAAAAGTCATCTGAGCAATGCAACAAAGTTATTTGCCGCCCTTCCTTCCCGATTCAGACTACAGAGGTATTCCTTCTATCACCGGAAACAACTCGAAGAACGCGTAACCCCGTTCATTTATAGTTACCAATCGAATTAATGTTCCCTCCCTTCCGCCACAAAGCTCTAAGAAAGGCTTCACCAAAAATCTTTGCATCTTAACTCTGAGAGCTAATGGAGTCTCATTTGGAAAGCTAGGGATCTTCGTTACGGTTAAGGATAAAAATAGTGGAGCTACTAGAGTCCCGACATATTCCCTTAATTATGATGACCAGGAAGATAAAATACGATTGAAATTGCACCAAATTTGGTTGTGATATTTAATAGAATTGAGGGGAATAAAACAGCCATGGAGATCCACAATCTGCTTTGTGGTTTGGTATTAGATAAAATGATATTTCTGCAAAGGAACAACATATATACATGAGAGTTATAAGACATATAAGGTGTGCCTGATGGGTTTTCAGAGGGAGGCCAATCCCCTTGATACGCATTATCAGTGATTGGATAGTGCCGGTTGTTGAGGTTTTAAACCAACCTATTCAGTAGTCAACAACATCTCTAGACGAAGATAGTCCTATGGGTCTAGACACTATACCAATTACGAGCGTAAAAATGCAACAAAATAGTTAGGCGGCGGTGGTGAACGATATTAAGATCCTGCTAAGATCATATAAAGAGGCCATCAATGGTAAGGTTATTAATTTTGTTTTTAGTACTAACTCTTCTAGTTACAGGAATTTAGAGTAGAAGGGCCCGTTGTCTGGAAATAAAGCAATTTTCTTCAAGAATAATATAGTACGAGATCCTTACGCCATGACTAATGATGTCCGTCATCCCGACTTGACTTCTTTTCGATTCTTTCTGACAACTAGACAAAATCACCAAGGATGAAATGTATGACAACGATGCTTAATTTTTGATCTCTTGTATAGGGTAAACATATTTATTGAACAATCTAGACAACATTTGGGCTCTGAAAGCGCATATTGAATTTGTAGGCATTGGTTTTGTGGGTATTTAATGGTCAATTTATGAGTAAAGAGGACTATGACAAGACTTTGGGTGGGTTCATGGATGATCTTGGATAGGTATTTCATTGTTAGACTCTGGGTTCCGCTCTTCATGCCCTAAAGTACACCAATGTTAAAATGATGGTTTGGGTAAGATTACAACGACCTCCTCTTACCAATAACCCTGAAGATATTCTTGCAAAAGTTGGTAATATTATTGGGAAAATTGTACCGTAGACCTTTTCAGAAATTCACGTGCAAGAGAAAATTTTGCAAGACTAATAGTTGAAGTTGAATTAGATTAGCCTCTAGTGGCGATTGTTTGAATCCAATATCGCCTTTAGAAAGTAGAGTACGAAGGACTCCATTTAAAATGTTATAATTGTGGGAAATTCGTATATTTGAAAGGAGATAGCCTAATACTGTGAGTGTTGTCAACTTAATGGGGGATAAAAAGACTCAAAACAAGACTTTAGAAGTGCCAGTGAAGATCCTAAAAGAATTTTCACTGGTATATAGGGGGATTGGATGATGGTACAAAGGCAAAAAAGAAGACATTGAGATACCAAATTTAGCCAAAATGAAAAGAACATAGCAAAGCAAACATTTTACATAGGAAAGGAATAAATTAAAGATATTGAATAAAACGAATCAGGCAATTGAAGGATAACACAACACCAATTATGAGTTGAGATATACTATCATATCTAATACCGAATAAATAAGTAATAAGTTGAGTGATTATAATGTTGTAGCAGATAGGGATGTACTGAACCAAGGTGGGGCTACGAATTAATCAAAAAAAAATAGACTAGTCATGGTACTAGTGGGCCCAAGGAGTTTTTTCCTTTACACGTCGTAACTAAAACTTATGAAAATGGGTTAAGTGGGAGATTATTTAACGATGAGAAGCAAAGTATTCGAGATGGTGATTATGTGGGGCCAACCCCATCACAGAAGGAAAAATAAATAGTGATAAAAGCAAAAACCTTGCAAGAGTCAACCGTTGAGGATTGAATTATCACAACAACTCATAGTATCCAAGTGTTTGAGGGCCACGAGGATGGTATGGTGGGATATAGATCACAATGGGGTCCAAATAAGAATATGGGTTGATAAGGAGATCAACGAGAGGTCAAGGATACAAGTATGCATTAGTTACAACCGATATATAATACTACATGGAGAATTCCGAGTACAAGGACCAATTTACAAAAAACAGTTTAGGGTCGAGGGTAAGCTAGGTACGGGGACCCCTCAAGGGATTTTAGTATATGTAAGACAGGGGCCTACACGACCCTAAATTAAATAATCAGATATGTGGGTTTAGAAGGTCATATAAACCAAACCAGGGATGGGGTGAGTGGAAGTATAGTTGCATTCAGGGAATCTAATGACCACAGTTGCAGCGAGAAACGAGAGAGACCTCAAACCTTTTGTAATCAAATATCTTTCTGGATACCGTCATGGTTGCATCCTCTCTGAATAATAATGGGGTGAGTAGAATGGTGATGCAAGATCACGAATGGAAGAGTGGGGAGACGAACCTAAAATAATTTTAAGGTTTAAGAAAGACACGTCAGATTTTTCATAATTCATTATCGAGAACTACCAAATACCGTTTTGCTCCCACACATTTCATCGGGACTAATTAGTGTAGGGAATGACAGATCAAAAGCCAAGATCAATAGAAGGGAGAGTGGAATGATAGTGATATAAGAGGACCCAGTGACAGACTTGGGAAAGTCCTAAATTTGAGTTGCATTGCAAATATGGGTGTTATTATTTTATCTTCTAGTTATTTTACATCATTTTCTGCTATGTTTATGTCTCATATATTCAGTTATATTTCAATAGGTTGGACTACGACCAACCACCCTTTTAATATTATGTTCAGGATTTTTGGGGGTGCTAATCGTGTAGGCTTTACCCAAGCGTTCAAGGAATTACAAGCACATCATAAGCCCCTCATATCTATTGTCGTTGCAACTAAAGCGGTGGGGTTTGAGGAAAACAATACTATCGCATCTTTAAATATGAAAATTTTTATTAGATTTAACTCAATAGGATTATCCAAGTTTATTTGGACTATGTGGGATAAAGAGGATATTTTAATCCATATTTTCTTCATTGGTAAGCAAGTTATGAATGTCCATATTTTTAGAGAATCACGTGCCCCTTGAATTCTTTCTACAGTGTATGGCAACCCTAAATAATGGCTTCTCTAGGATGTGTCGGAATCAGATGCGGCGTCCATTTATGAGACTTGGGTCGTTGTATATGACTTTAACCAAGCAGGGGACCTAGAAGATAAGATAAGAGGTGTGAGGGGTTCTATAAGACTTATGGAAAAGTTTAAGAGATGGAAGGGTGTTTGTGTGGTAGATTGGGGTTCTGAAAGGCCAATATACACGTGTAGAAATTTATAGAACTCCGAGATGTGAATTATTGAATGTCTTGATAGAGATTACAACAATGATCAGTGGCGTGAATGTTCCAATCCACAAAGAAAGAACTCAACTATACAATTTCCATTCTTCAAGAGAGAATTCACAACCTTGGTCTTGCGTTTTCATATCTAAAAATCAAGTCTTGTGGATTGTTTGCATCTCCCTTAACTCCATACACTTCTTAATAATACAAGAGGGGTATCAAACAAAAAAACCTCACCTTCAAATCTACTCAAGAGGAGTCCATCTCAAGCTATCACTTAACATTCAACTCATTAAAGGAAGATTAGCTCATCAACGGGCATCCGCACATTGATTTTCATTGTAACTATATTCAACCACCGAGATTTTTATTTTTATTCTAGATTAGAACATAGCTTTGTTAGCTAGAGTTTATAAGAAAGAGGAGAAGGAATTCTTTTATGGAAGTGGTATCTTATGTGTAAAAGTGCACAAAGGTGTTTTTGTAATTGGGGTGTGACTTAGCCGACAAAAGTCTTAGAAGCATTTAGGTTATGTTTTAGCTCGGAAAAAACCTTGGTGTTAAGGTTTATATCTCACCTTTAAGAGATATGAATGTTTAGTGGAATAGAAGCTTGAAATTTCTATATGGATGACTTTAGGTGGTGGATGTAGGGTAACTGAACCACTATTAACATTTACATATATTCTAACCCTTATCTTTTACTTTATGCTTGCATTTTATTTACTTACTTTCTTATCTATCCAACCTTACTTATATGTTAATCCCTTAGTATTTGTTAGAATGCTCTAGATAACCATTATATCACTCAGGTGCTTAATTGTTTGACCTTAGAATTTTAACTTACCTAAAATAACCAAGGTATTAGTTAGGCTAAATATATTAATCCTTGACCTTAAACATCTAATTAATTTATTTCTAACTTGGTGTGCATATAGGTCCCCTTATTACTTCTCTTGGTTATATAGTTTTTCTTTATCCTTGAGGACCTTGACCTTAATCTCATTATCTTCCCTAAGTAGCTTAGCTCCATAAGCTTGTTACCCATCTTACTTTGAGATTTAGTCTTCTTACTCACATAGCTAGCTTTTTGGTTGTCCTAAGCACTCAGCTTTCACATCAACAAACTCCTAGGAACCTCTCCATATCTAGAGTTTGTTTCATTGGTTAGTTTTTGACCTTATATTCCTTAACTTAGGAGTCATTTAATTTTTAATTAGGCATTTATTAGTTTAGAGTCCTATTCAACCCTCTAAAAATTTACAAAATTGGTTTCCAGATCAATCAACCTTGAATAAATATAACAACTCTAATAACCCTTTAATATAAAAATTGGCCTTTTTTGGTCGAAAAAGTGACTTTATTCATAATAACATCATTATATGGAAAAATACACATCAAAAAACTAACATTAAATAGATAAATAGACATAGGGTGAATTATCTATAGGGACTTAGAAGCACTATTTTTTCTCTATAGAGTAGTGTCTTGAAAGTTGTTATTCTTAGGGACCTCATTTTTGACAATAGTCTTTCCTACCCTTACTAACACTAAAAGACAAAAAAGTGATGTCACTGTTTCTCTCTCCTCTACCACTACCCACCTACCACCTACCCACCTACCACCCATCTCCGACCTCCGGCCACCGGCCACCGACCACCACCACCACCACCGACCTCCGACCACCGACCTCCGACCAACAGTCACCGGTCACCGGAAAAAACACAGAGTATTCCGATAAAACACAGAGTACTCCGAGAAAAACACAGAGTACTCCGAGAAAAACACAGAGTACTCCGAGAAAAACACAGAGTATTCCGAGAATTAAAGGAATTTAACGTATACTCTAACGAATTAAATGAATACTCTATAAAAAAGTCGGAGTACTCTATGAAATAGTCGGAGTACTCTATGAAATAGTCGGAGTACTCTGACAAAATTGGTGAGTATTTTAAGCAATTAGAGAGTAATTTAAAAAAACAATGAGCTAATATAAAAATAGTGAGTATTTATTCAAATATTCAAAAAATTACATTATCTGGTTTGACCAGATCTAGATCTGGTCAACCTACTAAAAAAAAAAGAAAAAAAAAAGCTCAAAGCAGCGACACCATAATCGAACCGTCTGAGCTCCAACGAAGCAGCGAAGAGGGAAGCTGCACACTCCGGCGAAACACAAGCTGTAAACTCCGGCGCTGCTTCCATCTCCGGCGAGCTTCGAACACAGCAAATCTCCGGCGAGCTCACAGATCTGTACCACCGCGTGACTGCACCACTCGAACCAGCGCGTGACTGCACCACTCGAACCAGCTTCGAACATCACCGCGAGGAATGCAGCAGCAGTAACCATGGAAATCTCCGGCGAGCTTCGAACACAGCAAATCTCCGGCGAGCTTCGAACACAGCAGGAGCTTCGACCCTGCAGCACCACCACCATGGAGTAGCCATGGAATAGCGAGATCCAACACAGCAGGAGCAAGGTAGTCACGAACACAGCTTGGCGAATGGATCTCGGCAGCGAAGAAACGAAGCTGCTTCTAGGGTTGCGCGAACGGATCGAGATATCACCTCGGCTTCTCCAGCAGTGCTTCGGTGGTCACGAGCTCGCGAAAGGGAGGCGGTTTGGGAGCTGGGGGGGGGGGAGAGAGAGATACGGGAGGAGGGAGATGGTGGTTGTGGTGGTTGTTCTCATGGAGGAGGAGATTGGTGGTGGCGGTTTGGGAGATGGGGGAGGAGAGAGAAATAGGTGAGGGGGGAGGTGAGATAATAATGAGCTGAATTATAACGTGAATGAAATTAGAAATAGGAATAATTAGTATATATAGGTGTAGAAAAAACAAAAGAGGGGTAGTCTAGTAATCGGGGTTTTGGGGTTCATGTGTTAAAAAGTTGCTGAGGTCTTTAGTAAGAAGAGGCTCTAGGTGGGGGTGCTAACTCGAAGAGGGTGGTGTCTTCAAGACCCCTAGTGTAATTATCTCATAGACATAACATAAATAACAACATTACATAAAGGCTAACAAAACAAAGGTGAATCTCTTTTTGCCAATAACTATCCAAGTAATATATCCAATAAAAGCTTATCTGGTATGCCAATATATATAATTTTTATCATATCATATTATAATTCAAAACACTTTCTACCCATACACATCATTTTATATTTTACATCAACAATTAAATAAAAATTGCCAGTAAAATATACACATAAGATATTTAAGATTATAACACCAAAATATCAAGACTAATCAACAAAAGTTTGAAAGTTCATAAAAATCATACTATTTCTTGTCAAGTTGTATTTATAGCTGATAATGTTTAGTACATGAGCTTAAGATTTCTAATTTTAAGGATTTTATGTAGTATTTTAAGAGATTTTAGTTTTTTATTCTAACAATTGTAAGTTACAGTTCTCTTGTATTCGAAAAGATAGTAACCATGCTGTTGATTAGGTAGTAAAATATATTTTACTTGACATTTTGTTTAATTTATGGGTTTTTTTCACTATTCTTATTGACTTATCTTATGTATGTTGATTATCCGTTGAAATTGACTAATAATATTACTAATATATATGAGTTACTTTTTCAAACACAATAAAAAATAAGGTACTCCTCATAAGTCTAGATAGGGGTGAACATGGTTCGATTCGTCTCGGTTTTTGGTTAAAACCGGAACCAAACCGAATGACTCGGTTTTTTATAATTTAGAAACTGAACCGTACGGTTCATTTTCGGTTCGTTAACTCGGTTTTTGGTTATCGGTTCGGTTTATATGGTTTCGGGACGGTTTTTTATTTTTGGTTTAGTATGCATTTGGTTCTGCTTTTTATAAAAATGCAGGCTACTTATCTTGTGTTATTGAAAGTTAAATTAAAAAAAAAAAAAAACTTCCATTATAAAATTAATTACCAAAAATTAAGATAATCAGACTTCAACCTACTAAAAATTAATATAATCAGGTTTCTAATACATTTAATCTTTCTTTTTCTTTTAAATACATTATGAGAGAGCCACTTTAGACTACCTCTTGATCTCTGCGGAGTAACCTAACCAGTAGACCAACAGTCGATCTCAATACATTTAATCTTTCGCTTGACAACAATTTATATAATAAGTCTTCTGAACATACATGATCAAGTCCAAAAAAAAAAACATATCTGACTAAATAAAGTCATCTGATTTTGTCCAAAAAATAAAATAAAATAAAAATAAAGTCTTCTGATAGAAAACAATCAAAATATACAAGTTTGACCTAAATCATAAATAATGTGTAACTAATAGATTAATGGACAAAATTTGTAGCAGTCCCAACTGCAACGAAATTTACAAGAAAATAATTACAAAAAATAAATAAGTAATAATAAATTATTCAACTAATACTGATTTAGAAAAACTAATTACTATGCTGGCTAAAATATTAAGGCTACAAAGTAAAAGGTTCAGGTTAGTTGGTTCGGTTTTTGCATAGTATATCGAACCGAACCAAAATTTTCGGTTTGTGAAAAATCAAAAACCAAACTAATTGATTTTTCGGTTTTTTTTGTTTGGATTTTTCCAGTTTTTTGATTCGGTTTGGTTTTTTGGTTTTAATTTGCACCCCTAGATATAATTTCCACTAATTGCAAGTAAGGAACCAAGTTCGATTCAACTAATTGTAGAACCCCCAATATTTTAAGTAGCATTTTAGGAGACCCAACAAAAACTTAACAATTAAAGCGTGACATAACAACTAAAAATGAATGGAGAAAATAACATAAGCATGACGAACATACGCATGCACATACACGTAGACGAAGTGCATGAAAAGATACATCATCTCGTTCTTGTGACATTAACGATGCATATATAACGAGCATAGCTATGTTTCAAGAACAACGTAAAATAGATTACTGAAGAATTGAGTTTAAGAAGATCAAAAGAAAAAAGAATGGATAGCAAGAGAAAGACAAGTAATAATGCTCCAGAATCCTTTCAGATGCCGCTTCATTATCCAAGGTATACAAAGAAGGATTACCAAGACATGCCAGAATGGATGCTTGATAGACTTCTTGCTGAATATGGACTAACTGCGCAAGGAGACTTAAATTATAAGAGACAGTTTGCAATGGGTGCCTTTCTTTGGCCTACTAAGATTGTTGAAGTTTCTGCACGTCCTAGTGTTGTTGCAGCCGCGTCCATGTCTTCTCATTTCAAAATTCTTGAATCTGCGGTTCACAAGAAAAATGTCTAAGAGGTTTTCATTGTTGAAGTTCCCTTTTCGTCTTAATCAGTGTAATGAAATATATATGTTATAAGATCGACATTTAAAGATGTGAACCCAAATAGATCGATGATTTAAAATTGTCTAAATTTTATCTCCAATTTCCTTCTTCTCCAACTAAATCGAAGTTATCATTTGATGCTAGTTTGAGAGTGGCTTGACATTACTAATTAAAAATCAAATTACAGAAAGTTTTTTCACAAAGAAAACTTTCTTTACTATGTCTATGTCTATGTCTATGATGATACCCGGATTGCTTCTTAAGGAAGAAGAATAAAAGTTTCATTTTACAACCATCTTCCAATTAATAAGATGGTGATCATAACTTCTGTGTAACTTTTGAAATGGTGAGTACAAGATAAGATATTATACAAATATGATGATCTTGAGTATAAAAGATAATGGTGCTAAGCTGTACATAAAGATCTCATGCATAATCTATCAAAATTCAAAATTGCAGTCATAACTTATAAGTTATTTTTGTGCCTTAACTCGATGTTCCCTTAAGCTTTAACAACATCATCTTATCTTTGTGACCAGAACAGCTTAATCGTACAACAACATCTTCCTCCCTTACTTAAAACTCAATATCCAGTACAATAACATCCTGTTTTCTCTCTTCCTCACCTTCCATTCCATGATCCATATATATCTTTGTCTGAAGATCAGTTATATGTGCTATAGCATCTCCAAGAAGAGACGCTTCATCCATTTTTGATATGTTCGAAACTACACACCTTTGCCTTTCCGCTTCCACGTGATTTAAAGCTTCCTCCCTTCCATTTGCGGGCTTTCTACCCCTTTTCTTGGTTTCATTTCATCAGCCTGAATTAGCGAGTCATTCAAAACGCGAATTTAAGATTTAAAATTTTAAACTAAAAGAATTACCTACCTGGTTAATCGGTGGAAAGAGTTTCGTTTCACCATCATCACTTTGATAACCATTTGATGAGTTTCCGTAAATTCCCACCCAAAGCTTGTAATTCGAAGGAATCAGATGTAAAAGCACTATCTTCTTCAACTTTCGGAGCAAAGCTTATACTGATCGTCCCTGATTTTGCACCACTTCCGAGAGACTAAGCTCTTGACCAAATATCTTTGGATTAACTTTAGGTTGCAGAGTATGAACTTGCACTCTCTTTAATACAGATTTCATCATTTGAATCACACTATGATCTTCTGGAATTGATTTGACTGAACCAATTCCTACGAACCCTGCTTTCAATGGAACAAGCACGTTCGAAATCCAAGCACTAATATTGGAACCAGCACCAATATCTTTAATCCTAGTCCAAAAGTGTAAACCCAAAAAATTAGAGGAATCTACTCATTGCAGCCCAAATCCCCCTTACATTAATGGATTTTTTGATAAACAGTTTTGTTGCTTCTTGTTCCTATACAAGTGTAAATGTAAATGGATTTTTTGGTATGCCGTATATCCCTTTTGGTACATTTCATAGATACCGCCATTAAACGTTGAAAAATCATCTTTACATAGACAAAACCCGATAAGAACTGTATTTTTAGACGACATGGACATAAACGGAATAGATATGTACTCCCTTGGAAAATAGGTCCGCACCCAACAACTCGTATCCCCGAAAATATATATCGGATCAGTTGAAAAAATAAATGCTCAAAAATTAAAAGAATAAAAAAATAAAAAATGTATTTAAAATAAAATAAAAAAGATATAAAAATAAAAAAACTAATTAAATTCTTGGATTAGGCTTTAAATAGTATATTTTTTAGTTGGCTTTAAATAAATTTTTTGGGATTAGTTGGGTTACTATTTGTATATTTCTCTTCTATATATGATAGAATAATTTTTCTTTTATTGAAATCAAGATAATATTTTGAAAAATTGTTTGATGGATCAATATTAAGATTTTTTATTTATATTATGATGGTCATGTTTATAGAATTATATAAACTAGAGATATTATCAAATTAAGTTCAAAAACACAACATTCCACCTCTATAGAGTCCAGAAATTTTTCCACCGGTAGTATTCCATCGGTACCCCTATTAGTTACCACTTTTATATTTATACAATATCATTTAAATTAGTAACAGATTCCTATTTTATAGCTAATTAAATAATATCCCTTAATAATAGCTAATAATTATAGTAATATTGTTATTGTAATCCACGATTCAAGATACACCTTCGTCCATTCACAAACCCGAGTTTACTCTGCAACTCTTGCTGCAATTCACACAGATTCAACACTTGTAAGTTATCATTATACTATCAACGAGTTTTCAATTAAATTTCTTGCATTAAGCAACGTTAATAGGTGTATATTTGTCAGACATGCTTGTTGTTTTTCGTTACTTGGAGGAGAAAGCATTGAAGCTATTCAGATTGTTCGATTCGTATCAGTCGGTTAAGGATTATGTGTATGCATCATGTCCCACCTTGGTCGGGAAGAATATTGGTCAAGAGAAAGCATTGAAATTATTCATTTTAATTTCGTATTCATTTCTGTCTTGATCTTATGTAATAAGTGATTCCCAGGAATCACATATAACAATCTTGTATTGTTTTTCATTTAAGAATAAATGCGTTTTCACTTTAATTGGTTCAATTTTTCTGTCTTGTAGCTGTCGTTTTAGTTTTAATTCCCACACACCGACATTATAAACTGGCACACCACCAAGATCAAACCTATACCCACCTCCACATGTTTTTATTTATTTATAGTATTCGACAACCCATTAGTCTTAGGTTACACTTTATCAGAATTACACAAATAACCCACCAACTCATCTGCCAGTTTAAACTAGACCATTTTTAACCAACCCATTGATTTAGTAGTACAACCCATCAGATTTACATGCGCAACCCAATACATATTGTATCTTACTTCCATCAAATTTAATACTAAATCCAACCCATCAATTTATACATCCAACCCATCAACTTTTCAAACATAACCCATCAACGTTGATTAACCGTTTTATTCCCTTTTCCATCATCACGTTCGCTTCTCTTCTTACCCGTACTCAACAACACACCTTCTACAAAATCATCGTCGTTGTTTTCTGTTGCTTTTCCTTTATTTTTTACGCTAGTATCACCTACATCATCGGGTTTTCCAGTCACTCTCAGATTCTTCGTTCTCATAGGTCCTTCGTCGGCGGTGGGTTGCTGTGGTATCTTCGTCCTCGTCATTTTCTATTATTCCGGTGGTGTATCGAGATGAGGGCCAGGTTTAGTTGGTTGAATGTTTGATAGACGGTGTGTTGTTCAGATTTTGATTTTTGTTTTGACGTTTTTTTTTAATTAATGGTGTGTGATAATATTTTGCATGAAATCAGCGCATTTGGTTATGGTAACTGAAGAGACAATTAAGATTGAAGAAGGGCAATTAAGTCTTTTGTAATGGGTTGGACCTGATGGACAATGATACAATCTCTAAGGACTCTATTAATAAATCACCCTATAAACTAATATATAGACATGTGTTTTTTTATTATATTTAATAATCATGATCTATATATTGAACTATATAATACCGGATGCAAGTAAATATTTTAACTAAAATATGTTAGATTTTAAGATCTCATAATCTACAAAGTATTCTTGAACAACTATTAACCTTTGTATTTGCATCACATTCCTACCCTTACTAACAGTTTCACACTTAATAGTAGATAAATTCATCAGAAAACCTTTTCATATCATCTCATTCTCATTCCTTGTGATACAAAATCTATTTCCGTATCTATATGGAAGCGGAAAATTTCTATATCAGATCTTCTAAATCTTGATCAATTGAAATAATGAAGAGAACAACAATGAGGCATGAAGATCTAATAAAGATAGGTGCATTGTTTTTTATATCAATTGTGTCGTTTTACTTGGGCAAGAACTGGACTTCCAATGGCTCTCAACACTTCATTTTCTTTAATTCCCGCCAACACTTTCCTTCTTCTTATCTCACCGTTTCCCTCTCCCCTTATTTCAACAAAACCTTCGATATATCCTCTCTCATTAACGACACCACCGTTGCATCTCCGCCTCCACCTCCGGTGGTGAATGAGAATGTCGATCAGAGGAACGATTTTGAAGCAGAGACTTATGATCCAAATACAGTGCAGGGAAACGAGACTGAGGAGAAGGAGAAGGAGAAGGAGAAGGTTCCGGAGAGTGATAAAGGTGGTGAGAATGTCGTTGAGATTAAAAAATTTGCAGAGTGTCCGATTGATAAGAGGGATTATATACCGTGTTTGGATAATGTCGATGCTATTCAGAAGTTGGATTCGACTGATAAAGGGGAGAAATTCGAGAGGCATTGTCCTGAAAAGGGACAGGGTTTGAATTGCTTAATTACTCCTCCTAATGGCTACAGAAGAAGAATCTCATGGCCTAAAAGTCGCGATGAGGTATTCCAATTAACAATTTTAAAGCTTTCTCATAATCTTCCTAACTTTTCAAAATCTTCACTCTCCCCTTGCCTTTTCATATTTTTTTTTTTGATCAATAAGTTATTCTGCATATATAGGGACCTTTAGTGCAATTTTTTACTCTCTTCGCCCTTGAGTTTTAATGTATATACGGAAATGTAGGTTTGGTTCAGTAATGTGCCTCATGCTCGTCTAGTTGAAGATAAAGGGGGTCAAAATTGGATTACCATAGACAAAGACAAGTTTAAATTCCCCGGAGGTGGAACACAATTTATTCATGGAGCAAACGAGTACTTAGATCAAATCGAAAAGGTAATTAATCTTCTTATTAACAAAAGGGCAGAAATGGGTGTTTTCAGTCTTTCACTTTGTATATAATTGCGTAGATGGTCCCCGAAATTACATTTGGTCGTCATACTCGAGTTGTTTTAGACGTGGGATGTGGTGTTGCAAGTTTTGGAGCATATCTATTTTCCCGAAATGCCCTTACCTTATCCGTAGCTCCAAAAGATGTTCACGAGAATCAAATTCAATTCGCACTTGAACGAGGCGTCCCTGCAATGGCTGCAGCTTTTGCAACTCGCCGTTTATTATATCCAAGTCAAGCTTTCGACTTGATACACTGTTCAAGGTGTCGAATCAATTGGACACGTGATGGTATATATACATATTCTTTTTATTTATTTTTTCTCCTTTAATAAAATAGAATAGATGAAACTTGATTAGTGTCTTTCTTTTTTACCTCGTAGATGGAATTTTGCTACTTGAGGTGAACAGATTGCTCCGTGCCGGAGGATATTTTACATGGGCTGCACAGCCTGTTTATAAGCACGAACCAGCCCTCGAAAAACAGTGGCAAGGTAAATTTTTTTAACCTAAAATGCAAAAAAACAGTATTAAAATACTGGATATAATTTTCAGAGATGGTTAGTGTTACGGATAGTATGTGTTGGAATCTTGTGAAGAAAGATGGTTATATTGCAATTTGGCAGAAGCCTTTGAACAATGATTGTTATATAAACCGCGATGAAGGAACAAAGCCACCCTTATGTGATCCTAATGATGACCCGGATAATGTTTGGTATGTGAATTTGAAGGCGTGTATTACACGATTACCTGAAGATGGGTTAGGTGCAAACGTGACTGTATGGCCTCAACGCTTAAAAAGTCCTTCAGGTAGGCTTGGAAGTAAACAATATGTTAAGTACACCACTAGAGAAGAGCCCTTTGGGACATCGGAAAAGTTCTGGAATAAATTTATTGGATTTCGTGTAAGAAATGATAAGTGGAAAAAGTTGGAATTGAGAAATGTTTTGGACATGAAAGCTGGTTTTGGAGGGTATTTATTTAATTATTTATTTATGTATTCTACTCGATTTATATTTTCTTGTATATGTATGTGAATTTGCTTTTTTAAAACAGATTTGCAGCGGCATTAATTGAACATAAATTTGATTGCTGGGTTCTTAATGTTGTCCCTGTAAGTGGGCCCAACACATTGCCGATTATATATGATCGTGGACTTATTGGAGTTATGCATGATTGGTGTGAGTCATTGGACACATACCCAAGGACTTATGATTTATTGCATGCAGCTTATCTTTTCTCGGTCGAACAAAAAAGGTAAAGAAATCGGATTTAATCTTTAAGTTGTTGTGTATATATTAGTTATTCTATTTGTAATGTTTGAATTTTAGATGCAAAATCTCGAGTATCATGCTTGAAATGGATAGAATTCTGAGGCCTGGGGGTGAAGTATGGATCAGAGATACAGTTAGTGTGATTAATGAAGTTCAAGTGATTGCAAAGGGAATGAGTTGGGATACAAATGTGCGGCTTACAATAGCTGGTAAACAACGAGTTTTGAAGTGTGTGAAACCCTGACTCTATTGGAGGTACATATGACAAATTGAGTGTCTTGTTCGTGTGAACCAAAAAATTAATCAAAGCTGGATTATGGGAGACTGTGATTTTGTGGACAAAAATATTCTTTAAAGCTTGGTGAGTTGAGAGGAGCAGCGAGTCAAGGGGAGTAATTTATTATCAGGAAAGTCTTTTGATAATTGGAAGTTATCAAGTTAATGGCGATGAGTTTTTCTTTGTATGAATGATGTTTTCTATTTTGTCCATTGTTATTGGCAGTTTCCATTGATAAGTCTCCTATAGCTTCTTCTAATTCTATACTAAGATTGATGATTTTGAAATATACATGATCACCTCCAATTACTTGTCATCAACCTCTAAAGGATTGGGTAAAATTGATTTGGGGTTTATAACTAGTTGTTGGAGTGTAAAATCTCATTAATATAATGTTTTCTCCTAACCGTTTGAACTTTTAACTGAGTTGTCAAATTAACATTATGGCATGAACTTTGAAAGAGCAATTATGGCATGTGAATCAATATCCATTTCTCTTAAGAAAATGGTCCCTTGAGGGTTCAACTTGTTAACCTATCCATCCACAAACTGGGTTCCAATTTGAATTAAGATGTTAAGAGTCCCCATAACTTTATTTGATAATTCATGGACACTTTTTTCCATAATATCCTTATCAGAACTCAATATGACGCGGCCGAATATGCATTGAGGTTGATCTTTAAAATGAACTCCCATAATCGTTTTCGGTTGAACTTGACGTAAATACATTCTATGAGACAAATTTAGAATACGCATGGAATCCCTATTTTTAAACCACATGCAAACTTGTGGGGCATCTTCAACAAAAAAAAAAAAAAAAAAGAAGAAGTGGTCAATGAAAAATTCACTATCATGGTGAATGGTATCAGACACATATCCATTGGTACAACGGCTTAAAAGAATCTGTTCATTTTTATAGAAAAAAAAACCGTTCATTTCATTATTTTGAGAAACAAAACTGTCAATTGAGTAAAAAAGTCCCGCTCAAAATTCAAAAATAAAAAATGTCTATAAAAGAAGGATTCTTACAAACGGTATTACACACTTTTCATATCCCTTAACAATTCTTAGAAATTGCAGAGAAAATTAACATTAACCAACATAAAAAATGATGAATCTCACAGAACACTTGTTTATAATAGTTTTGTTGTCATTATCAGTCAAAGCATTAATGCGGGCAAAATGCGTTTCTCGACGATGGAGGGAGTTAATTGAAGACGTGAATTTTTCAAAATGGTTTTTAGATTTTAAAAGAAACAAGGATAGAGTTTTCATAACCAGTAGACTTTAAAAAATGAAATTCATCCCATATTGTCATTCTATTCTACTGATACGCTTGGAATCCCCATTTTTAAACCACATGCAAACTTATGGGGCATCTTCAACAAAAAAAAAAAAAAAATGGTCAATGAAAAATTCACTATCATGGTGAATGGTATCAGACACATATCCATTGGTACAAAGGTTTAAAAGAAACTGTTCATTTTTATAGAAAAAAAAACCGTTTATTTCATTATTTTGAGAAACAAAACTGTCAATGGAGTAAAAAAGTCCCGCTCAAAATTCAAAAATGAAAAATGTCTATAAAAGAAGGATTCTTACAAACGGTATTACACACTTTTCATATCCCTTAACAATTCTTAGAAATTGCAGAGAAAATTAATATTAACCAACATAAAACATGATGAATCTCACAGAACACTTGTTTATAATAGTTTTATTGTCATTATCAGTCAAAGCATTAATGCGGGCAAAATGCGTTTCTCGACGATGGAAAGAGTTAATTGAAGACGTGAATTTTTCAAAATGGTTTTTAGATTTTAAAAGAAACAAGGGTAGAGTTTTCATAACCAGTAGACTTTTAAAAAAATGAAATTCATCCCATATTGTCATTCTATTCTACTGATACGCTTGGAATCCCCATTTTTAAACCACATGCAAACTTGTGGGGCATCTTCAACAAAAAAAAAAAGTGGTCAATGAAAAATTCACTATCATGGTGAATGGTATCAGACACATATCCATTGGTACAACGGCTTAAAAGAAACTGTTCATTTTTATAGAAAAAAAACCCGTTCATTTCATTATTTTGAGAAACAAAACTGTCAATGGAGTAAAAAAGTCCCGCACAAAATTCAAAAATGAAAAATGTCTATAAAAGAAGGATTCTTACAAACGGTATCACACACTTTTCATATCCCTTAACAATTCTTAGAAATTGCAGAGAAAATTAACATTAACCAACATAAAAAATGATGAATCTCACAGAACACTTGTTTATAATAGTTTTGTTGTCATTATCAGTCAAAGCATTAATGCGGGCAAAATGCGTTTCTCGACGATGGAGTGAGTTAATTGAAGACGTGAATTTTTCAAAATGGTTTTTAGATTTTAAAAGAAACAAGGGTAGAGTTTTCATAACCAGTAGACTTTTAAAAAATGAAATTCATCCCATATTGTCATGCTATTCTACTGATACGCTTGGAATCCCCATTTTTAAACCACATGCAAACTTGTGGGGCATCTTCAACAAAAAAAAGTGGTCAATGAAAAATTCACTATCATGGTGAATGGTATCAGACACATATCTATTGGTACAACGGCTTAAAAGAAACTATTAATTTTTATAGAAAAAAAAACCGTTCATTTCATTATTTTGAGAATCAAAACTGTCAATGGAGTAAAAAAGTCCCGCTCAAAATTCAAAAATGAAAAATGTCTATAAAAGAAGGATTCTTACAAACGGTATTACACACTTTTCATATCCCTTAACAATTCTTAGAAATTGCAGAGAAAATTAACATTAACCAACATAAAAAATGATGAATCTCACAGAACACTTGTTTATAATAGTTTTGTTGTCATTATCAGTCAAAGCATTAATGCGGGCAAAATGCGTTTCTCGACGATGGAGGGAGTTAATTGAAGACGTGAATTTTTCAAAATTGTTTTTAGATTTTAAAAGAAACAAGGGTAGAGTTTTCATAACCATTAGACTTTTAAAAAATGAAATTCATCCCATATTGTCATTCTATTCTACTGATACGCTTAGAATTCCCATTCTTAAACCACATGCAAACTTGTGGGGAATCTTCAAAAAAAAAAGTGGTCAATGTAATATTCACTATCATGGTGAATGGTATCAGACACATATCCATTGGTACAACGACCTAAAAGAAACTGTTCATTTTTATAGAAAAAAAAACCGTTTATTTCATTATTTTGAGAAACAAAACTGTCAATGGAGTAAAAAAGTCCCGCTCAAAATTCAAAAATAAAAAATGTCTATAAAAGAAGGATTCTTACAAACGGTATCACACACTTTTCATATCCCTTAACAATTCTTAGAAATCGCAGAGAAAATTAACATTAACCAACATAAAAAATGATGAATCTCACAGAACACTTGTTTATAATAGTTTTGTTGTCATTATCAGTCAAAGCATTAATGCGGGCAAAATGCGTTTCTCGACGATGGAGTGAGTTAATTGAAGACGTGAATTTTTCAAAATGGTTTTTAGATTTTAAAAGAAACAAGGGTAGAGTTTTCATAACCAGTAGACATTTAAAAAATGAAATTCATCCCATATTGTCATGCTATTCTACTGATACGCTTGGAATCCCCATTTTTAAACCACATGCAAACTTGTGGGGCATCTTCAACAAAAAAAAGTGGTCAATGAAAAATTCACTATCATGGTGAATGGTATCAGACACATATCTATTGGTACAACGGCTTAAAAGAAACTATTAATTTTTATAGAAAAAAAAACCGTTCATTTCATTATTTTGAGAATCAAAACTGTCAATGGAGTAAAAAAATCCCGCTCAAAATTCAAAAATGAAAAATGTCTATAAAAGAAGGATTCTTACAAACGGTATTACACACTTTTCATATCCCTTAACAATTCTTAGAAATTGCAGAGAAAATTAACATTAACCAACATAAAAAATGATGAATCTCACAGAACACTTGTTTATACTAGTTTTGTTGTCATTATCAGTCAAAGCATTAATGCGGGCAAAATGCGTTTCTCGACGATGGAGGGAGTTAATTGAAGACGTGAATTTTTCAAAATTGTTTTTAGATTTTAAAAGAAACAAGGGTAGAGTTTTCATAACCATTAGACTTTTAAAAAATGAAATTCATCCCATATTGTCATTCTATTCTACTGATACGCTTAGAATTCCCATTCTTAAACCACATGCAAACTTGTGGGGAATCTTCAAAAAAAAAAGTGGTCAATGTAAAATTCACTATCATGGTGAATGGTATCAGACACATATCCATTGGTACAACGACCTAAAAGAAACTGTTCATTTTTATAGAAAAAAAAACCGTTTATTTCATTATTTTGAGAAACAAAACTGTCAATGGAGTAAAAAAGTCCCGCTCAAAATTCAAAAATAAAAAATGTCTATAAAAGAAGGATTCTTACAAACGGTATTACACACTTTTCATATCCCTTAACAATTCTTAGAAATTGCAGAGCAAATTAACATTAACCAACATAAAAAATGATGAATCTCACAGAACACTTGTTTATAATAGTTTTGTTGTCATTATCAGTCAAAGCATTAATGCAGGCAAAATGCGTTTCTCGACGATGGAGGGAGTTAATTGAAGACTTGAATTTTCCAAAATGGTTTTTAGATTTTAAAAGAAACAAGGGTAGAGTTTTCATAACCAGTAGACTTTTAAAAAAATGAAATTCATCCCATATTGTCATTCTATTCTACTGATACGCTTGGAATCCCCATTTTTAAACCACATGCAAACTTGTGGGGCATCTTCAACAAAAAAAAAAAGTGGTCAATGAAAAATTCACTATCATGGTGAATGGTATCAGACACATATCCATTGGTACAACGGCTTAAAAGAAACTGTTCATTTTTATAGAAAAAAAACCCGTTCATTTCATTATTTTGAGAAACAAAACTGTCAATGGAGTAAAAAAGTCCCGCACAAAATTCAAAAATGAAAAATGTCTATAAAAGAAGGATTCTTACAAACGGTATCACACACTTTTCATATCCCTTAACAATTCTTAGAAATTGCAGAGAAAATTAACATTAACCAACATAAAAAATGATGAATCTCACAGAACACTTGTTTATAATAGTTTTGTTGTCATTATCAGTCAAAGCATTAATGCGGGCAAAATGCGTTTCTCGACGATGGAGTGAGTTAATTGAAGACGTGAATTTTTCAAAATGGTTTTTAGATTTTAAAAGAAACAAGGGTAGAGTTTTCATAACCAGTAGACTTTTAAAAAATGAAATTCATCCCATATTGTCATGCTATTCTACTGATACGCTTGGAATCCCCATTTTTAAACCACATGCAAACTTGTGGGGCATCTTCAACAAAAAAAAGTGGTCAATGAAAAATTCACTATCATGGTGAATGGTATCAGACACATATCTATTGGTACAACGGCTTAAAAGAAACTATTAATTTTTATAGAAAAAAAAACCGTTCATTTCATTATTTTGAGAATCAAAACTGTCAATGGAGTAAAAAAGTCCCGCTCAAAATTCAAAAATGAAAAATGTCTATAAAAGAAGGATTCTTACAAACGGTATTACACACTTTTCATATCCCTTAACAATTCTTAGAAATTGCAGAGAAAATTAACATTAACCAACATAAAAAATGATGAATCTCACAGAACACTTGTTTATAATAGTTTTGTTGTCATTATCAGTCAAAGCATTAATGCGGGCAAAATGCGTTTCTCGACGATGGAGGGAGTTAATTGAAGACGTGAATTTTTCAAAATTGTTTTTAGATTTTAAAAGAAACAAGGGTAGAGTTTTCATAACCATTAGACTTTTAAAAAATGAAATTCATCCCATATTGTCATTCTATTCTACTGATACGCTTAGAATTCCCATTCTTAAACCACATGCAAACTTGTGGGGAATCTTCAAAAAAAAAAGTGGTCAATGTAAAATTCACTATCATGGTGAATGGTATCAGACACATATCCATTGGTACAACGACCTAAAAGAAACTGTTCATTTTTATAGAAAAAAAAACCGTTTATTTCATTATTTTGAGAAACAAAACTGTCAATGGAGTAAAAAAGTCCCGCTCAAAATTCAAAAATAAAAAATGTCTATAAAAGAAGGATTCTTACAAACGGTATCACACACTTTTCATATCCCTTAACAATTCTTAGAAATCGCAGAGAAAATTAACATTAACCAACATAAAAAATGATGAATCTCACAGAACACTTGTTTATAATAGTTTTGTTGTCATTATCAGTCAAAGCATTAATGCGGGCAAAATGCGTTTCTCGACGATGGAGTGAGTTAATTGAAGACGTGAATTTTTCAAAATGGTTTTTAGATTTTAAAAGAAACAAGGGTAGAGTTTTCATAACCAGTAGACTTTTAAAAAATGAAATTCATCCCATATTGTCATGCTATTCTACTGATACGCTTGGAATCCCCATTTTTAAACCACATGCAAACTTGTGGGGCATCTTCAACAAAAAAAAGTGGTCAATGAAAAATTCACTATCATGGTGAATGGTATCAGACACATATCTATTGGTACAACGGCTTAAAAGAAACTATTAATTTTTATAGAAAAAAAAACCGTTCATTTCATTATTTTGAGAATCAAAACTGTCAATGGAGTAAAAAAATCCCGCTCAAAATTCAAAAATGAAAAATGTCTATAAAAGAAGGATTCTTACAAACGGTATTACACACTTTTCATATCCCTTAACAATTCTTAGAAATTGCAGAGAAAATTAACATTAACCAACATAAAAAATGATGAATCTCACAGAACACTTGTTTATAATAGTTTTGTTGTCATTATCAGTCAAAGCATTAATGCGGGCAAAATGCGTTTCTCGACGATGGAGGGAGTTAATTGAAGACGTGAATTTTTCAAAATTGTTTTTAGATTTTAAAAGAAACAAGGGTAGAGTTTTCATAACCATTAGACTTTTAAAAAATGAAATTCATCCCATATTGTCATTCTATTCTACTGATACGCTTAGAATTCCCATTCTTAAACCACATGCAAACTTGTGGGGAATCTTCAAAAAAAAAAGTGGTCAATGTAAAATTCACTATCATGGTGAATGGTATCAGACACATATCCATTGGTACAACGACCTAAAAGAAACTGTTCATTTTTATAGAAAAAAAAACCGTTTATTTCATTATTTTGAGAAACAAAACTGTCAATGGAGTAAAAAAGTCCCGCTCAAAATTCAAAAATAAAAAATGTCTATAAAAGAAGGATTCTTACAAACGGTATTACACACTTTTCATATCCCTTAACAATTCTTAGAAATTGCAGAGCAAATTAACATTAACCAACATAAAAAATGATGAATCTCACAGAACACTTGTTTATAATAGTTTTGTTGTCATTATCAGTCAAAGCATTAATGCAGGCAAAATGCGTTTCTCGACGATGGAGGGAGTTAATTGAAGACTTGAATTTTCCAAAATGGTTTTTAGATTTTAAAAGAAACAAGGGTAGAGTTTTCATAACCAGTAGACTTTTAAAAAATGAAATTCATCCCATATTGTCATTCTATTCTACTGATACGCTTGGAAT
This sequence comes from Nemophila menziesii, assembly GCA_029959085.1. Classification (NCBI taxonomy): domain Eukaryota; kingdom Viridiplantae; phylum Streptophyta; class Magnoliopsida; order Boraginales; family Hydrophyllaceae; genus Nemophila; species Nemophila menziesii. Next base: position 1,199,288 of record JARWIR010000012.1, on the reverse strand, counting down.
TCCCATTTTTAAGCCACATGCAAACTTGTGGGGCATCTTCAACAAAAAAAAAAGTGGTCAATGAAAAATTCACTATCATGGTGAATGGTATCAGACACATATCCATTGGTACAACGGCTTAAAAGAAACTGTTCATTTTTATAGAAAACAAAAAACCGTTCATTTCATTATTTTGAGAAACAAAACTGTCAATGGAGTAAAATAGTCCCGCTCGAAATTCAAAAATGAAAAATGTCTATAAAAGAAGGATTCTTACAAACGGTATTACACACTTTTCATATCCCTTAACAATTCTTAGAAATTGCAGAGAAAATTAACATTAACCAACATAAAAAATGATGAATCTCACAGAACACTTGTTTATAATAGTTTTGTTGTCATTATCAGTCAAAGCATTAATGCGGGCAAAATGCGTTTCTCGACGATGGAGGGAGTCAAATGAAGACGTGAATTTTTCAAAATTGTTTTTAGATTTTAAAAGAAACAAGGGTAGAGTTTTCATAACCAGGAGACTTTTAAAAAATGAAATTCATCCCATTTTGTCATTCTATTCTACTGATACGCTTGGAATCCCTATTTTTAAACCACATACAAACTTGTGGGGCATCTTCAACAAAAAAAAAGTGGTCAATGAAAAATTCACTATCATGGTGAATGGTATCAGACACATATCCATTGGTACAACGGCCTAAAAGAAACTGTTCATTTTTATAGAAAAAAAAACCGTTTATTTCATTATTCTGAGAAACAAAACTGTCAATGGAGTAAAAAAGTCCTGCTCAAAATTCAAAAATGAAAAATGTCTATAAAAGAAGGATTCTTATAAACGGTATTACACACTTTTCATATCCCTTAACAATTCTTAGAAATTGCAGAGCAAATTAACATAAATTAACATAAAAAATGATGAATCTCACAGAACACTTGTTTATAATAGTTTTGTTGTCATTATCAGTCAAAGCATTAATGCGGGCAAAATGCGTTTCTCGACGATGGAGGGAGTTAATTGAAGACGTGAATTTTTCAAAATGTTTTTTAGATTTTAAAAGAAACAAGGGTAGAGTTTTCATAACCAGTAGACTTTTAAAAAATGAAATTCATCCCATATTGTCATTCTATTCTACTAATACGCTTGTAATCCCCATTTTTAAACCACGTGCAAACTTGTGGGGCATCTTCAACCAAAAAAAAAAGTGGTCAATGAAAAATTCCCTATCATGGTGAATGGTATCAGACACATATCTATTGGTACAACGGCTTAAAAGAAACTGTTCATTTTTTTATAAGAAAACCGTTCATTTCATTATTTTGAGAAACAAAACTGTCAATGAAGTACAATAGTCCCGCTCAAAATTCAAAAATGAAAAATGTCTATAAAGGAAGGATTCTAACAAACGGTATTACACACTTTTCATATCCCTTAACAATTTTTAGAAATTGCAGAGAAAATTAACTTTAACCAACATAAAAAATAATGAATCTCACAGAACACTTGTTTATAATAGTTTTGTTGTCATTATTAGTCAAAGCATTAATGCGGGCAAAATGCATTTCTCGACGATGGAGGGAGTTAATTGAAGACGTGAATTTTTCAAAATGGATTTTAGATTCTAAAAGAAACAAGGGTGGGGTTTTCATAACCAGTAGACTTTTAAAAAATGAAATCCATCCCATATTGTCATTCTATTCTACTGATACATTTAAAGTAATTTCAGAAGATTTGGAGATACCATTCGCATTTACAAGCACACCGATGATGTCTTGGCCTTGTAATGGTTTGATTTGCCTCTCATATTGTCAGACGTTAGTGTTGGTCAACCCGTCAACAGAGCAATTTAATATGCTTCCTTATCCAATGAAGAAACCCAGCAATTGGATTGTTTTTTGACTCAATCAATGAAGATTACAAGGTGATAATGTTCCTTGAACAAGGAACATTTATGTGCACTGCGATATACAACAATACAAATCTAACATGGAGAATAATCACACGTTAATTTCCTCATTTATCTGGTATAAGGGTGCCGTCAAATGGAACCTTGCATTGGACTGCAAGGGTGAGGGATGTAACACCATTTCTACCATACTTGCCTAGTCCAGATCATGATGAATATTTTATATTTTGTTATGATTTTACCGGTGATATATTTCGACAGATGGCACTACCAAATGTAGTGGTTGGAAACAACCTGAAAACGATCAATGACGAACTTGCGGTATTCTCAAGTGTTGGTGATGAACTGCAATTTGTTGATGTGTGGGTAATGAAGAAGTATAATGTGCATCAATCGTGGACGAAGCAAGCGAAAGTTGGTCCATTGAATTATAATATGTGTCACTTTATTAGGAAGAACGAAGAATTACTTTATGGATCTAATCATGATGATTACCATAACGAGATTCATCAAGAGTAGTTATCCTGTAACATTTAACAGCAGAAAGAAAGAGGACATGAGTGTTTTTTTATTCGATTGTGTTGTACCATGAAGGTTTAACAACGGTAGGGAGGAATGCAAATGAACATGGTAATCAAGATTTAACAGCCGAAGGGAGGATTGCAAATGAAGTTGATAACTAGATTTTATCTGTATTAATAATTATTAGTTTAATATGTTTTAAATGTTTATTAGTTGTAATAGTTTGGTAGTTCTGATTGTATAGGATTCTAATATTTTAGGATAGTTACTAAACTTAATATAAATATAGTTCTGATTATAAATGTGTTTTTTAAAGTTTTTTAGAAATTAGGCATGGAATTTGATTTCTGGGATTATTAAGTTACCGGATTTTTCTGGTTCCAAGTTTTTTCAGTTATATTGTGCTTTAATTATAACACTTTGAGTTTAAAATGGTATCAATACCATAACCCAACTTATGATATGTGACATTTATAGAACACAGTATAAAAGTTAGTTTTAAAAAAGTTTAAGACTCTGAAACTGTATTTGTGCAATTACTAATAAACTGGAAAATTGTACTTGTAGAATGACAATAATATACTTGTGAAAGTACAAACATGTACTTGTCCAGTAGTGGGAATACATTCCCAGAACTTATATTTCGTATCAAAAAACCCGTAACCTAACACTTTTCACACATTTAAACTTACATATTGTCTAAAACATGAACAAGTCAACCTTAATCATTGAACTTCACCATTAGTCTAGTTATATTCAGCTATATGCAATTTAAAAAGTGAAAAAAAAACATGACAGTATGAGTAATGGGAAAATTACCAGTAGTTGATTGAGAAAAAATGAAAATTCTATATGAAAAAAATACTGTTAACTTAACTTAACCGTATTTAGAGTTTATGACATAAATTTTTTTAAGTTAAATGGTGTGTAAAATGTCAACACATAAAAAATTTGAAGTGAAATTTGAAGAGAAATCTGAGTTTTTGGCAAACTTTAATTTATGAGATTTTTCCCATAAATCAGACTGTTTGATTTTTTTTATATTTTAGAAAGAATAATTGATACATGTTAAAAGTTAAAATGTTAAACAGTAACATATGAATGATATAATGAATATTTCATTAACTTAAATTGCACCTATCAAAGTTATAAACATCAAATGGAAGTTAAAAAGTTCAAAAAATCATGACAGTCTGAGTAATGGGAAAATTCCGACCAGTGGACTGTCTTTGAAAAAAAACTATATATTTATTGCAAAACTTTTTTGAATTATATTCTTAATTTTAGATTATTTTTTCAAAATTCATAAGTTTCTAAAATAAATATGTTTCTATAAAAAAAAGGAACAATATATTTTCAATCAAATACTAGAAATTTTTCATATATACTATAAATAAAACAAAAACTCAAGTCCACAAAATAAAATAATAAAAAAATAAATCACAAAATAACTGTGTAGACAGTTATACAAAACTTATTCATTAATGCGTATAAGTTTAAGCATCTTATAAAACCTCTCTAAAAACTAAACAGTACAACTCAAACCAAAAAATCATTGAAACATTCGAATCGTTCAAATTTATAAATTGCAACCACAGATTCGTGCATGCAAACTTCACCCATTACTCAATTTGTGTGTTAATTTTTAATTCAAGGTGAAAACTTCAGCAAAATGAAAAAACAACAAGTTAAAAAAAAAAAAAAAAAAAAGAGATTAGGTAATATATTTATGTTTACTTTACTCTTTATGTATTTACATAACATACTTTCATGTTAAATGTTTGTGGGTATTAACGGTTATTTTCTTATATATAATTTGTGAGAAAATCTGGAATAAACTTCCAAGAAATGTTATGTGTTTGATTTTTAATTCGTAATTCTGTTTTGTTTTAGTGATACAAATTGGGAAAGGAAACATAAAACAGTTCTTAAAAGATTTCGTACAATAATCATTTTAATTACAATGTCTTTTCTCAGGAACGTCTAAAAAGTATTCTGAAATTAGATATTCATTAGATGGGTTGTTCCAAGCTTTGAGACACAAGAATGTAAGTAGAGCACACATTCGTTCTTGTAAATGTCTTCCGTTTTATTCGTTAATAAAAGAGATTTTTGAGCTAACTAAGGTGAGATATTCTATTAGAAATAAAAACATTGTTTCCCCGTACATTATCGAAACATTTAATACAAAAACAAGGAAAATGGAATTAGTTGCAAACGAAGGGTTTGTAATAGAAGAAGTAGATGTTAAACTTATATTGGGTGTTGAAGCTGGTGTAACTAGTTGTTGGAGTGTAAAATCTCATTAATATAATGTCTTCTCCTAACCGTTTGGACTTTTAATTGAGTTGTAAAATTAACATTAGTCACTACCGGATGTATGGTTTCAAATTGATTAATGATGAACTTTGAAAGAGAAAATATGGCATGTGAATCAATATCCATTTCTCTTAAGAAAATGGTCCCCGAGGGTTCAACTTGTTGACCTATCCATCCACAAACTGGGTTCCAATTTGGATTAAGATGTTGAGAGTCCCCATAACTTTCTTTGATGATTCATGGACACTCCTCTCCATAATATCCTTATCAGAACTCAATATGACGCGGTCGAATATGCATTGAGGTTGATCTTTAAAATGAACTCCCGTAATCGTTTTCGGTTGAACTTAACGTAAATACATTCTATGAGACTAATTTAGAATACGCTTGGAATCCCCAGTTTTAAACCACATGCAAACTTGTGGGGCATCTTCAACAAAAAAAAAAAGAAGTGGTCAATGAAAAATTCACTATCATGGTGATGGTATCAGACCCTCGTTTATTGAGCTAACGAAAGAAGAATTGATCATTGTCTCAAAACGTGGGGTAGCGTCTCATTCTCTCCACCCAAAGTTGATTCAACTTATGAACAACTTTGTTTGCCATGTTGAAAAATGCAACGAAAACTTGAACCGGAATGTCTTGAGCCAACTTCCTTATATAATCACATATACAAGTTACCATTTTTAAAGGAAAGTTTTTTCATTTTTTAAGAAAATTAAATCCCTCTTCTCCTGATACAATGAACTAAGTTCTAATCTAGAATAAATATTGTAAATGTAATTTTGATTAATTACAACTATGTATTAAAAAAATCTTAATAAGAAGATATGATAATAAGAATATCAAATTTCAATGGAGTTATGAAAGTGATTTATTTGAAGAATATGTGATTTTTAAGAGTGTATGATTTTTAAAAAATCAATGTATGTAAATAAAAATGGTTCAAACATGAAATGTATTTTTAAAAGTGATTTTAAGAGAGGTTGGGATTCACCTAAATGTGGGACAATGATTAGAAAATAATTTGTCACTTTAACTCATATTTAGGTTAATTTGAAAAGGTCTTTTACCAACATTACATCAGAGTCAAGTACCAACTTACCATGAGTATTAGTGAAATATATGCTCTTGTTGATTGCAAGCTCTGTATATTTTTAACTACTTGATTTGTTACCACCAAATCTTCAGCGGAAGGTAGTACTATGAAGCCTTCATTTCCATAATACTTCAATTCTTTGATAGAGTGGAGGTCGAGTCCTTGGTAATACATACCTCACCACGTATGTGGAGAAAACCCACGATCATGCATCTTTTAGAAGTCTTTGTAACTGCTTCAAAGCCTCACCTATCGTGTCCCCTGGAAGTTATTGAAATATCGGCAAGTCTAGATCTGCCGTAAATCATCTTCAAACAGGCACGCGCCAGTGGTGGGGTATAATTGCTCTAAGAATGCTTCCTTGAGTTGTTCCCAGGTGGTGATAGTTTACGGTGGTTGAAAATCTAGCCACTCGGTAGCTACCCCAGTTAGGTCAAAAGGTAATGTAAGTAATTATATTATTTCCATTGTGAAGTCGGATTAATATATTCAAATTGACATCACAAATCTGCATGACCCTCTGAAAATCTCTTACTGATGGGTTACTCCACTAAAATATCTGACACACACACACACATACACACACACATATATACCCAACATATGCCTGGATTTGGCCCAAATTAATTCTTTCAAATGGATGGCGGGGGAATCCCATGACATGGTATCGCAAAGTGCAATCCTCGTTGCACTTTAGGATTAGAAGCTTGCATTGATATTAGAGATTGTTCTTGTTCCACTCCATTATAAAGTGAAAGGACTATGTTGTTGTCTGGGATTCTTATTTGTGGAAACCCTTGTGGTCTTATAGGTGAGTTCCAAAGTGGTAGTCCACCTAGGCTAAGAACCTGATTTGTATCCACATGATTTTCATTGTTACCCAAATCACTCAATTTACCTTTAGGTTCTTGTTGTCTACCCTTCTTAATATGTTATTTAAACAACTTCTCTGGATCTAGAAATAGATATATCACACAAATATATACCTAAAAGGGAAAAAAATTCAACAAAACATAAGTCGTCAAAACGATTATTCAACAAGTAATTAAAAATACAATTATCAAAATATTTTCTAATAACAAAACCAAAAACTTGGTAGCTCCGTTCGATGAGGATAATTAAACCATCAAAAGTGTGATCGGAAAGGTTTAAGCCCAGTTTTATATACATGTTAGGGTCTTTATCTCTCTTTCGTGCCTCCACTTTAGGAATATAAGAAAAAATTGTTGGTCTTGAACGCCCTCTTCATGTTTTAGCCAATTTCACCACTTTTGTGTAGTTTTTGGTCATTTTAGGGAAAAGTAATTCGAGTTATGACGATTGCCAAATGGAGGAAAAATGACCTCGATGCCTCAACTTACAAGTGAGACATAGAGATCAGAAGCGTGAATATTATCTAAGGAAGATTGAAATAAGGAGGTTATCCAAAGCAAACCCTAAACCGTAAATAGGATTTACAAAATTAGAGAGGAGAAGCATCCATATGCACATTTCAACCTATCTCTACTGCGGCAAATCTTATGTTGTACCGCAATATGACTTAAAATCCGATGAGAAAGGATTTAAATAATGAGGTTGGGTTGTCAACTATTTGGGATAATTTGTGTAGAACCCATAAATGGAACACTATATATGTTCGCTTTCACCAATTTGTACATAAAGCATTAAACTAGGTGAAATAGTTTGAATTTTTGATTATCTTCAACTTGGAAGATATGAAACCCTAATTTTCTCTCATGCAATTTCCATTGTACATAACCTTGATTAAGGAACCTCAGATTGTAGATATATTTACGCTACCACCTAGTTTACTAATTAGCTTTAATTATGTAATTATTTTGATTCATTTATGAGTTAAACTCTTTTATAGCTTGAATCTATATTAAGACCCATTTTTGTATGCATGTGGTAGTTATATAGCTAAGGTATACTTTAGAATGATCAATTCGGTATTAGTTGATTAACCCCGTTATATAAGCTTGATCACGTTTTGCTACTTGACGATTTGGCCATAAGATGAGTATCGTAGTTCTTTGAACATTCTTTCTAAGTGAGTGCGATAGAACATAATTAACATATCATGGTTAATATAGTGATAAGACCAGTTTTGGTGAGAGACATCCTGATACCCTAAGCGTAAATTCAGTTGAGTTAAATCTATAATCACTTATTGTCTTGTATCGGGTTGTAGACCATTTTAAGAGTTGCTTGATGAAGTGGTATCCTTATAGGTAAATCTAGTAGGATAATCAAGTCCCGACTAGTGAGTAATCCTTAATTTCCCCCTTACTTAGTGACTAAGCTTATGCATACGAAGTGGCAATCATTAGAAGTTCCAATCTAGCCTCTAATTACTCGAGTAATCTAGTTAGTTGTCTCACTTTACTTTTGTTACCTGTTCACTCTTCAATCGTTTTAGTTTTTAATTTTTATCCTAATTCACTTGATTCTCATTTTAGTCGTCATATCCTTACATTAACACTTGATTAATTACACAAATAACTCTCTCCCTCCATGTGGTTTGACACCTGATTTTGCCATGTTTTATTACTTGCGACCATGTATACTTGCATTAACGTGCAGTTCATTGATGTTGAAATTCATTGTTTCTCGTCATTATTAGTTTTATAAGCACACTAGAACCCACGTCAAGTTTTTGGCGCCATTCCAGGGAGAATTAATATTTTTGTTATTTTAGTTTGTGTTATCTCACTTGTCTTTGTAGTGTTTGAGATCTTGTATAGGTGTATTTGGTGTATGCTTTCGGATCACAAATACCTTTTCCAAGTAACCGTTGAAGATTAAGAGACACAAAAAGGAGCGAACTAGGTGATATGAATGGTGCACAAGACGAATTCAACATGCAAATAGGTGTTGATGATAATATTGGCCATGGGATCCCTTCTTAGGAAAAAACGTGTTTGATGAGGCCATTGGGGATGAAAATTTTCACAATTTAGGAGGTCAAGTGAACTCACGCAAAATGAGACCAATACTTGATGCTCGATGCTTCCAATCCTCCTATTATAATGGGGTGGGAAAACCAGTACTTGATGCTTCACATTAAACGTATTTGATGAGGCCCTTAGGGCCAAACCTATTCAATTAGGATGTCAAGTAAACCAACCCAACGAGTGTGGAGGTAATATGGAAATATTTCCCATCCTCCCATAAATGGGATGGGACAACCAATAATTAATGCTTATTTTTTAGAGTTTTAGATGTAGAGGTTCCACCACTAGGTGTTCCTCAACCAAATACAAGCCCAGAGGTCCAAACCAAACCCCGAGATATTAGCACAATTTCAATTTAGTGGATCTGCAGACTGCGAGTGAAGACCTCGTGAGGTCATTTTAAAAAAACAAATTTTGAAACCCAATAAAGTATCCTACATGTGAGTGAATAGGAATCTACAGAATTAAAATCTAACTTAAATTAGATCACTTAATTTTTAACTAAATATCCAATATTGTATTCTCAAATAAACACTAATAGATAGGATATAAGAGTGTAAACACTCAAACTCCTATATATAAATATATTCCATGAAGAACACAATCCAATAATCAAGTGAAAAAATTTAACAAGCACTAAGAATGCAATATACTAAGTCTAAAGATATATGCAATATGCATATAAATATTAAACTAATGGCGTACACAAGAGTAAAGAGTTAAAATCTAATGAGATTAATTAAAAAAACGAAAATGGTTTTTTTGTTGGTCAGTGAATATTCGATATACGTGATGCACACGTATAATCCCAATGCTTAAAAACGGCCAAGCTTGAACACTGTGAAAAGCTTCTCATTTCTTCATGCTGGATTCTTTCATATCACCGGAAAGCTGCTGGCCTCCCTTCTCCTTCGCACCTTCATGGATGAACAAAGGTTGATGGCCATTGCCTCTGTTCGAAGGCACCACCCACAACTACTGATCTGTGCACGAACTCGAATCCTCTCTTCCATGGCTTATTCTCTTTATGAACGACGAATGAGCTCTTCTCACAAACTCGGTGGATCTGCTGGAGCTCTTCTCACGCCGGAGACGAAGTCTTCACAAACTCGATAGATCTGTCGGTGGAGGCTGGAACGCTTGAGGATGTGAGCTCAAAACTTTTTTTCTTTCAATCTACTGTTGCATTTTCTAGGATAGAAGCCAATGGAGAGAAGAGATATATGTGTGTGTGTGTGTGTGTGTGAGAGAGAGAGAGAGAGAGAGAGAGAGAGAGAGAGAGAGAGAGAGAGAGAGAGAGAGAGAGAGAGAAGTAATGTCGACATGAGGTGTGTGAGTGGATAGAGGAAATTTGTGAAATAAATCAATTAATGTAATAAAGAGAAAACAAAAAGGTATAATCCGTAGGGGGCTTACAAAAATTGGTATATATTCTTGAATTTTGTTTTTAACTTTTAATAAGAATATTGGATTGGGTGGAAGTATTAGGATCTAGAGAGGATGTTTTTAAAACATGTTGAATAAACATAAATACTTTTGTATTTGCTTTAAAAAAAATATTCCTCAATGACAATAGAAACATGTGATAACCAGTTGGGTTAGCTCAATTGGTCAGAGTCGTGTTATTTTTTCAGCACTTAAAGAGTGTAAAATGAGAGGTGTAAAGTTTGAATCTCTTCCTTGAATATGGATAATCTTGTTCTAATTTATCTGAGGTAGAATATATATAAAAAAACTTGCATATTTCTTATGTAATTAATCGTGATGTACGTCAAGTGGCCCAAATCATCCATCTATAAAAAAAAGGAACGTATGATGTCCCGTATGTAAATCCCTTTTGATTTTTCTTTCACATCCTTAACTTTTTTTCCGATCATCGAAACTATGGCCGAACAACCCATTTGTCCAACAGATTTCACCCCCAATATCATTATCACGATAGAAATTTCTCAACTTACTCTATAAAGAGTATTTAAAAGAAACGAAAAAGACCGTAGGTGGTCTAGATCCTAATTTAACTTAAATTGATAAACTTGGACCAATCAAACATCAAAAAAGCTAAGTCATTAAGTGTTTAGTTAATTATAGATAATAGATAAGTTTTTTTTTTTTTTACATAGGAGAGACAATTTTGGACTCGCAGTCATTGACTCGGTTCAAACCTACACCACTAGATTGGATGACCAAGGCTTTGGCTAGTTAGCTAATCCTAACTGCTGATAATAGATAAGTTGTTACTAAAGCATTTTAATTAAATTTCTTAATTCTTTCCTAAAATCTCTATACTTTTATTTTAAATTAAATTTTTCATTATATTAAAAAATATTGTTCAAAAACTTTGGATAATTGACTCCAAAAATTTATTTATTTTAAGACTTAAAAAATCAATTTAATAATACGTTAAAACCCAAAATATCATTAATTGCCTAAAAAAATCATATTAAAATTGATAATGAAAAAAAATTATATAAAATACTTTAGGTTAATAATTAATTCCTTTTTTAAAAAAAAAAATATATGCTTTTTTATAAAAATAAATTAAACTTTTTTTATAATTTTAATATTTAATTTATTTCAGTTTCAGAAGAAATTGCAAGGAATGGTCAATTTTTTTTGGATCTTGCAAGAAAATCCCATTTCAATTTTAGAAGACGGATGTGACAAATCCCAATTATGTATGAATCATGGTAAATAATTTAGATTTGTGGGGAAATATATTTAGCGCGGAGAAGTCACTTATTTATGATTTATAATTATATTAATTAATTGATTAGAAAAACAAAAATAAATTAGTGACTTCTCCGTCCTAAATATATTTTACTGTGGCGATCAGCATTGAACCCCCTTCCTAATGTGGATAATTTGTACCAGGGAGATGTAACCGGAACGAAAAAGTGTTGTTTATGTGGGTCGGCATGCGAGGATGCACGTCATATATTAATACAATGTAAGGCGGCTACAACTCTTTGGCGGGATTTGGGCATGCTGGAAACGGTCTCTGCCAGTTGTTTTGTTACCGGAATGCGAACAAGTACCGAAACTGAGACATTACAGGTTTAAGCGGATGACTGCAGCAAAATTTTGAACAACCCGGTGCACGTGCATAAGAGAGATGTGATGTGGACTGGGCTCCTAACATAAGTGAAGGCATCCAGGTGCTAGAGATGGATGCTTCTTTAGCTGTTGTAATGAAAGAATGGATAAGTCGCAATGTTGAAGAAAAATTCAGATATAAAGGACTGGAATGGCCTTTAATATTTGCATCAGATGTAAGTCTACTGTGGTATAGAAGAAATGAGGTTGTCTTTAGTGGCTTACGATCGGATCCCCTGACCGAAGGATTAAAAGAAAGAAGTTATTCGTATGGCGAGTGATTTCGCGATGGCATGGGTAATAGAACCGGATGGTGGAGTTATTGTATCCGTAAAAAGAACCTTGGTTAGATGGGTCAAACCTCAAGGGCATCTTAAGCTAAATCTAGACGGCAGTTGTGATTTAGTTCGGAGAAAGTCTGGAATAGGAGGGATACTTAGAGATAAGGATGGCTCGTTGTAGCCGAATTTTAAGGAACTTGTGTAGTCAAATCTCCCTTTCATTCGGAGTTATTGGCATTACATTTCGGGTTAAAATGGGTAATAAGTCGTGGAATTAGTAAGTTGTGTATTGAATCTGATTCTAGGGAGTTTCATGCGCTAATGACGGGCGGTGGTAGCTCGAAGAATTGGGTTTGCAATACTGGTAGGGAGTGTGTTGAGATCTTACGGAATCATTTGAGTCTTGAGGTTAATCTCGTTTATCGTGAGACCAATTCTTGTGCGAATTTGCTAGCGAGTAAAGGCGCGAATTCAGTTGAAGGTTTATGTGAGTATGAAGAACCCAGACTACTTGTGGAGTAGTGTAATTAAAGATAGCGTATACACAGTCTCGACATTCGTATTAGATTCCCCCCGGTGTAGTTAGTTTATTATTAACTACGACTTATTAAGCCTCCGATGTATGAAAGAAAAATGAGAAGTCAAATTTTATATGATTTAAATAAATAATGTTTAATTAATTTATAAATATAATTAGGGATTATTAATATTAAAAAGGTATGTTAGATAACTTTTACCTCTATAATCATCTTTGATTTAAACGGGGAGTTAATATATTACTTTACGATTTAAGTTGGAATTATCCCAAAATTAAAAGTAGAATAAGATAATTGTTGGAATTGTCACTTGAGCACGAAGATTGCAGCATTTACTTGTGTCATCCCGTTTAAATTCGTCGTTGCATGATATTACTTTCACAAAACACGCCTTAACACACCAAACAATTTATTGTTTGGTCCAATCCCACTCATTTACAGGCAACAGATACAATGAATATTTTTTGGATAACGACCGTTTTTGGATAACACCAAATATCATTAAAAAAAAACACTGATTTAACAAATCTCTAATTATTCCCATAGAAACTATATCTACCGTTGTTTTGTAAGTGGGTTTTTAATCTTTTATATTTTGTAAAAAAAGCGAGGGAACATTATTTCTGACCCGGTCCGAGTTGTCAACTCAGCCATTAAACTCATTGCCTACGTTATTAGATCTACTATAGATCCTAGGTAAATGCATTCTCTTCTTGACTTCAATTTTAGCATGCGTTTTGGGACAAATTTTAACATCGGGGAACAGTTGATCATTCCTTTTCTCCATTGTCTTTTTTCATTTTCTATGTGTTTAAAAACGGGGAAAAAGGTTAAGAGTTGTGTAAAAAAAGGGAAAAAGGTTAAGAGTTGTGTAAAAACAGGGAAAAAGGTAAAGAGTTGGTGTAAAAACAGGGAAAAAGGTTAAGAGTTGCTCAATCCTTGCTTAAACATTGTAATGAGATGCAATGTTTGTGGCTTTTTTAATGAATAGAATAATACAAACGGCACCTCTTAAGCGTTACAAAGGATAAGGTCTCGGCATGTCATGATAACCATGATCACGTTGTCATACCAATAGCTACTTTGTCTTGTTCCTTTTAATTGTTTTATACTTTGCTTCTTCTTCTTCTTCAATCCTGTCATGTTTAGACGTCACACCAAGTTTTGGATAGGAGCTATTGCCGTCAAGTTTCTTAATTTCATACTTACATTTTGAGCTAATTAAGTAAGAAAACTTACTAATATATAAAGTAAATTAAACTGTATTTGTCCCAAATGTGATGTTTTATACTTAATCTTAATTGCGCTTGTTTACTAAATGTTAAAATGACTAGTTGTCCTTATGCATAAGTATGAATAATCTAATTTTATTAGTGATTCCGTTTAGTTCTTTGGTTAGATTAACTAGTTGTTTGATAGCTTATATATAGTAAGCTGCATTTGAATTTATTGTGATGAAATTCATTTAGTTTTTTGTGGTATTACCAAAATTATCAAGTTTAATTTTTCCTTAGTGAGGGAATATTCTTTAAGATGCGACGAGACTTTGATGCACTCTCGTATTATATTTATATAATCTTTTTAGACATACCATTAAATGATCCAGCCTGGTATGTAGCTCAAGTTTCTGTTTTCCTATCGGTGGTAAACTTTGGACGTATATTTGCGTGACTTCTTTAGTATTCCATTCATCTCATGACGAGGGGAACAAATTTGTCGTTTCTACTCCATTCGGTTTGGCTTTTTTAGGGTTGTTTCTCTTTTACGCCCTTGTACAACATTTGTATTTTCTTATTTATCTTTGTATACGTGTCACTCTCGTACCACCTGTCGTGAATTACCGACAATTTTATTATTGTTTTTAATTATTTTTAGTCGAGTTACGTAGTTATGAGTACTTCTTCCTTTGTTTGTAAATAAATAGGGCGAGAATAGGGTCATTATCTTCGAAGAGATCGATCATCTTTTCAATATTTCTCTTAACAGTTTAATAAATAGTTTTCTAAACTTGTGAGTGTGTGTATACAATGGGATCACAGGAGAATCATTGTTTGAAGATGAAGGCAGTTATACTAGTTGGAGGGTTTGGTACTCGATTGAGGCCTTTAACCCTTAGTGTTCCGAAGCCACTTGTTGAATTTGCAAACAAACCCATGATCTTGCATCAGGTATACTCTTTTCTTCTTCAGCTTTACATATTTAGTTATTTACACTTAACTGAGCTGCATTCATGTACACTCATGAATTACTTTTACAATTTCTTATATAGTTATGCTTTCCACATATATTGTAACGTTTCGTGAAAGCTTAATGTCGTATAATTTCTTCACGTATAGCATATTAGGAAATTTCTGTCTTCTCGTGAATCATTTAATGACTATTAACTAAATGATCGATAACGACAAGTATATGAAGATATGAGAATTGATGTATTTATCTTAGAACAACTCAAAAAATGATAAAAGCGAAAAATAATTAGATAAATTATTATACCTTTTGTATCATCTGTTTCTGTATCAGATCGAGGCTCTAAAAAATATTGGAGTGACTGAAGTGCTTTTGGCGATAAACTACCAGCCAGAGGTAATAAAATAAGAATACTCTTTCAACAGTCAACTTGTTTTCTTGGCTCTACTTATTTAAGAGTGTTTTACTATGTGTGTGTAGCTCATGATGAACTTTCTGAAAGAATATGAAGCAAAACTTGGGATTAAGATCATATGCTCTCAAGAGACTGAGCCACTTGGCACTGCGGGTCCGCTTGCTTTGGTTAGAGATTATCTTGTTGATGGAACTGGCGAGCCGTTCTTTGTTCTCAACAGTGATGTCATCACTGATTACCCTCTCAGAGAAATGGTCGCTTTTCACAAAGCACATAACGCCGAGGCTTCCTTGTTAGTCACCAAGGTAAATTTCCTTTTACACACACACTGTTTTCTTCATTTTATGTTAAACTAACACTTTATATGTATGCTTGGTAAAGGTTGATGAGCCCTCAAAATATGGTGTGGTTATTACTGAAGAATCGACTGGGCGTGTTGAGAAATTCGTAGAGAAACCAAAAGTATTTGTGGGGAATAAAATCAATGCTGGAATTTACTTGCTAAACCAATCGATTCTTGATCGAATTGAATTAAAACACACCTCAATCGAGAAAGAAGTGTTCCCTAAAGTTGCTGCGGAAAACAAGCTATTTGCAATGGTGTTACCCGGTTTCTGGATGGACATAGGACAACCAAGAGATTACATCATTGGGCTAAGACTCTATCTTGAGTCCTTAAGAAAGAAGAACCCATCTAGATTGGCTTCCGGGTCCCACATCATAGGGAATGTCCTCATTGACGAGACTGCTAAAATTGGAGAAGGTTGTTTGATCGGACCTGACGTGGCAGTGGGACCCAATTGTGTGATCGAGTCAGGTGTTAGACTCTCGCGCTGCACAGTCATGCGTGGGGTGCGCATCAAAAACCATGCCTGCATTGCTAGTAGTATCATTGGGTGGCACTCTACAGTTGGGAGGTGGGCCCGTGTTGAAAATATGACTATTCTCGGGGAAGATGTTCATCTTGGTGATGAAGTATACAGTAATGGAGGTGTGATTTTACCTCACAAGGAGATCAAGTCTAGCATCTTGAAGCCTGAGATTGTTATGTGAAGAAGCGCTTTATATGTTTGTTCGTTCTTTAATATCTCCTTCGTTTATTTGTATTTGCTTGCATTCATTATATTTTCAATTATGTCTTGTGTGTAAAAGTTGGTGTTCGAGTCAGTCGAGTTAAGGGGTAGGGCCACCTCTGCTACTACGGAGGATAATAATATTACCGGTGTGAAATTATGTATTTTTTTTTAATGTATATCGAAATAAATCATCATCTGTTGATTTCTATTATGCCTTCATTTAAAAACACACAAAGGAAGATAAAATCTATAGAAATGTTCATCAATATGAAATACACAATTGGTGACAATTAACATATACTACAATGAGGTCTGAGAAAACAATCGACCACTATCACCACCACCTATATGCATGTGTATGGAATTGAGATTATTTACATGAGTAGTGGGTGTGGAAAAAATGTGGGAGTAAGAAATAATAGATGATTTTAAGGAGGTGAAGCCACAAGCCAAAACATTACGTATGAAGATATAGCAAGGAGAAACCATGCTATAAAAGCAAAAGCTATAGATATCTGGTAAGTAGAACACGAAAGAGCTGGATCATCATTGCATAAATTTGAGTCTTTAACTAACAGAATTGCTACACCAGCTGATGAACTTGCACCAGCAAGTGATAGAGTTGATGTTACCTGCATTTTTTAGATAATATATATAGTAAGCGATACTATTGAAATTAAGGAGGGTTGAGAAAATAGTTAAATTACCCAATCACCAACAACAAAGAGACTGATATATATGGGACTGGTGAGGTCTTTTTCGACCCTTAAGGCATGTGCATCTAGACAGGCAAGTCCGAAACTCCATAAAACTTGAAGCCCCATTGATGCAATTAAATAACTGCACCGCAAAATGTCACCCGTTAGAGAAACAAATATAGCAATATACCAGCTTTATTTGTCCAACTTTCTAAAAAAGGATATCCAATATTGTTTATTCTTTTAGATTATCAAGACATTTTTTTCCAATTTTTTCCAATACTACCCTAATTATTATTGAATCCTTGAATGGACAAATAAAGCTAAATAAAGGAAGTAGTAATAAATACTAAATCCTATCCTATGTTCCTAGTTCGTTATTTATGATTTCAGCCTCATTAAAGGATTTGAAAGGTACAACTCCAATTCAATGTTGCATTAAATATAGTTGGTTGAGTATCTAATTTAAGAAAGTACGGATTAAGATATTTTACACAGACATACAAAAGTAGTTTAAATGCGCGTGTAGATTTGTTTTACTCCAAAGAAAGGCTAACTTCTTAACCCTTCAAATCAATTAGGATTAAATGCATAAATCACAACACCACTTTGGACAACACTTAATTCCCACAACCCACTAATAATCGCCTCTGAATAACGTACTGTCACGCTTCAAATTCAGTAATAAAAACTCACAAATTCTCCCACAATCTGGGGTTCAAGAAAAAAAGGTATAACATAAAAAAATTGCAGAAATTTTAAAGGTAGTATGAATTATGTGAGAATTAAATGTATAATTAGGAATTATAAATAAACGATGGAAAATTGATTTACCAGAAAGCAGTGGTAATGGAAAAACCAGAAGCAGAGGCCATGACAGCAATCGAAGATGCTGCAAATAAACACTGACCTATCCTTAACACAAGCCCACTTACCTTACCTGGGCTACCAAATAGCTCCTTCATCTATACTCAATTTTGATGCCGACCAATTAAGATTCATTCAGAATTGTCAGAACATTCTCATCAAATGACCAGAAAAGAAGAAAAGATGATGTGGATCAATAATTTATGTTACTTTAATTGGGGTTGCTTATCATATCTGCAAAGTAATTAAATAATTGAATTTAGTTGGTGACAAGACAGTAAAAGGTCCGAGGAGCAGGTTGATTCTTCGTTTTACATTTTCTTTTTAATACGCAAGATTTGGGAGTTGGTATAGAAAAAATCTTACTCTACTTTGTCCAATATAAAACAAAATATTTAATTTAGGCATCACACATTATTTCTATATGGAGTTAATAGTTTTGATTTTTAAGAAAAATATATTGAGTTAGTAGTAACCATAATCAATAAAAAGTAGTAGGAATATTTGTTAGGAAAAAACTTTTATAGTATATAACCAGAAAAATATATTGAGTCAATAGTAAGCATAATCAATAAAAAGTAGTATTGAGAATATTAGTTTAGAAATAAATTTCATAGTAAATGTTATAGTTAGCAAATTATAATGATATATAATTATATTTTAAATTTGTCTACACTAATAATAGTAATTATTTAATTAATTTAAATTAATATAGAATATGATAATAATTATAGGTTTATTTTGAATGCAAATCTTATCTTATTTGTTTTTTCCTTTTTATTTGTTTTGATTTAATGTTTAATGCCATATAATAATTTTTAAGTAGTAATAATGTAATTTATTATAATTATAATATTAATCATCATTTTTTTACCTGTGAAAATACCCTACCCTTTATAGTCAGTCTTATATAGAAAAGACAAAGGAAAAAACGAATTACGCGAAAATTGACTTCTCCCCTGAGATTGTTTTTATTGTTTACACTTTGAGTAGGGTTTTTAAGATTATGAGCGTAGTAGAATAACGAAGGACAGATAAATGAAAAGAAAAAAGAAAATATAAGGTTATCAAATACTGATGATATCTCAAGGGGTGATTTCATTTTAATGCGTAAGATTTGTAAACTAAACTTATTTTTCAGATAACCTTGAGATTATTCAAGGTATTAAGCGGATGTCAACGACAAGTTAGATGATTCACCCGATTATCAAGAAGATTCATCAAATCGTTGCAAATGCGGGACCAATCTCCTTCAAACGTCTTCGGCGCAAATATAACAAAAAAACCGACATACTTGCAAAAAGCGCTAGACATGGAGCTAATGATATGTCGCAAGGAAACTCTACTTCTATTTTGTGCTCGTCATTTTGTAAACTTGGGATAGGATAATTTGTTTATTTTTTGTTTGCTTTCGGGGTTCCAACCCCTTTCATTGTCAAAAAAAAAAAGAAGTTACGTACATTATTTCTATATTGAGATAATAGTTTTGATATTTTTTAATAAAATAGGTTTGGGTTAATAATAACCAAACAAAAAGTAGTACTTATGCGTGTAGATTTTTAATTTCTTTAGATTTTTTTTTATTAATATTACACTTCATATTTTCATACCATACACCCCATCAAATACCAACAGTTCATGAAAGTTCTAGTTTAACCATAAAAGAACAAATTGTTCATGAACAACTCGAGTTAGTGATGTCTCCATGTTTGTGATTATTTAATCTTAGTTGGAGACATCATTTTAGGTGTATTTAATAATTTAATTGTTGATTTTTATTCATATTATTGTATTTTCCTATTTCTTGTATTGATTTGATTATTTAATATTTTTAGAGCATATTGGGTTTAATTGTTTGTTAATTGTGAAGGTTTAAAGATATATGGTAATCAATTAGAATCCAAAATAATTCTAAGAGATAAGTGAAAGAAGATAATGATGCAAATTGGAGATAAAGGAAGGAAATATAAAAAAGGGAAAGATAAAGTTGTCAAATAAATCTGAATTTCAGCAGCTACGTCCATTAAATTGATTATAACTCAAGATTTCTGAGAATTTGGAAGAATGGTCTGAAGCAAAGTTGTAGAGCTTTCCGAGACGCTCGGTTTCAATATAATGAACGCGTCAATCAGAGCTGTATTGAAGAAGTTACGACCAAAACAAAACAAAAACAGTTTATTACCTTTTCTATTTTTTAGGGTTACGAATTTGAGTTGGGCTATAAGTCCAATACTTGTCTTCCACTCCAAGAAAACGTTTTAGGATTTCCTATACCCTATAAATACACCCTTTAATCAGTAGAAACACATCCTTGGCCAATCCTTAAGTCAAGAGGAAGCTTACAACAAGAGAAGAGAAGTCTGGAAGGAGCTGAGCATCAAATTATGCCTTCACAAGCCTTCAAATTTGTAATTGTTTTCTTTTCTTTCTTTAGTATGAACTAAATTTATTTTAGCTTGAGATTTATCATATGGGTATGAACCCTAGACTTGTTTTACATCTATTTTAATTTGGGATACCATTGTATTGAAATTGAATTCATGTTTTATTCTCTGTTTTATGTTCTTTGATTTATTGTTTGTTTTCCTTGCGGTGTACAACGTATAGGATTACCTTAATAGTAGTTAGATGGTCACCCGGAAGGGGTGTCTAATTATTGAAACACCACATAAACGTCTAGTGTGCGGTAGTGATCCTGACGGGCTTGCCTAATTAGATAACCATTAGGGTGTGATTTAACCACCGATCATCATTAGAAGGCCAGTCTCATTTAGGAACCTAGTGGCGTAGGAACACCCTATTTAAGTCCCCTCGTGATTGTGAGGTCGCAACCCTAGTCCACCCTGACGGGGGTAGGGAGGAATTTAGAATCCTGGTTATTGCAATTCTACATAATTTGCCCTTACATGATTAGAATAGACAAGGCTAGTGGGGATTCCTTGCTATTTCTCGAGTTAAACTCTCATACTATTCGTTTCTCAAATTTAATTTTCTAGTCTTTACTTTATTAGTTTAATTTTTCATAGTCTAAAAACCCAATAAAAATTCTATTGTCTTTTATTTCCTGCGTATTATTTCTTCTAGCTTTTATATTTGCACATGATATTTGCATAAGTTCTCTATAACTTTCGTAGTCTCTGAGGAACGAATTATCTTATCATTAAAACTTGCATACGACCTGTAATACTTGCAGTATCGTGCTAGCTTAGGGTCTTTATTTTGCACTTATTATATCTATTATTTTATCACACCCTAGGACACACTAGTCAGCCTCTAAAAAAACTTGTTATATAAGTTAAACAAACAAGTTTCTTAACATCTCTGACTTGGATCACTGAAAGCTCAGTTCGGCTAGTGATGTCTCCTTAAATGTTCTTATTTTCGACCCTTAGGAGACATCATTTTTTGTGTTTATTTAATCATTTCGATAGACTTTTGGACTAAATATGCAATAATATGATTTTCCTCTTTTATTTCTAGCATTTTTGATTTATTAAGCTTTTGCGCGTAATATTGGTATTTTTAGTGAAGATTTTACAGGTTTTAGATGTTAGCTAGAAGAGGAATCCGAGGAGAAAGTCAAAGATCAAGAGATAGAGTCAAAACTCGAAGATAAATCCCGAAGATATTATTTTTAGAGCTGAAAATCCATTTTCCAGGCCATAGATTGCTGATTTCGAGGTTCTTAGGCGATGATTTAGCTGTTGACCTTTGAAGAGAAATCATTCCTTATCGAGTTACGGAACTTTAGCAACTGGAATGAGGTCAATCGGAGTCATAACGCATCGGGAAAAGCCGTTTTAGTGAAGGTGTATCAGCAGTTACGGGATTTTGGGCTTAGAATTTGGGCTTGGACATTTAATTAGTGTTTTATTATTAGGTCCAAGCCCTAATCCGTTTTTAACCTTATAAAAGGAGATTTTGACCTCATTATTTCTCACCTCTCATATTTTCTTCAATTTACAAATCCTTAGAAGAGAGTGTCAAGACAATTCACATTCTACAAGATTAAACACCAGAGAGAAGTCAACGGAAGGAAGAAGAAGAAGCTACAAGAGCTGGAGAGGGTCTATATCTCCGTTCGTAGTCATTCCTATTCCGGAAATTAGGTTTTTCTTATCTTTAATTTTGTAATCAAATATGAATTCCTTTATTTTTAATTTAGTTTTTAATTTTAATATGAGCTAAGCTTTCCATAGTGCTTGAGAACAAACAACGGGTGAATCTTAATTTTATGAAATAACAAATGTTGAATTTGGGTTTAGATTAAATTAAATTAGATTGGGTTCATTACTCTTTTCAATAATTTGTGATTATTTACTGATTTTAGAGTCGCGAACTAAGATTAGGTATTAGTATCTAGGCTATTCCAATTAGTGGCGATTGGATCATCCTGACGGAGGGTTTAGGTACGGAAATATTTATTGAATCTGAAATAGAAGCTATTGATTCTGACGAACTTAGCTAATTTTAGGGCCAACGAGGTAAAACACTTAAACATCCAACGGTGGATCATATTTACCCTGACGGGACTAGTGACACTTTAGGATTGCCTTATAGTCCACCCTGACGGGGGTATAAGGAATTTAGAATCCCGACCATTGTAATTGACCAATTTAGCCCTTAAACAACATAAGTTAGGAAATAAGATTAGGAGGATCCTTGCGTTCTCAAGTACTACATCTCATATTGCGTTTTCACTTATTTTACTTGCGTCTTAGCTTTTACTTGCATTTTAATATTTGTCTTTCATTCATTAGCGTTAATCAACAAAACCAAACAAACATTTTACTTTTATTTGTTTTCATAAGTGCATCAATCATTAATAGATAAGCATTGTAGTCAACCATCCCGTCCTTGGAACGAATCTGATTTATCAGTTATACTACTTGGGACAACCGTACACTTGCGGTTGTGGTTCGATTATCATTTGCATTTATTTTTAGAACACACAAAGGACCACCAGGTTTTTGGCGCCGCTGCCGGGGACGGTAGCGTGTGACCACGGTGTTTATCCTTTAGTGATAGTTGCATTTATTTTTATTTTTGTTTTTATCAGTTTTACGCTTGTGTTTGCTTTGCTTTGTTTTTACAGGTGCTTTATTCAGGTAATGATCAAGAAATTTAATTAAAGATGTATAGAGAACATTACCCAAATCCTGGTCCATTTGACTATTGGGAAGACTCTTCGGGACAACAACAATGGGGTATAAATTCTTACCAACAACCATATCAATACCCGCAAGAGCAAGGATGGAACAATCAATGGATCGGGAATAATCAACAACAAACGCCATATCACTATCAACAAGAACAAGTATGGAACCACCATTGGGTTGAAAACATTCAACAGTATCCACCTCATCAAGATCAACAAGATACACTACTAGAGAAAGCCAATCGCCTACTCGAGGAATTTCAGGCAAGAGAACCAGAGCGTAAGGCAAGAGACGAGGAATTCAAAGCCACCCATGCACACATACAACAGATGCTAGATGAAAGGGATGCCCGAAGCAACTCTCTTAACTTAGCTGAAAGTGGTAGTAAGTCTTATGAAGGTCCCACTCCCTCGAGGGATGGAACAGATCAATTGGAAGAAGTTGTTGAGGAGGAGGTGTTGAAAGAAGGTGAGAATCTTGTTAGCATAGTGGAAGAAGGAGTAGCAACGCAAACCCTAGAAACGAACACAGAGATTGCTATTCCTAAGGTGTATACACATGATCAAGATATAGAGCGCAAACAAGAAGAGGTGGTGATCGAGGTTATAGAAAATCCAAATAAAGAATATTATGAGGTAATAGTGGAAGATTGGATTGAAAGCGAAGATGAATATGAAATGGTTGGAGAATCAATTGAAGAATTAAAGGTTAAAGATAAAATAGAAATTGAATATCCGCCACAAAAAGTTCACCAATCACCATCTCTACCACGAATCATTATTAAAGATGAAAAATCAGTTTCACCTCGACTACCACAAATGATCAATATGTGTTATACAAGCAAGGTGCCACACCGCGAGAGCAAAAAGGCAAGGAGAAGCACCTACCCACCACATTTTAAAGATAAATCCGAGATTGAAACAAGGAATAAAAATGATCTTATACCGTTGAAAACGGTTATCTACTCTAATGTGGTGGAAAATGAGTTTCGTCATGAAAATAAAAAGGCGAAACGAAGTACTTACCCACCTCCTTTTAGAGATCAATTGGATAATATTCAAAGGGGGGAGGTTCTTAAGCTTTTACATCAAGGAAGAGGCGAGTTTAAGCGGAGGAACACCGCAAGGGCCTCAATACCATCTTCATGGAAGGTAACGCGTCGAACTTAAAGACGTAATAAACAAAAGTGCTTCTTGGGAGACAACCCATGTTTTAAATTGCTTTCATGTCTTTTAAATTCTTAGTGTAAATTAGAGTAATGGTTCTTTATTTAGTGTTTATTTTTAAGAAATGAGGAAGGGTAGTTGTTTTTGATGATTGCAGGGGTAAAAGGGTCATGAGTTTGGGGTCAAAACGATGAGAAAACGAAAAATTATGGAGTCAACAGCAGGTTTGACCGGCTAGCCGGCGGATACGCCGGCATACCGGCCAAAAACGCTGAAGACCCCCAAACTCTCTGACCACTGTGTCAGCGATGACGCAGCATTGCTGCGTCACCATTCGCGCCAGCGAGAAATCCACCAGCATGCCGGCGAATCCGCCGGCTAGCCGGCCAACTGGAGGAAGAGTTTCTGGTCCTTGCGTCAGCGACGACGCAAGGTTGCTGCGTCTTGAAATGCGCCATCGACATTTCGCCGGCATACCGGCGTATCCGCCGGCTAGCCGGCCGAAGAAGCTGGACTTTCTGATCACTGCGTCAGCGACGACGCAAGAAGGCTGCGTCAGAGGTAAAAAAAAAAAAAAAACAAAAAAAAAAACAAAAAAAAAAAAAAAAAAAAAGAGTACAAAAATCTTTTTTCGAATTTTTTTTTTTCGCCGACACAGTGACCGGCATGCCGGTCAACCGCCGGCTAGCCGGTCAACTGCTGTGATCGGCGGTTTTAAGGGTTTAAATCCCTATATTTTTAGCCTCTTTCTCATGCTAAGCCTCCATTGACGAATCCTAGCTTCCAACTACTCCTAAAATCATCATCATAACAACATCATACCACCAATCGTTCCCTCTAAACATCATCCAAGATCACAATCAAACCATTAAACTTCCAAAATACCAAATCTTTACACTTTAAACCAATTTTTCTTTCACCAAAGCTAAAATTTATCCATTAATCCTTTCCCAAACCTTGAAATATCCATGACCCAGCGCTAAACAATCCATAATTCAAACCCAAACCTTCAAGAACACTAAAATCACAATTTTATCCAAGGGTCTTGAAGCTTTGAGTTTGGGGTCATCAGAGATGACCATAAAGGTTAGGAAAAGGTACGAAGAACATGGTGAAGAAAGAGATTTGGGTATTGAGGAAAGATTTTAATAGAGGAGATGATGCTTAGAGGGCAAGTAATAAATGAAAACGTGGAAAATTTGAAGAAGTTCGAGGTAATGAAGAACATTTTAAACGCAACCATTGATGATGAAGAATTCAAAACCGCAACTTGGACGCAACACCGACACCAGCCTCGCGCTGGTTCAGATACGTTTTCTTTCCCTTCTCATTTAGTGTAAATTATTTTATTGCTTTGAGTCTTTTCGAGTCGTGGGGACACGACTCATTTTTGAGTTTGGGGTGGGGTTCGTTGCCTCATCCCAGTTTTTATGTGTTATTTGCTTTATTTGCTTTCAATAAAAGAATTTTCGGAGTTGCGTTTGACTATAGAAGATTTTAAATGTCCCTTTAAGCATACTTTTGATGAATCAATGATAGTAAATAGTGGACTTTAGGGATTGATATAAAACGCACTTACAATTGCATGCGAACATAGGTAATTGATAGGAAAAATTAATAAACAATGCAAATGAAGTAAGCTTGTACTTAAGGAATATGTTTGGTGTGTAGAACGTGAAATCCTAATTAGTAGAGAACCACCTAGATATGAACTAAAGACAAGCTATGTACTTAGGAAAATGATAGGGGCAGTTCTTTGTTAGCCATTTGAAGCCTTTTAGCTTGCTATCCCTTATTATAATTTTATCCGTCTTAGCCCAATTTTGAGCCTTAAGCCTTTTCTTTTGTAGCCACGATATAAGCCCATTATCCTTTAGATTATTAGGCATGACCAAATGACCCGCACTTGAATCACAACCCTGAGACTTGTCTCGAGCTTGAGTTTGGGGTGGAGGGTCCACATTTGGGAAATTACATTGGGAAGGGATTATATGTGTTTATATTGAGGCACAAACAGGTAGATGATATTATTATTTGTAACCCTTTGCCGGGATTTGAAAAGAAAATAGAAAAAATAAAAAAATAAAAATAAAAAAAAAAAAGAGAAAAAGAAAATTATAAGAGACATGACTTTTCACATAAAAACGAGGGTCATGGGTATCTTGTACAAAAAAAATGAGAATAAAAAGAAAGAAAGAATAAAATAAACCGGCAAAGTGGAATATTTTTGGAAATCATCTTAGTTCTTATTGGGTTGACATGGGGACGCAACATTGGCGCGTCAAATGGGTGAGTGAGAACATTTTTGAGCGTAAACTCAAGCTCGAGGACATTGTTGATGGTAAGTGAGGAGAGAGCCAAAAGCTCACTTCAAATTTACCATATATACATCCATACCGTCCTTAAGCCATTATTAAAACCATAAAGACCTCGTGATTCTTAAGTACATAGTGTAATTCTGTTGATAGGGAATATACTAGGTGGAACATTCAAAGCGATTTATAATTAATGACCACCCTATAGCCATCATACAAATATGAGTACAAGTGTAACCTTCAAGCATTGCAACTTTAATTTTATGATTGAGATTATTTATGTTTGATTTTGCATGATTAGTGTATGTATATGTTAGCTCTTAAAGTTTTGCTATATGAGATTTATCTTAAGAATTGCTTTAGGGTTATTTGCTAGCTTCTATTTGTTCTTACGTTTACTTCTACCCCTTGTTTTGTTTTGTTTTGCTTTGTCGGGACGACAAAGGTTTAAGTTGGGGGTCTTGATGTCTCCTTAAATGTTCTTATTTTCGACCCTTAGGAGACATCATTTTTGGTGTTTATTTAATCATTTCGATAGACTTTTGGACTAAATATGCAATAATATGATTTTCCTCTTTTATTTCTAGCATTTTTGATTTATTAAGCTTTTGCGCGTAATATTGGTATTTTTAGTGAAGATTTTACAGGTTTTAGATGTTAGCTAGAAGAGGAATCCGAGGAGAAAGTCAAAGATCAAGAGATAGAGTCAAAACTCGAAGATAAATCCCGAAGATATTATTTTTAGAGCTGAAAATCCATTTTCCAGGCCATAGATTGCTGATTTCGAGGTGCTTAGGCGATGATTTAGCTGTTGACCTTTGAAGAGAAATCATTCCTTATCGAGTTACGGAACTTTAGCAACTGGAATGAGGTCAATCGGAGTCATAACGCATCGGGAAAAGCCGTTTTAGTGAAGGTGTATCAGCAGTTACGGGATTTTGGGCTTAGAATTTGGGCTTGGACATTTAATTAGTGTTTTATTATTAGGTCCAAGCCCTAATCCGTTTTTAACCTTATAAAAGGAGATTTTGACCTCATTATTTCTCACCTCTCATATTTTCTTCAATTTACAAATCCTTAGAAGAGAGTGTCAAGACAATTCACATTCTACAAGATTAAACACCAGAGAGAAGTCAACGGAAGGAAGAAGAAGAAGCTACAAGAGCTGGAGAGGGTCTATATCTCCGTTCGTAGTCATTCCTATTCCGGAAATTAGGTTTTTCTTATCTTTAATTTTGTAATCAAATATGAATTCCTTTATTTTTAATTTAGTTTTTAATTTTAATATGAGCTAAGCTTTCCATAGTGCTTGAGAACAAACAACGGGTGAATCTTAATTTTATGAAATAACAAATGTTGAATTTGGGTTTAGATTAAATTAAATTAGATTGGGTTCATTACTCTTTTCAATAATTTGTGATTATTTACTGATTTTAGAGTCGCGAACTAAGATTAGGTATTAGTATCTAGGCTATTCCAATTAGTGGCGATTGGATCATCCTGACGGAGGGTTTAGGTACGGAAATATTTATTGAATCTGAAATAGAAGCTATTGATTCTGACGAACTTAGCTAATTTTAGGGCCAACGAGGTAAAACACTTAAACATCCAACGGTGGATCATATTTACCCTGACGGGACTAGTGACACTTTAGGATTGCCTTATAGTCCACCCTGACGGGGGTATAAGGAATTTAGAATCCCGACCATTGTAATTGACCAATTTAGCCCTTAAACAACATAAGTTAGGAAATAAGATTAGGAGGATCCTTGCGTTCTCAAGTACTACATCTCATATTGCGTTTTCACTTATTTTACTTGCGTCTTAGCTTTTACTTGCATTTTAATATTTGTCTTTCATTCATTAGCGTTAATCAACAAAACCAAACAAACATTTTACTTTTATTTGTTTTCATAAGTGCATCAATCATTAATAGATAAGCATTGTAGTCAACCATCCCGTCCTTGGAACGAATCTGATTTATCAGTTATACTACTTGGGACAACCGTACACTTGCGGTTGTGGTTCGATTATCATTTGCATTTATTTTTAGAACACACAAAGGACCACCAGCTAGTTTAAATTTGAGCTCGACTCGACTAAGATCGTTTAAATTTAAGCTCGAATCGGCTTAGTTCAGAAATATAAACAAATAAGCATGCACATCTAGTATCGACTCGTATTGGCTCGTTTACAGGCCTAAGCCGTCAATACGTCTTTACATGTTTTAAACCATGTTATGGTGAGATCTATCTTCTTGAAAACTCTATATGAAATTTGGAATGGGAGACCTCCACATATCTCTTATTTTCATGTTTTGGTGTAAATGTTTTATTCTTAATACTAGAAATTACTTGTCAAAATTTGATGTTAAACCGATGAAGGAATATTTCTTGGTTATTCCATAAAAAGTCAAATACTTAATGCACGTTAACTTTGACGAGATAAATCCTTTTGAAAGGAAATATGAAGATATAGTTGAATATTCCACATTTCATCAACTAGAAGAGTAAGTTCAACCTACCACGTCACAACCTAAAAGTGATACTTAAGTTAATATTGTGGAAGAAAAGAATGATAAAATCATTGAAGTACCTATGGAGCTTCATAGAAGTTGGAAGAATGTAAAGGGACTCTCAAAAGATTTAATCCTTGGAGATCCAAATAAAGGGATAATGACACATTCTACTTTTAATGTTATATGTGGTCACCATGCTTTCTTGTCTCAGTTAAAACCCAAGAACATAAAGGAAGACTTACTTGATGATCATTATATTTATTATATGCATGAAAAGATATATCAATTTGAAAGGATAAAAGTGTGGAATCTTGTTGGAAGACCCGATGATCACACTATCGTTAAAACATGATGGGTATGTTACAACAAAAATTGAATATTCCAGAATCGTAACTAGGAACAAAGATCGTCTTGTTGAACAAGGGTATGAACAATAGGAATGTATTAAGTCTGATGAAACTTTAGCTCCCATTGCTAGATTAGATTTATTTGTATGCTCCTTTCTTTTTCTTTTTATATGGATTTCAAACTTTTTTAAATGGTTGTCAAAAGTTCTTTTCTACATGGGTTTATTGATTAAGAAGTCTATGTGAAACAACCACTGGGGTTTGAAGAATCTATTTTCCAAAACAAGTTTTTAAACTTGAAAAATCATTGTATAGTTAAAGAAACACCTATAGCTTGGCATGATAGGCCGAGTTCCTTTCTCGTCCAATATGGTTTTAAAATAGGAAGAATAGATTCTACCTTGTTTATCAAAAGAAAATTTGGTGATATTATTATTGTTCAAATATATGTTGATAATATCATTTTTTGTGCTACTAATAAATCTCTTTGTGAGGATTTTTTTAAAAACATGCATAAACAATTTTAAAATGAGCATGATGAGAGAATTGAAATTCTTCCTTGGACTTCAAATCAAACAAATTAAAGAATGATCCTTTGTCAACCAAGCTAAGTATGTCAAGAATTTCATTAAGAAATTTGGACCCATGAATGCAAAGCAAGTTGGAATGAATGTGAGCATATTCACGAATCTTGGTAAGGATGTTGATGAGAAGACGTCCTGAGATAGGATTGGTAGCTTACTTTATCTAACTACCTCTCTACCCAAAATTATGTTCCCGTATGTCTTTGTGCTAGGTTTTAATCTTGTCTTATTAAGTCACAACTTATTATCGTTAAGAGAATATTTAGGTATTTAAAAGGAACCATTATCCTAGGACTTTGGTATATTAAACACACATCTTTCGAGCGTATAGGTTACACAAATTCTGACTATGCTAGGTTTAGGCTAGATGCAAAAAGAGAAATAATGGAAGTTTCCAATTCTTAGGTCATTCCCGTGTTTCTTAGTCAAGTAGAAAACAAAACAGTGTTGCCCTATCCACTGTGAAAGCCGAATATGTTGCCAACAAAAATTGTGTTGCACAAATAATTCGGATGAAAAAACTCTTAGAAGATTTTGGTCTCACATATGATTCTATCACCATTAGATGTGATAACACTAGTGCCATTAACCTTACAAAAAATCCAATCCAACACTCTAGAAACAAACATATAGATGTTAGGCACCACTTAATTAGAGATCATACCCAAAAAGCCGATATTGTGTTGGAATTTGTAGTTTCATATGTTGTCTTCCAAGGTGTGATAAAATAAACTATTGATTCAACACCTCGAGAGAGCTTAACTAACTACAAGTTTACAAATCATTGGCAAGTAACAAATTAAGTATAGGAGTATCGTATCCACAGGGATTAAGTTTTTAATCTTGATATTGTGTTCTTAAGGAACGTAGATAATTTAGTTGCTACAACTACTAAAACTGAAAGTAAAAATAGAATATTTATTTGGTTTTTGATTAAAAGACTAAAATAAAAGAATTAAACTAGGAAGAAAAGAGATGAGAGTATAGCCCGAGTTTGCTAGTCTTCCCATATCCTACCGAGTAAATGATTTTAGTTATAAGGGTGAATTGGTTCGTTATGCTAATAGGGATTCTAACTTCCTTCTAACTCCCGCCAGGGTAGCTTAGAACGTTGTCTAACTATTACTAGAATCCTCAGGTGAGAGTGTTCTACATAAAATCTCAGCTCTACAAGAATTTACCTACATGATTATCTAGCTAGTCAAGCTCATCGAAATCACTAACTCACAATAGCACTAAATGAGCTAGTTTTGTTTCTAAGCCCCACCCCCCACCAAGGTGCCAATTTAGATTACTAAGTTCAGTATTTGACCAGGATATAAAAAGCATAACTTAAATCAATTCATGAACACATAGTAACGATTACCCAGTTCATTTGAACATCAAATGGTCCCAAATAACATACAAATATCAAAATAGTATACAAGGTTCATACATAATTGCTAACTCAAGCAGAATCAGAATTAGTTCATAATGAAAGCAATAAAAATATATAGTAAAAAGATTAGAATCATGTTTATGACAAGAAACTAATACTAATTATCTTAATGATAGAGGTGGAATGGTGTAGAAGTGGTGTAGTAGGGCTCTAACTTTTATTCACTTCTTCTCCAGGCAATTTTCTCTTCTCTCTAAATAATAATAACTAAGGTCTCTTTTTTAATGATAAAAACTAATATATATATATATACAAAGGTCCAATTAAGTTTTAGGTTTTGTGGGCCCCTTTTAAATAACCCAATCCAACCAAAAACCTTTTCAAGGAAGAGTAGACTGTTTCGAGCCAGGATAACTGCAACTTTAATAACTTCTTCATCTTAACTCCAAATAACAAACTGTCATCTCTCAGGCGCTCCAGATTCCAAGTACTATCTAGGAACCAAAGGGCTCTTCCAAAATTTTCATCAATTGCACGTGGTGAGTCTATCCTGTCGATTTTCAAAGTTAGTCGGTAAAAGCTCTCGCTTTCTAAAAGTAGTTTTTGGTCCTTTAACGCCTTGACATGGGGTTGAACTTACTTAATCGGATATCCAATTTCTAGTTTCACACTTAACACGCGAATTATGCACAAATAGCTCCAAAAGTAACAATTCTCCAAAACTAGACAAGAAATGAGAAACTATCAAAATATAGGGAATAACCTCTCAAATATGTCCTCAATAACCTTAGAAATATTTCTTGTGACTAGATTATTATATCACATAAATAGAGACATAATTCAACCAACTAGCGAATATTCTTACCAAACCTCTCCCACAAGATCAATGCAAAGTCATTGGATGTGAGATTGGTATAATCGTCCTATAGGCTCTATAGGTTTCTTGTACTTATATTTTTATATTTTTACTAATGTCTAAATATTTTTTATGAAGACAAAAAGGGAGAAGGAACTCACGGTATTGCTCACATATGGTAAGTAGGTAAAAGATATTTATTCTTATATTCATTTATGCATTATGTCATGGGGAGACACGCATAATGAAGACTCCATATATGGGTAATGGCAAAAATGTTTTCAAAAAGTGTAATTTTCATATTGTTTAATGCATTCACATTGTGAAGGGGTGTCATGCCTATTGATGATTTTATATGTGTTGCATTTTATTATGATTATAAAATGCATTGTTTTTCATCATCGAAGAAGTAGAGAACATTGGAAAAGACCTTTTCTTATTTTCTTTAAAATGTTTTAGTATGCGAATTCTAATAACTTTCCCACTTTTATGTGAACTTCAATCTCCCTTAAAATCACTTTCAAAATGCATCTCTTGAAAAAACATTTCCACTTAAGCATCCTTTCCTTGTCTCACATTTCTACAAAATGATTTGTGTCATATCTTCATATATGTTGAGAATTATCTCTTGATATGAAATAAACTTATGCTTGAAATATCATTTCTAACAACTCTTGTGTAGAAAGCTTTCTCATTAATGGGAACCCACTTTAGCTAGCAAAAAGGCACCGCAATATTGTGCGTTTTACGGGATCCCGAAATATCAAGTCAACATCCCACTATCAGAGATAATCATCCTGTTTCTAAGAAGCGTCACCCCAATTCACAATAGGCTTCTAGTTCGAGATAAAAAAATTTATCCCTCTTTTAGAAAGGATAAGCTGGGTTTTAGTCGTTGGATCATTAGATGAACCAATAGGAAAATCATACTACTCATTTATTTCATCATCCCGTGTTGCCAAAGCAGTATCCCACTTTAACGTGTTTCAGAATTTCAAATTTCAACCAAATGGAGCTCAAACTAAATCTGTAAATACCACATTTGATGGAGCATTCACCACACCTTCATCCTACATATAACTACAACTCTTAAGCATTCATGTCAAGATATCTATATTATTATTCAGCATTTAATCATCACTTTTATATTACATTAAAGGCTTGACACTTTAATTGTTTTATCCCCTCATTAGAAGCTCTTTATTTTATCTTGTAAACACTTTAATATACACTTACTATACTCTTAATCTAGACCAGAACTTAGATTCATTAGATACAAGAGAAAAGAGTTTTATCTCTTTGAATAGAGAAGGTTTCCATTAAGAAGTGGTAACTTGTGCATGTGATTACACAAGGGAGTAGCTCGAGATGTTAGGGAGTAGCTCGATATGTTTGAGTTCAGATTGTGACATAATCATCAGGTTGTGATTTATCTGTGAAAAAACTTTAAGAGTTATTTGAGCTTAGTGGAAAGAAGCTTGAAAATCCTAAGGTGAAAACCCTAGGTTGTAGATGTAGGATAACCAAATCACTATAACTAATTGCGCAATCTCTAAGTGGAACTTTTACTTATTGATTTGATTTGTTTTAGGATATTAGCTTGGCTTTCTTCTTCCGCTCTCTACATTTATCTCTAGCTCACTACGTTTTTGATAAATTATTTCAAATCATTCTCAAACTTATATTATCCAAAATATATTAAATTAGTAGTATAATTCACTAGTTTCCCATTCATCCCCTCTTATAGGACTTACAAGTATCTACAAAACCTGGTCTATCGCATTAGCGATGTCCGTAGAAAAAGATCGGTCGGCACCGACAGATTTGTAGCTACTGGATGATCGCTCGATAAGATCATGGACATCGTCAACAAAATTTAGTGGTTGTCTAGGACGGTCCATCTATTCAAACAACAAAGGTAAAAGTAGATGGTTCAATAAATTGATAATTATACATCAACAGACCCAATGCTAAGCCACGTAGGACAAATGGCGCACGAGAATAAAAGAGTATCGTATTTCAAAGAGATCGGAAGGACAAGGCCAAATATAGGCCAACAAACGAGTCTTGAGCAATAGTAAAACATAAGATAAGAAGAAAGGATGGGAACTCAAGGGTTTTTTAAACTACTTGCATCGTACGTAAGAAGCAACCGGAAGACAAAATTGTAAAATCAATTATCATGCCTAATGTTTTAATTAGTCATGATTACCTAGTTGCCTTGGGGTAAGAGTATCACGAAAGGTACATGGTGATTCTCATTTATGAGGTTAGAACCTTGAACCAACGTGGCTTCTGAAGAAAAGGGGAGCCCCTCAAGATAATTAAGATAGAAGGAAAGTGAGTCAAATGATAAACATCAAATCCTTTTTTTTAGGAAGACAAAAATAACCCAACATTTGAAGGGGTAAATTATACGGAAAATATCCGATACGCTCTTCACAAGTAGGGTTATGATAACTAAAGCGAGGAAAAGATAGAAAGCTCGTCAACATTAAGAAAGAGGATTCTATTCTAGGACTCAAAAAGTTGAGTTTTTGGAAGGTTGTTCGCCTCTTGTTCCTAGGTGAAGTAAAACAACCGCAACTCGCCATTTCAGGCCATGATCTTAATATCGTGGGCCATGAACTCAGCCCCACTTATACTAGAATCACGGGTAGATAGTAGTGCAATAACCGACCCTGAAACCCCTATATAAATAGGTGTTTCAGATATGTATAAAGAAAGGATATCCATGTAATCAAGGTTTAATGCCACCATTTATGCAATAAAGATCAGCTTTATATTTTTGTTTGTAATACATAGCTTGATTATCCATTGTTAATGTTTATATTATGTATCAAACACATATTTCTTCACGGTTTAGAAACTCCTGAGTGTAATACCATCGACATATCACCACCAGTTTCCCATTCAAACTTTATTCAATTCATGACAAAATCTAACTAGTAAAATCTGCCCTATTAGTTTACCCTCGAGTTGTATATCCAGGGTACGTGGAAATATGATACTGGCCTGTGTCAATTTCCAAAATACCCATATCTTGAGAAGAATGGGCTAGCTTCTTCAGCTAGATGTTGACGGTTGTTGTATAACTTAATAACTTCAAGGTTGTTCGACAACAAGATATTGCATGTAACATTGTGAGTTCTTCCTCTTTAATAGACGATTTACATAGCAAAGCCCTTTTGTGGATGACTAATTGTGATTCTTCTTTGTGATGCTCTACAATGCTCATTCATGTTTGTTCCCAACTGTGTTAGAATGATGCATCACAAAGAAAAGTAGCATCGCTCTCCGTGTCCAAACCAGGGTATTTTCCTAAAACCTCATTGTTTTTGTGACACATTACCACCACCACCACTGTTGTTCTCCAACCACTCTTCTCCAAATAACACAATCATCATTCTTTATGTTCTCATACAATAGTGTTTTATATATACCGCTCTGGATTTGTAAAAAGTTATCATCTCTGCCTTTCAAATATGTCAAATTATGAGTAACATGTAAGACCTAATAATCTTTTTATCCCACTCTCCTTGTTTGTAAGCCCTTATTAGATTATACATTCATTCTCTACTAATCCTTTTATTTCACGATGTTTATCCAATTACTAAAAATATAATTTTAAAAAGTTTGTCTAGTTAGGATATCAAGACATTTTCCTCATTTTTCCCACTATCACTCCTATTTGAATAGTATAATTTATGTTTCCAATAATCATTTAACATACCAAGATATTTTGTGAAGAATTTTAATAGGAATGTAATTTTTTTTAAATATGTATGAAAAGTAAAGTGGACAAATATTTTGGAACAGATAATCATGTATGTTAATCGAACATGATAATCATATATGTATAACCGTTTCCGCTAAACTTGTACACCTGTAACAATTGTAGTTCCACCTACGTTTCCACTTTGTTAAATTAATTGTTGAAATACCTTTTACCTTTTAATTTATAAAGTTAGATCGTTAAGCATTATTTGGGAGTTTGGGTGAAAGTAAAACCTTATGAGAACTTTGGGATTTAAAGTAAAATTTAGGGTAAAGCCCTCCTGAATCTCTTTAACTTTCGCTAAAGTGCACGATCCGCCCCCGATATTATGTTTTACTCTTTCTGGCCCTTTATGAACCTATTTTTTGACACCGTTAGCCCTTTTTTCGTTTTTATGTTAGTTGACCGTTAGTCAATGCCACTTGGCGCCATGTCACTGCCACTTCAGCGCCACATCACCGCCACATTTGCGTGACGTCATTAGAGTTTCCACATCATTTATAAAAAATCATTATTATTATTTTTTTAAAATCTTCTTCTCCTTCCTTCTACAACACCTCTGCATATTTCGTCCCAAATCAAAAAATACAGAAGAACAAAAATTTCACTCAAATTCATAAACGCTGGATGTTTTGAGGTCTCCAAGAAAATCGCCGGATTTTTGTCTTATCATCTCATTGTAAAAATACTCACACACATTTACATTTCCAGCTCGGCTAAGACCATCTATTAATGTAGTAAAGTGTAGAACACTTGGATCAATACCTTGTTCTTTCATATGATTCATAAGATTAAGAGCTGCTAATGGTTTATTTCCTTTACCCAATACATGAAGAAAAAGATTAATTATATAAGATTAAGAGATATATTCTTTCGAAAGCTTTGTAGAATCTGAACTCAGCAACTCATTAATGCTTGAACAGAATAACGAGTATCTAGTACAAAAACCAGAAATAGGTTACGAATAATACTCTAAAACAATCTTCTGACTTGAGAGGTATAAACCTTGAAGAGTGAGTAGCACCAATACCAGGTCTACCATGCTTATCTGGCTTCTAACTGATGGAAAACTCAGCAAGATAGTGACCAATCATCTCTGGTTTGATTTCAACTGATGGAAAACTCAGTTGTGTGTTGTTGTTTAACGGCAACATGTTAGATCCTCCACCGCCACCGCCAGTGAGTCGCCGTTCTACACCTTCGAATCTGCAAGCCTCGCCTTTTTCTGTTCGTGAGTCGTCGGATCTGCAAGCCTCACCTTCGAGATCCTGCAGCGTGCAGCCATGGCAGATCTGAAGATTCTCCTTGATATCACGCTTCTTAATCAACAACCTATACCAATATATTGAAACACAAAGCTGATGGTTAATCTAGGGTTCCGGTGGTGGCTCTGGCAGCCGCTCTCTCCTCTCGAATGGGATCTCGAAGCTTCAGCTCGTTCAAGCACCACATTCGAACGAGATCTTTAAACTCACCATTAGCTGCTGTCTTCTTACGAACCACCAGAGATGAGCCATAAAAATTTCACAGTTTTTGCCGTAAATGGAGGTCGCGAAGACGATTTGGGTCGATGATAATGATGATGATGAATTAAGCTTCTTGTTTGGGTCGATTTTGGAAGACGAAGATGATGATTCTTCATCATACTCGCCTTTTTGAAAAGCTTTGCCATCGAGACATTGCAGCAAACAATTCATAAATGGGTGCTCAATAATTTGAATTGGATGAGCAATTTGTTCTTGTGTATTTTTTGATTTGAGATGAAATATGTAGAGGTGTTGAAGAAAGAAGGGGAAGAAGATTTTAAAAAAAAATAATAATGATTTTTTTTAAGAATGACGTGGAAACTCTAACGACGTCAAGCAGATGTGGCGGTAATGTGGCAGTGACATGGCGCTAAGTGGCATTGACTAACAGTCAACTGACAGAAAAACGGAAAAATGACTAACAGTGTAAAAAAATAGGTTCATAAAGGGCCAGAAAAGAGTAAAATGTACATCGGAGGCGGATGTGCTTTTTGGCGAAAGTTAAAGGGTTTCAGGAGGGCTTTACCATAAAATTCATGGGTTAAAATGTATTTAAGTCATTTTAGAAAGGGTAAAGTTTCGTTTTAGTCTTGGAGAAGAAGTCAAAGATTTAGGATAAATAAGAAATGAAAACCCAAATACAGCATATACCTTACTAAAACCCTAGATATCAAAATCTTAAACCCCCAAAAATGGCCTTCACCAACATCGTTCGCAGAACAGCTTCCCGTGTTGTACCTTTGGCCATCCGATCCCTCGGAAGTCAAAGGTACCACCACCAGTGCTCCACTGTCTTAGCCGCCGCCCGCAGTTGCGTTCTCTCACGAAAGGTCGATATCTTCCGCAACTCACTTCCATCGGCGCTACACCACTACTCCTCTAAGTCCGACGCGTCACTCCTTAGTGTCATCGACTCAGAGATCGAGTGCGCTCAAGAGACTGATGACCATGATAAGGTGATTTGCTTATTTCATTTATCATTTTATCTTTCCAGTTTTTTCTAGACTCTCTAAAAGTGATAATTGTTATGCTAATTAGTTTCATCTTTTAATGTTTTTCATTTCTTTTTACAAAATATCAATTTCCTGCGATAATTTAACTCAAAATCATGTACTAGAATGTTTAATTGATAGATAATACTGTGAAATGGGTTTATTAAATATTTTCACTTGAAAAATTATCAAATGCTTTTGGTGTCCTTTGATAAATTAAGATCCGGATTAGAACGGTAATTTAACAACGAGAGTCTGTGTTAATGTATGATTGCTAACTTAACACCAAGCCTTTATTCAAACATCTTGACTACAATCGTTGTTGCTTGTGCTAAGCTTTACCTAAAACAATATAGATCTTTTTTCATATCATTAATAGAAGAATGTGAATTTGGTTTGATAGTGTTGTTATCTATTATTATAGGTTGATGAAATTCCTGAGGGATTCCCATTCAAAATTGAAGACCATCCAGGGCAGCAAACTGTAACATTGAGCAGAGATTACCAAGGTGAAAGCGTCACAGTTGAAGTTCACATGCCTGATCTTATTACAGGTCAAGAGGACAATGATGATGATGATGATGATGACACTGAACATAGTAATCAGTCACAGATTCCTTTAGTTGTAAGAGTTGCCAAGAAAAATGGACCTGCTTTGGAGTTTGGTGTTACTGCTTATGCTGATGAAATCACAATCGATAGTTTATCCATTAAGGATCCTAATAATGTAGAGGATCAAATTAGCTATGAAGGACCTGACTTTGGGTTTGTTTATATACTTTATATATATATTGTTTTTCTTCTTGTACAACAAGTATTAATTGTTGTTAAATTGTTTGATGAACAGGGATTTGGATGAGAATTTGCAGAAGGCTTTCCACAAGTATCTGGAGATAAGGGGAGTAAAACCAGCTACAACAAATTTCTTGCATGAGTATATGATTAACAAAGAGAGCAGGGAATACATGGTGTGGCTCCAGAACCTCAAGAAGTTTGTAGCTGTCTAGGTTCTAGGCTTCTAGCTTATGAGAAAAAAAACTTAACTGTCTTATCTTTTATTATGTCTTAAGCACACCTCGCAATTATGTTTTGGTTTTGATAGACTGGTGAAACTGCGTTTTTATATTAATTTAAAAGTTAGGTGAAGTACTTGTGTGCCATCTTTTTTTTTTTTTGTCATATTACTTATAATATAGATAATAAAATTTCAGATTAAAGGATAAAGGTTGACTAACCAACCTGAACAAAGAAACAATACATGAAAGATAAAACTAGAAAAACAAACATAAACAAAAGCCGAGCAAGAGAACAATCTGTACTTGACCCTACTGCACAGGACCAAGAAATCTGCCAGAGAATCCATCACAGGAAACTCCATTTCAACTAAAAAGTTGGGTGAAACAAAAAAAAAAAAAAAAACTAAAAAGTTGGGTGAAACAATTTTACAAACACATGGGCTGCAAAAACAAAAGGGCTAAGAGCAAGCACATTGGGATAAAAATGGAGACCAGCAAACTTATTGTTGTCAGACACCATAACCCATCTCAAAGGTGTGAAAATCAAAGAGCACCAGA
Source organism: Nemophila menziesii (assembly GCA_029959085.1). Classification (NCBI taxonomy): domain Eukaryota; kingdom Viridiplantae; phylum Streptophyta; class Magnoliopsida; order Boraginales; family Hydrophyllaceae; genus Nemophila; species Nemophila menziesii. Next base: position 1,159,153 of record JARWIR010000012.1, on the reverse strand, counting down.
AAAACAAAGAAAAACAGGAAAAGGAACAGGAAAGAGGGTAGGTGTCGAATTTTGAAAGATGAGAGTGTTATTTTTTCGTGGGATGGGCGTCAAGTACTTATGTGCATCGATCTCTATTCTTGACGTTCAGTTTCTCCTTCGGGTTTGTTTGAATTGAGGATTTGGTTTCTCTTAGGGTTTGTTTGGATTAAGGAATTGGAAGGAAGAGAAGTAGATTAAGGGATTCTAACAAGTCATTTTTTTTGTTCGGGTTACAATGAATTGTAAAGAAAAGGTTAGGAAGATATTCTTAGAATACCTTATATTCTTATATATCTAAGGATTAAATTAAAAGATTAAATGCCTAAGAACCCTTTCAAGTAGAATTAATTCTTTTTCACCTCATCTATCATTTTTTTGCCCATAAAAGGTATCGTATATTTTATTCTTTTGTTTTTTGCTCATAAAAAAAGCAGTTTGAGTTATGAGAAACTTCACAGAACTTTTGAGTTATGGAAAATTCCCAGAACTTAGATCTTAAGTTTTGCGAGCGAACTCAAGATATTTTAAGAGAGTAAAAAACCAATACCTTTTATGAGATAGTAGACAAAGTTGCAGAAATTTATTAAGCATTAACCCTATATTTAATCCTTTTAATTTGATAGTTTTAGAAGGAAGAGATTTTTTTTAAGGGAAAATGACCCAAAAAATCAAACTAATAATTTTTTATGCCCAATTGAATCAAGACAAAAAAATCTGCCCAATAAAATCATGAACTTAATTATTTAATAGTTTATTTGACTAAACTACCCTTATTTTAAAAAGAAAGCAAAGGAGGCGGAAGAGCTCGCAGCAGTAGTTACCAAACCTGAACCCAACTAAACCCAACATGTCAGAATCGCAGCCACCTCCGTCCTTGCCGTCAAACACCATCGCACCACCATTCTCTCTGTTAAAGCCAACACTGACAACGACAACTCATCCTCAACAACCAGCACCTCCACAAGCCTCCGCCGTCCCAAATAATGTAATATTAATTTTGGATAATCATGATTCTACAATTCAATCTAGAAACACGTACATTAATAATGTCAATTGATGAAATCATGATTCTACAGGAATGAACTTGAGGAGCCGAGGAGTTCGGAAGGTGATCAATTACCGAGGCTTCAGAGTTTACAGAGAATAATCTGTTACAGCAACTCATAGCTGCTCTACTTGAATTCATGGCTGTGTGTAAACGTGCAATTAGGGTTCACTTCAGGTTAATCGGAGAAGAAGATCAAGACTTTCACACACAGCTTGTTAATGGATTTCAATCACTCACTGCTGAATTATCACATTATATTCCTGCCATTCTTTCCGAGCTCTGACTTCACAAATGTTGTAATTATCTTTTGTTCATATATTAGTTTCATGTGTCCTCCTTGTCTTTGATATAGTAACACTAACCTTAATTCGTAGGTGAGCCCTAAACTAGGAGATTGGTATGTTTAGCTGCATATGAAGAAGAGCAAAATCGTAAAAAAAAAGAGGAAGCTCTTGAAGCTACTCTTATTAAAGAGGAAGAATTAAAATCAGATGTGACTGATGAAAGTAAACTTGGTGATCCAATGCTCATTGATAGTACCACCTCACATCTATCTTCAAATGGTGTGTATTCTTTTCACTTGTTTATATTTACTTACATGTTAGTTATGTAGGGTCTTGAATCTACTATACCTGTTTTTTGCAGCAGCTGGGCCCCACAATGTGGGTTTCAAGGATGTATTAGTTGATGGGTTTATCCCTTGTTCAGGGACTGTAGCTCCAATGTTCCCTTATTATTAAACCCCTGGTGATTGGGATGATTTTGGTGAAGTTATTAACCCAGATGATTATATAATTAAAGATGAAGATATGGGCCATGGATCTATGCTTGTGAGATTCCATTAACTTTATATTTTTGTTAAGTCTTTATATGTATGTATGTATCCTTATTGTGTGTGTCCAGGTTGATGGAGATCTGGATGGAAAACTTGATGAAGGGTCTGCTAGTTTAATGCTCGATACAACACCATCAAAAGTTACATCATATGAACTCACTGTAAGTTCTCCTCATTAAAGTGATTTTATATAACGTTTCGTTTTACTTTTATTTTTAGAGTATGTGAGAGATTTATAGTATATTGTTTGTGAAAACAGGTAAAACAATATAGAGTATTGCGTTTTTAGCTTCTCTATACGAGGAGAATGTTGCACCACATCTCGTGATAGCTCCCCTATCAACTTTGAGAAACTGGGAGCGTGAATTTGCCACGTGGTCCCCTCATATGAATGTGGTAAGTATTCATAATCATGTCAAGTTTTCTTGTTAATATGAATGTACTAATTTTCCGAAAATTCGGTCTTTTCTAGGTTATGTATGTTGGTTCAGCTCAAGCTCGAGCTGTGATAAGGGAATATGAGTTTTATTTAGTTGACGGGATTTATTTTTGTTATGGGATTATATACGTTAGTTGATGGGATATAGTTTGTATTGGTGGGATTTTTTTTGTCTATTTGTTTAGAATCAATTATGTTAATTAGTTGCTTTTGCTTCAATGTGAATTATTGTTGTACAAAATCCGTGTTTTTAAAACTATGAGCAGAATGTTGAAAATTCATGTCAATTATGTTCCGTTTTTTAGTAGGGCAGTATGTTAATATATGACTGCTCAATGTGTATGAGTTTTGAGCTATCAGAATGCTTTTAAGTTTTAATTCCCCAATTTGCAGAGATTAAATGTATATATACAACTCCGAAATTCCAGAACAAGATGAATGGTTATATAGTGATGGAAAATCCACTACTTGTGTTGCGTTTATACTTGCTATGTATAAAGAAGCTGGGGTTTTTGGTCCAATTTCTAACTTCATTCAAGTAACTGAGTTCACTGTAAGTATGAAATGAAACCCCTTGTTTACTAAGTTTTAATTCTTGAGACTATTTTTTTAATATTGTTAACAGATTAGAGATGCGTATATGTTGAAGATATTTGAAAGTAATAGTACACGCCTACCAAAATGGTGTAACAGTGGAAATGATGAGCTTCCTTTTTGTCAAATACTAGGGGAATATCGTATGGAATTGCCATTATACAATACTTTGGAACCGTATGCTAATATGAATGAGAATTGTCCTTCTTTACCTCCAAATTATGAAAGACCTGTCCGTTGCTAATATGTGTGGTCCACGTGAAGTATGGATTTGTGTACTTGAACATCTCGCAAAAACAGATTTATGGATGGTGTAATTTCTATATTCTGTTATGATTAAGTTTTGATCTCAAAATCTTACATTTATTTTTCATTTCTAAAGGTATGAAATTCAAAACAGATACACCAATCGCAAAGAAAGCACGAGAAGGCGTAATATAGTTTCTACTAATGATGGGATTTATTTTTGTTATGGGATTATATACGTTAGTTGATGGGATATAGTTTGTATTGGTGGGATTTTTTTTTTGTCAAAATATTGGTGGAATTCAATACAACTTTGATGGGATTTATATGCGTCATGGGATTTTATACGTTAGTTGATGAGATATAGTTGTATTGGTGGGATTTTTTTTTGTCAAAATATTGGTGGAATTCAATACAACTAGTGATGGGATTTATATGCGTAATGACGGGATTCGTCGGTGACGGGAATCGTCGGTGACGGGAATCGTGCTTGACGGGAATCGTCCTTGACGGGAAACGTGCTTGACGGGAATCGTGCTTGACGGGAATCGTCCTTGACGGGAATCGTCCGTGACGGGAATCGTCCGTGACGGGAATCGTCCTTGACGGGAATCGTCCTTGACGGGAATCGTCCTTGACGGGAATCGTCCTTGACGGGAATCGTCCTTGACGGGAATCGTCCTTGACGGGAATCGTCCTTGACGGGAATCGTCCGTGATGGGAATAGTTCTTATGGTGTAAGGGTAAATATGTAATCTTATAATAGTAAGTTAATGGATGATTCTTTGGGGCAAGTATAATATTAGTTTGATTTTTTGGGTCATTGACCCTTTTTTTAATTATGTTATAATGTCTAAAAATTATTCTCATTCTTTATTTATAAAATATTTTAATATAGGTATATAAGTTCTTTGTTTTTTACTTATAAAATATTTTAATATAAATATATTGACTCATTTTGTTATAAAAAAATCAATTTTTTCTATTATTCTCTCAATTCAAACATGGAATATATATAATTTTTTAATAAAATCTGTATTTTTTCTATTCAATTCAAACACAATTGAATATTTTCTTTTTCATTCATTTATTATATTCTTTTTTTTCTTTACTAAAGAAACTCTTTCTTGATAAGAACAGACTTTTAGACCGGAGACTAAAGCTTGTATTTGACTACCATAATGATTTTCTCTAAATCCTGGCTATTTATTTTGGTTTATGCACTGATTGAAATCAAACCTATAGTTGGACTAAAAAATAGGCACTTTATTTTAATAATGTCGATTGAACATAGATTGATTATTCATGAGTTACAAGTCGGTTCACAACACACAGTTATAGAGCCTTAGAGGAGGATAGTAACAGAGTGTATGATATAATATTTGTCACAACATTACAACAATAGAAATTAAAACCAAAGTCTTCAATATAGTAGTAGGAATATTGTCATCATCATCAACCATAAAAGGGTAAAATAGGGTAATGTAAATGTGCCTCTCTTTCACTATCTATGAAGCCAGAATAGGTGGGAGGTCCTTGTGAGTGTAGACAATCCCTTTATCTCCATTCACAACGTGTCCGCTTCCTCTTGCAATCCTGTGGTAACAAAATAACCAATCATATGATATATGAGAATATGGTAATACTAATAGTGATATTCAATGCAAAAGAGTGAAAATTACATACCATCGTGTTGTGAGCAATCCTTCTACTCCAACTGGACCACGTGCATGAATTCGACTAGTACTTATACCCACCTGAAGTTGTTACAAGTTTACATCACCTCTCCAAAACATATATTACTAACAATAAATACACTTTAACTACTTACCTCTGCACCTAGCCCAAATCGAAACCCATCGCTAAATCTTGTGCTTGCATTATGAATTACAGCAGCACTGTCACATAAACATATCCGCAAGGTCAATAAAACAAGTCATATGTAAAGCGCAAAATCGTAAAAACCTACCTATCGACCTGACGCAGAAATTCTTCTGCAACTTCACGATCTTCAGTAATTATGCAATCCGTGTGACCACTGCCAAGCACAGTATTAGTTTTGTGTCCATTGTGCTTGTACAAGCGCATTTTAAATAAACATACCTTCCATGCTCGTGTATATGAGTAATTGCACATTGTAGATCATCCACAATTTCAACTGTACAAGCCAAAGCACTATACTCAAGGTGAAGTGAACGTGCCTCTGGGATATTCAACGCAACACTCGCCTTTGGTCCACCATATACACGAACACCTGCACCCAATAATATTATATATATCATACATTCTGTTACTATCTTCCGCATTTACCCTTAACATGTAAGACAATGACTATTTAATTACCTTTATTCTGAAGTTCCGCAATGAGCTCATTAAGTGAGCCATTTCCTACCAACTCCTTGTGGATAAGAAGTGTTTCCTATACACAAATACCAATTAATTTAAATAATCTATAAAGGATGGTACTGAGATTACTAATTTTCTTGAAAAAGAGTTATCATCACCATTGCATTGCAGGCAGCTGGATAATCTGCTTTTGCATCTATAACAACACTCTTTGCCATCTCCATATTTGCAGACTTATCAACATAAACATGACAAATTCCATCTGGAAACAAATGAACAAACAAACATTGTACCAACATTACTACTAAGGATTAAGGAACATAAGGTTTATATATAAATAAAAAAGTTCTAGATAAGCCTACCAGCATGACCCAAAACTGGTATCTTTGTTGAGTCTTTGATCTGTGCAACAAGTTTGTTGCTTCCTCTTGGAATCACCAAGTCAATCACATCATCAAGCTGGAGAAGAATAAAACATAAATTCTCATTTCTAAAACAATAATAATTAGTTAAAAAATATCATCATATTAGATTGAGTACTACCTTGAGCAATTCAGGGATCTCGTCCCTTGTAGTCACAAGTCCAATAAGTCCTCCACCTATTTTTTCCGGGATCGCAGAGGTGATAATCTAAAGCAATTGAAAAAACAGAAAATAAAACTTTTTAAGTCACTTCACAAGAATTATTTATAAGTTACCAAAGTTAATAATCATTAAAAAAACCTTATGAAGAATTGCATTGGACCGTTTAGCCTCTTTTCCTCCCTTCAACAACAGTCCATTCCCACTTCGAATCGCTAATGACGCAATCTATTCAAAGTATCAAAATAGCACATAAGCTTTCATTTTTAATGTCATTACATATATATGAAACAAGTATATCATCAATTAAAGAGTCGATTAAAGTAAATTCTGTTTACCTGCACTAAAGCATCTGGCCGAGATTCAAAAATAATTAAAAGAACACCCAAGGGTGATGATGTTTTCTCCAAGATAAATCCATCCGCGACCTAATAAAGTAACACATTTAGACATCTAATAAATTTAAAAAATTGTTTTCCTTAAATAACATTTCTTTTCTTACCTCGGTCTTCCTTAAAACATGTCCTATGGGTTCTTCCATGTTCGCAAGCACACGAATCGAGTTTGCAAGACTTGAAATCTAAATATAACTATCACGAATCATTATCTAAGCATATTACACGGAAAAGATCAACTTGCAACCTTACCTTTTCAGGCTTAAGTGCTAAACGAGCGATCAAAGATTTCTCATATCCAGCTGTTTGTGCAGCTGACACATCAGCTTGATTCTCAGATAAGATTACTTCTTGATTTGCTTCCAATGCATCAGCTATATCCATCAAAAGTTTCTTCCTTTCTTCAGATGAGATTGCTTGAAGCTTTCTAGAACATTCCCTAGCTGAAACCGCCATTGCACGTGGTCCCACGTCTCCAGTCAACCCCCATTTATTAGCATCCGGATGAAATAACGTCCCAACAAGTACTCCGTTCATTACTTTAAGAATATTATCTACAGCAAAACCACTTTGAAAAGAAATATATTATTAATAAAACTAAATTATTCAGCAGAAAATTATACAAATTCATACCTCGCGATAACAACAGGAACACCCGCTTGACATGCATAAACAGCCGCTTTAACTTTAGCTGTCATTCCGCCTCTTCCTAGCCTCGATTTGTCCCCGAAAGTGATCAAACCTTCGAGTTTCTCCTTAATGTACGTGTGAATCAGCTTTGATTGTGGATCACTTGGGGGTCCACTGTAAAGACCATCTACATCACTCAATAGTATAAGTAGATCCGCTTTTAGCTCCAAAGCTAAAAGCGCTGCTAAACTATCATTGTCCCAAAATATTCCAGACGCGTCCTAAAATAAACAAACAACAATTGAAGTAAAAATACAAACAAAGATTTTAAAGCACTTAAGATATTACCTCATATGGAGCTCTCCTGGTACTTATCGCATCATTTTCGTTAAATATAGGTACAACTTTCAAGGATAATAGAGACTTCACTGTCTCGTTAAGTTGCTTCCTGAAACCTGGATCTCTAAAGTCATGATCGGTCACGAGAAGTTGCGCTGATGTCACATCCAACTGTAGAAAGTGTATTATCAATAATTTGTTAACATAAATCAAGAAATTTAAATATTCAGATTGTGTGATTTACCTGACTAAATAATGAATCGTATAAAGCCATAAGACCATTTTGTCCTACACCTGCGCAAGCCTTTCCATCAAGCTCGAGTTGTGGTTTTTGAAGATCAGCAAAGCTGCTATTGATCAATTTACGATATCTAAGGCGTTGGCGTCCAACACCAACAGCACCTGAAGTTACTAAAATAACCTCGTATCCATGAGAAGTCAGATCTTGAATCTGCGTTATTTTTACATAAGAGTATTAGACAAGATAAAGAAAAGTAAATATTAGAGATTGAGATTTATATATATAATTAGAATTAACCTGCTCACAGAGTGCTCCTAATCTTCCAAGTGCCAATCTTCCACCAGTTCCAGTCACAACAGCAGTTCCGACCTTCAGTAATATCACAGATTAAATTAAATCAAACACTTATATACCCTACCTATTTAATAGACACAAGAACATTAAATGAAATTCATCCTCTAGAATTCCATGATTAAATCGCCAAAATAATTAAACGTGATATTACTTATAATCTAAATAGATTATGTCATCATCATAATTTAACACGCGATCTCCGTACGGGTTTTATGAAGGCTCGACTTTTACAGGTCCTGCATTCTCATTACTCGAGATGTAACTTTCGGGTCATGGATCAAGTGATCATAACTTCATAACCTCATGAGCCAATGATAGGTATTAATACGGAATATATAATGGCATGATATCAGTATTACATTGGCACCAAAAAAAAGCTCAAAATAAAATCATATAATCGATGGTAGACATTTTAATTATGGATTAATACGATACGCAGTTCCTCATTTTTGTAATGTATGATTAATCGCCAATTAATTGTTTAGAGACAATGAGAATCAAAGAATGTGAACGTAAAAAGATAATGAATAATGTCACCTTTACGATAACTCGCTTCACGTCTTTAACAAAAACTCGTGTCGAGTCTAGGGCCTCCATGGCAGAGAGTTGGAGTTAGAAAGAGAGAGTAAAGAATGCGCAGATTAAGGAACTGTGTGTTTTGTTTGTGTAGGTTCTTGCATAATGTTGTAAGTATTTATATATAATTCGGAAGTGTCAAATGTGGTGGTGGTCGGGGTGGGGGGTGGGGGTTGTTTGTGATTAATTTTTTTTTTTTTAGAGTAATGATATATTTCTAGGTCCATAAATAATGTCAAATTAATTCGTTACTAAAAGAAAATGGTGTTCATAACTGTTAATGATATATTTCTCGGTTCAATAAATAATGGGGACTTACTTCGTTACTAAAAATGGTGTCTATAATTATTATTTATTTTGAATTTCATAACATTTATGTTCAATTATATTATTTTTAGTAAAATATTTAAATTTATATTTTCAAAGGATATTTAAGTTATCAAGATATTTTATGAGAAATATTTTAATAACGGTAGGTATAATAATGGTATTTTTTAATATGTGTAAAAAGTTAAGTGCACATTATTTATAAAACGAAGGGAGTATATCACCAATTATTGGTGTGTTTGGTGGTATATATCATTATTCAAGAATATGAAGAGATATTCTATAAGGGGATGGTTCAACACATCCTCCCCGCCATGAAACTACTTGAATTTGCGAGCATATATGTTGTTCGCAATAAGGAAGAGCCAAACAACTTACTGGGGCAATATAAGATGCATGACAAGTGCAGTGAAATTAACATACATGGCATATAGGACTTTGGGCTCAAGTAATCAGGTTGATCGCGAAAAGTAGGAAAAAATTAAATGGTCTTGTTTCAAGGTACTTATTTGGAATATCAAAAGAAAGTTTGCCCATATGATGTAAGTTGTAGTATAAGAGCCTGGATTTGTCTACTTTATATCTCTAGAGTGTGGCCTACGAGGAGACATATGTCCATCTCGTCTAAAATTTTACAATGGCAATGTGTGTGTGTGTGGTTTGGCCTGAATTATGGGGAACATTGTGCAGGAACATGTATGCAAGGTAAGGGGATGACCACAGTCGATGGAGAATAAACATTAGGTGAGAGAGAATCATTAGATAGACCAATAAAGGCACATGAAAATAAAATGTGTCGGGTAATATGGACAGCATTGCTTGGCAGACAACCTCTTTTGGGCGACCATTTATCCATGGTCAATTGTTGCACATAATGAAAGAATACAGAGTTGAAATGGGCTCCTCTGATTGGTGAACAATTACAAATTGAGGGTTATTGCACACAGTACATGATAAAAGTTACTTCGATTATAACAATGAGATGTTTAAAAGGATATTCTATTTAAATGTGTCTAATGGAAATTTTATATTCAACTTTTATGTGGACCTATGCAAAATTTCAAATGACATGGTATTTCAGGGTCTACATTTTTTGTATACGACATTGACTAAAACTAGTATCAAATACCAAGCTATTAAATATGGCCAAGCATGGGAGAGTACGACAGGGGTTGCAAATAACAGACAACCATATGGAGATGGTGAGATGTAATAAACTAAAACATGGATGAAAATTAAATGTCAACGTGAGTGTTAATCAAAAAAGGAATGTTGGGGGAACGTGAGGATTAATCTGGATGAACATATCATGGATTGATGGATTTAGGAGACATACAAGGAAGACGTTGCCAGTAGTGACGAAACTGGTGGCACTACGTACTAGTGTTGACAGAGACTCGGGGACCGTTATCTTATGTGTGGAGGCCATTGACAACTAAGGGTGATATGGATTGAAGACATAAGAAGAATATTATGAAGACGCCTAAGGTTTGAAGTATGCATGATATACTGAGAGGCTAAAGTTCAGTTTGAGAATATTTCTCTGAGATACCTACACGGACAAAACACTTATTAAATTTTTTTACAACATGTGGTAAATATATTAAAGGGTAATGACACAAGAGGTCTGAAACCCAAAAAATAGTCTTAGAAGATGAGGGGGTAAATAGGAACTATGTTGAATAAAAAACTAACCAACACAAAAATTCTCTTAAGAGAATTAAGGTGTAAACTTTTGGATTTAAAGGCAAGATAAAATACTATGATGTTTACCCTATTCAAGAAGAGACAATTCTAAAAACACTATGCAAAAAATAGATGTGTTAGAAAACTACTTTAAACAAACATATAGCAAGAAAAAAAGTCAATATTAAAGTGAAGAAGAAAAAAATATGATATATGAATGGTTTAGCTCCTATATGCTTAGTGCACTATCTAAGGTCTTGTTGGGACCTTAGATTTTTGTAAGCACCTCCCTTATAACTATTGTGTATCTTAAAGGTGGGCACACAAACCTTTAAAACCTCTTTGAACCAGCCCTTAAGGAACCCTTGTGTTAACTTCAACACAAGTAAACAAAGTGTACAATCCCTTTTTTCTCTCTACCATTAGGTAATCCTTGTTTCTTTTCTAGAGACAAAAAACAATCCAAAACTGTGGTTTGTATATTCCAATCCAATTTAATAGATCTATACTCCTAAATTAGTGTATATGAAAGTGTATGGCAATATAAAAAGAAACCTATATAAAACTAATATGAAGGTTGGTTACTAGTGAACTCTATCTAAAGATTTGGTCTTAATTAAGCTCGTGATAACTTTGACAAATGGAGAGTGTGAGAATTGTTTTTATCCAAACGAGTGGTCTTGTATTTATAGAACAAGATGGATCATACATTTCTTTCTCCTGTGTCCTGAATTTGAAATTCAGAAAATGTTGGTCGGGTACTCACATGTCTTTTGTCGAGTTTCTACTACTTGTATTATTTCTCACAATTGGTGGATAGAGATTATAATCGCCTATAACTTGATCATGTAGGGCATCTGATGTTCCCCTTAGTAAAGAATTTTGCATATGTTTAACTCGTAGGTCCGAACTTGACTAATTGGTGGTCTGAGATCCTTTTTTCTTGACATTTCCTACCTATAAGCTTGTTGTCCAAGACCGTTATTGTTGAATATCCAAGCATGTTATTCTGTATCCTTCTGAAACTCTTCAAAAGTATGTTGTTGTGCCTTCACGGAGGGTCGTTTGAATGATCTTGGCAGACTGAGTTTCCGATGCACTTCGAAAATATGCCTATTCTTATTGTCGGAGGTCCGATAAACAGCTTTCTTATTTATGATTTAGCGAGTCTAAAATTTATCAACTGCCGGCTATCATATATTCTCATATAAAGTAAAATCAAAATGTAATTTAAGATTTAACGAACTTTATATACAAATCATTTAAAGTTGTTAAAATAATATATTTTATTAAAATTATTATACATAATAAATGGATTAGCTTGTATCTAAGATAACGCATTTACAATATCATGTTACTAAACTAGTTTCTAAAACAATTTTGAAACCAGCCATTCCATTATATAGTCATTCATATAACATATCGACCACTGTATATTAATTACAAAGTTCACTATATTTCTAATCTCATTATATTCCTACTTGAAACCATTAAAACATTTTTAATCACTACTTTACATGTTAATAGGAAATAATAGAGTGAGGTGGTGGAGGCGGTGGAAGTAATCGGCTATGGCGAAGGTAATCAGCGGCGGAGCTGATGAGCTGAGCAGATCGAATGGGGGTTTGGGAAGAAGGTAAATGATACCTAAAGCCTATTTTGGTTTTATAAAGTTTGAGACATCTATTTACGAAATACATACGGGGTATCACATAGTTATGCATCCTCTTAACAAATGATATCATCTTTTTGGTAAATGATACTATGACTCGTATGTAAGTGGTTATTTTGAAGTAAAAACATTTTAAGAATAAAATTAAAATAATTAAAAACTTATTAAAAAAATTAAAATCTAGAATCATTTCCATATTTTTTTGCCTGTTTGGAAGTGTTTTTTTAGAAAAACACTTAAAAGTGCTTATAGCATTTTAAAAATATTTTAGACCTACAAAAGTACTTTTATGAGTAGCACCAAATACGTGTTTTTGAAAAAAAAAAATATTTAAAGTAATTTTAGATTTCAAAACTATTTTTAATATTTTTTTTAAAATTTTGATTTTATTCTAAAAACGTTTTCTTACTCCAAAATAAGCACCTCTAAACGGGAAGTGTTTTTTTTTTAAACACATATTTAGGGCTTCTTCTCAAATTACTTTTCAAGGTGAAACATTTTTAAAGATTAAGATTACTTTTCGATACTGTTTTAAAGTGTTTATTTTAGAATAAAAAAAGTTTTGAGAATTAAATTAAAATATTAGAAAAATATTAATTATAATTTATAAATCTAAAATCATTTGAAGTGTTTTTTAAGAAACACATATTTGGTGTTTTTAAGATCTAAAATACTTTTGCCCGTTTGGAAGTACTTTTTTTGAAAATCATTTAAAAGTGCTTCTAGATGTTTAAAAGTGTTTTTGACCTTGAAAATCACTTTTACGAAAAACACCAAATATGTGTTTCTTAAAAAAAATACCAAAAATGATTCTACATTCCAAAATTATTTTTAATAATTTTTCAAAATTTAAATTTTATTTTAAATGCAATTCTTTACTCTAAAATAAGCACTTCCATACGGGACCATTCTTAAAACACTTTTAAGTGTTTATATTATTACTTTCATCATTAATAATAGATTTTTTAACTAAAAAAATTATTCTATAATATATATTATATTTTGAGTTTTAATATAAAATAGATTATATATTATCAACTAAGTATTTTGATTTATTTCTGGTAAACAACAAAGAAGCTTTCCTATTTCTAGTGTTGGCTAATTTGAACAGCCATAAAGTGACCTTTGTTTTCCAAGAAAAAACTCCACATTCTGCACATGTTTTTTTCGAAACTTGAACAAATACTTGTGACTTGAGAATAGTCCCCAAAATTTGACCAAAAACAATAGTCCCCAAAGATAGTCTAAACGATCCTCCCTCATTATTACTCCTTCCATTTTAAAATATTTGTCCACTTTATTTTTCATAGTACAAATTAAGAATCCTAATAATTACAATCCCTATTATTATAAAATTATCATTCATAAAGTGTCTTGATATGTTAAATGTGTATTGAAAATATAAATTTTAATTTTTTAATAGAAATAATAATTAAAAAAATTGAAAAAAAGTATCTTGAAATACTAAATGGACAAATATTTTAAAACACCAATTTTAATAAGTGAACAAACATTTTGAAACAGAGGAAATAACAGTTTTCCACTTAATTTTTTTAATAGTTTAAATAGGAAAGGGATTTGGTGCTGGATTGTTGAAGATTGGTCGAAAGACCAATCTTCTTCTCTTCTGCTCCTTACTCCAAGCGCTTCCTCTTTCTCAAAATATTGTTTCTAATGTTGTATGGCGATTAATGAGGTCAAAAGAAGTTTATATCGAGGTATAAAACTGATTAGGTCTAATTTGGGCATAATTAAGTGATTTAAGGGGTCCAAGTCCCATTTAATAAATCTGCACTGTTGTACGCCACTTCAGTAAAAAGGCTATAACTTTTGAATCGTAAGTCCGAATCAACTGAAATCACTTATCATGTTTCGCTAACTTAGAGGCCCGTCTTTTTCATGCGAGCCACTAAGTCTGAATTGGCACTGTTTGGGCTCGAGAAGAGCTATAAGTGACGACTTGACTCAATCTGGAATTCCTCCACCTTCACTGAAGTGTTTTTTTCTCCTTTAACGTTTTTTCTTGTAATTGACTTGAATCTTCAGTTCTTCTCTTCATCTTGATGTCTCCTAGCATCCATATACCTAAGAACTTCACCCTAAACACACGAATTAACGCGCAAAAGCTCTAAAAATACACATAATTCTAAAACGAAGAAAGTGCATTCGTAAAATACGACTATTAACTTCATAAATAAGTCCAATTTACACCTAAAATGATGTCTCCAAAGGAAATTTTCTCTCACAGAAAAAAAGACATCAATCGTCAGCAAAAAAAAGATAGGAAATAGCTTTGGACCTTGTCTACCCATACGAATTGGTTCCCATATGCCTTTATCACATAAATCATGTATAAGAAGAGACAAACGATACCCATTTTACCCTGCCACGTCATTACTTAACACCGGAATTAACGTCAGGTACTAACGAGAAGGAAAAAAATGAAACGTTGAGTACCTGTTTTCATTTTTGAAACCTTGGATATGTATTTGTTCAAAACGTGAAACATTGGGTATCCACATGTTTTTTTTCCGTTTTAGAAAAATAACAGTAATTAAAATCTTATTGACTAAAATATCACTCATAAAATATGCAGAAATCTTAATTGTGTATTAAAAACATAAATTATAATATTTCAATAAAGATAATAGTGAAATAAATTGAAAAACAATATCATGATAATCTAAATAAATAATATTTTTGAGATTACGTTTCTATTAAATAGACAATTTTTCAGGAAACGGAGGAAGTACTCTCGAAAAAGACCGTCTCATGGTAAATGATGTATATGAATTACAATAAGCATTCACGAGTTCTCTCTCTCTCTCTTTTTTTTTTTTTTTTGTCAGAGCATTCACGAGTTTACCAGCTAGTGATTAATCTATGTCTATCTGTAATGGTTAAGACCTTATAACCAAAAAAAATATATATATATTACGATTAAAATTAACCAACTTAAGTAAATTATAGTTTTGCTTATGATAAAAGGACACGTGTCACTTCTTACTGCCCCGATACAAAGTTATACATTTGCCCCCAAGTACCAGAATGGTCAACAAATTCTGCCTTATTTAATTTGTTACCGTCAATTTTGAGCTCACAAGTGTATGGTGATAAAGAAATATTTCTAAATTAATGATAAATCCTATTTTCACCAACAAAAGTGTTCCTAAGGGTTTGGCCAATATGATTGCAACAGTCTTTTTCATAATACCATCTACACCATAAAATTATATGCTTAATTTAGAATCATATGAAAGTGCTTTACTTAACAACCTATAACTATATTACTAAATGCATCACAGGAAGTTTCATATCATGTGTGTAAAAAACACGTTCGAAATCTACATTATCATAAGGTGCAAAGAAGAAACAACATGTTTTAGCAATGCATTTAGTCACTATAGGACCATTCCCTCTCAAACCATAATTCTATATAATAAATAATAAAATAAAAAACCACTTAAATCCAATACAATATATACATACATATAAAGGCTTCACAAACAGAGAATTTTTTCACTCAATAAGTGTTTGTTTTCTTTTTTGAGTAACCTAAAACTCTCCTTTCCCATTCCAAAACACCAAACATCATCAGATACACTCAAAACTCAACATCAAGGGAAAAATCTTGTCTTAATGAAGATAGCTAAAGCCATTTGTAACCCAAATGCAGCTACTAATACTAATGTAAGATCATTAGTATATGATTTCAGATTCACTGAAACAAAACTAGCTGATACAGCACCAGTCATTAATATAAATGTCCATCTCAGAAACTCCACAGGGATAAGCAAAACAAACTGAAAACAAAAAACACACAATCATATCAATATCGAATTTTTAAGAGTATTAAAAAAGAAAAAAAAATACTTACAGAACCGAGAATAAATATGAAGAAGGAATATCCCCATAAGCACCAAAAGCGTACAAGGCTAACATTTGAACCCATGTATTGAAGTAAAAAGTAAAATCCCAATGGTACAATGAGTGCATATCCATATATTAAACCAGCTGCTGTGTTAACATAGCTTACATCAAATGTCCAAGGTACACTTCCATCACCTTTTTTATGTGTTAAATATGTTGCACAATTCCCTAAGGAAGCTATTACAAAAACAAGTGTTGTGCAGATCCAAACAAGACCATACCTAAAATAAAATTATAAGACAAAAAAAAGTAGAAAAAGGTTAAAGTGAAGGGAGAATAAATGTAACAACTTACAGATCTGGGTTGGATTCAATTTTCCTGATAAAGTCTCCATCAATTGGATATAAAGAACTGATCATTCGATTCATAACTATGTCTGTATCTACATTAAAGTATTGTGTGTACGATGAAACACTGAATAGTCCTTTCCAACTACTTGAAGATTGTGCTCCTTCTCCTTCTTCATAAATTACAAGATATGTATTTTAGTATATAATTTAGTAAAATGTGTGTGATTATAGTTATATTTACCAATTGGAGTTGTAAGTGTTTGATATCCTCTGTTTCCACTTCCACTTGCATTACTAGTAGGAGGAAAATTCTGCATATTTGCTGATGGAGCTGTAAAAAATGGAAATAGTAAGTAAAAAGAACTGTTGAGTAGAAAAGTTATAATGAGGAATTTAGAAAACTTAAATGTGATGAAGAGAAATAGAAAACTTGAATATATAAAAGGGTTTCTGGTAAGATCACTATACCTTGTGGATTACTTGTGTTCTTTTCATCAGTGACTACAGCCTGAACAAATAAAACATTAATTTTAGAAATATTTTGTAATTTAGCAGATGTATATTATTTTTATCAATTTTCTTCTAGTGAAGGACTACAAGATATCCGTACAAATTTAGGGTTGTAAACAAACCAACCGTTCAAGTTTGGGTCAAGAAAAGCTGGTTTGTACTCGTTTGATTATATAAATGCACCAAACTCAAGCTCAAATAAAAGCTCGTTTATGTTTGCAAACGCTAAATTATTTGTAATTCAGAATTTATATACAGCTATTAAATACTAGATGTTAACTAGGACATCATTTATTTCTTTAAAACTTTTCTTTCTTCACCAACACCCACTCTATTCATAATATTACACACTCCATCCAACAAAAAACGTTCATTAAAAGTTTGGGGTAGCTGTAATGAAGAACCCGTTCATGATAATCTTGAGCTCAGCTCGATAAAAGTTTGTTCGAACTAATGAGTTTAAAGTTCGTCCAGCATTCAAGCTCGGTTTTTTAAACTTTAAATTAAATGTCTGTATTATGCGAAATACCCAAATATACCCCATGTGTTTAAAATGAGTAGGAAATCTACTCTATATTTGCACTTGGATTTAGGAATAACACATGGGTGATTTGCTAATTCATTAAATCTGGGGGTATATTCGGCTATTTCAAATAACAGAGGGACCAATGGTGAAATTTACCATATAAAAAGTCTGAGATTACGGCTATATAACTGGGGCAGGACTAACAAATTTTTACCTGCAGCCTTGTTTAAAATTTGACGACAGTTCAAAAACCCTAACTTCAATCGAACCAGTTCTATATATACCCCCAACATCAAAATTTCATCGATGTCGAATAATTTAACAATCATATTCCGAAATTAGAGCAAACTTATAAATTTTAATAACATTACAAATTATACTTATAATACAATACATATATGAGAGAGAGTACCGGGACTGAACCAAGCAAATGGCTGGTGGGGAGATTGGTAAGAGAATCATCCATGGCAGGAATAGGTAGAGAGATCTTGATAGAAGGAAAGATTACAATGACGGTGATGACGTCATATGGAGTTTTTAGAAATTTTGATTACTTGGTTTTATGGTTTAAGTAGTTAACTTAGTAATAAGGTTTTTAGCTATCGTAGTCCGACCAAAAAATAGCTGATATCATAGAAATGGTCATACATAAGCAGGGCCCACGCAAGCTGTTTTAGTATAAAAAAATCAAAATTATTTTTATAGATATTTATGAGTTTTCTTTTAAAGTAAAAAATTTATGAATTATCGACTAAAAAAATTCACAACCCAAAAATAAAGTCCAGCGGCTATTTTAAAAAAAATTAAATATTATTCTATTGATATGATATTTTTTTTATCTTTTAATAATTAATTTGCTTACTTTAATAATAAAAAGGAAAAGTTTTACAGGTACCTTTTAATCTTTATATCAAATTATCTTTATGACCCTCGTCTATCAAAAGATTTGAGATGAACCTTATTTTTCACTTTTCATGACATCGGTGGTTCATTTTTCATTTTTCGGTTAGTTGACCTAACACTCAAGGCAATTTAGCGCCACGTCCCTTCCACCTCAACAACACGTCATCACCACGTCATTTTTGTTTGAGTCTAATTTTCCAATTTTGATGTGACATTTCAAACACCCTCACCCCTTACTTTTTTTTTACCGTCATTATCAATTTCAGCTCTCATTTTGCTAATGCTAATGTTGTTCAAAAAAGTAAGGGGTGAGGGATTTGTCTGAAATGCCCCGCCACGTTGGAAATTTGGACTCAAACAGAAATGACATGGCGTAATGTGTTGCGGAGGTGACGTGACGGTAGACGGAGTTGACTAATGGTCAATTAACAAAAAATAAAAAAGAGACCAATGGTTTCACGATAAGTGAAAAATAAGGGTCATTTCAAGTTTTTTTAATAAATTAGGGTCCATATGAGGGTAATTTGCTATAAAGATAAAGAGTCACCCGTGGGACGTTCCCTAATAAAATACATGAAAACGTCATAATCATAAGATATGGTTCATACATTAAGCAATTATCAAGCTATGAGAAGTTTATGTCATAATATAAAAGAGAATTACAAAGCTTTAAATAGTCATATTCAACACTGGAATGTAAAAAGATAAAGGATTACACAAAAAATTGATGAATGGATGGTGGAAATAGATGGAACGATAAAAACCCTTGCTTCACCTCTTGTGTTCTCGAATCCAGTCGTTAATAGCTCTCCAAGAATGATGTGTAACTGATTTCAATATTTATTTCACCTAAGTAATGATGGATATACGTTTTAGTGTAGCGGGCCCCACTTGGGTGGGTCAAATGTGACCCAAAAATGTATTTACTAATTATGGATTGGTTTGAATCATGGTGGAAATATTAACATAACTTTGTTATCTCAACTTCTATACATGAAACTCTTCCTCTCACGCTCTCCCAACTCGAAGGACTATCTTAAGCTCAACAGGCTTGATCAGAATTCTCACCAAATATGTGTGGTGACTCTCTTTGGTTGACTTCAAAGTTTTACCATCAATTGCACTTGACTCTCTTAGGTGACTTTTTGTTCTTTTCGTGCATTGGCGTGGGGTTGAATATGAGTTTTGACTTATCAGCATAATCTCGAGGTCTTGTATCATCCAAGCAACTAGAAGCTACATACTTAACAAAAAATTAACGCGAAAGTAACCAAAAGTAACAAAATAACCGAGAAGAACAAAGAACTCAAATAACATCACATATTAGGGATAAATACCTTTAGTAAGTCCACTACCCCCCAAAATGATGTCCCGTGGCCCTTATAAATATATCACAAAATACGAGACATCAAGACCCCCAATTCAACTTTTTCTCGTCCTAACAAAATAAAAACAAAACTTGGGGCCAAAGTCCAACTTATCATGAAGGAAGAAATAAAAAATTATCCCAAAACTGTACCTAAAAAGTATCATAAAATAACGCCTAACACTAACCCAAAAAACATGCTTATCACACAAATAATCACTAATATGCAATATAAAGAATAAATTAATTCAAAATGTTGGGTATAGGTTGTTCCTTGTTCCTCCCATGATGTCTAATGTTCCGCCCATTTGTTACTTAATCACGTAATTGGATATCTCGAGGTCTTAGGTTATAGCTAGGCTTAAGGTAGGGTGTGATATATTTTAGGTAATTTAGAGTGGGCTTTTGGCCCTCTCCTCACTATCTGTCAGCTAATCGTCCCAGAGTTTGAGTGTACGCTCATAAACGTGCTCATGCATCCCCACTTGATGCACTAGCTAAGCATCCCCAAAAGTTCCCAAAACTGATTTACGGTGATTCAAATTCTTTCTTTGTTAGACTATTTCAATCGTATTTATTAACATTTTTTTAAGTACAATAGGAAACTCGTTTTGTGTGAATTTTTCTATTGACTTATTTTCATGTATATATATTTTTTATTTTTTCTTTCTTTTCTTTTTATGTTTTCATTCATTTTTCTCGAAGGAAAGTATCACAATAAAAATGGATCATCATAGCTCTATATAAACCTCAACCCCACCCAAAGATGTATCTCATGACCCAATACTCACCACCTCAAACTCAAACTCAAAGATAACTATTCTTAAGGCATCGTGACTCAAGGACGGGTCATATGGTAAAGTCCTAAAAACTAAGGGGTATAGACTTATAATGCGACTAACAAAGAAAATGCTAAATGATCAAAGGGGGCTAAGAATGATAATTATTTATACTTGGTTAGAAGGCTAACGACAACAAGGGGTTAAAAGATAAACACCTCGATCATTTTTCTAGCTAAGTGGTTTCATTACTTTTTCACTTTAAGTTTGCAATTAAGTGGGTTTTCGACTAGTTCAGACCTCACGTTCTACAAGCTGCTCATTCTCACCTCGTTCAAGCTTATCTTTTTTGCATCACTTACTAATTATTTCTATCTAAAAATTCATGTTTTCATACAAGTAATTTGAGCATATTATGAGCAATTCAAAGACACACTCACATTCTATCATTAACTCGTTTAAGGAACGCTTCCAGTTTCATCCTCTAAGCTCCACACTTATTCCCTAGTCTATTTTTTTTCTCTAAATTTTCCATTTTTTTTAGGTTTTATGACTTTCTAAATCAATAAACACATAAACGTGGACGAGGAAAACGAGTTTCCACCCCTAACTCAAAGTTGGGTCGTGTCCCCACAACTCGGAACTAACTAATAATTATAACACAAAAGCAAATAAAGCTAGAAAATAATTTACACTACTAAATTAAAAAGTAAAATAGTTAAGAAAATGCTAAATTATACGAGGCACTAGGCCCCTTATCGCGGTCTCGTTGGTGGTGAGGTCGTGGTGGCACCTTTGAAATTGGACATAGTATGCATAGTCTTAATGATTGTCCATAACTTTTTGATTATATATCATATTGTGATATGGTCTCCTCCATTATATATATCTCGAAAAAATATGCGGTATGAGATCGAGATGGATTCCAACACTCAAGCAAGAAGTTATGGTCATTAGAAATTCTGCCAAATCCATAACGAAGTGTTTAATTTTCATGTTATTAACTCATGTAGGAAAATTAAAATATTATGCATTAACTGTAAACTATATTTATATAATTTCATGCGTATGCTTTACCTTTAAGAAATTTCAATAAATGCGGGATCTTTTAAGATATATTGACTAATGATTTATGTAAAGATATGTTGCACATTATGACATTTTCAAAGGCGGTGCATACCATATGGGAACATTTATTTACTCCAGTTTCTATCCCTTTATCATAATTTTTTCAAAAATATAAATTAAATTTAAGAATTTATTAGTTTACGTATAAATGGAAGATCATTCAAAACTTTAAAAAAAAAACAAAGACATAATTTAATTTTTGTAATTTTTACGGTTCGGGCTTTCAATTCATCTTAGCACAGAAAAACCATACTGAACCAAACATTTCGGTTTATTAAAAAGTTTATTCTGAATCGAATGGTTTTGTCGATTTTCGGTTTTTTGGATTAAGTTACACGGTTTTTTTAGAGCGATTTTGTTTTTTTGGTTTTGTTTGGCTTAGTCTTAGTACATTCTAGACCCTTTTTAAGTCATTAACTCTAAAATAAATGAGTTATTATTTATTATTTGAAACGTTACCAACCCTAAACTATCACTCCTTACAACAGAAATTAATCAAATTACAAAGTACTTTCGAGATTTCAATGATCGAAACGTTTATAATGAAAGTAAAAATTTACGACAACACTAAGAACTAAAAATAACGAAATTTGGACACTTACAAACATTAAAGCCTCTATAGATTTGTCCAAACAGTTTAGGCCGACTCTCGTCGAGCATATCTGATGGTATGCCGTCTCAACCATAATTGATAAACCACCATATGAAAGGCATCAAGTGGCTGAGCCTCCGTGTTCCACATCATATGCTTCCCAGCTACCATACCCAATTCTCTCATTTTCTCACACTTTTCCTCACTTATACTCTCCAACACCTCCTTTACCCCCTTTGCGCCGCCACTTGTCCCCACCAACACCGCCATCTCAGACCATTTCAAAACATCCATTAAAGGTAAATCCTGAATCGGACCTTTCACAATCACTACCGGTACACACCCTCCTACCATCCCTTCCACCATCCATGACACGTCATCACTGTAAAAATACAAGCAGTATTTACTGTTTTCAACTCTTCTTCCTACATCATTCCCATGATCCAAGTGTTCAGTTTCAACCACAAAGTCATCATCTTTCTTTAATTCGTTGACCAATTCTGCTTCTGTTTTACCATCCCATTTCAAGTATCCAAGGAACGTTTTCGTTCTTGGAGCTAGAGCAAGTCGGGTTGGATTGAAAGGAGGGAAAGTAATGTCTTTATGAGGGATAAAGTTACCGGAGGTTGTTGGAAAATCACTTATCTGAACAGCGTTTTTCTTCAATTCGACGATGTTTCGATCAGATGTGTAACTAATACCCGTGGGTGAGATAAAGAAATGGTCAGCACCAAGAGTACGATTCCAATAAGGAAAATCGTTTCTGAGGTCTTTAACAAGACGCGCTATAGAGCGCGTGGAGAGATCAGGAGAAAAAGGTAGGAAGAAAAGGTGAGCTTCGTTTGGGTCTAGCGTTACAAAAGAGCTATTGAGTAGGGAGGTATAGAAGAGAGAAGAGGGTAAGTTTGAAAAAGTGAAGGGTTTAGTTGGGGTGTAAATAAATATCTTGAAAGTTTTGAGCATATTTTGGTAATTTTGGAAAATTGTTGTGTGTGAGAGGTACGGGGAGGTGGTGGCGGCAGTAGAGGAAAGGGTGAGACAAATAAAGAAGAAAAAAATGACGGGGGAAGTATTGTCCGCCATTGGAGATAGCTTTACTGAGAAAGAAGAAATGGAAGTTGAACTTTGAAATGGTGTAAGAAGGTGGCTTTTGAAGATAAGGCAAAGGAAAATGCAAGTAGCATGTCATTCTCACGGAAGCATGAGTTTTTGATATTTTCCTCTTTGGTCAAGACTCATAGGCATGGCTTTTGTTGACACTTGACACATAACCTTTTCTCTTTTAAAACGAAATGGTAATTAGTACTTTAGTACTACTAGTATATTAAAATACGTAGAAATTACAAATGACGAGCTCATGGAAAGAATATTAGTACTTGAGGCTATTGTACAAGAATACTCTTTCCTTCCGCATCCTCTATTGACCAAGTGTTAATCTTCTTTGAAAAACCTTCAATTAAAATACCTGTATAACCACGCACAACACAAGCAATTCCTGCAATATTAGTACCTTGCTTCATAGAAGCATCACAGTTAATTTTTAAGAATCCTATTTCTGGAGGAGTCCATTTTATATCTTTTTCCATCTCTATTTCTAGAGTTGGATTATTGTTTTGTTGAATTCGAGCCTCAGGATCAAAGGCATTCGCCTTAATATACTCATCATAGGCTGATAATGCTCTATTCAAAATAAAATTCTGCTCAGGCATAACCCCTTTAAAGATATACTCATTCCTACCCTTCCAGATAAACCACAAAATATTAAAAACCATTTCTCCCAAATCTGTAATAATATCTCTTCTATCAACTAAAAATTCTCTTACAAAGGTTAACCATTTATTAAAGTTAAAACATGGATCACGAGTAGAGATAAAGTTCAAAGGACTAGCTAACCAAAGGGCTCTAGCCCAAGAACATTCAAAAAACATATGCTCAAGGTTTTCGTTATGAATCCCACAAATATCACATATAGGTGAAGAAATGGCTTTTTTTCTGAACCTGTTACAGTTAGTAGCCAAGGCATTTTTTGTACATTTCCATAGGAAATTTTTAATCTTTGGCATAACATTAAGTTGCCAAATAAATCTCCAATCAACTGTTAACAGACAAAAAGAAGCACTACCTTTATTCTTATCCTTTCCTACATTTTTCTTTAATTGAGCCTTCCAAATGTTATTATAGACTTCCTTCACTGAGACATCACCAAATTAGTGGCAATTGGATCATCCTGACGGAGGGTTTATATACAGAACCATTTATTCAATCTAGGATAGAAGCTATTGATTCTGACGAACTTAGTTAATTCTAGGGCCAATGAGGTAATAAAACTTAAACATCCAAAAGTGGATCATATTTACCCTGACGGGACTAGTGACACTCTAGGATCGCCTTATAGTCCACCCT
The DNA here is from genome assembly GCA_029959085.1 of Nemophila menziesii. NCBI lineage: Eukaryota > Viridiplantae > Streptophyta > Magnoliopsida > Boraginales > Hydrophyllaceae > Nemophila > Nemophila menziesii. The sequence continues at coordinate 1,134,395 of JARWIR010000012.1, read as the reverse complement.
GACGGGGGTATAAGGAATTTAGAATCCCGACCATTGTAATTGACCAATTTAGCCCTTAAACAACATAAGTTAGGAAATAAGATTGGGAGGATCCTTGCGTTCTCAAGTGCTACTTTTCATATTGCGTTTTACATCATTTTACTTGCGTCTTAGCTTTTACTTACATTTATAATTTGCCTTTCATTTAGTAGTTTTAATAAACGAAAACCAAACAAACATTTTATTATCTTTTATTTTCATAAGTGCATCAATCACTATTTGCTAGACATTGTGATCAACCATTCCGTCCTTGGAACGAATCTGTATTATCCTTATTACTACTTGGGACAACCGTACACTTGCGGTTGTGGTTCGATTAGCATTTGCATTTATTTTTAGAACACACAAAGGACCACCAGCGTGATTATACAGGTACTTTAATTGAAGGTTTTTCAAAGAAGATTAACACTTGGTCAATAGAGGATGCGAAAGGAAGAAGTATTCTTGCTGCTTGTACAATAGCCTCAAAATACCCTACTCGAAAGATCTATATTGAGTCTGATAATTTGAATGTAATTAGTCAAATGTCTAACAAGTGTAAAGTTGGGTGTATTACTAGAAACTTAGTTAAGAACATTAATTTTTGCAAAGAGTCACTTGATCTTAAAATCTCTTTTGTAAAGAGGTCTAGAAATAGGATAGCGGATTGGGTTGCCAAACAAGCTTTAGTAGGGAACATGTTTGGCATTTGGAGCTCTAATCCTCCTCCCCAATTGGCTAAATTGTTAGCTTTGGACTTTGAAAAAACTGGTATTGGCTAACTGTAATTTTTGGGATGTATTTTAATATATGGTTACTTTCGACTAAAAAAAAAAGAACAACCAAAGAAAGAAGGAAGAAAAAAAAATCAGTTAAAGTTAGTTTAATTGGATAAAATTGGATAAGATTGGATTAAACTTTGCTATTTCTTTTACATTTGAAAAATAAAAAATACAGGGTTTGAATCCTTTCCTAAAGATGGATAATCATGTTCTAATTACCTGATAATATACACGTGAAAGCATGCATACTTACCATAAGATTAGTCGTGTCATGGTACATGCAAGTTAACTGGGAACATCCACATATCAAAAAAAAGAGAGACCAAAATAAACAGTTTAACTAAAACTATCAAATGAACCACATGTGCAACGATACCTATTTCAAATTTTGGTGTTCCACAACCGACAGTATCATCTAAACTAAATACAGACAATATTATGTAAGTGACATGTATAATCTCCAAAGAAAACAAAGGATGTTAATCTTGTAGCCTGCATGTGTATGTTTAAGATTTTTTTTGTACTAGTAAAACAAAGGACTTCTAGAACGATCCCCCTTCATCCAATACCAAGTCTTGAGACTTGGACCTCCAACTGAAATCGTCCCTTAGTCACGATGGACCCCTCTCTAGCAGTTCAAGCCATCTTGTCAGCCAACCTATGGTGACGTCTCGAGATATGACGAAAACTCATGTTGTCATACGTTTCCGCTATATTACTGATCTCGCACAATACGACCGGACTGACCACCGCGTTGCTGACGACCTAATACCTTGAATAATTTCAAGGTTGCCTGAACAAATAACGATATCAACTCCTGGAGCAGATTTCCCTATCAACGTAGCCTCTAACACTATCGTGGTTCTCCTTCCGTGGTCGAGTCCACCTCGCAAATTTTAGAAGTACAACAATGTCTACCGTCTCGTTTGTCCACTTTCACAATTTCAATTCCAGCTAGTTCAGTTGCCTACATAAACGACGTATCACATATGATAAGAAATTAGGTGTTTGGGATCTCCATGTCACTCTGATCCTGATTGTCCTGGACCCGGTGATCAGTTGAACGAGATTTTTCCCTACTACTCTATTCGCTCCCAAAAAGGTTAGTCATTCCTTTATTGGTCGCCCGAATCGTATCTTCATATATCACTGCCACGTTTTCGTGACATGCCCTCATTTTGCATTTCAAATGTTCCATATCATCAATAATAAATATGTCGTGACTACCCTTGGATCCCAAGCGTTTGTCCAATAATCTTGAGACACTTTAAGAATCCAGTTGCCCAGCGTACTTGAAACATTATCCACGAGCCCAATTTGTAATGTAGAACCTGTCCAGATTTTCCTGTAAACGTGATAATTAGAGTGGCATTAAGTCTGAGGTTAGATTTTTTCCACCTTAGAATAGTTTTCCAACACCTAACCAGACTCTTAGAGAGTCTAGTATGGGGAGGATCACTGAAGTTTTTGGACCCACTTAGACAATTAGAGATAACTTCTTTGCATGAGGGAATTTTTAGCCAGTACAGGTGAAGTTTAAAAGGCTTAGTAGTAGCAAAAAAGGGAGGATCAGTGAGATGTTGGATCATAGGTGAATGATCAGAACCTATGGGGGGCATTATGAATCCATGCATCCGAAAATAGATTAATCCAAGGAGGAGAGCATAAACCTCTATCAAGATTTTGTAAATTAAGGGCATCATCTCTATTGTTTCTCCAAGTAAAGGTACACCCTTTAACAGGGAATTCAGCAAAATCAATTAGGATGATATTATTATTAAATTTTCTCATTTCTGAAAGGCTTTAGGTTTTTCCCCACCTTTTCCTGAACATTACGAATGTCATTAAAGTCTCCCATGAACAGATTAAGGGCATTAGGGATAGCCTTGTCATAATATTAATATAATAACATAGTTTTTCTTTATTATATTTATCCGGGAGAGTGTAAATCAAGTGAGGATACCATAAATTACCAGCATTATTACGAGTAGAGATAGAGATATGGTTAAAAGAATAGGAAAATACCTCACAGTCACGGTTATCGACACCATACGACAAAAGGACATTAAATGTTTTTACTTGCAATAAATCAAAGAGGCATGAGAGCTTCTAGCTTGTGTCCGTGGTGTGAGAAGGATGAATAAAATACGCTTCACCTATTCCGTAATTGCAGTATGTTTAAGGAATTGTGGGCTTCAATGCGCAAGGAATTTGTCTGGGGAAGGGTGAGTGGGACTGGGAACAAAATATTAAATATTGATGGGAATGAGGTTCAGGTCAGGAGGCGGGAAGGTTCTTGTCGCAGAAATCAGTAAACTTTGTTCATGACGGTGAGGAGACCACGTAGAATATTTTACAGCAGGAGGACAACCTAAGTTGTAACAAAGGGACCTACATTTTCAATTTTTCAAATTTGGATTACAGGTACTTTATGCCTCCAGATCGATGAGAGACACCAGCAATGGAGTTTTGTTCAGCGGGTGTGGAGAGGACAACCATCAGTAAAGAGAACTCCATGCCGAATTAAGACATCAGCACCAACCTGGAAAAACAACAACAACAGATCGGTATGACACAGTGAGCAAGGTGATATAGCTTGGTGGAATAAGATGCTCGGAGCTAATGGTTTCTTTGCTGGAATAAACTGAGAGATCTTCTTTGCATCCTAATTAATGTCATGTGGAAAGAACGAAATGACCTGATTTTTAAGGGGGGCTCCTTTCCTAATGGAGACATTTTAGTGAAGAAAGCAAAGAATAGTGCATATGAGTATATGAGAGCATGGAGAGCAAGTTTCGGTAATTCGGCACGGATTAGAAACGATGTGGAATGGATTAGGTGGTGTAAACCAAATAAAAACTTAAGCTTAATACGGATGGGAGATTTAACAAATGCAATGGTAAGGGTGGACTAAGCGGATTAATCAGAGATAGTGAAAGTATTTGGGTGAAAGGATTTGTTCGTGGTTTTAGCTGTTCTTTGGTAGATATTGATGAGCTGGTTGCGGTATATGATGGACTTTGTATGGCATTAGACATGGAAATTCGAGAGATCGAGGTTGAAGTGGACTCACATGAAGCTATAAGTGCGATCAATCAGGTTGGCGAAGGAAAGGCCCCCGATGTGGTTTGGATTAATGGAATTCAGACGATTTTAGAAAACAATGGTGGATTCAAAATTACGAGCATATATAGAGAAGCTAATACGAGCACGAATCTTGTAGCACGAATAAGACTAAGGAACTCAAGTGAGTACTCGATCTTGGACGATCCTCTAGATGAGATTTAAAGTGTCCTCACAAGGGGCGAATCTGGTTGGAAGACTCATAGGAGATGCTACACTAATGATTTATATGATATAGTTTTCGTGTAACCTCCCCGATATTAAAAAAACAAATCAAAGGTTAATATAGTAAATTTCACATTTTGTTTTGTTTTGTTTTGTTTGAAAGCATTTAGCCACCCAATATCCATCTCTCTTCTCACCAACCGTTACTACAAACCACCCACAACAGCTCCACTCAACTCCTCCTCCATTTCAACATGTCACAAGGTATCAACCATTCTCTCCTATGTTTTTGGATTTGGTTTATCAATTCAGTTCTTGTAATTTTCAAAAAAATAAAATAAACAGTGATCCCAACTACCACTAGAGTGTCGTCGGGTGGCTGGATCAGACCAAAATCATCATCAATCTCAATTTCAATGAAATTTGATTCTTATTTAATGATACAGGTAATAATGAATCGGAAAAGTCGTCGTCTTATGAAGAAGCAATGGAGGCTTTATCTTCTTTGATTACTAAACGCACTCGTGCTGATACCACCAACATGGGCGATAGTTTTGAACTCATGTTTCATTATCTCCAGGTTTTAATTCTTTCTGATTTCAATCCAATGTTAATAATTGACAAATATTGTGATTTAAATAAAATATTCATTGTATTATAGATGCTGGAATTAACTGAACCAATTAAGCAGCTCAAAGTTATCCATGTTGCTGGTACCAAAGGAAAGGTACCCACCCCACTAATCAATAATCTCAAGATTTGTAAATTGAGTTTAATTTAGCATAATGTATGTCATTTTATTATTTTTCTTTTTATGTTGTGGGTGCATGAAGGGATCAACTTGCACCTTTACAGAGTCTATATTACGAAATTATGGCTACAAAACTGGACTTTTCACATCTCCTCACCTAATTGATGTTCGAGAAAGATTTCGATTAGATGGGTGAGTTTTCCAATGCTAACATTTCGGAGCTTCTAAAAATTAAAACAAAGAGATATCTTGACATTTTCAATTTTGTTTTTTCAGCAAAGACATTTGTGAAGAGAAGTTTCTAACACATTTCTGGTGGTGCTGGGACAAATTAAAGGTAAGTTAAAAATGATCTAGACTTTGTTGCTAATATGTAATCTAGAGGAAGAGTTTCATTTACCCTTTTAAGTAAAAAAAAATAAAAATTGACATTTCACTTATTGCTTTTGAGCAGAAGAAAACCACTGAAGAAATACCAATGCCTACTTATTTTCGTTTCCTTGCCTTGCTTGCCTTTAAAATATTTGCAGAAGAGAAGGTATGTCCAATCATATATTCATGTGCTTAACTTATTTAATATTTTTTATTCTTTTAATTATGTGAGCTTAATGGATTATTCTTATATTTTATATATAGGTAGATGTAGCTATCTTGGAAGTTGGTTTAGGTGGAAAATTTGATGCAACAAATGTGGTATGCTTTCAAGACATTGTGTGGTAATAATGTTATTTATTTATTATTGGTCATAACTTAATTCTCCTAGTACTAACTTGCATTTTAGAAAAATTAAATGATTTTAATAATTTGATATCTTAGATTATGAATGTTTATTATTTTCTTCAGGTTGTGAATCCAGTTGTTTGTGGTATATCATCCCTTGGGTATGATCACATGGAGATTCTTGGTTAGTGTTTTTCGCTACATTATTACATATTTAAATAGTTTAATATTGCTTAAATTAAATGTTACTTTACGAGCAGGAAATACTCTTGGACAAATTGCTGCAGAGAAAGCTGGGATCTTCAAGGTTTCATAAAGAGTCAAATTTGTAATAATTTTATGCAGAAATGTGTCCAATGTATTTTCATATTATTTAAATTTCGATCTTATTTCATTTTCCCTTTCTAATTTAATATCACTATTGTTCTAATATAGCACGGAGTAACAGCTTTTACTGTGCCTCAGCCTGATGAAGCAATGATAGTAGTTAAAGAGAAGGCTTCACAGTTAAATGTAAGTTAAATATTCGTCAAGATGTTTAATACACGAGAATTAAATAATCTTGTTATTAACAGGTAAATCTTCAAGTAGTTGCTCCATTAAATGCAAACTTGCTAAGAAATTTACATCTTGGGCTTAAGGGTGAGCATCAGTATCAAAATGCTGGTCTTGCTATCGCATTATGCTCTACTTGGCTTCAAAAAATTGGACATCATGAAACTAATTATCTTCACCAAAATGTAAGTAATATTATATTTAACTTGTATTATCTTGATTACTCAACTAATTTTTGTTATTTCTTTGTCTATTAAACAGACCTTACCGGAGCAATTTATCAAAGGATTAACTACAGCTGGATTGCAAGGTCGGGCTCAAGTAGTTCCTGATGAGTTTATTGAAAGTCAAAGTCCAAGAGACTTAGTATTTTACTTAGATGGGGCCCACAGTCCTGAAAGCATGGATGTATGTGCTAATTGGTTTAGCCATGCTATAAAAGAAGATCATCAAATATCAAAGAAAAAGTCTCATCAGATATTATTGTTCAATTGTATGTCAGTGAGGGACCCAGAGTTACTTCTTCCACGTTTGACAAGTAAATGTGCTAATCATGGTACGTTATATATAATTTTTAGTTGTTTAAGATATTAAATATGATGTTGAGATTAAGTTTAATGATGTTTCAGGAGTCTACTTTAGAAAGGCACTGTTTGTTCCAAATGTATCAGTGTTTAACAAAGTGGGGTCTACTTCTATACCACATAAAGATACTCAAATTGATCTCACATGGCAGTTAAGTGTTCAGAGAGTATGGGATAAACTCAATCGTGGTGGAGATGGTAATTTATACAATACATTTATTAAATTTTAAATAATAAGTGATAAAAAAAAACACTTAAGGCATTACTTGTAGGAAAGGATGCCAAAATGATAGGTGTCAAGAGTGAAAAATGCGTGACTCAGAACTGTGAGAACAGTAACGTGTTTTCTTCACTCCCATTAGCAATTAATTGGCTGAGAGATAGTGTTAGAAAAAATCAATCAGTGCGTTTTCAGGTATTGTGAAATGTTGAGTATATTAATATTGATGAAATGTTTGATATGTGTTACTTATGATGGATGAATATTTGTTTTGCAAGGTCTTGGTAACGGGGTCTTTACATCTAGTGGGTGATGTGTTAAGATTAGTGAAGAAGTAAGAACAAGATGGTGGTAAATTGAATACTTTTACTATAAATATGGAAACACATCTATAGAGCCTTCATATACGCAATTTCCTTTCGTAGTATCACCAAAGCTTTTATTTACAGAATGTAATTTTGGTTGCATTTCCACGAGTTTACAATTGTACAAAAACTGTGAAAAAATATTCTTGGATGAGAAATATTTATTCTTTAACAGTGATGTTAATTTGGAACACTTGTTTTGGTTTTGGTTTTGGTGAGTGTAGAAGCATTTGAAGCAAGTGTCTTTGTCACATATTTGCACGATGCACCAGATTCATCTTTATTGGAAAAAAAAGAGTATTAATTACTCTTGGGGTGGGTAGTTGGTGTGACAGTGAGAGACGCGTTTTAGTGTCCTTTATTTTTTGCTAGCTTTACTTAATTTGGAAAAATTTACTGGATATGTATGGTCTAAAGGGTAGTCTATATTTGTGTCCAAAATTAGATGGAAATCCAAAACGAGCCTAAAGAAATGACAGAAAAAACAGCAAATGTAAAACCTGATGATCTGAAATATGTGATCGTATTTTAATTAATAGTATAAATAGTATATACTATTTATAAATATAGTATAAATTTAGATTGCTCATACAATAAAGCATTTTTGATAGTTTATCTAACTTAATATCAAAACATAGATTTACTTTAATTAATCAACAAAATATATAATTCTTTTAATTCGATAATATTTTTAATTTAAAAAATATTTGTTCTAAAATAACCCCCATCACCACCACGAGAAAATCCGGTTACATTAATCGACTAAAAAAACATTGAGTAATGCTGGGTATCACCTAAAAAGGCATCACCTAAACATCACCCATGATGTGGCGGTTAGGTGGTCCAATCATGTAGGAGAGAGAAAAAAGTAAATCTGGAAAGAGAAAATTCATGATTGGACTCCCTAACCGCCATATCATGGGTGATGTTTAGGTGATACCTTTTTGAATGATACCCATTCATTACTCAAAAACATTAGATTACAGGTGAAGAATATTAAATTTCATGAGATTTATTCAAAAGAACATCTATATAAGATGAGGGATTTTTAGCTATTTACTTTTATAAGATAAAAAAAATAAAGAGATATATAGAATAACCCAAAATATTTTATTTTTAAAGATAAATAGTTGAACTTGTGATTAGACTTTCATATGGTATTTTAGAAAAAATATCGTAGTCTTAGATAATCATTCATTTTTTTTCTTCTTTTAACTTTTGTTTTTCTAGAAAAAAAAAAACAATAATAAATTTTTTACTCACGTGATGGTTTTGATCAATTACTATTAGTATTAATTCGATTGTGACAAGAAACAGTCAACGTCAATATATTTTTTCATAATATTTGAAAATTATTATAATTTTGACTCAAATAAAATTTGATATCATGATATCTTGATTATTATGAATTACTATCTAATTAACTATCATACTTTTTTTACTTAATTTTTTTCTAAAATCTATATTAGCATAAATAACAAGAGAAATATATTGTCTTTTTAGATTCATAGGACCATAAAACTGCCATAACCGTTGAATTCTGATTTCTCTTTCTTACTTTGAATTTATAGGTTTATACAGATTCTCATGACATTGGCATCCCCTTTGACCCAAAACGAAAAAAATGACATTGACATCGAATATCACATAAGACATAGAGATTTCATCAGAGTAGTATCAAATGACCGCATAGCGCAGTGGATTAGCGCGTTTGACTTCGGATCAAAAGGTCGTGGGTTCGACTCCCACTGTGGTCGACATCATATTTTTACTCTTCCTGCGAGACAGTTGCTTGGTAGAAATTTCATGGGCTTGGCGTGTATGCGCGAACATGAGTTATTCACGTGATAAACAAAATAATCCGTTTTTATTTATCATATTGGATCTAAATACTCTGGTAAAACCTATTTTTGGAGACTTACTTTGACAACTCGGGATACTATTGATCTTACATATAAACCATTTTTGTAAACTTAGTAGGACACATACCCTTATTTAGTTACATATCAACATTACTAACCATCGATGTTCTGATGATGTAATATTTCCTTACACATATTATTTTGTATTCAATATCATTATACTAGTAGTGATGTATTCAAGTTATTTATGTTTAGAACACAATTAAGAAATTGGACTAATCCTTATTCAAGTGATCAAAGAAAACCTAATCACAAAATACTTGTAAGTTCCCAAGTTGGAACTTGTGATTTTACAAGTAGAAATTACCATTACCATTTGTCCATAACGAAACAAAAGTAGATATATTTGGGCAAAAAAGTTGAGCATGCAACGAAATCACAAGGCAACTTTTTGTTAAAATATAATAGCCGCTACATAAACGTGAATGAATCTCAAATAATCCCAGATAATCTATACAATCTGCCTAGCAAGAATGAGCTAAACCTAAGTCAAATTAAGCTTGTTCTGTCTACTGTACAAAACACACACCACAATAAGAATTGCCATGAATCTTCTCTCAACTCCCTCAATAAGGAAATCATTACTAATCCCTCATTTTCCGTATTACAAAAACAATATTATTTCCATAAATGAAAAATAGATTTACTGTCTATAATAATTTACGAAGCTGCTGTGTTTCCTTTCTAAGCGATTGCACTTCTTTCATAAGCTCAGACTGATTTTCCACTATCTCTTTCATAACAGTTGTCATTTCAGTCTGCATAATTAAATAATAAATCACAACAACAAAACAATAAATATTATTAAAAAGAAAATATACCTCTTGCATATGAAATTGTCTTAAAATTTCAATATGAAGATTCCTCATATCTTCATGAATAGATTTCTGAAAAGAAGCAAGAGTCTCTTCAAGTGTTCGCTGAAATAACTGAAGTGTAAATGAAGAAGATCCTTGTTGTGTATCACTCTGTGATGGGCTTTTCTGTGACTGTTCAAACCCACCCTGTCATAATTTTATAATAACATTAAATCCGTAACGTAAAGATAAAAATATATTTTTTATTTAAAAAATTTCATACATTGACAAGTGCAGGAGGCATGGATTCAGAAGTGGGTGTGACAATAGACCTTGAGTAGCTTGAATATAACCCACTTAATATCTCCTCCTTAGTTTCAGATCCGGTTTTTTTATTTTTGGGGGACCCAACATCAATAATCGATGACGTGGCACTTACTCTATCAACGTAATTCGAATATCTACTACTACGAGGTATTGACAAAGATGGACCAAGAGAATCACGGCTAAATTGGCTTGAAATAGCTTGTGTACCTTGAGAAATAGATGTTGTAGTAGTAGTAGAGTTTAATGATGTCTCTTCATTTGATATCTCTTTCATATTCATTAAACCAGAAAACATTGATCCAGAAGTGAGACTAGTTGATAAACGAGAAGGCATGTATTGAGGAAATTTATCAGCACCCCAATCTTCTGGAGGAGTAATAGATGATGATGACACGTCATCACTTTTTGAAGTTTTCAAATCAGATATTGGATGAGTATCATGTCCCATTTCCTCTGAAAATCTTCGTGAAGGAAGTAAAAAAGATGGTTTATTTTTTAACCCATCGTGTTTATCCCATAGCTTATCAAGAGAGGGTGTGATTGGTTCAACTTCAACAATTGGAGAAAAAACTTTCATGTCATCTTTATAATTACGTGGTGCGTGTAATCTTGTTAAACCTACACCTGTTCCTAAAGGTGTTACATCTGATTTAGCTGAAACTATTGTACTTGATGTGGGTCCAGAACTTAATCTAGTAGGGTTTCGTGAACCAGATACATTCGTGGGCCCGGAATTAGTTGGCAATGTTATTGAAGAAAGTGGGTCCGGCATAAGAATTGAATCCTCTAAAGCACTTCCTAATAGAGCTGTATCATCTGTGCAGTTACTTCCATCGATTGTAACTGGTTTTTTCCAACATAGACTTGTCACAACCTGTGAATAATCATTTATTATTTAATATTATAAATAGTAATACATACTTAAAGAAGTCAAAAATAAAAAAACAAAAAAAAACCTCGGAATTTCCGTAAGCACGAAGAACAGTCAAAGGTTTTGAGTTTTTACGGACATCATAAAATACGATTCTGCCACTGGTTGTTCCAGCTGCGAGTGTTGATCCATCGTCCATAACGGATAATGAAGAAAAAGGAGTTTCGTATGGTATGCAATTTGGAGGTCTTTTACATAATGGGTCATATGTATATAGTTTCTTGTCTAAACCAACACTTACGATCATCTGACAATTAAACATTAATGTAAGTTTAATCAAAGAAATGATTGTATAGATTAAAAGAAGATGAGAATATAAGAAACCTTGTCACTGGATGGTGAGAAACTAACACCAGAAGTAGGTGCAGAATGTTGCTTTAACCAAGAATTCTGTCAAATCAAAACTATATTATAATTTAAGATTCATTATAGACTCCAAATATATGATGACGAACCTTCAGAGTACGACCAGTTGTGTCCCAATGGTGAATAGAACCATCATCACCAGCTGTGACCAAAGAGTGTATACTAATCTTACAATAATCAAGCACTCTCAAAACCTATCCAAACAAAGATTTGAATATCAGAAAAGGAAAATGTGTATAACATAAAGTGCAGTTATAAGTGGTGGATTAGCAATAAGTAACCTGTCCATTAGGGTCTTTTAATTCAACGGCTTCTGCACCAGAAGCAAGATTATGAAGTATAAGGTCACCATTAAGACTGATAGAAGCTAAATGTTCATCTGTGCAATTATACATTGCACCAGTGATAGTATCAGTATGACCTTTCAACCTTTTGATACATATTTTGCGTTGTAAATCCCATATTCTTACAACTTGACTACTTCCACCTGTGCAAATGTATCTTGAAGCTTTATTGCTAAAGCTTATTGTTGATATTGATTCCTGCAAATACCAATATATGACAGGAAAAGAAAGCAAAGAGGTTAAGTTAGACATAAACCCGAACACTAGATATGCAAGTTGTACAATACTAATGTTGCATCACCTCAATATTGTCTCCGGTATCCGTTCCGGCGACCGGAATAGTCCCCATAGTCTGGCCATTTTTCTTCCATAAGGATATTTTCTTATCATCTCCAGCACTTGCTACCACCCAATCTTGGAATCACAAAATACACTCATTAATTAAACATAAAATTCAAAACCTAATTAACAACAAAAATTAAAAAACATTTGTGACGATAAAGGAATGTTAATTAACTCACTGGTGTGGTTCCACTTAACGCAGTTAACTTGAGAGCCAGGCGAAGGAGTGTAAGTGAGAATGCAGGCATCTTGAGACTCCTTAGATACGTCAAAGAGCTTCACGGTGTCGCCGCCGCTTGCCACCAATAGACCCTTTAATTTATTCGTTGAGTTCATTTACTTACGGTACCCTAAATTTCTAGCGAAATTTAATTTTAGGAAAGAGGAACTAACCTATCTGCAAAATACAGAATATAAACTACTGTAAAATAGAATACCTTTTAAATTGCTAATCATTTGCTAAAGATAGAGAACTACTATTCATTCTGTAAACATTTTTAATTTCTGAAAAAAAAAAAGAATCAGCTAAGTACAACAAGGGCTTTATCTTTACAGAAAATCAAACCAAATCTGCAACGGCTCTATTTCACACATCAATTTCCCATCAAAATTAAATTTCTACTATGCCTATATGTACATCCGAATGGTAAATAAATATTACTAAAACCAAATCATCTAAATCACTGAAATCGGAGAGGTAAGAAAAAATACTTTATATTTTTTACTTACTGAAAAAATTGATACAAACCTGTCATGTTGATGAAGAATAGGAATGGGATAATGAATTTATTATTTGTTCGATCAAAAGCAGAAGAAATGAGGGAGGCTCAATTGGTTTGATGTGGGATAATGGGATCGGTGGTTTGGGTTTTGAATCGAGTGTTTAATGGGTTTAATGGGCGGGGGCAATTACGTTTTTAATTAATTTCAATTTTTAAAAAAAAATATAATGTAATTATATTTTATTTAATGCATTTGAGAGCCACTTCAATTAATTTTAAAAATTAGATAAATTTTAAATTAAAATAAAATAAGCTAATTATAAATTAATGTCTATTAAAAACTAATTTAAAAAAAGTATCTAGAATAAAAAAATGAGATTATTACCCAAAGGGTCTTGAAAACACCATCTCGTGACCTAACAAGACCCCACTAATTTTATCTTCTTACTAAAGGCCACAACTAAAAATTAACACTATACCCCAAAAATCCAATTACCTTCTTACCCTCTTTTGTTTTTTATTTACCTATTTATACTATTTTTTGTCAAATAAAAATCAAAACACAATTCACGCTCAATCTCTCTTCTCTCCTCTCTCCTCTCTCATCTCTCGTCTCTTTCTCTCTCTTTGAAGCTCAACCCTCGCCGGAAAATGCTAAACCGAACTCTTATTGCCGCCGTTTTGGTGTTGCAGCGGAGAAGAACAGGATCTCTCTCTCGAGATTATTCCTCTCTATCCCTCTCACTCTCCCGTAAGTTAATTTATTTCTTCCTTGTTTGCTTGTTTTAGCTGGGTTTTTATGATTTTGCTTTGATTTTGTGTTTAAGTTTGCTGAAATTACTTATTTTCTTCGTTGTTGCGTGTTTGAGTAGTTGTTTATCGTTATTCATCGTTTGTGTTCATCGAGTTTTTGTGTTCATCGTGAGTTTTCACTGTTACGTGACTTCATATGCTTTGTACATCAGTAATTTTCTGTTTATGGCACACGCTCAGAAGATTTTGCTCGTTTATCATTATAATACCTGTTTTACGTACTTGTATGCATCCATGCTCAGTAATTATATGTTTTCGTTTAATACTCAGTACTTTCTGTTGTGTTGTTACGCTCAGCACTAGTTATGCATATGCTCAGAACTTTCTGTTGTGTTATGCCTATGCTCAGTACTATCTTATGCCTATGCTCAGTACTTTTTCAGTTGTGTTGTGCATATGCTCAGTACTTTCTGTTTGGCGCTCAGAACTTTTGCGTTCAGAAGTTTCTAGAAGGCTGCGCTACACATCGTTAAGCTAGATTATATTACTTTTTTTTTCTAGAAATGTAATAGATTTGTGTTAGATTAGATTACTTTTTTCCCAGAAATGTCGTTAAATGTCGGATTTGTGTTTTGCTCAGAATTTTTGTTAAATGCTCAGAAGTTTTATGAAATGCTCAGAAGTTTTGTAGTGATGTTGATTTTTTGTGTTGAATCAAAAAATTATTTAATCTCAATAACTTTTGTATAAATGCTCAGCAGCTTACTGATTATACGAGAAATGCTCAGGAAGTTTACTGATTATACGAGAAACGCTCAGCAAGTTAATGAGCATGCCCAATACCCCATGCTCAGAACTATTTTCTACACTCAGAACTATTTTCCACGCTCAGAACTATTTTTCAGACTCAGAACTTTTTTCCATGCTCAGAACTATTTTTTCAGACTCAGAATTATTTTCCAGACTCAGAACTTTTTTCCACGCTCAGAACTTTTTCCGGCGGTGGCCAGCGGTGGTCGGCGGTGATCGGTGGTTGTGGTCGGAACTGGAAATTATTTGATAATTAATGAAGAAGGAGAGAGAAAAATGATAAACGAGGAGAGAGGTTCATGGTAATGTTTTTTTTTTTTTTTGCCGTTATGTTAATGGTAATGGAGGAGAGAGTGTAATGGTAGTGGAGGAGAGAGAAATCTATTTTTTTTGTCTTATATACACTATAAGGGTAGTTATGACATTGAACATCTTATTGGCCTCTAAGTAGAAGAGAGGAATCACTTGGTTCTTATATGGCACATTGATTTTCTTCAAGTCTCTTTGGGTAATTGACCCTAAAAAAATTTATTAAAAAATGTCTCAATCTAAAATTCTTCTACAAATAGTAATTATAAAAAAAAAGAAAAAAGAAATAATAAAACAAAACTAAAACTAATAAACAATGGTTTTTTTAAAATCGTCATAATTAATTCTAAAAAAATCAAAAAAATAAAAAATTTATATATTTAGATAAATCAAATTAATATTTACGTCTATGATTTTTTTTGGATTTTTTTATTTTTTTTCACAGAAACAGAATTTCATGTTTTGAACTCCATTCCATGTTTTAAACAGGAAAATCTGTGTCTGCAAAAACAATCACTATTCCAGACTGTGAATTTCATGTTTTAAACATGGAATTTCATATTTCTGTGAAAAAAATAATTAAAAAAATAAAAAAAACCAGAAAAAAAAAGAAAAAAAAAATTGACGTAAATATTAATTTGCTTTATATTATTCTGATTTTTTTTAAAATTAGTTATGATCATTTAAAAAAAAATCACGGACGCGCGTGTGATGGAATTAGTAGTAGTAGGTGGTGGTGGTGGTGGTGGTGGTTGTGGTTGTTGTGGTGGTGCTTGCTGTGGTGGTTGTAGTGGTAGTTAAATATATGGTGGTGGTGGTGGTGGAAGTACCCTATTATTTGTTTAATATTTAAAAATTAATATTGTATTAAAATAAAATAATATAATCAATAATAAGGGTAATAAAGGTATGAAAAATAGAAAAGGGATGGTTTCTGTAAATAATTACTTCATTATGTATTTTTTTATAAAATAAATTATTAAAGGCTTAAGTACCCAACTTTTTCTTGTAGTCCAATCGTTAGTGTTTTCCGTTATCTCACACATTAACATTAAGTATGATGTAGAACCTATGTGCACTTGGTTTCCTTTTATTTTGAAAGGTATACTTAATCTGTAAAATTACAAAAAAACAATAACGGTTGGACAAAAAAAAAAGTTGGGTACCTAAAAATCCTATTTTATAGAATGGGTACTCAGAAATTCCTTTTCGAATTCCATGGGTACCTACAAAGTCTTTTACTCTAGTGATATATTTAGGGACATGAACTCAATTAAGAAATGGGACTAATCTTTATTCAAGTGGCCAAAGAAAACCTAATCACAAAATACTTGTAAGTTCCCAAGTTGGAAGTTGTGATTTTACACGTAGAAATTACCATTACTATTACCATTTGTCCATTACAAAACAAAAGTAGATATATTTTGGGCAAAAAAGTTTAGCATGCAATGAAATGACAAGGCAAGTTTTTGATAAAAATATATAGCCGCAACATAAAAGTGAATGAATCTCAAATAATCCCAAATAATCTATACAATCTGCTAAGCAAGAATGAGCTAAACCTAAGTAAAATCAAGCTTGTTCTGTCTACTGTACAAAACACACACCACATAAAAATTGCCTTGAATCTTCTTCTCTCAACTCCCTAAATAAGGAAATCAAAATTCATCCACTCATTTTCCATTTTACAAAAACAATATTATTTCCATAAATGAAAAATAGATTTACTGTCTATAATAATTTACGAAGCTGCTGTGTTTCCTTTCTAAGTGATTGCACTTCTTTCATAAGCTCAGCTTGATTTTCCACTATCTCTTTCATAGCAGTTGTCATTTCAGTCTGCATAATTAAATAATAAATCACAACAACAAAACGATAAATATTATTAAAAAGAAAATATACCTCTTGCATATGAAATTGTCTTATAATTTCAATATGAAGATTCCTCATATCTTCATGAATAGATTTCTGAAAAGAAGCAAGAGTCTCTTCAAGTGTTCGCTGAAATAACTGAAGTGTAAATGAAGAAGATCCCTGTTGTGTATCACTTTGTGTTGGGCTTTTCTGTGTCTGTTCAAACCCACCCTGTCATAATAATAATAATAATAATAATAAAATCAAAAATCAGTAACATAAAAATAAAAAATATTTTTTTTTTAAAAGAAATTCATACATTGACAAGTGCAGGAGCCATGGATTCAGAAGTGGGTGTGACAATAGACCTTGAGTAACTTGAATATAACCCACTTAATATCTCCTCCTTAGTTTCAGCTCCTGTTTTTTTATTCTTGGGGGACCCAACATCAATAATCGATGATGTGGCGCTTACTCTATCAACGTAATTTGAATATCTACTACTACGAGGTATCGACAAAGATGGACCAAGAGAATCACGGCTAAACTGACTTGAAATAGCTTGTGTACCTTGAGAAATAGATGTAGTAGTAGTAGTAGAGTTTAATGATGTCTCTTCATTTGATATCTCTTTCATATTCATCAAACCAGAAAACACTGAACCAGAAGACAGACTAGTTGATAAACGAGAAGGCATATATTGAGGAAATTTATCAGCACCCCAATCTTCTGGAGGAGTAATAGATGATGATGACACGTCATCACTTTTTGAAGTTTTCCAATCAAATATTGGATGAGTATCATGTCCCATTTCCTCTGAAAATCTTCGTGAAGGGAATAAATAAGATGGTTTGTTTTTTAACCCATCGTGTTTATCCCATAGTTTATCAAGAGAAGGTGTGATTGGTTCAACTTCAACTATCGGAGAAAAAACCTCCATGTCATCTTTATAATTACGAGGTGCGTGTAATCTTGTTAAACCTACACCTGTTCGTAAAGGTGTTACATCCGATTTAGCTGAAACAAGTGTACTTGATGTGGGTCCCGAAAAAGAAGATGTGTCTACTGAAGAACTTAATCTACTAGGGTTTCGTGAACCAGATACATTCGTGGTCCCGGGATTACTTGACACAGTTACCGAAGGAAGTGGGTCCGGCATAAGAATTGAATCCTCTAAAGCACTTCCTAATAGAGCTGTTTCATCTGTGCAGTTACTTTCGGTTATAACTGGTTTCGATCTTTGCCAACATAGACTTGTAACAGCCTGTGAACAATCATTTATTATTTAATATTATAAATAATAATAGATACTTAAAGAAGTCAAAAATATAAAAAACAAAAAACAACCTCGGAATTTCCGTAAGCACGAAGAACAGTCAAAGGTTGTGGTTTTCCTCGGATATCATAAAATACGATTCTGCCACTGCTTGTTCCAGCTGCAAGTGTTAATCCATCATCCATAAAGGATAATGAAGAAAAAGGAGCTTCGTATGGTATGCAAAATGAAGGTCTTCTAGATGTTGTGTCATATGTATATAGTTTCTTGTCTAAACCAACACTTGCGATCATCTGACATTAACATTAAACGTAACTTTAATCAAATAAATTATTGTATAAATTAAAAGAAGATTAAAAATATAAGAAACCTTGTCACTGGATGGTGAAAAACCAACACCAGAAGTAGGTGCAGAATGTTGTCTTAACCAAGAAACCTGTCAAATCAAATAGTATCAAAAATATATTATAATGTAAGATTCATTATAGACTCCAAATATATATATATATATGATGACAAACCTTTGGAGTACGACCGGTTGTGTCCCAATGGTGAATAGAACCATCATCACCAGCTGTGACCAAAGAGTGCCTACTAATCTTACAATAATCAAGCACTCTCAAAACCTATCCAAACAGAGATTTGAATATCAGGAAAACAAAATATGTAACACAAATTGCAGTTATAAGTGGTGGATTAGTAATACGTAACCTGTCCATTAGGATCTTTTAGTTCAACAGCTTTTGCACCAGAAGCAAGATTGTGAAGTATAAGGTCACCATTAAGACTGATAGAAGCTAAATGTTCATCTCTGCAATTATACATTGCACCAGTGATAGTATCAGTATGACCTTTCAACTTTTTGATACATCTTTTGCGTTGTAAATCCCATATTCTTACAACTTGACTACTTCCACCTGTGCAAATGTATCTTGAAGCTTTATTGCTAAAGATTATAGTTGATATTGATTCCTGCAAATACCAATATATGACAGGAAAAGAAAGCAAAGAGGTTAAGTTAGACATAAACCCGAACACAAGATGTGCAACTTGTACAATACTAATGTTGCATTTTAATAGACCTAAGTACCTCAATATTGTCTCCGGCATCCGTTCCGGCGACCGGAATAGTCCCCATAGTCTGGCCATTTTTCTTCCATAAGGATATTTTCTTATCATCTCCAGCACTTGCTACCACCCAATCTTTGAATCACAAAATACGCTCATTAATTAAACATAAAATCAAAACCTAATTAACAACAAAAATTAAAAAACATTTGTGACGAAAAAGGAATGTTGTTAACTCACTGGTGTGGTTCCACTTAACGCAGTTAACTTGAAAGCCAGGCGAAGGAGTGTAGGTGAGAATGCAAGGATCTTGAGGCTCCTTAGATACGTCAAAGAGCTTCACGGTGTCGCCGCCGCTTGCCACCAATAGGCTCGTTAATGATTCCGTCGAGTTCATGGGTACCCTAAATTTTTAGTGGAATTAAATGTAAGGAAGAGGAGAGAATAGTGTTATTATTTATTTACTAATTACTAGTATTCTTGGTAAATTGGGAAAGTGAAGAGTGTGGGGTGTGATCATTTTACGTTCTGCTTTTTCTCATTTGAAAATGAAACCCTGGTGGTGGGATGAAAATAAAATAAATAAATAAAATTGGACCAAAATTTGCTTCACACGTGAGAAAAAGGCTATTTATTTTCTGAGCCCAATGGCCCATCTCTCTATGATATAAAGCCAACATAACTAAGTGCCTGTTTGGAAGTGTTTTTTTGGAGAAGTGTTTTTAGCATTTTAAGAGTTTTTTTTACTTTGAAAAACACTTTTTTGAAAAGCACCAAATAGGTGCTTCTTAAAAAAAGCACTTAAAACAATTTTAGATTTCGAAATTATTTTTAATAATTTTTTTAAATTTTGATTTTTATTCTAAAAGCGCTTTTTTACTCTAAAATAAGCACTTCCAAACGGGCCCTAAGTCCATTAGAAATTAACTAATAGCCTAAAAGTACCTAAACGGCTTTTCTAACCCTTTTACCTACAATTAAACACAGAAAACGCAATCCCAACCCAAAAACAACCCATTACCTTCCCTCTCTTTTCACCCTCTCCTCCCCTCTCCTTTTCTCTGTATCGCCTCCTCTCCCCTCTTTGACCATCATCTCCACCATCATCCCCACCCTGACCCCGCTCTCTTGCACCATATCAAGCCTTTCTTCAACCTCACCATCATCACTCAACTTCCTGGCGATGGAACCACCACCAACAACAGCTACCCACCGACGTCTCTCTTGATTCGCACCACCACCACCGTGCGCAGCACCGATCAAGCGGCGCTGATGTTGACCTCCACTCTCATCTTGCTGCCGCCATTATCCAGCAGTAGATCTCACCATGGAAGCCAACTCCTGTAGAAGCAAAACCAGCAGTAGATCTCACCATATATTCCGGTAGCAGCTCCGCCGTCGTGCTCTAGAACCGCCTCCCCCAACACCATACTGATCCTGTTCGCTCCACCACCAAGCCCAAGTCGAAGCCCAATCCCAGTCCAAGACCTTTGCAGCCCCTCACCACCAACCCACCCCCTTCGCCGCCGTCACCACCATCCCAACCCCCTTCGCCACCTTCATATTTATCACCTTCACACCATCATCATCATCACCTTCACACCATCATCATCATCACTGCAGAGGTTTCTTTTAATTTTTAGTTCATATCTTAAAAAGTTAGTGAATTTGTTTTGGGTTTTTGTTATGTGTTCTAAGACGTGGGTACAACCCCAATTTTCATCGTTGATAGGTGTGGTGCACCGCGAGTAGCTGCGGTGTACCGCAAAATACCTCTGTCTAGCCAATTTTAACTTTAATTTTTTTTCAATTTTTTCACCCCAAACTCAGACTTTTGCATACCTACACATCAAAAACACTCATACCTTTCTCATTACTGCAATATACACTCAAAACACATAAAAATTACTAATAAACATTAAAAAACTAAACTAATAAAGCAATTAAAACTTGGGGCATTTTTATTTAACGTCATTTAAAGTTTGACGTATTACCTCTATTATCCCTTGCATATATAGCCTCCCCAGCAGTGGGTGAGGCTATGAATGTCTACAATTCGAAGCCTTTGACCTCTCGAAGGTTGTATCTCTATTAATTTTGTTTTCATTACTCGAGTACAAAAAATGGCCTCATTCATGCAATCTTGAAACCTCGTGGCCTATTCTCTTGTTTGGAGTCCTTCTAAGCAACCGTGGTTCCAACCCCAAACTCATCTTTAGCTCTCTTCTTCACGGGTTCATGGTGATGGTCCTTCTCTTTAACCTCGTTAGATAATTCTAGTACAATGGGGAACTCAAGTGGCACCTCCTCAAGTTTTTTGTCCAAAACAAGGGATGTTTCAGACTTTTTTTTTGTTTTGAGGGCCTTTTTAACCTCGATCTACCCTCGCATACTTATTCGTTTCCGAGATAGCTTTTGTAAATTGTTGCCGTGTGAGTTCTTTTGTATCATTTTCAAGCATTTGGGTGTAGGTTTTGTCTTCTTTGCACGTCTCTACAAATGCTTTACCGATGTCACGTTTGAATGATTCATCTTCATAGGGTTGGGTGGTGACATCAATGGAGTACTAGCTGGCGAATCCATCCTAGTATCTTCTTCTTCTTCTAACTCTTTTCTAACCAAGATCTCAATATTTGATTCCTCTAAACGCGGTTTGGATGGGTTTTCCATGGATGTAATCTTCCCTTCACAAGGTTTAATTTCAACTTCGACTCGATTATCAACAATTGTCTCATCTATACTTAGCGTGGTTGGTTTTTCTATTGTTGGAATCTCTAGTTCACTAGGTGTAACTTGTGGCGATTCCACTTTCTTCTCTTCTTGAAGGCCAAAATCTTCAACAACATCGAATCGAACATCTCTATCTTGACTGGCATTATAATTGATATTTGTACCTTGGCCAATTTGCATTGATGATCTTTGTTGTAACTTCTCAATCATTGTAGTGAGTTGCGTCAATCGTTGCTCCATCAATTGATGTTGTTGTTGCATATTTTGCACTAATGAATAGCAGCATCGCTTTTCGCCCCACTCTTTACTACACCATCCATTTGAACCTTAATGAAACGATTGAGGGAGTATTCCAACTTCCTGAACCTCTCTTCATGATCTCAAAAGCTCTCTCGTGTCAAATTCATGAAAGTGTGTACATCATCAAGGATTTTTTTTACTTGAATACACCAGGCCTGTGGTGGATTTTGATCTTGACAAAGGGAATTCTACATACCTAAAGAAAAACCTGAAAAAAGACTAAAACGAAACAAACGTAAAATTGAAAAAAAATGAAACTACTAAACTAACTTAAACACCAAATAAAGTAACTTTGAAATCCCCGGCAGCGATGCCAAAAACTTGGTCGCTCCTAGAGTGTGATATAAATTCAACATAAAAGAAGAGAAGCAACAAACCACAAGTGTACGGGTCGTTCCAAGTAATAGACTAGTAAATACGGGATATTCGTCTCCACATGGATTTAAGTAATTATTCTAATTCGTGTTCAGTATTAGAATAGATGGTTTTATATGTTGTGATTAAAAAGATAAGAAAGTAAGTGTTCTATTTTCTAATAAAGTAAATATAAATAAATTAAACAAAATAAGTATGCAAATCAGATAAGGAGATTTAAGTATGAACCTATCCTATTGAATTTATGATTCCTAAGAATAAGGGTGAATGGAAAATTTCACAATAGTCGTGACTCTATTATCTCCAAACTCTTGTCAGGGTAGACTTAGGAGCTATCTTGCAGTATTACAAACCATATCAGGGCGATTATAAGCTATGTTCAAATGATCAAGAAATTATCCAATTGGATACACGGTTAGTCAAGCCCGTCAGGATCAATGACGAATACCACACGTCTATATTCTAGTTTTGTAATTAAACCCCCCGTCAAGGTGATCACCGCCACTAGTGAATAACCCAATTACTAAGACCTACCCTTGATTCATGACGTCAATACTTGTAAACAAGCATAAGAATATAGTCAATGGAAATTAAGAACCAAATCAATTAAATACTAAAATCCCAAATTTAAATTAAAACAGAAAAGCAATAATCAATTGTTCATATAATTACAATCCTAAGGAGAAATTATACATAATACAACTCTTGAATAAATAGTTTAGAAATACCTCGTAGAAAAAATAGATCTAATACTAATTTACCCAAAGAATAGAGATGGATAAGTGTGGAGTTGATGTAGTTAAGCTCTAGCTCTTGCTTCTTCCTCATCTAGATCCTCCTGATCGCTTCTATGATGATTTATGTATGTATATTAAGATTAGGCAGCCAAGGGATAATTTTCTAAGGTTAGGAGCTGGTATATATCGGTGTTAGGTCGAAATCTTGGAGTAGGGACCAAGTAAGAGAGTCCAAATCCAATTCAAATTTGTTTCCTAAAAGATAAGACATGATAAACACTGCTCACTGTTTTGGTCATATCTTTCGCGCACTTTATATATAAACGATCTCGATTCAAAGGTCTATCATCTGATAAAATATCTCATCCAAATTCATAATATATGTTATGTAGTCTTCAAAACACGGGACGACTTTTAAGCATGACGGATTTACTTGGCAGCTTTTCCTTTCCTAATTCAACTTTGTTTTCTTTTAACTCTTGATTTTAACTTGGACCTTCTTTACTTAACTCCTTGACATTAATTTGGCATCTATTAAATCAATTTACCTAAGAGCTTCACATTTAACTCACAAATTACACTAAAAATGCTCTAAAAGTAATAATTCTCCAAATCAAGGTAAGAAATTGGAATATATCAAATAATAGGGAAAAATACCTCAATTAAGCACATAATACACCTAAACTGATGGCTCACAGATAGATTAATTCATCACAAACAGGGAGACATCAGTAAGTCAAAGGTTTTTCGTTCTCAGGGATTATTAAAGTTTATGTAATTGTGTTTAGGAAAACCGTGGCTTAGTTGTGAAAAAAATAATTAAAAGAGGAATGTTTGTTTGGTTTTATTAAAATTAAACTAAATTCCATAAATAAGAGACAACACTAAAATGATTAAGAGATAAAGAAATAATAAACTAGAATGCGAATTTTTTTTAATTAAGAAGATTTGTGAAATATGAGAGAGTAGTGCTTGATCATTGCTAGTAATCACCTAAGTTGATTAATTGGATGTTTCTAGACATAAAAGTAAATTGGTCCTTCGGTGTTAGGCAGGATTTTGTTCCCTTCCTAACCCTTCCCGAGTGAATAGGTAGCTATGCAATGATACTAGGGACCCTTCCGGGTGACCCTACAATATTTTTGGATGTAATTGGTTCACACCCCATTGACTAGAAGACCTTCTGGCTCACTACGCACACCGATCACTTATATCCTAGGTACGTAATTAAAACCTCCCTCTCGGATGATAGTCTAACTACTATTACTGCCTTATACTTGATCAAGGTAAGAATAGTTAATCAATGCAAAAATATAATAAACGCGAACGAGTTTAATTTTTTTAAATATAAATGTCCCAAATGTTAAAAACGCTCAATTAATCATCATAAGTTCATCCACTACGCGATTCTCAAGAACAAAATAGTTTAGATCATATTAAAATACTGGAAATTAATAATTAAAACTATGAAATTCATTCTTAAAGCTGAAAATGCAATAAAGTTACTTTAAAATAAATGACGGAACAGACTCCGGATGATGAAGAATGATGAAATTGTTATTTACAACCCTTCTTTCTTCTTCCCTCTAGCTCTAGGCGTGATTAACTTTTTTAAAACATGAATTGTGTGTGTCTTCCAACTGATAAAAGGTATTTATATGAGTCCAAAAACGTTTTAGGTCCATATGGGCCCGTTTTGGGGGGTCCAAAGGGCCCAACTCGTTTTTACTAATTGTTGGCTAAGTTTGAGTCACCGTGGGAGAATCACAAAAAAATTCTCGTCTCAGCTCCAATTCAACTTCTACCAATTTTTACTTCAAGCTCTTTCCAAATCAAAAGGAATCAGGTCAGAAGCTCTCACCAATTCTTTGTGGTACTGAAACAAGTTATGTCAAACTTTTATGGTAAACGCTAAATTTCTTCCAAAGTGACCTATTTGCTTTATTTACGCCGTGAATTGGGTTTGGATTTGACTTCTTGACTTCTACGTGTAATCTTGGGGTTTCATGTCAATCATGTAGCTAAAATCTACGCACTTAACACACGGTTAAAGCACAAAAGACTCTAAAAATAGTAATAATCCCAAAATAAGATAAGAAAGTAAGAAATGTCAAATACTAGGGAATAATCCATCTCTTAGGTCCAATAATCCTCTAAAAATATATCTGGTGATATGATTATTCTATCATAAAAGAAGAGACATCAGGTGGTATTCTCCATCTTATGCCATGTATAAGGAATAACATGGACGGGAGTCACACCACATGTAAGAGATAAAAAATATTCTATATAAACTCACTAAGAAAAGGTTGGGAGTGCCTTCGGGAAACCGCGGCTAGGCAGAAAAGGGGTACCAATTGGACTTGGGTAAAAGTCTTCTTCTACATTATGACATAGAGTATACAAATAGGAAGTTAAAGTCATCAGGAGTGAAGTATTCCCTCAAGACCAAGCTAGCCCTCGGGAGAGAAAACAAACAAAAAAAGAAGCAAAAATAAGTAAATAATAAAGAAGCACCCACATATTCATTCATAAAGGAAAATATAACAAAGAATACAAACCAAAGGTATTTCCTATTAGCCATTACAAAGATTTGTTATGCATAGGACACTGTACATGAGAAAAACAGGGATATTCTTGTTGTAGCTTCCAAGGACTATGAGCTAAGGGGTCACCTTCTAAAAATCTAGGCTTCCTAGAAAAGGAAAGTGAAAATATAACAGGAGCTCGGGAAGCATTGCTGACAGATTCTCTCGGGTGAGAATAAAAAGAAAGTGTCGCTTGCATGATTGATCAAGTCGGCATTGAAGTAGGTATCCTCGTTGAGTGGCGAAGTTCAACAAAACATGGGCAACAAGCCTAAATGTGCCGATTGCATAACATATATCCCTTTCTGTTTAAACTATCATAGGCTAGATTAGTAAGAAACTATATCTTCTTATTGCAATACCCACTCCAAATACTGGTTGAGGCATTAGCCAAGTTCAACAAATGAAAGGAATTGATACATTGTTTCTTTACCACCTCAAAGCTCTTCAAAATCTGGTAGCAGAAAATTTACCTCCTCTGGTTCTCTTGGGAGAAAGATAAATTATCCTCGACTATAGTTGTCTCTACTTGAGCTGGCTGTAAGGTATATCTCATCGACAGTCCAAAGGGTCGGATCTGGTGTTCGTGCTTTTCTAATTGAATTAGTTGAAGATTATCTACTAGATTTGCCAAAGTAGCTAAAGATAGTAATATTCTCCGAGAAGAACACGAAAATTTCAAATCAAGAATATCTGCATGAAACAAGAAAAGAAGAACTAATCAAACATATCCAAGCAACTCAAAGTGATCGAATTGTTTAAATAGTTTACCAAAGTATGAGGAATAACATGGACGGAGTCACACCACATGTAAGAGAAAAGAAATATTCTATATAAACTCACTAAGAAAAGGTTGGGAGTGCCTCCGGAAAACCGCGGCAAGGCGGAAAAGGGGTACCCAAGGGAGAAAAGTCCTCTTCTACATTACGACATAGAGTATACCAATAGGAAGTTAAAGTCATCAGGAGTAAAGTAATCCCTCAAGACCAAGCTAGCCTTGGGGAGAGAAAATCAAACAAAAGAAGCAAAAATAAGTAAAACAATAAAGAAGCACCCGCATATTCATTCATTAAGGAAAATACAGCGAACAATACAAACCAAAGGTATTTCCTATTAGCCATTACAAAGATATGTTATGCATAGGACATTGTAGACAAGAAAAACAATGATAATCTTGTTATAGCTTCCAGTGGACTATGAGCTAAGGGGCCGCCTTATAAAAAGCTAGGCTTCCTAGAAAAGGAAAGTGAAAATACAACAGGAGCTCGAAAAGCATTGCCGACAAATTCTCTCGGGTAAGAATAAAAAGAAAGTGTTGCTTGCAAAGTTGAGCAAGTCGGTATTGCGATAGGTCTCCTCGTTGAGTGATTAAGTTCAGCAAAACATGGGAAACAAGCCTAGATGTGCCGAATGCATAACATATATCCCACCCTCTTTAGACTATCATAGACTAAATTAGTAAGAAACTAGATCTTCTTATTGCAATACCCACTCCCAATACTGGTTGAGGCATTAGCCAAGCTCAACAAATGAAAGGAATTGACACATTGTTGCTTTACCACCTCAAAGCTCTTCAAAACCTGGTAGCAGACACTTTACCTCCTCTGGTTCTCTTGGGAGAAAGATGAATTATCCTCGATTATAGTTGTCTCTACTTGAGCTGGCTATAAGGTATATCTCATCGATGGTCCAAAGGGTTAGATTTGGTGTTCGTGATTCTCTAATTGAATTAGTTGAAGATTATCTAATGGTTATGCCAAAGTAGCTGAAGATAGTAATCTTCTCCGAGAAGAACACGAATATTTCAAATCAAGACTATCTGCATGAAACAAGAAAAGATGATATAATCAAACATAGC
The DNA here is from genome assembly GCA_029959085.1 of Nemophila menziesii. NCBI lineage: Eukaryota > Viridiplantae > Streptophyta > Magnoliopsida > Boraginales > Hydrophyllaceae > Nemophila > Nemophila menziesii. The sequence goes on along the minus strand of JARWIR010000012.1, from coordinate 1,106,703 downwards.
CAAGCAACTCAAAGTGATCGAATTGGTTTAAAAATTGTTTACCAAAGTATGGGAAAATAACATGGACGGAGTCACACCACATGTAAAAGATAAGAAATATTCTATATAAACTCACTAAAAGGTTGGGAGTGCCCCCGAGAAACCACGGCTAGGCGGAAAAGGGGTACCCAAGGGAGAAAAGTCCTCTTCTACATTACGACATAGAGTATACCAATAGGAAGTTAAAGTCATCAGGAGTAAGTATTCCCTCATGACCAAGCTAGCCCTCGGGAGAGAAAATCAAACAAAAGAAGAAGCAAAAATAAGTAAAACAATAAAGAAGCACCCACATATTCATTCGTAAAGGAAAATACACCGAACAATACAAACCAAAGGTATTTCTTATTAGCCATTACAAATATATGTTATACATAGGACACTATAGACGAGAAAAACAAGGATAATCTTGTTGTAGCTTCCAGTGGACTATAAGCCAAGGGGTTTCCTTCAAAAAAGCTAGGCTTCCGAGAAAAGGAAAGTGAAAATACAACAGGAGCTCGGGAAGCATTGTCGACAGATTCTCTCGAGTGAGAATAAAAAGAAAGTGTTGCTTGCATGATTGAGAAAGTCGGCATTGAAGTAGGTATCCTCGTTGAACGGTGAAGTTCAGCAAAACATGGGCAACAAGCCTAGATATGCTGAATGCATAACATATATCCTACCCTCTTCAAACTATCATAGGCTAGATTAGTAAGCAACTACATCTCCTTATTGCAATACCCACTCCCAGTACTGGCTGAGGCATTAGCCAAGCTCAACAAATGAAAGGAATTGATACATTGCTGCTCTACCACCTCAAAGCTCTTCAAAACCTAGTAGCAGACACTTTACCTCCTCAGGTTCTCTTGGGAGAAAGATAAATTATCCTCGATTATAGTTGTCTTAACTTGAGCTGGCTATAAGGTGTATCTCATCGACGGTCCCAAGGGTTGCATCTGGCGTTCATGCTTCTCTAATCGAATTACTTGAAGATTATCTACTAGATCCGCCAAAGTAGCTGAAGATAGTAATCTTCTCCGAGAAGAACATGAATATTCAAATCAAGAATATCTGCATGAAACAAGAAAAGAAGAAATAATCAAACATAGACAATCAACTCAAAGGGATCGAATTGTTTTAAAAAAAAGTTTACCAAAGTGATGGCTGAGTTTAGCATAAAAGAGGTATGATCACCACTTAAAGGTTGATTCATGCTAGATAATGAAATAACCATATGAGCTCGAGGAACCTCGGCACGAACATGAAAAGAAGCAGCGGGAGAATACGATAATCTTTGCTCTCTTAGGAAGTGGGGTGGGAGTTTCACTATCCCCCTCTAACGGTCTATGAGACCTACCATGAAAGACTGAAGTTGTGGAGTGATACCTATCAACTATAATAATAAAGGTTATCTTTAAGAAAACTAAAGAAGGACGCGGTGATAATGAAAAGAGTTACCACAGTACTTATAACAAAAAGATGAACTTTCACCTTACAAGGCAATCATTAGAGAAAAGATTCCTCGTATTCCGAGAAACGATAAATTTGATGTGGCCTCGACGATCAGAATTATTAGTAAGTCCGACGTAGTCTCGGTGAACAGAATTATTCGTAAGCCTGATGAAGTCTCATGATTTATTCATAATTCCAATGTAGCCTCGGTGATCAGAGTTATTCATAAGCCCGATGTTGCACCCCTGGGTGCCCGAAATTTTAAAAAAAAAATCTGGTTGGTGATGATGGTGGTGGCTGCAGCGATGGTTGGTGTTGGTGCCCAAAATTTAAAAAGGAGCTGGTCGGAGGTGGTGGTGGTTGCTGCAGTGGCGGTTGGAATTAAAAAAATAAAAACATTTACCTAAAGATATTGGTGGCGGTGGTGATGGTAGTGATGGTGGTGACGGTCGGAAGTTGTAATATGGTTGGTTAAATTTTTAATTCATTATTTTTTTATTGATGAATAAATAATAGAGTAATTAAAAAGATTATATATTTTTTTTTATCAAGTAATATTTTAATTAAAAAATATTATTAAAGATTATTTTTAACAAATATTTTTTTTAATTTTTAACTTTTTTAATAATGGATTCAAAAAATTGTTTTTTATTTTTTAAGCAAATAACTCCCTTATGAAAAACCCAAACGATATAATTATAAATACATTATCTCTGAAATCCTTTATAGTTGAATTCCACCTAGATTTTTTTTTTGGGACACCAATTCCACCTAGATTCGTTACTACCTCATCATACCCTTTTCCTTGCTCATTCGGTTCATTCAAGTGGAAGTAAAACTCCCGCAACTCTCTTTATAGTTTTTTTTTTGGACGGGTACATATATTACAAAAGACTCAAGGACCAAAAATTAGTCAATGCCCAGATTCGAGAACCTGTCAGTGAAAGCATCTACAAATAAAGATCCATCAGTTGCCATGTGTCTGGCTTCTTTTGCTAGACGATCAACACCTGCATTAAACCTGCGGGGAATGTGTTTGAAGAAAATTGAGTCCGATTCCCCGACCAGTTCTAGCTGCCGACACTTCTGTATACCTTGAACCACTCTCTTTATAGTTGACAAAAACAAAATAAACTATAGTATCTCTTTATACCTACCCACTAATTTTTCTCGGAGATAATTTGCAAGCTCTTACATTTTTACTTACCGTGTATCTTAACTTTTTTTTTTATCAATCGAAAAAACAACCACCACACTGTTTCTTACAAAGACTATTTAAAAAAACATCTAAATCTAAAAGTAAAAAGTTCTTTCAGCCAGATAGATTTTTATTCATCCTAGTGCACCTAGCAAAAGTATCCGCCATAGTGTTGAAACATCTATTGATATGATATACTTTCTATTTTGAGCAAAGATAAGGCTCCAGTGCATCCCGGTCGATTTTTAAATATCTTGAACTAATTCAAAATTATGGTTGAATATACAAGAAATACAAAAGAAGGCCAAAAAATCACAAAGTCAATATTATAAGGCCAAGTTAAGAAAAGTTATTTTTTAAGATAATTTTTTAATTTTTTGGTTAGGGATTTTAACCTTTTTACCCTTGTTCGTAATGGATACGGATCCATTATATTTTTACATTCATTCATTTTTTAATTATTTTGTTTTATTCTTTTATTAAGGATTGTTTGGTTATGTGGGATAGCTCCATCAAGAATAAAATCAATACGGGCTACTCCTTCCTTTGACAAACAAAAATTACATTAACGGGTTGGCCGCAATACATTTTCACATTGGGTCATCAACATAGGGCGGTACCCAGCTGAACAAAAAAAAAAAAAAAATAACAGAACACAATTCTGCCAATCTGCACAACTGCCCCACAACACAAATGGATTACAAATCAAAATTGTTTTAGAGACGACTTAATCGCAAAACTTGTATTTTTCACTTTATGTATTTTATATTAAGTAGACTATTTTATGCATATAAAACACCCAAAACGCGTAGTAAAGGAATTAGGCTTAAAGACAAGCTTTCACCTTTGTGAGTGTACAAGATTCTTATTGCATGCCACTGATATACGAATTACCATCAATAAGTTTTTTTTTTCAATCACTTGGTTAAACTCTCCTAAAAAACAGTTGTCAGTTGTCAGATGCCAGATTTATTTATTAGAGGAATAGAAAGCATATCTTTGGATCAGACTTTCCTTTTTCTATTTCAAAAATAGAAATCGTAAAGGGAATATATCCATTGTTCAAATGTCTTAAGCTTCAAATTCTGAGCCGTCCAAATTGCTATGTTTTCACCTACTTTTTCTTTCCCTTTTCCTTTTCGCATTTCCTTTTTATCTTTCCATCACAATCTGCCTCAGCAGAGATTCTCCATTTCAATCTTTATAATAAATAAACTATTTTGAGAAAAATAACAAACACCCCCCTCCTAATTTATGGAATGTACAAACAACCATGTACATTAAAAACAAGCAAAAATCCTCCCTCGTATTTTACAAACCTTAACGATACTCATTACTATAGATCCTGGTTTTAGCGATTACAAAGACATGAAAGAAAGTAGTGGTCGACAAAACTTGCAATATAGAAAAACTCAAATTATAAAATTTATAGCAGCAACATATTTGGTCGTTGAAAATATAAAATAGTTTTTTAATAAATTAACCATTAATTTGAAAAGGGATTTAGCGACAAATTATTACTGTTTCTAGCGACCATGTATGTGGTTGCTTAAGATTCACGTGTGTTAGTTAAAAATACGGAAATGTAATGGAATTTTAAAGACCGAAATGTAGAAATATGTTTTTAACTGATAAGTAAGGAAAAGAAAAAAGGTTAAGACAGAAAAATAAAAGACGAGGAAAAATACGAACACGAAAACTGGAGAGCATGAACGGACTGTAGTGTCGTGGAGGAGCCACTGTCTTAAGAACGAATTTCGGGACAGCCAGGTGCGATACTGTTTTTCCGAACGTTCCCCAAGGATTAAACACTACTACCTACTCTCGTGTGCACTCACAAGCGTAGGTTGGAACCTATATATATTTTTTCGCTCAAGAACAGAAAGAGAGGATGGATAATATTGCTGGTGTTGAAGAATTTCGTAAGAGAGTTGTGTTCTTTCTGAAGTGAAGAACAACTCTTTATATAGGGGAGATCCCGAGCTGTTACAATGTTAGACAAGCTGTGATCATGGGCAAGAAATCCGCAGACAAGAAATCCGCACCAGTTACAGAAGTCAAATGACAGTTTATAAAACGTGGGTAGTTGACTAACGTGGGTAAAAGATTTGACAAACGTGGGGAGAGAATCTTGGAAATTAATTACCCATTGACAAAGTCTGGAAAACCAAAGAAAGCTGGTATACATATTTATTTATTTTTATTTCCCAAGACCCAAGACCCAGGACCCGGACCCGGGCTCGGGCCGGGTGGGTGGTGGTGGTGTGCGCGTGTGGGTTTACTCATTATCTCTTTGTGTGCATGGGTGTTAGTTCTTTGGTAGCTAATGAACTCACAAAGTATTTGAGTGAGGTTTTTGGTTTATAACCTACCGATGTGGGATAAACACAATAGTCACTTAGTGACTTTCCCATTCAATAGCCTCCACATGCAAATGTTCCAACAATCCCCCCACACATCTGAATGTCAACAGAAAGTTTGAAAAGAAGAAAGGTTTTGAGCGAAAGTTGGGTGAATTGTACTTAAGTGTCAATATCATGCGTTTTGAATTGACACGTAGTGAAGTGAGGCAACAACCAAGTCCAGTCAAGTGAACGTACTCTTGAACTTGACGTTCTTTAGTTGAGACCCCCACAACACGTACTCAAACCCATTAGATATTTATAGATTCCGCGATGTTATCACAAGCGCCTTTTAGGCCATGCGCATACCTTGGTTCTCATGGGTGCTCTAAAAAAACTTTGCTAGTCTTTTATAGAAAGCGGCCCCCACTTTCACACTCACATAGGTGATTTCAAGAATGTCCATCCAACATAGACTGCCCCTCAAGGGTCTTGAAGTCATTAAGAGCCTTAAAGCTCAACCTCATCATATGCCGGTGAGTTCATCAAGTCCTTCTCAATAGGACCACCACAAAGGGATATGAACATCATTAAGAGTTAAACTCAGCCTCGAAATAATCAACGGTGAATTCATCAACTCTGTCTCAATAAGACCACCACAAAGGGCTATGAATCATTAAGAGTCGAAAATCAACCTCATTTGCACTATTGTATGCCATAGAGATGGGTAAGTAGTGCATCACATGTCATCCATATGACCCCCATGAATGGGCTTGATCCCCATCCCCCTCGATATCTCCATAACTACTCTCCTGGTTAGACCTTTAGTGAATAGATCAGCCAAATTTTTCTCGGATTTGACAAAGTCCAATGCTATCACACCATTCTTCAGTAACTGCTTCACTGAGCTGTTTTTGATTCGAATATGTCTCCGTTTTCCATTATAGGTGTTGTTGTGAGTAACGCTGATAGCCGTTTGCGAGCCACAATGAAGAGAAACCGATACAACTTTATCTTCCCATAATGGTATATCTGCTAGGAGACTCCTCAACCATTCGACTTCTTGTCCTGCCAACTCTAGTGATATGAACTCAGATTCCATGGTTGACCGTGCTATACAAGTTTGTTTAGACGACTTCTAGGATATAGCTTCTCCACCTAAGGAAAATACATAACCACTAGTGGAGCTCACTTCCTCATTATCTGATATCTATTTCGCATCACAGTAGCCTTCCAAGACAGCAGGGAACCTACTATAGTGTATGCCTATATCCATAGTACCTCTAAGATATTTCAGTATTCTTCGAAGTGCAGCCCAATGTTCACTACTAGGGTTATGAGTATAGCGACTAAGTCTACTTACGACATATGCGATATCAGGCCGAGTGTAGTTCAATAAGAACATCACACTTCCTATTACCTTAGCGTATTCAGTTTGAGATATTGCACTTCCCTTGTTCTTAGTCAAATGAATACTAGAGTCATAAGGAGTTCTAGCAGGTGTGTCATCAAAGGACTTGAATCTCTTCAACAACTTCTTTACATAATGGGATTGATAAAGGGATATACCATTTTCATTTCTTAAGATCTTAAACCCTAAGATAACATCAACTTCACCCATGTCCTTCATCTCAGATTTTGATGATAAGAAGGTTTTAGTCTCATTAATGACTTTAAGGTTAGTGCCAAAGATCAACATGTCATCTACGTATAGACAGATGATCACACATTCAGTAACTAACACCTTCATGTAAACACATGAATCAGAAGTGTTGACTATAAAGCCATCGTTAGCTAAAGTACTATCTAATTTTTCGTACCATTGTTTGGGTGCTTGTTTCAAACCATATATAAATTTCTTCAGCTTGCATACTTTTTTTTCTTGACCAGATGCCACTAACCCTTCGGGTTGTACCATATATATTGTTATTTAAGTCTCCATTAAAGAACGCGGTCTTAACATCCATCTGATGTATAGTGAGTTTATTAATAGAAGCTAGGGCTATAAGAGTCCTTATAGTGGCTATTTTCGTCACTGGGGAATAGGTGTCAAAGTAGTCCAAGCCTTTTTTTGAGTAAAGCCTCGAATTACAAGTCTAGCCTTAAATTTATCTATAGAACAGGTCTTAATTTTCTTTTAAAGATCCATTTGCTACTAATTGGCTTACACCCCTTTGGTAAGTCAGTTAAGTCCCAGGTGCGGTTTGATCTAATGGATTCTATTTAGCTGTTTACAGCCTCTTTCCAGAAGTTGGCATCAATGGATCTCATAGCTTCGGAAAAGGTCTTAGGATCTTCCTCAAGAAGGAAACACGAGACTAGTTCTTCGCATAGCATATCTATGTGAAAATCCTCACTCAAGAAAGCAATGATAAAGTGTGGTCCAAAGCTAGACCCAGTCCTACGTCTTTTACTTCTCCTAATTTTGTTATCAGGGTGTGTTCCTGAACTCAAAGAGGGGAGAGAAGTAGACAGATTATCGCTAACAAGTATAGCAATATTGACTGGTGAGTCATTACTGGTAGATGAGGATGCATGATGAACAATATCCTTTTTCAAGGAAAATATATGTTCAAAGAATTCAGCATCTCTAAATTAACTAATAGTGTTATCAACTAAGGACATTACTAGGGGACTCAGGTGAGGGGGTCCTACGCAATATTCGGTGATAAAAGTCTCTAATCCTATTAACTATTTGGCTAGTCAAGCCCGTCAGGATCACTAACGCACACCAGACGTTTATGTATCGTTTTTCTAGTAACAGTACCCCCGTCAAAGTGACAATCCTAATTACTAAGGGTAGTCCTATACTTGGCTAGAGTAAGGGGTGAATTATATGGAAAGTATATAAGCAAAAAAATTAAAATAACAATTTAATTAAAGATTCATTCTCCCAAATTCAATAAAAGCAGTAAAACAATATTAGGGATCATACATTACTATTGTTCTCAAGTTATGAATTAACTAATGCATAATGAAATAATAAAAAACTAATAACTAATAATGTAATATTTATTTTCAAAAGATACAATAGAATAAAATTACACAACAGTTGATGACATATTATAAATGATAGAGTTCTTCTTCGTTTTTCTTCTACTCTAGGCGTTTCTAATTGATAAATTTTGAATGCGGTCTCTTTTCTAATACTAAAAACTTATATATAACGAGTCCATTTTGTAAATGGTCAAGATCACATTTTGTAAATGAGTGGACTAGTTCGACCCACGTTACCGACAAATTTCGTAAATCTTTCACTTCAACTGTAAACTACAAACCGTTTGTTCCTACGCGCTCCCAACTCCAAGTACACCATGAAATCCAATGCTTTTTCCAGAATCCTAACCGATTCGCATGATGACTCTAACAAGTCCATTCCAAATTCTACTGGTACGCGCTCTCGCTTTCCAACAATGGTCGAATCGTCCTCTAACGCCATGACTTTGTGATAATCTTGTTTTCTTGACTTCAATGTCTTGGAGTATCGTAGCATCCATGTACCTAAGAGATGCACACTTAACACACAAATTACACACAAATTACACCCAAAAACTCTAAAAGCAACATGAAATCCAAAAGTGGACAAGAAAACATAAACCATCAAATAATAGGAAAAAATCTCTCAACAAAGTGCTAAATATCCTTAAAAAGATGTCTCATAACTAGATTAATCTATCACATAAAAAAAAGACATCAAATATTTTAGTGAATATTTTCATATTTGTTAATCAGTGTAAATTATATCGGAAAGTATTATTGAATATTTGTTTAGCATTGTCAACGTATTTGAAACAAGTGGAAACTATGATCGAAAAAAATTTGTAAATCAACTTCAGCAATTAAAATAAAATCTTTTGCGACCACTTAGTGGTCGTTACAAACCTCCATACGTTATTTTAAAAAAGATGTTTTAGCGACCAAAACTTTCTCCACTACTGTAAAAATATCATTGCCGGCAATAATAGTTCGACGCTAACATACGACACGTGACAACGACTTTGTTGTCGTTATTGAAGACATGAAGTTATCGCTAAAAAGATTATGTGCGTTCACCCAAAAATAATTGTTTCAACTCAATAAATTCACAATCAAACTTGTATACGAGACATTTACCGATAAATTTGTGACGACCATGATTTAGCGACTAACATCGTTGCTGAAGATATAAAATGTCTTCAGCGATGATCTCTTAGCTCGCGTGGTGGCAGTGATAGTATTATACTAATGCTTTCGATTATCTCGATTGAAAAAAAAAATGTTTTTGGCATATTTCGTACTACATGGGGTGTTTTTGCATTTACGGCAAACTACAAGGAATATTTAGCATCCTATCCTAGTATTTTTCTTCCCCTTGTTCATTTGTTTCATCCAAGCCAAGAATCTCTTTCCCTCTTAATGATTCTCTCTTACTTTTTTCTTTCTTTCTGGAAAACTTAGTTTTTTTTTTCGATTGTTATAAACTTAGCTTTATCAATGATGCCATTATTATTCTTCTTTCTTCTTCTCTCCACACCCTTTCACCATCCGTTTACTCCACAACCCAGAGCCTTTCGTTCTCAACAAAATTCTCATTCCCAAGCTTCTTTTTATTTTCAACGACTCTTAAAAATACTTGGAATTATAACCATTTTATACTTGTCTATACATATACATTGAGCTTTCTCTTCCGTTAATGTCTTCTTCAAATGTCAATCACCTCTCTCAGCCTTGCATATATGGTAAGTTACATTTCGAATCCATCCACGTTCTTGCATATATTCCCATTATAGTGCTTTCTAAAGTGGTTTATACAGCTTTTGGTGTTCATATATATAATTGTGGGGTTTAAGCAGGGAACTTTGTTTCATGGAACGCAGAGAAAAAATCAAGGTTTATGAAATGGATAGGCAAGCTTTTTAAAGGTGGTAGTTCAAGTACTAGAGGAGATCATATAACAAGTATTACTGGTCAGCAACCACATTTTTCTGGGGACGAAAATATGGCTTGGCGTGCTCCAATCAGATCCTTGGTAATTTCTTTAACTTTCTCGTTTACCATGATTAGATGTAAAGCCGTGGAACAACTTTAGAAGCAAATCTTGATCAGAGTCTCCTATTCAAGAAAACAAAAAAGTAAACTAATCTACTTTTACGAAGTCTTACCCTCCACACGGATGTGAGGGGCCTTGATAAGAAAGTTATTCTTTCCTTTATGTCTTGATTATGAGTTCTTGTGAATTGTAGAAACGTAGTTCAATGTAGATGCTTTTTTCTTTTCAAACTAAAAAGTAGGAAAAGTAACATTCTTAGATACTTTTTCTCTAATTCAAGGATTGGAGAAAATTTATCTAACATTTTTCAAAATGGTAACTATTTTCAAATTTTCAGGATGGTAGACCGAGAGCGAACAAAGAGAAGGAGGAATTAGACCGTGCAATCGCACTGTCTCTTGCTGAAGATTTGAGAAAACCACCACATGGTTGGTACACTGATTTTTATATTAATATTCCCCCAACATTTCTGGTTAAGTATCTTCTCAAAAACTGACTACATTGTAAACAATTTGATGGGTTTTGCAGGATACCGATGGGGAAAAGATAGTAACAACAACAATAATAATAATAATCATAATAGTATTAATAATGATCTAGAGAGGGCACTTCAAGGTAGCCTCAATTCATCCCGGCCTCCTCCTTATGGAGGATCGTCTGGATATTATCCAAGAACATATAAGTACTCATTCTTCTTCCACTTGTACAATAGCTGATATACAACATCACAAAATTTTAATTATGTATGTATTGATTTGCAGAGTGTGTGGCGGATGTAACCGTGAAATCGGACGTGGGAATTACTTGGGATGCATGGGGACTTTCTTTCATCCTGAATGCTTCCGTTGTCGTGCCTGTAATTATGCAATCACTGAGCATGAGGTGAATTTTCTTTACTTATACAAAGTACAAATTTTTTATCTGTTTATTCAACTAAAGAATAATAATTGTCAGAACATTTGACTGTTTCATGCTCTCATTGGGTTAATTTTCTTTGTTGATTCAAGTTTTCCTTGTCAGGGAAGGATACATACCATAAATCTTGCTTTAAAGAGCTAACCCATCCGAAATGTGAAGTTTGCCATCAATTTGTAAGTAATATGCACCACACAATGCACAGTTTATTCATTTGGTTAATTGCACCATTATCCCCTGTAAAATGCAAATAGCCAAATATATCATGTGTTACAAAAGTAGCAAATGTTACCCCATCCACTGTTATATCTGCTATCTTTGGAGTAATGTAAGAGTATTTATGATACCTCTAAAAAACATGGGGTATATGTGTCTATTTTGCATAATATAGGGACTGACATTTTAATCCTTTCTCATCATCTGTGGTAAATTCTTCAGATCCCAACAAATTCAGGAGGCTTGATAGAGTATAGGTGCCATCCATTTTGGTCTCAAAAGTATTGTCCTTCACATGAGCATGATAACACTGCTCGATGTTGTAGTTGTGAGCGTCTTGAGGTATGAATTCAATAAGAGGTTCATCGCGAAGCATGACTTTATTGATTTGACAATTTTTCACTTGTTTTTATATGGTGTTTGAAGTCATGGAATGCTAGATATATAGCACTAGGAGATGGAAGAAGTTTATGCTTAGAATGCATGGAATCTGCTATAATGGACACTGGAGATTGTCAACCTCTGTATCATTCAATTAGAGATTACTATGAAGGAATGAACATGAGAATCGATCAGCAAATCCCCATGCTTCTTGTTGAGAGACAAGCCCTTAACGAAGCTATTGAAGGAGAGAAACATGTAACTAACTAACTAACTAATTATATGTTTGTGTTTAAATTTTTTACTAATGAAAGCAAATTGTTTCAGGGTTTCCATCACATGCCTGAAACAAGGGGTTTATGCTTATCCGAGGAGCAGACAGTTACCAGTGTATGTACCATACCTCATTTTTTGTTTTGTTACACATATAAAAAACTCATTTAGTTTGTTGTGAATTAAAATCATTAGATCCTAAGAAGGCCACGTATAGGGGGTCGTGCACTTGTTGGAATGAGAACACAACCTCACAAGCTAACTCGAAAAAGTGAAGTTACAGCAATCCTAGTCTTGTATGGCCTCCCGAGGTAACCTTAATCAAAATCTACATTTCATCATCAAAGAAATTGCCTTACATTGACATATTTTGTAATGCAGATTACTAACAGGCGCAATTCTTGCTCATGAGTTAATGCATGGGTGGCTAAGGCTTAAAGGTTATAGGAATCTGAGACCTGAGGTAGAGGAGGGTATATGTCAAGTGTTATCTTACATGTGGCTTGAATCAGAGGTCATGCCTGGATATAAAAACATGTCATCCACGTCCACAGCTTCATCTTCATCTAATACAACTACTTCTATATCAAAGAAAGGAGCAAAATCAAGCGTTGAGAATAAACTGGGTGAATTTTTTATGCATCAGATCGCACACGATACTTCTCCAGCTTACGGAGAAGGATTTAGAGTTGGTAATGCTGCCGTTAACAAATATGGTTTACGTCCAACTTTGGATCACATTCGATACACCGGAAATTTTCCAATATAAAAGCAATAAAACTTCCCAAGTATCAGACATATACAAAAAGTCAAAAAATGAATCTTTCTATAGTCAATAATGCGATAGAAAAAAATATAATAGAGTTGGATACGTTTATTGTTTATGATAAAAATTGCAAATCCTGGAAAGGAAAATTGTAACATTAATGCACTTGGAACTGAGTGTTTATCATAATATATTACTTTATCATTTCATTGCTAGAAAGAATATATGTATGTACTTGAAAAAATAAAATAGGTGAGTGATGTGGTTATAATAATAGGAGGTAATGTTAGTAAGATATGAGATACAATTGGTACATAAGAATACATGGGAGTAATGAGAGTTTAAGTTTATCTCTTGATATTATACATATGTCAAAAAGAAGTGTTCTATAATTTATAAGGAGTGAGAATCTCAATCCATTGTAGAGAGGATCTGTTTTAACTTTTCGTATGTCATAAAGACAATACCAACGCTTGGGACAACTTTGTAGTATTCAGGAAGGATCCCTCTGTATAAACCACGCCAACCTTCTGATATAATTATGTGTCTTATTGTCCCAAAAATACCTGTTGAGTATACACGTGCTCTTCCACCTGCTCCTTCTAATTGCATTCTTCTCCTTACAAGATCTAGTGGGAATACAACTGCAATATCCCAATTATAACAAACAAGTAAGCATATTACACTACTTTTGCAACATAAAGGCCTAAAACAGTTAATAAATGAAAATGTGAAACTATGCAAAGTGGGTAAAACTGTAGAAATTCAAACATGTAGATGTGTCTAATTTAGATTTTTTTTTTAAAAAAAAATTTAATGATGGTAGTAATTGATTGGGATAGGAAGCTTAACTGAGAAGCATACCTCAAAGAGGACGCCTCTCATCTTTTGCCAAGCCACCCTACAGTTGAATAACTGCAAAGTTTGGAGAAGCAAATTATCCAATTTAATTTATGTATTAAGTATACAAAGTACTTCACTAAATAAGAAAATTAGTTTTGAACTCCTTAAAAAAGTTATCATATGCGAAACAAACATGTGTGAGATCTGGTTCTAAAGTGCCACTAAGTAAATGTGCATATAATGGAGTGAAGATTAATCACCTGTTGATGCAGCTATGCCTGAAATACTTCCACATGCAAGACTGACCATCATAATGGAGTCATTGGGTCTGAAATAGCATTTACAAGAGAGTATCATTAGAGCAATTCTTTCTCAAAACAATAGTAGATTTTCAACCAATTTGATTTACCTTTGCAACTGCCAATAAGATCTTGCAGTGTCGTAAACTGAAAAACTGATTGCTAAATTTGGACCAACACCCTAAAAGTTCAAAATTCCCATTATTAACATTAAAAAGCACTCCAGTTTCAAAATAGGGGAGAGATAATCCATACCAGTAAAGTGGCACCCAGTCCTTTATAAAGCCCACACACACCTTCTTCCCTTTTGATTGTACTTAAAGCATGCCATATACCTCTATAATACATTACATTTTTCTGCATCATCCAAAACAAATTCTAATTAATCAATCACTACCAATTATCATGTCACCTTCAATAGTTTCTATAATCAAACTACCATATAAACCTATCATACTTCAATTAAATTTATTATTAAATTGTCCGATAAGGGAAATATATACTCTTTCTTTGACAATTTAAAGCATGTTCTTTTTCTTTTATACATTCTTACAGTATAGTTTGTGGAGCCAATAAAAGAGATGAAAAATCGCTTGATTGAATTCTTCAAATGGATATACCTGAGCTGAAAGACGAGTTCTTACAAGATCCAATGGATATGTAAGAGAAGCTGCAGTTATTCCAGCTAAACCACCTCCTAGAAGTCGTATGCTAAGGTCTGCACCTAAACTTTCTCCTTGGTTTTCAACTCCCAAAATTAGCTGTAGAAACTGTGGCAAAGAAGAAAATAACTCAATAAGATATAAAATATAACATGAAAATGAAATTCTTCCATTGAACGTTAGTACCAACATTCTTGTAGCGCTCGAATGCATAAAAGCTGATGGAAGAATAAGGAAGACGATGAGCAATTGTGACTAAATTTCCCTTCCAAAATGCTCTAAACCCTTCTTCTCTTGCAATACGTGAAGCTTCATTCCATAGACTAATCTTCCTTAACCTTGCTGCATCAGGGTCCATCCCTTGAACCTACAGAGTAAATCAACACCAGACTTTAGAGAGAAGATTTTAAGTATACAATTCTTACTATTCCAACAATTTGTGGAAATAAATACATTCTAATTACTTCAATTTCAATAAAAATGGAGAAATTGCTTCCAAATCTAGTTAAAACAGAGATTTACATAATGTCTAGGACTATAGTTAGAGTTGATATTACATTAAAAAAAAGCTGTAATAGAAAGTTAAAATCAAATAGACGAGAAGAAAAAGCAATAACGAACCTGAAACAGAATGGTGAGTCGAGCTAGAGGAGCGGTACAGGTCTTACTAACGGCACCGGCGACTCCACCAGCGAGAAGCTGAGAAACAGTTCCGATATGAGATTGCTGATTCTGAAATGATTTCTGCCGCTTCTGCATCGCCAACTTATGCGCAGCTCCACCGTCAACCACCACCGCTCCGTGTCCTCCCCCTCCTTCAACCACCACCCCTACTCTTGCTTCTGTCTGCATATCTCTCTATCTCGTATATATATTTTATATATATTGCCACAAAGATAAATGGTGAAGTTTTGGATGAGAAATGAAGGCTTACAGAAATAGCTCTCTCTATTGCCGTTCTGGTTTTTCTTTTGCTTCTATTTGCGTACGTTTTCGGCCTGGGTTACGACGACGTTTACGGGACAGCTAATGTAATTATTGACAAAATAATATCATTTGATTTAGTGACAACAGAATATAAAGGAGAATCTTACTAGGGTTCCTTTATTAAAGTAAGTTTCCAGAGTATTAAGGCAAGAACTAGGATGTATGAAAGCCTCTTGATGACGTAGTAAAAGAAAATTGAGTATAACATAAAACTAAGTGTCCGTTTAGGATTGCTTTTCAAAATAATCATTTAAAATGATTTTAGGTTTATAGTAATATTTTAGTTTCTAAAACTCAATTTTTGGAAAAGTACTAGATTAGTAATTATTAAAATAATCACTTAAAGTGATTTTAGATGTCAAAATATTTTTTAATAATTTTTATAAATATTAAAATTTTAATCAAAAAGTATTTTTAGCTCCAAAATAATCAATCTCAAACAGGCTCTAAATCATTTCCAAAAAAACAAAGACAAAGATATAAAACCGATTAATTCTTACCATATACTGTATGATACTATGATCTTAGTAGGAATTTTCTACAACCCCCAGCTGAAAATGAGATTAATTCTTAAATAATTATATTTTTGACAAGTTAGTCAAAAATTATTTACTTAGTTTCAAAAAATTGTTATCTTATTTTACTAAAATGTCTTTTTTTTCCAATAATTACTTTAAATAAAATATTAAAATTTATATCTTAAACCAACATTTAAAATAGAGCAAATTATAGTTTTAGGCTATTATTTATAATCTAAACATATTTCACACTATTTTAAAAGTACCATTTTTAGTTTAAACAATTCAAAAATGTCATTTTTAGACTATTTTATAATTTGCATGAGATTTTTTTATAAATTATATATCTTTAGTTTGTCATATCAAAATTAGAAACTTTATTTAAAATGTTCAAATTATCTTTCAAATTTATGAGATATCTCACTAAATTAGTGAAATAGACTAAAACGAGTCATTGACTCAATTTGAACCTGCACCACTAGTTTAGATGACCAAGGTCCTACCCAGTGAGCTAATCTCAACTGGTTGGTATCTAATAGATTATCAATTATTGCATTTCTAATTTTGTGAACCGACAATCTTTTAAAAACAAAAGGAGTAATATATAGAGATAATTCTTTAAATAGACTTAGATACTGCTTTGTTTTTCTAAACTAGGCCGAGCAAGTTATTATTCTTACTATAAACCTCATTTCCAATATTTCTTCTAAATGTAGGCCATTACTATTTTTTCTTCCTAAAATACCTTTTTTATTTGATATTTTTGCAATTTAATTTTATTATAATTAATATATTATAAGAATAATACCCAAAATCAACCTCATTCAATGAACTCTTCTTACTAAAAACCTCGAATACTACATTATAACTCATTTTTCAACTATCCATTTCCAAGATATTAATGTGAATATTCCCACGCGAAAACTAGTACCTCCATTTCAAGGATTTTCTTGAACACACCAATCATGATCTTCATCATCTCTGTAGCGAAAAGGAAAAAAATGATCAATTGTATGAAAAGATTTCTGATCCCTCGTTTCCTGATCATAAAATTCACATTATTACCGTTACGAGTAGATGCTCCTCTCCCCCCAATCAAAATAGAAAAATATGTCACTTACTCATCTAGTTTTCACCATGCTAACAGTACACATAGCCCTATTATGCCCTAGATATCCATAATTGTAGCAAAAATTCCTGATGTTCATAAGTAAATGAAACCCATACACAACGTCACTTGTCTAATATAAACCTAGTTATTTGCTAAAATGATCATGAACGTCAATTCATACTCTGAATCTTAGAAAGAGCAAATCATCACTTGGTTAAAGAAGGTAGTCAATTTCCACAAAGTCACCAATCTTTACATGACAAATTTTGATAATGTTTATGTCACTTTGAATAGTTTCCAATCCATTAATCCTAACCCATGCATAAGAGTGAAACACATCCAAGTTTGTAAGATCACGACCCTCCTCCCATTTGCACAATAAAACGTGAAGAGACTGAATAAGACATAGTTGTATAAACCATAACCTTTCAACTTCTTTAATTAAATTTGGACAACAAGTTAAAAGAAAACAAAGGCTTATCAAAGAACCACCTTACTCACTTTTTAAACTATGCAATTTTGTCACTTTCTTACCTCTAGCACGTTCATTAAACAGGTTTATCAACTAGCTCGGATCTCACAGTCTACACACCCCTCAAGGCTCCCTAAGATCAAACTTACTTATACTTCATTTCTATCATTTATTTAGTTTTAAGGTATGTTTTCATGTTCATATTCAAAGCATACAATATAACTAGTTCATAAACATATTACTCCTATATCATTAACTAACTAAATTATGCTTTTAGTCCATTATACACATTCTTCATTTAATTCTATCTCTACAAGTTTTATTTTACCTAAAAAGCAGTAAATCACATAAAATGGAGATAGGGACAATGAATGCCCACACCCTTAACTCAAAAATGAGTCGTGTCACCGCGACTCAAAACAAACTCGATAAAAACTTAAAACTAACACGTATATTTCAAGTATTGAAATGGTAAGGAAGGAAGAAATCAAACTCTCGAGGTTATTGCCTCGCATGATCAATACCTAAGATAAGGTGCAGTGCTTCTCTTGTATGTAAACTTCTCGTATAATCACATTCGTATTCACTTATCTCTATGTGCTCCATCTCAATCATGTATCCAACTCTAGAAATCTTTTTCTCCCACCTTCTCCAATTTATATCTTGAACACTCTCTTGTGTGAAGTCACATGTGTCCTTATTGGTCTTACCCCATTACCTTTCTTTGATTCTTCTCTATTTCCTTAACACTATATAATGTTTCCCTTCCTTTTGTCATCTCTTTTAACCTGCAACTCAAAGTTTCACCACTCTTGGAATTACCCCATGATTTTGGGCAAATAGGGTGTTATTGGGTTAGGAAAGGGGTAAGGATGATGTTTCTTTATATGGTTATGATGGACTCTTTCTTGGATGAGAAAGGTTTAAGAAATTTGAAAAAAGGGTTTTGGAAATTTTTTATTCTTGATTTCTATGTGTTTTGGAATGATTTGGGTGGGTAAAATTTGTTTTGTGGGAGTGTAAGGATGATTTTGAATATAAAATTATGGTGATATGGTATTGTTTCTATTTATGGTGAAGGTTTGGTGAAGTTCCAATGGAAATTGGATGCTTGGAGAAGAATGAGGCTTAAAGTTAATGGTTTGGTATTGTTTTGACCTATTCTTCTTGTGTTGATCGCGTCACGCAGCGGTATACTGTCCGTGAGGGCCGAGATACCGTTCAACACTACTCTCCTTAGACCGTGACACAGTCGTTGCTTTTGTCGATAGGGGTGATGACACGATATACCTCCTGTTGGACCGCTATACCGTCGAAGACTTCAACATTTTGACTTTATACCGTATCCACTACCATCACGACCCTTGCTGTAGGAGAGGTATACCGCCCGTTGGGTCCGGTAGACCGGTTGAATGATCTTTGACCTTACTGTCTTGACACTGTCATGACCCTTTGTCGACATGGTATGAGAATGGATACCGCTTGTTGGGTTGGTTCCGCTCGATCGAGCTTCGCTTACTGACTTTGACGGTGACGTAGACGACCATGCCACTTCATGGGGCAACGGTATACCGCTCGATGGGGATGGTATACCGTTCAGCTTGCTGTGAAATTGAATTTTTTAATTTTTTTTCACCCCACACTCATCTTTTTTGTATCATACACATCAAAAACAACTTTTACCTTCCTCATTAATTCAATATTTATCAAATATACCAATTTAAACAAAAACCAAGGCATAAAAACATAAAAATTCTGGGTTGTCTCCTAACAGCACTTTTGATTAACGTCGTTTAAAGTTTGACGTGTTACTTTAACCATCTCTTGATTATATAGCTTCTCTGGAATCGGGTGAGGCTATGCACATCTACTATCCGAAGCTTGTGACCTTTCTTAGTTCAAATTTCAATCTGTTTTGCCGAAACAACTCTTTTAATGACAAACAAACCATCCACGATATACTGGATCCCCGTGGCCTATTCTCTTACTTGGGGTCTTTCCAAGAGACCTCGTCGCTGATCCCAAACCCATTGTCAGCTCTCTTCTCTATGGGTTTGTGGTGGACCTTCTTTTTAACCGTCTTGGTCACAACTTGGAGTGTTAGGACCTCACACGACTCCTCATGCTTGTACCCAAAACATTGGATGTCTTGGATTCTTCTTCAGTTCAGAGGGTCACGGTTCCCTCATAAACATCGATTATGCTACGTATTGTTGTCAAGAATGGACGTACAAGTATAAACGTGACATTTTGATCTGTAGCATAATCAAGAACAACAAAATCAGTAGGTATAGCTAATGTACCTACATGGACAAGCACGTCGTTGATGATTCCCCATGGCTTTGTCATGGAGTCATCTGGGAACTGTAAGATGATGGTTGTCTTCTTGGCATATCCAATTCCTAACTTCTCAAATATATTCTTGAACATGATATTTACACCTAATCCTATGTCATACATCGCTTTAGTTGTGAAGTTACCGCCTATATTGATTGGGAGGTTGAAACCTCCAGGATCTTGAAGCTTTTGTGGTAGCTTTCTTGGAACTATCGTCGAGCCTTCTTCAGTATGATCCATAATCTTGACCTCGACCATGACCTCTACACTCTTACTCTTCTCGGAGGGAATCTCCTTGAAGACGTGTGGTGTTGTAGGTTCTTTCTCAATTATCTTAAGTACTGGGATATTGGTTTCTTCTTGGCTTGACTTCTCTATTACTGTCTTGGACTTAGTATCACCACCATGATATGTAATTCTTAGCATATATGGTGGTGATATAGACATAGGTGGAGGCATCTCCTCCGCCTTACTGTTCTTTTCACCTTTGGTGCATCAACTATTATTTTCTCAACCAGTATCTCACAAAAACTAAGCTTGGGTGGTCCTTCTATTGTTGGAAGCTCCAACTCACTATTTGCAAATTCATCTTCAACCTTATCCTCATCAACTCAATCTTCGATTGTGACCTCATCTAAGTTCAGCTCGATTAGTTATATTTCCTCTAGAATCTCGATTACTTGGACATGGGTTCTAGCTGCACTCAACGTTTCTACAATCTCTTGTACTTGGGATAGTCCACCTTCGTTGGAAGTGGTCGTGATGATGGATGTGTAGGTGGAGTCTCCGCCTTACTCTCTTCTTCTTGCACCTTTGGTGTAACTATATCTTCTTTCTCAGTGTCTTTTTCAAGCTCTTTCCCAAACTCTTTCTCATCTTGATTCTAAACAATTATCTCGTCTAAGATAAGCTTGGTTGCTTCTTCTATTGTTAGAACCTTGACCCGACATTTCTATTGTTGTTTTGAATGGTGTCGCTTGGCCAAATTTCATAGACGAGTCTTGATGTAATTGTTAAATGATTGTAGTGACATGCGTCAGTCTTTACTCCATAATTTGATTATGTTTTTGTATGTTTAGCATCCATGATGTAGTGGCGACGATATTCGCTTCACTTTTTCTCATATTATCGGTTGAATACTTGATGAATTTCTCAAGAGTATCTTTCAAATCATTTACACCTTCTTGTGGATGAGCTGGCAGTGCCTTTGAAGCTTGATCCTTCTCATGAAGCTTTTATATGGTTGGCAAATTAGGTGACTTTCTCAGCAATTTGGGAGACTTAATTTCCATAAAATTTTCAACGCATTAGAGTTCTCGTTGAAACCTCTCATCGTGAGCTCTTTGTCTCTTTTGCGTAAATATGGCGAGATCTTTCATATTCTCGTTAGCTGAGACTTCTTGTGGGGATGCTGGCAATGTTGGGAATGCTGGAAATGCTGGCAATGCTTCTTGAGCAATATTATTGGCCCAAGTGGTGTAAGTTTATTGTGGTTGCGGGAGTTTACTTTTATACGTAAAGTTCCCAAACAATCTTGATTGTGGAAAAATACACTTTTCCCAATGGTGCCTGCTGTGACCCCGAGTGTGATAAATAATCAACACCTAGAAATAGGGTAACTTTTCGCAAGTGCACGGGTTGTTGTCAAGTAATAAAATAAGTTCAAGGATGGATCATCTCCTTAGGGGTTATCAGTGTTATCTCAAGGTGTTTCGTAATATAAAAGTGAATAGATGTGAACAAGAATCGAACATACAAGTAAATGAAGATATATTTTTGGGTTTTTATAATATAAAATACGAATGAAAATAAATTTAATAAAACTAAGAAAACTAAATGCAAGTAATTAAAAGCAAGTTGTCAAGTATGAGAGTAATGCTTGAGGTCTGCTAGTACTCTCCAAAATCGAAATTTATGATGTTCTTGATATAACCGGGACTTATATACTATATAAAAACGTTTAGGGCCCCCATGGCTTGCTAAATTTGGTTAAAGATGGCCCGACCAGTTTTTAGTTTGTGTTGGACTAGTTCGAGTCACGATGGAAGCAAATAGCATAACTTTCTAGTCTAACTTTGAATTGACTTACGTCACTTCTCACACGACACTGACTTAAAGCTCTATTTTAATCAAAAGGAATTTCTTCAAAATATCTTACCATTTTCTCGTGGTGACAGAAACAATATGACGTCAAGACAATTCCAATAAACTCTCCAACTTCCCAACATGACTTTAATCTCATCTTGCACCTTGACTTGGGGTCTGACTTGAATTTTTGTCTTCTTCTCTTTATCTTGGCACCTCGTATCATCCATGTACCTAAAATATACACATATAACACACAGTTAAAATACAAAAACTCTATAAATAGCAATAAGTCCCAAAACTAGAGAGAAAAGTGCAATACGTCAAATAAAAGGAAACATCCATCACTTAGTCCCAATAAACTCCCAAGAAGATATCTCATGAGTGGATTAATCAATCACAAAAAGAGAGACATCAGTGCCTTAGCGATCCACACTTTGAACATCGATCCTTAACACCTTTATTCATTAATACAAGAAAATCCGTCTTACCTACGGAACCTGAAAAGTGACTAAACAAAACACGCGTAAAACTAAAAACAAATAAAAACTTCTACACTAAATAAACACAATAACTAACTATATAATCCCCGGCAGCGGCGCTAAAAACTTTATGGGGCCAATGGTGTGATAAATAAACGAATAATAAAAGCACACATACCTCAGGAAATTCACGAGAAACTCTCCGCAAGTGCATAAATCGTTTGCAAGTAATAGGAAATAAGTAATAGTTCATTCTCAGGGATTTAGGTAGTTAGCTCAATCTTGTTTTTAGTATAAGTGTAGATGATTTTAGACGTTTCAATCAAAATATAAAATATAGTAAAGATGAATGTTTGTTTTGTTTTGTAATTATAAATAAGAATGCGAAAGATAATAACTTAGAAATACTAGTATGCTCCTATCTTACTAAGTCGCTATTTTAATTATAGGTATAAATTGCGCAATATATAAGTAGTCGAGATTTTATAATCCCTCTACCTTCCGTCAGGGTAGCTTAGAAGACAACCTCAACACTACTAAGGGACTTGGGTAAGGGGATTATGCGCAGAGATCGGTGGTAAAAACTAACCATATTGACTACCGTCAGGATCACTACTGCAAACTAGACGACTATGATGTGTTTCTAACCCTAAACCCCCCACCAAGGTGACAATATAGGATACTAAGGTCAACTAGAGGTGTACAGGCTCTAGAAAGTTTAATTAAAACCATTCATAATACAATTATAAAGCCAAAATCAGATCAATTAAATAACAAAATACTAGTCTAGGGTTTATACAGAACAATAACCCAAGCTCTTATAAATTTAATGTATAATAAAACTAAAGACTAAAAGCTTAGAAATATGGTTAAGCCAAAAATATATAGCTAATAACCCTAATTGTAGAGACGGAGGGATGCATAATTGATGTTGTGATGCTCCAACTCTGTAGCTTCCTATCTAGTTAGACTCTCTCCCTCTCATGAATAATATGAAGGTTGTGAAGGCAAGGACAAGTACCTAATGTCAAAACTTGATATATATATATATATATATATATATATATATATAGGTTAGGACAAAATCTAGGTAATGAGCTAGGTTTTAGAATCCTAATCCAACTCAAACACGGTTTTCTTAAAAAATAGATTGGTTGGCCCATAGAGTTTGTAAAATTTATAAATCCTTGGTTACAACTCCAAATCACTCGTCGTCAGTGGAAACGCATTCGCAATTCAAAACCCTAACTTGATATAAAAGGGTTCCTTCAAGTTCTTTATTGATTTTACACGGAATTGAAAATACTACACTTTTCTAGTCTGACCGGCAGCATTTGCACTTTCTAAATGGCTTATTTTGTACTTTAACTCTTGATTTCTTTTTTGATCTTCTTTCCCCCACTTCTTATTTATGTCTTGGCATCTAATATCACCAGTCTACCTTAACAACAATTATACCCAAAAATTGTCTAAAAGTAACAAACCTCCCAAACAAGGCAAGAAACGAGAAAGTAACAAATTCTAAAGAAAAATCACTCAGCTACACACATAATACAACTAAAATGATGTCTCGTGACTAGATTATTTCATCACAAATATAGAGACATCATATATGAATTAGGATAAAATTCATATATATCATAGATTATATACATCCAATCCAATTCTCATTAGTAAAATTTGTTTTTGTAGTTGAAGGTTGAAAGATTCAAAGAAAATTATATATTTTGAGTCTCACCTAATAAAAGCATATAATACTCAGAGATATTTGATATTTGTAGAACGAGGTGGGAGAATAATGAGAGATGGGAGATAATAGGTGGTTGTGGTTTCCAATATATAGTTAAGATGATCTATATGTACTCGTGATCTCATAGCCTCATGGTGCAATCTTTTCCATGTTTGTAAGAATTTGATCCCAAATATAAGAGAATTGTGACTGAATTCTCTTTATAAGTACATATAATTCAAAATCATAGTATCTAATCTACCTTCCATGATGTGGTGTGATTTGATTGTAAATAAATTATCAATTAGATCAAGATAATAAATAGATTGACTATCACGCCATATGGGAAATATACTATATTGGTGTGATTTGATTGTAAATAAATTATCTATCAGATCAAGATAGTAAATAGATTGACTATCACGCCATATGGGAAATATACTATGTTGTATATCATTGCTCTTTCTTATATCAAGCTCTCTCGTACCTACTCATAAATTAGTTTTAAGTTAAACCATTAATTAGAATTTTTATTTATAAATACTATATATTATTCATTAAGAAGAATAACTAACTAGGTTCGGATCCCGTACGACACACGGGAACACAATTCAAGTTAAAAAATTATAAATAAAATATAAAGAAAAAAATTAAATTGTGATGTGCTATCTTAATCAATTTTTTTATCTCAATGATTTTATATTACAAATTTTTAAGAAAAACAATTAATAAAAGACCGATGTCATAGTAAAAAACAATATTATATAACAAAATAAAATAACAAATATAAAAAGTGAAATAACACATATTTGATATGTCAAATGACATATTTATGGATTTGGATCCTCTCCTAACTAGCTTCTATACTAACTATCCTAACAACCAATTATATCATTGCTGTTAAGATTATAAACAATAAGATTTGAAAATATATTATAAATGGTTAGTAAATCAATTAAAAGATTATAATATGAGTTTTATAATAGATGTAAATTGTATAGTATTTTAGGAATTAAAAAATTAATTATAGATAAATATAATAAAATATAATTTTCTTAATTATGATTGGTTGTTAGGATAGTTAGTATAGAAGCTAGTTAGGAGAGGATCCAAATCCCATATTTATTAATGAGCCAATTGTTGATTGATGTCTATTAAAAAACTTATTTAGAAAAAGGTGCCTAGAAAAAAATATTTATTGAAAACAGCCCTTATAATTAACAATTAAAAAATAAGAAAAAACTAATAAACACGCGCGCGTCCGTGAATTTTTTTTAAAATCGTCATAACTAATTCAAAAAAAATCAAAAAAAATTATATCTGGATAAATCAAATTAATATTTACGTCTATGATTTTTTTCGGAATTTTCGGATTTTTTTGATTTTTTTTGATTTTTTTAATTTTTTTTCCGCAGACACGAAATTTCATGTTTAAAACATGGAATTTCATGTTTATTTCACGGTTTAAAACATGGAAACATGGAATTCCGTGTCTGCGAAAAAAAAAATTAAAAAAATTCGAAAAAATTCAAAAAAAATCAAAAAAATTCAAAGACGTAAATATTTATTAGATTTATTCAAAATTTTTTTTTTTAAATTTTCTGATTTGTTTTGAATTAGTTATGACGATTTTAAAATTTTTTTACGGACGCGCGCATGTGATGGAATTAGTAAAGGTATAGAAAATATAAAGGGGATGTTTTCTATAAATAATTACTTCATTAGGCATTTTTTTATAAATAAGATTATTGAAGGCATAAAAAAACAATTAGAGAGTTTAATGAGGATGTTATCAACAATAACCCTTTTATTTAATCAGTTCGGATTAGTTCATTGGTCAGGACCCTGGTCATTCAATTTAGTGGTGCAAGTTTGAACCGAATCAACTACTCCGAGTTCAAAATGGTTTTCTTATGTAAAAAGAAAAAGGACATTTGATCTTCATTTTATATATTATTATATAGATTAAAATTACTTTGAACATGACTCTCGACAATGATGCCAAAACTAAGATTGCGTAGCGTATAAAAGAGCATCCCTAATTGCTAGTCATTAACTGTGATGGCGGAAGAACAGGGGTTGCACAACTTACGTGCACACATGCGATACATGTGGTAACTTTATGAGACCCATCACTACGTATTGATCTTATAGAAACTTTTTGACAAAAAAAAAAAACTTATAGAAACTTATTTCTAGCTTTCTTGGCGTTCCTTTTGTGCATGATTATCTTTTATAGATCGACACAATTCATTACCTTCTTATACGAATTATCTATTTTCAACTCACCAAGTGTCGGTTTCACAACTAGAGTCTTTCACATCATTGTTTCACAATCAGATTTAAACACTATTAATGAATTAGAGTCATTGATAGTTGTTGAAAGAGAAGCTTAATCGTAGCTAAAGATACATAGAGAGTACAAAAAGTGTTGTTAACAAGTAAATTTGAGTAAATAATCTTTCGTATATCTATTCTTTTTCTCATCTATTCATACCTAAACAATTTTCACACATCCATCCCCCTTAATTTGGCTAAAAAGGCCAAAATAACGAACTAATTGCAATTCCGAGCAGTATCTATTAACCTCGGCCGAGTAATATGTTTGGATAGAGGTTGTACACTTTCAATTAGAACAGCAAGTAGTTTTGTTCATTTTACCAGAATAATCGCCAACTTTAATAGCAGCCCCTTGACCAGGAACAGAACCTGCCTCTTGAGCAGCCAATGCTTTTCTGCTGATTATTTGATAAATGTCTAGTAATATTGTCTGAAATGCCGTCTCTACGTTGAGTGCTTCTAAAGCCGATGTCTCGAGGAATGAGAGACCTTCTTTCTCGGCCAAGAGACGCGCATCTTGTTCTGCTACTGATCTCAAGTGATTCAAATCGGCTTTATTCCCAGCTAACATGATTACAATATTTGTATCAGCATGATCACGTAGCTCACGAAGCCATCTATTCACATTCTCAAAGGTTTGTTTTTTGGTAATATCGTAAACCAAGAGTGCCCCAACTGCTCCTCTATAGTAAGCACTTGTGATTGCTCTGTATCTTTCTTGCCCTGCTGTGTCCCATATTTGCGCCTTCACTGTCTTTCCCTCAACCTGCACCAAAGGTTAATCTTGATCAACAAACAATTCGACAATTCTTTAGGAGAATTCTGAAGAATGTATTGCAAGTAGATCAATGAGTTTTACACGAACCTGAAGAGTCCTTGTTGCAAATTCTACACCAATGGTGGATTTAGATTCCAGGCAAAACTCGTTTCTAGTGAACCTGGAAAGTATGTTTGATTTTCCTACTCCAGAATCTCCAATCAAGACAATCTTGAATAAGTAATCGTACTCGTGATCCACCTTATATGCCATTTCTTTCTCTTTTTATGCACCGCACCAACCTATAAGGATCAATATAACGCAAACCAAATGAATTTTTTAAAGAGACTTATATGAATTAATGTTTATACATCAATAAAATCAGATAAATCGGGTACAAAAGTAAGAAACAATCCTTTTATTTTTTTTTAATTGAAGAAACATTCTTTCATGTATTTCTCTATATACAAATCAACGACGACAATGCTAATACTTAATAATGAAGATAACTAACCATTAACGAATGCTTGTTTGATGAACTGATATAAAAAACTGGTGTAGAATTTGGCGTAAGAAAATTATATTGAAGAATTTTTTGTTAGGCATAAGAAATAATACATTTTAGAAAATAATTCAAGTTGGTGAAAACTGATGAGAAAGAGAATAACCGTAAAAACAGGAATTTGAAAGGACAAACTTAAGCATGGAATAATGAAATCCATCCAACCATCCGAGTGATAAGTTGCTGAGTAAAGCTAAGGCTCTTAAGCATTATAAGATTGTTATCTTCTTCCGTATTTACCCTTACTCTGAAAATGATTGTTTTTTTTTTAAAAACATGAGAGAGCCGCTTTGGACTCGAAGTAAATGACTCTAATAAGATTCGATCACAGGACCTCTTGGTCTCTGCGGAGTAACCTAACCACTAGACCAACTATCGATCTCAATGATTTTTTTTCCTTAATACACATATGAGTCATTTTTAGAGATGACAACGAATTGGATATTCTCAAAAAATTGTATAACCATATCTACCTTCATTAAGAAAAATAATAATCAAATCTGCATCCATTAACCATCGGATTTTAGAATTATTTACTAAATCCGCATACGCAATTGATCTGTATCCGCAATCGTTTAAAATAATTTATTAAATATTTTTAAAATTATAAAATTAGCTACAAAATTATTGAAAGACCATAAAATGATATTAGGCAACATAGTAATAAAATAGATTATAATCACTTAGTTAGTTTATATATGGAATATTTATATTTGATCGATATTATGTATGAACGCATATATAGAATATCTTTATATATAATATATATTTTTTATATTTATTTTTATATTTTTATTCAAATTTCGGATTAATCGTTGGATAATTGTAAAAGACCAAATCCTAACGGATAATCCACCGTTTACCTTTTGTGAGAACCAAACGCTCATGGATGCACAATCGGTTCCACTAACAGATTTTTTATCGGATCAGATATCTATCAGTTACAATTAATATTTGAACCATTGCCCTCCCTAACCATTTTGACTCCACTAAAATTCGATCTTAGGACCTCTTGGCACTGCAGAGTAGTTTAACCACCAGAGCAACTATTGATCTTTGGATTATATTTTTCAAAATTGTTGATATAATATTAAAAAGACTAAAGAAAACAAACCATTAGGTTAACCGAATGATATATCAAGTTCACGTATTGAAACTAAACTTATAGACATAAACGTGAGTACAACATGACATTCACGATATGCCAGTGACTATTAACCCAGATTGACTTGAAGTTAATTAGAGACTATAATGTAATATTAAACCAAGGTGGGAGGAATACCAAGAAATGGAATTTTCTAATAAACTCATAAGTGAAGCAGAATTGATTGACCTACCAACAAACAAGACGAATTCACTTGACCTAACAAACGTGATGGTTAAGAACTAATCCTTGAGCGAGTTGATCAGGCTATGGCAATACTCACTGGCGCGAGTCTTTTCTAGACTCATGGGTGCTCAATGCCACTCATATGG
The DNA here is from genome assembly GCA_029959085.1 of Nemophila menziesii. Lineage (NCBI taxonomy): Eukaryota > Viridiplantae > Streptophyta > Magnoliopsida > Boraginales > Hydrophyllaceae > Nemophila > Nemophila menziesii. Next base: position 1,077,453 of record JARWIR010000012.1, on the reverse strand, counting down.
TTCAGACCACTCTTCTTTGATCCTTCATATCGAAAATCCTAATGCTAAATTATGTAAGTGATTCCAATTTGAACTAGTATATATGGTGCGAATATGAGGAATGTGATGACATCATTGAGGAATCCCTTGGTGCCTAAGTTACACACGTCTTCTGTTATCCATCCCATAAGATCCGCTGGAAACTGAACTCATGTCGAAAGCGTCTAGTCTGGTGGAGCAAACTAGAGAACCAGAACAATAAGAGACCTATCGATGAGATGTCTAAGGAGCTTTACAAAATATTGATCACCCGGAAGATCCTACTTTCCCCACCTTTATAAGGACACTTTAGCAACCATTTATAAACTGTGAACTCTAAAAGAGAAATTTTGGGCCATCAGAGCTAAATTTAAGTGGTTGAAAGAGGGTGATATAAAAAGTAAACTTTTCCATGCCTCTACAAGCTTTGTTGTGTTGTTAACCAAATACTTTGCCTAAAGAACTCTCTTGGTAACTGGGTGGAGATTTTCGAGGATCTTTAGCGATTAACTACTTCTTTTTACTCTGACCTCCACAAATCTAAAGGTCAACGTGCCTTTAAGTCTTTCTTGAATTGAATCCCTAGCCCTAATGACAAACATTAATGACGAAAATTGGAGTTGGGGAGAACCAATCACCTGACCCTAATGGATTTAATGGATGTTTCTACCAACACTTAAATATTTGTAGACCATATCAATTTCCATAATTTCCCATTACATAATTGGCTTGTCCTTGAACTTTGACCAAGCAGATCAAACTCAGATCGGACAAGAGCATGATAACCCGATTTCGTACTATACATACCATCATTGGTGTGAGGCCTGACAATATTATCTTCCTTTTCCAGATGAAGAACCGGGATTAATGAGATTCGTTAACCAATTTTTTTGGCAAATCTTAGATATAATGTTTGAATCCCATCCAGTCATGTTCTTGTTGAATAGTTGCACCACTACCTCTACATTACAATTCGTAGGTTTTTCCATGGTTATATTTTTTCCAGTCCACTTATCATTCCAAACATTGATAGTCAAAGCATTTTTGACTTGCCAAATACATTCTTTTTTGAGTAGCTCTACAGTCTACACCCTTGAAAATACTTTCCCAACTCCACAGTCTCTTTTTTTCCACTTTACATCCTACATCGTCGAATTCGGGTGATATATACCTTTGAGTACTTTTCTGACAAAAGAATCTAGGTTTTTGAGAATCATCAACGCTTGGTTAGCAAGCAGTGCCAAATATATTTTTTGGAAGTTCCTAAAACTGATTCCTCCGATAGATCTTGCAATTTTTTTCCACGCTAGCCAATGAATCCTTTTCTTGTCCAAAGAATTCCACCAAAAAATTACAACAAGGCTCGATTTTTTTTTGCATAAAGTCTTTGGGAACTCAAAAATAGACATAACATAATTCTGAATTGCTTGTAACACCACCTTGATAAGGACTTCTTTTCTGCCATCCGAGAGCAAATATGCGAACCAACTAGCTGATTTAGTGAGAAGACGATCCTTGATGTAGTTAATATTTTCTGTTTTAGCCCTCTTAAGTGTTAGCAGAATAGCCAAATATTTTCCAAGTGAGTCTGCCTTCTTAATTGCCAGTAATTTTGAAAATTCTTTCATTTTGTCCTTGCCGATTCCTTTATTGACTAAGATTAAAGGTTTAGAAAGATTAACTATTTGTACAGAAGCTTTGCGATATTCAATAATTGTTTTTTGAATTCTTCAATCTTTCGTATCAACAAATAACAACGCATCATCGGTAAAAAGGAGGTGAGTCAGTTTCAGACAGTTCCTTGTAATACCAACCCTTTTGATTACACCTTCTCTGCACTTGTAGTTGATAAGGCTAATAAGGCCTTCAGTCATGATTGAAAACCAATATCGGCAAGTGTAAATAACCTTGTCTTATTCCTTGATTTGGGTAGAATTTCTTAAGTCTTTCGCCATTAACTCTATCTTGAGACGAAACCTACGATATACAATTATGAATTGAATCCCTCCACTTTTGGAAGAAATCAAGTTTTTCCATTATTTTTCTGAGAAATTTCCAATTCACCTCGTCGTACGCTTTTCCATATCAAGTTTGATAGTTGCGTATCTTTTCTTCGCCTAGTGTTTTGTGTTAAAAAAGTAAGATATCTCTTGCGCGATTAGTATATTATCTTGTATTTTTCTACCTTTGATGAAAGTAGATTGCAATGGTGATATGATGTTATCCATGAAAGTTTGGAGTTTGAGGGCTAAAATTTTTGCAATTATTTTGTAGCTAAAGTTAATGTAGAAAATAGGTCTATAGTCTTTCACCGACTCTTATGTGTGGCATTTTGGGATCAGAGTTATTAACATGTCATTTATTTTCCTTAGAGATGTATTATCTTTGAAGAAATAAATGACATATATGAACTGGGTAAATTGATATCCACGTCTATTTTTGATTTTTTTAAATTTTAATTTTTTGTTTTACGTATTGCTATAATAAACAAAAATAGATTTGTCAATTTCACCACACGTCCGCGCCCATTAATTTTTGTGAAATTCATAATTAATTCCAAAAATAAAATAAAAAATAATTACTTGATTTTGGGAATTTGCTTGATTGAATGTTTAAATTACTTATATTTTCTGTTACCTTATGTTAAATAGTTTTTCTTTACGAGGGCCTCATAATTGAATTGCCTTAAATTATAAATTATACCTAGAAGAGGGGGAAGAGGGGTTTATAAGTGGATTAGATAATAAGAGTGTGATGATATCTACGTGGTAACGAATTTAGGCAGGATGGAATACGTGAAATAATGTAATAACTGTGTGAATAAATAGATATGGGTAATTATTGTACCACACTTGGTATGTCATAAAAATAGAGGTAGAGAAAAAGTAATTTCTTTTTGATCTCAAACTTGATATAATATTCTATTGTTTTTGGATTAAAACTAACTTTATAAATCACAAATATACCCTTATCATATTGGATCAAACAAATCAATTAAATTTATTTTACCTCGATCATGAACTATGCTAGGGTTTTTTAAATATCATTTAAATTAAATAGAAAATTTGGAGGAAATTTTGGATTTAAAATTTTATATTTGAATTTATGAAAATAATGGATATGATTGAAATGCATTTTTAGCAAAATAGAAAAATTGAAGAATATCATTTAAAGAAAAATTATTTTAAAATTTTAGTCCATTCTTAAATTTTTTTCTTGTAATTTATTTTAGTCTAGGGTGTTTAACAGTAATGCTATATATCACCCTTTCACCTCTTCACCACTTATGTAGAGCCTATGTGATATTAAATAAAAAAAGAAAAAAAAGTTATTTAAAAAAATATCATGATTAGTTTTTAAAATCTTTACATAAGTTCCACATAAGTGGTGAATAGGTGAAGGGGTGATATATATCATTACTGTTAAAATTATTTAATTTATTTTACCATCAACAACCATGTTAATAAAGTACGTCAAAGTTTAATTATAAAAAAGGATTTTTGTCTATTAATATTAAGAGTAATGATATTTGTCACCCTTTTTGTATCACCCTTTTATCACCTCCTACATGTATGCCTACATGGACACTACTACAGATCGGGGTTTTACCCACGACAGTTTACCGACGATACGTAAAGTCGTCGGTAAACTTTTGTTATTTACCGACGACACAGGATTGATTACCCACGAGAAACCTTCCGCCGGTAATTTACCGACGCCTGTGATCGTGGGTAAACGACGAAACGCCGTCGTTATTTATTTATTTATTTTTAAATTTTTTTTGCTTGGATTTGTCGTCGTTAGGTTACCGACAGTTTGAAAAGGCGTCGTTAAATTCTTGTTTTTAGCGACGACGCGTTAAGTTTACCGACGACTTTACGTGTCGTCGGTAAATTTGACGTGCATATATGCGAACAGCCTGTATTTTTTTCTCCTTAAACCCCAAAACCCCCATTTTTTTCTCCCAATTTCTCCCAAAAACATCAATCAAACTCATTCAAATTTTTTGCAATACCTTCTCCAATTCATATCTAACCATTTGCAAGCTTATAATCAAGGTGGGGCATCATCAACACACAATTTCATCTACAAATATTAGGTAAATTCTTGATTTTTTTTTTATTATGATCATATTTGGTGTAATTCTTGCAATGTTATGGGTTTAGGTTTATTATTACATTATCAAGGTTGGGACTTCATTATCAATATCCAATTTCTTCCACCAATTCGAGGTATTTTCTTAAAATTTCAAACTTTTTAATTTATTTTTTTATGCATGAATTTTGAATTGTGTATTAGTTGCTATATATATAGGTTATTATTTTGTATATTTTTTGATTGTCTTGTTATATATTGTGTATAAATCATGCATACATTTATTTATTTCATATATTATATTTCATATATTTTTTTATTTGTGTATTTATTTATGTGAAATTGTTTATATATTTATTGTGTTGTAATTTTATTTATTTATTTATTATGATGTAATTTTATTTATTTATTTATTTATTTATTTATTTGGGATGTAATTTTATTTATTTATTGGTTTGTATTTATATTCAAGCCATTGGGTTGTAATTTGTGTTATTTATATTCATTGTGTTGTAATTTTTTTTTCATTTTATCAATTGGGTTGTAATAATTATTTATTTTATTTTCATATGAATGTAGTTGTCTAGCTATCTAAGATTGTTGTAAAGAGATGGCTTTGGATAAGAGTTGGATGGATGCTACGGATTTATTCGATCCAAACTATCTTGTTGGGGTTTTGGGTTTTATCGCATATGCAAAACAACATTCGCAATATGGAGATCTTATTTATTGCCCGTGTAACTATTGTAAAAATAATCGTCAATTAGCCTCTCGGACGGTTACGAACCACCTTTACAATGAAGGGATTATGAAGTCGTATCGGGTTTGGATAAAACACGGTGAGCAGCCGGTCGTTCCCGAAGAAATCCCTATTCCGAATAGAGTTAATGAAATTGCCGAGGTTTATGACGATGTGAGACACAGTTACGATGTTGGCGGTCATCAGGGTGACACCGAGATGAGAGACGCAGAAATTCCAAGTAGTTTCGAAAAACTGTTTAACGAATTGGAGACAGAATTATATCCGGGTTGTAAAGCGATGAGTTCATTGAACTTCATTGCCAAGCTTATGCACGTAAAGGTAAAGAACAAGTGGACTAACACGTCATTCACCGAGCTATTGGAGTTGATTGGTCGTATTTTGCCCAAACCTCACACTTTGCCCGATTCGTATGATTCATGCAACAAGAAGTTGAAAAGCTTGGGTATGGGGTATATTACCATCAATGTTTGTTTGAACGATTGTGCCATATTTTATAAAGAGTATAAAGACCTCGATAAGTGTCCAGTTTGTGGCGAGTCTAGATGGGACCCAAAGAAGGGTATCAAAGTACCACATAAGAAGCTCCGCTATTTTCCGATTGCTCCCAGGTTACAGCGACTATACGCTTCAAAGCACACCGCTGAAGACATGATTTGGCATCATACCGGTAAGAGTGCCGATCCGGATGTGTTGCGTCATCTTGTTGATGGTGATAGTTGGAAGAGATTTGCAGCGCTACACCCTGAGTTTGCTAGCGAACCTCGTAATGTATTTTTGGGTCTCGGTATCGACGGGTTTTGTCCTTTCTCTATGCAAAACAACTCGTATAGCATGTGACCTGTTATATTAACCGTCTATAACTTGCCACCGTGGGTATGCATGAAGGAAACCACTTTTCAGCTTTGTTTGTTGATTCCGGGTCCTCGTTCGCCCGGTAAGGACATGGATGTTTACCTCCACCCTATGATAGATGAGTTGGACGAGTTGTGGAGTAAAGGGATCCTTACGTATGATTCCCATACAAAACAAGAGTTTACTATGAAGGTTTGTCTGTTGTCCACCACCAATGATTTCCCCGCTCGGTCATACACTTCAGGATGGTCGGGTCAAGGTTACATGGCTTGCCCGGAATGCATGGATTCCACACCGTCATTGGGTGTGACAAAAGGCGTGGTTTACTTTGACCATAGACGTTGGTTACCCTTCGGACATCGGTTTAGAAAAGATTATGTTTCGTACCCGGCAACCAATTTTACTAAGCGACCGAAGAAATATAGTCCAGCTAGTATTCAGACACAGTTAGATGGTCTTCCTATTGTGTTTCCCGGCAAACACAAGGATTTTGGAGGCAAGGTGACGAAGACTACAGGTCCTCGCCAGAATAATTGGAAGAAAAAGAGTATTTTCTATCGTTTACCTTATTGGTCCGAAAATCTGTTGAAACATAACATTGATGTCATGCACTGCGAGAAAAACGTGTGTGATGCTCTTCTCGGTACAGTTATAGCAGTCGATGGGAAACCAAACAAAGATAACGTTAAGGCGCGGGAAGATCTTAAGAAAATGAAATTCAGGAAAGAATTGTGGTTGGCAACAGTAGGAAAGAAAACGATTCTAAAACGTGGAAAGTATACGTTGTCAGCGGAGAAGAGGAAGTTGTTTCTTGAGTGGTTACAGGTACAGAGGTTTCCCGATGGATTCGCGTCTAGTATGAGGAATAACGTTCACGCCGATACGGGGAAGATCATTGGAATGAAATCTCATGATTGTCATGTTATGATGCAGTACCTTTTTGTTTGTTGTCTCCCTGGGCTTCTAGATGATAAATCGATTAGCGACGCAATTATTGGGTTAGTTAACGTGTTTAGAGTCGTTTGTAACAAGAACCTGAGTAGGAAAGAGTTGGTGGATGGTAAGGCGAAAGTGGTTGAAGTGATGTGCAAGTTAGAAATGATCTTCCCTCCCGCGTTTTTTGATATCATGATCCACTTAGTGATTCACTTATATGATGAAGCGTTGTTAGGGGGCCCGGTTCAAATGCGGTGGATGTACCCATTTGAAAGGTATTTGAAGAAGTTGAAAGAGTATATTCGAAACCCGGCTAGGCCTGAGGGTTCCATAGCCGAGGGTTACGTGGCGGAAGAGACGTTGACTTTCATATCGCGGTATCTTAGTGAAGAAAAAACAAAGTTCAACGATCCAGGGAGATACAACGAACAACTGCCAGAACCAAAAGAGATATCCGTTTTCAATTCTCAGTGTACTCCTATTGGCAAGAAAGAGTCAGTTGCTTTACCAGCTCTTCAGAAGGAGCACGTCAGTTGGTATATTTTGAATAACTGCGACGAGCTCGAACCATATAGGACGTAAGTAACGTTTCTTTATATCTATATATATATATATATATATATATATATATATATAAATATATATATTTATATATATATAAATATATAAATATATATATATATATATATTATATAAATAAATATATAAATATTCATTAACTTATTTATATTCATTTATGATTTTAGTGAACACAAATCCACACTTACGGGAACGGGTGACGAAATAGAGATTATGCATCGTCAACGGTTTAAGAGTTGGTTTTTGGAAAAGGTATGTACTTTAGACGTTGGTTTAAACATAATCTACTTATGTCCGAGGTTCTTAGTATTATTTATGTATGACAGGTTCATGGGATGAAAGAGTCAGGTGATGTATTAGCTACCACTGAGATGGTATCCTTGGCCATCATGTCTTTTGGTGCGGTGGACAGATACGAAGATAGACCATGTTATGGAGAATTAGTGAAAATATTGGAGGTTAATTACACTAAAGGGTGCTCAGTTGTCTTATTCGTTTGTAAATGGTACAAAATGGCTGAATCAAGGACAGAACATGGGGTAACCTTTATTAACACGACAAACTTTGAGTGGGAAGACGAACCATACATTTTAGCATCGCAAGCCAAGAAAGTATTCTACATTGACGAGATTAGTGCGAAGAAATCAATGAAGGGTTGGAAAGCCGTTTGGGAAATAAATGATCGTCACGGATGGAGTCCCGAGTTATGGGGTTCGGAATCACTATCTACAAACAACGAGAGCATTAGTATACCTTTGGTTAACACTGAGACGGTTTCCGAACCGGAGAACTTGGCAACTACCGAGGAGATCGAGATTGACCCAGCTAATTTTCGTATTGAGATGGCTTTTGAAATGGTTATTGATGAAAACCAGGAAATCAAAGACGACACGTGGGAGGAATATGGTGATGAAGAAGAACCTATAGAGGTTAATAGCGATGATGAACCTATTGATATTAGTGGATATGAAACTGATTAGGATATTTTGTATTTGTATTTTAGTCTTAGTGCATTTTGATATTGTTTGACCCTGAACTGTTGACCAAACACCTCGAACACTAACATTTGACCCTTAACTGTTGACTAAACACCTCGAACACTAACATTTGACCATAACTGTTGACTAAACACCTCGAACACTAACATTTGACCATAACTGTTGACTAAACACCTCGAACACTCAAGTTTGACCCTAACTGTTGACCAAACACCTCGAACACTCAAGTTTGACCCTAACTGTTGACTAAACACCTCGAACACTCAAGTTTGACCTTAACTGTTGACCAAACACCTCGAACACTAACATTTGACCCTTAACTGTTGACCAAACACCTCGAACACTAACATTTGACCCTGAACTGTTGACCAAACACCTCGAACACTAACATTTGACCCATAACTGTTGACTAAACACCTCAAACACTAACATTTGACCATAACTGTTGACTAAACACCTCGAACACTCAAGTTTGACCCTAACTGTTGACCAAACACCTCGAACACTCAAGTTTGACCCTAACTGTTGACTAAACACCTCGAACACTCAAGTTTGACCTTAACTGTTGACCAAACACCCCTAACACTAACATTTGACCATAACTGTTGACTAAACACCTCGAACACTAACATTTGACCCTTAACTGTTGACCAAACACCCCTAACACTAACATTTGACCATAACTGTTGACTAAACACCTCGAACACTAACATTTGACCATAACTGTTGACCAAACACCTCGAACACTAACATTTGACCCTAACTGTTGACTAAACACCTCGAACACTCAAGTTTGACCATAACTGTTGACTAAACACCTCAAACACTAATTTGTGTGTGTATATCTTAATCCCAACAAGGATTAAAAAAAGAAAAGAAATCAGGAAAAAAATATTAAAAAAAAAGAGGTTACCGACGACATTAAACCTTTACCGACAACATTCTTGAATTGAATGTCGTCGGTAAAATTTTAACGACGACATTCTATTCAAGAATGTTGTCGGTAAAGGTTTGCCGACGAAATTCAATACCCCAAGTCGTCGGCAAACGCAAATCCAAATTTTATTGGCCAAAAGTGGGCGGTTCTTTTTTCCCGCCCAAGGGTTTACCGACGACTTGCGAAAAGAAGTCGTCGGTAAACCAAGACACGCAACAGTCGTGCGTACGACTGTTTGACGCGTGTCACGTTTAGCGACGAGTATGCCCTGTTTACCGACGACTTGGCTTGTCGTCGGTAAACAATTATTCTATTAAACCCTACCGAGCTTCATTTCTGAAACACAAACACACCAAAACACTCTAAAAAAAGTCGATTCCGAGGAAGAAGGAGCTGTTCCGAGCCATTCCAACACCCCTATAACATCAAATGTAAGTGATTCCATGCCAAAACTTAATCATTTCTTCAATTTTTTTTTCATTTTTCTAAATCAAATCCTAACTTTTTTTTTGTTTTTGATTTTCCTCTACTCTTGCTTGGCATGGATTGCTGGATATATTCAACATAATCTCCACGTAACAGGTACCACAAATCCGAAACAAAACCTATTTTTTTTTAATTTTCGAATTGAATTTTTTTTTTAATGTTCTATTGAATTTCTTGTTAATTCCGAGATTCTGTGATGGATTTTAGATTCTGAATATGTATTTTGTTGTTAAATATACCATGTAACATGATTTTTTGTTTAATTTTTAGAAAAATTAGGGTTTGGTATAGAAATGTTATTTTTTGCTTGATGTTCAGAAATGTAAGGATTAATTGTTAATTTGTGTAAGTTAAATATGTTGATATTGGTGAAATTTATGGAAATATGAAAACTCTAGGGACTAAAATACAATTTAGGGACTAAAATGCCATTTAGGGACTAAAATGCAATTTAAAAAATTTTACATTTTTTAAGAAATTAGGGTATTTTAGGCAAATATGAAAACTATAGGGACTAAAAATGCAATTTAGGGACTCAATTTAAAAACTATGAAAAATATATCTTTTTTAAAATTTATATGGGTGTTTTTGTAATTTTTAATTAAAAAAGGTCAAAAATGCAATTTATAATAAAAATCTAATTTATTAATTTTATTTAAATTATAGATGGCCGATGTGATGCCTAACTACCACCGGGGTGACGGGAACGGAGAAGATCCGAACCCGAATCAACCCCCGAACTTGAACGATTGTAATCAGCCGACTGGTAAATATAAATTAATTTATAAAATTCAAGTAATATAAATTACTAAATTAAATAATATACTATTCTTAAATAGTTAAGCGAAAGAGGAGACCCCGAAATGTCTCGACTCTCAAAACCGCCAACGATGCTAAGGAGAAGCTAGGTGGGCCCCTTCCGGTAGATTTCTGTATCCTCGATGACACGTGGAACCCATTCGGAGAATATGGGAAACACGTGGCCCAAGTAGTGGGTCTCGCGGTTCGAGAATCAGTCCCTCCCTACTACCCCTCGTGGAGTGCTGTTCCACCCGTACTAAAGAAAGTGATCCTCGAAAAACTCGAGGAGTTCTTCAACCTCGAGGAGTGGAGGGCCCGCAAAGATTGGAAATTTATTAGCGGGAAGCTAACCCAGTCTCAGTCCGCTGCTTACAGACGGTGGAAGTATGACTTGAAGGCCGATTATGGCGATTCGGATGAGTGTCCACCTGATGTGCTTCCCGAGGATTGGGAGCTAACCCTTGAGATGTTTCATGACCCGAATAAGAAGGTAAAATTTTAATTTAATTATTTTATTATTAAATTATTGTTTATTTATTTTTTTAAGTTGAATTGTAACAGGCTCAGTCGGAGATTAATAAGAAGAATCGGCAGAACCAGAAGAAGCCGAACAAGTCTGGTTCTCGGAACCAAACCCAGACCCGCCATGAGATTATCGAGGTATAATTTGTTAAAGTAAAAATAAATTTTATTAGTTATTTAATTTAATTTTTTAATAATTATATTTTTTTATGTATATTTTATAGGGTAAGCTGAAGATTAATACGAAGGAGCCCCTGAGCTATATAGACGAGCAGACCTAAGAGGAGGTCCCACTTCCACAGATGGGCGGATACTTCGAGTACTTGGGCTATGATGGGGCGAAGGGCAAATGGGTCGATGATAGATGGGAGCAGGCTAGTGTAAGTTTTTATTTAACTTTAAATTTATTTCTTTGTTAGTTTTTATTTAACTTTAAATTTATTAATTATTTATTTTAAATTGTTTTATTAAAGGGACTTTATCGGGAGAAGCTTAAGGAGCGGGTTATCGAGACGGGGACCCAATCGGCTGAGGATGTTCCAGTGGAGGAGCAGATAGGAGCGTTGAAGGAGACGGTTCAGGAGGTGATGAAACCGGCTAAGAGTAGACACTGGATCCCTTCGATCGGAGCTGTCTTCAAGAAAAAGAAGGACCCGAAGCCGCCTGTTTCGGACGAGATCGCGAAGAAGAACGCGAGAAAGTTACAGCGGATATTCGACGGGATGAACGAGCTCCGCGCAGTCCAAGGATTACCTCCTATGCCGGATGACGATGCTACACCGAGCTCCTCTAGGTCCGATGATTTTTTCACGAAGTTGCTCAACGGCCTCAATGAATCTCGTGAAAAGAATGGCCTCGATCCGATCTCCGATGAAGAAGAAGATGAAGATAGTAGTGATCGAGGAGAAGATCGAGGAGAAGATCTATCGGGCCCGTGATTGATTTTTGTTTAAGACTTTTATTTTATTTAAGTTTATATTTTTGACTTTTATTAAGTGTTTATGTAATATTTTGACTTTTAACCCCGGGGTTTGACTACCTGGGTTTATTTATCTTTTTATGAATATAATCCATGATTTCTATTTATATTCATGATTTCATAGTATATTAATTTATAAAAAATCGAAAAACCAATTTAAATTAAAAAAAAAATTTAAAAAAATTAAAAATTAAATTTAAAAAAATTAAAAAATAAAATAAAAATCACAATACCGACAACATTCATGTAAAGAATGTCGTCGGTAAAGATTTAAAAAAAAAATTTAAAAAGCACAACAACGACGACATTCATGTAAAGAATGTCGTCGGTAAAGATTGTAAAAAAAAAAAAAATATTATTTACCGACGAAACACAAAAAAATAAAATTGTCGGTAAATTATTAAAATTCAAAAAAAAAACTATTTAATTATCTGGATACCGACCACGTCGTCGTCGGTAAGTTGTTTATTTACCGACAAAAACGTGTGTCGGTAAAGTGATGCGTTTTACCGGCGCCATGTCAGGGAGTCGTCAGTAACTTAATGTTTACCGACGAAAACATTTCCGTCGGTAAAAGTTGCTGTGTTATCGACGAGGAGCCAAAACAGTTGTCGGCAATCATGATTTTACCGACCAACTTCTAGGGACGACAGGTTACCGACGAGTGGTCGTCGGTAAACCTGTTTACCGACGAATTTGAGGTTTTTACCGACGACAGCTGTCGTCGGTAAATACGCGACCTGCTGTAGTGGGACCAATGAATTGATTTCTCTATCCTATTTTAATAATAAAATCTCATTCTTAATATAATAGAATGACTAATATTATAAGAACAATAGAGTAACTATTACCATATTTGTGGGGTTATTATCATATTTGTGAGATTAAATTTTTTATGGTACTCAAAATTCTATTTTTGTAATCTCTTACAATACATAGGAATAAAATATATCTCATATTGAGATAGATAGTTGGCCTAGTGGTTAGGTTACTCCGCAGAGACCAAGAAGTCCTGGGATCGAATCTCATTGGAGTCGAAATGACTCCGAGCACAAAGTGGCTCTCTCATGTACTCAAAAAAAAAAATATATCTCATATTAACATTCGATTCAAAAATATATTACTACGTACAAATCACACTTTATGAATATTTGTTACCTTTAATTAGAATAAGAAAGATCTTAGGAATTTGCATGAGTATTAAATGAGAAGCTATCTTGGCCAAATCTAGACTGGTGCGTGGTTGTTCTGGCAAGTTGCGAAGAATAACCTAAGTGAGATAATCTCATAATTACTGAAATAAGAAAATCTGAAAATTTTGAGAATAAGGTCATCGTACCATGAGATGAGTATAGCTCCTTAGAGAGAATAAGCTTTAGATTTTCCTCATCTTCAAATTTAAAAAACAAGCCAACCAAACAAGCCAACCGCTCTGGAGGCCTTTGAAATCTACAAACCACATTCCATTTCTTCATGATTTTCCGAATATCCGTTATATCCTTACCCGCTTTCCGGTTACATTACCTATAAGAGAATAACTAAAAACTTGCTCGATGGTTAAAATGTCGATCTCAAGTAATTGAAGTTTTTCCTCTTCGATATTAAAATTCCATTTCCATCGAATTTCTTCTATTGTTGATAAGCACGCTCTTATTATCCGACTTATTACCTACCTTATCCTCCATTTGGGTTAAACCCGGACTCGTCGTATTGACGATCAATTTATCAGGCATGTTCACGGGTTTCTAGAAGATCGTCTCACATATTTACCACATTCTTTGATGTATAAGGTGTTTCGTAATGGGGTCCTTGTTAGTCTCAAATGAAAGTTCATTAGCATGTTCAAGTGAACTAGGATCCTTGATCAAGGAGTCGCAAGATCCTGCTGTGAGAAGCTGTCAAACAGTGGCAGAAAGTTCTAGCGAATTTCCCCAAAGCATTATTTTAGGCAATTCATCGACCACTTGTCGGTTCATAAATTTTCTCATGTGCTAGACATGAAAAAGCTAACTAAATCCTCCAGTTTATCCTTATTGAAAGCAGCATTCGCACAAACCACTTGTAATCTTGCTCCCAGCGACTTTTTCCTTAATTTAATTCTTCTGTGATTACTGTTCGAATGAGAGTGCGTAGTACCTTCCAATTCCCCATAACGGCCAGCAGCTGCAGTAGTATTTAAATGGGCCAAAATGTCCACTAAGCTTGAGTCGAGCGCTAGCTTTCCAATAAGTGAAAGTGGAGGTGAGAGATTACCATAGGAAACCAAGGTGTGAGGAGAGAAATAAAGTAGGTGACAACAAGCCAATGGAAAGCCATCAAAAACCTGTTCCGGAGATTTATTAGATTGCGAGAGGCAACCCATAGTCTCGAGTGGTTAAAGCTCCGGATTTATCCGAGGTGTGAAATTTTGTGGCGGTTTCGGAAGTACCAAAGATGTATCTTCAGGATCTAATTTAGCGGAACAAGATCGTCGTTTCTTGCTTGATTTAGAGCGAGTAACCATATCGAAAAAAGTTTAACATAGACGCTAGATCGAAAAATTAGGAGGAGATCCTCTAACTTTTCTTTAATTTCTCTTTTTAGAGTGAATAAAAAGATATGAAAACCCTTTCAAATGCATAAGAGTAATTTGATCTTTCCTCTAATAGTCCGTTAAAAACATAGACCGTCAGTTTGTGGAAACCGTTCAATGATAGAGTTAGTATTCGTTATTATAGTTCGAGGGGGAGAGGGGGAGAGTGTTTCAGCTTTTTTGACAGATAATAGAAGGGGTCTTTTTGGTTTTTGCCTTAGATAATTTTTTTAATATTCCATAAGAAAAGATAGCTTGTAATTTTATGCTACAAATATTGACCTAACATTGATTAATGACTTAATTGTATTCATAATTGACGTAGTTATATGTGTAATAACGAGTCTTAGTAAAGCGGATAGTAACTTGTAGGCCACTTGACTTTGTTAAAATACTTTTATGCTTATTAACAAACTCCAGGATCTTACTTTGATCGGGTTGAGACTTGAGAAACTGATAAAAAGTGTAGGTAAGAAAATTTCTGAGACTTTAATATATGTATCTTTTAGAGTAACTATATTCAAATAATGTTGCCGCTAATAAGATCTACAATGCTGTAGGTTTTGTTAAGCATGAGGGAAATTTTGGGAATACTGTATTTTAGTAATTATATATGAAATATATAGTTTCAGAGTTAATAGTATAGTCTTGACAGGCCGATACGCGTGTAACCAAAACAGTCCTTTATGAATCTTGTACTGTGATTCAAGTTCAAGTCTGACTCAATGAATCTATTTTTATGTACATTTGTAATGATAAAAGAATTAAGCTGTTAATGAGAAAGATATATATCTCCCAACTCTAACCTTAACAGGAAAAAAAAAATTGTTTCAAGGTGGAACTTGGAGAAAGTATTAGGGATATAGGTGAAAGATATCTTATTGTTGATTAAGTAAAAAAATAAAAAAGACTGACTCAATGCGGATATAAATTTTATTTGAATATCGATTACTATTTCAATGAAAATGATGCTGAAATTGACCCATCAAAATACACTTGAAAGACTCAGCTGTGAGATGAAATTTATAAATTTTAGCAAGCTATACGACTTGTAATAAAAAAATAAATTATTTTGTCACTCATTCAAACATTCTTACTATAAATACAATTGAAGGAGCTAAGATTTATACGATATCCACCACATCTTGACCTTATTTCCTATAGCTACTACTACTTTACAATTTCCACAATGAGCAAAATTTCGACAGTGTTGTGGTTTTTTTTAATATGTGTTATCTCTGGGTCTGTACAAGTTTACTCTATTGATATACCTGATGATAGAAAGGTAATTTTATCTACAAGTTGTTGGTTTATATATAGATTTTTTTATGTAAAACTTTCATTTAAATTTTACATTTAAATGCTTGCTTTTCTTCATGCAGTCTTACATTGTTTATATGGGTGAGAAGCCTACTGGTGTCTTTCCTGCCTCGGAACGTCACACGAACATGTTAGAAAGTGTTCTCGGCAGGTTTTGAACTTACTTATCCATACCTTTTGATTTTCTAAATTCTTTTGCATTTTTCTATTTATAAATGGAAAAACATATAATCAAGAATTGTGTATAATTCAAATATTATGCCATAGATGATGACAAGACATAAACATATAACCTAGGCTATAATTCATCTAAAAATTTATGGAGAGAGATCTTTAATTTATATATCTATATATATGACGATCATTTGTATGTTGCGAATTTTGTTCATAGTGGCGCATCGAAATCTCTACTCCACAGTTACAAGAATTTCAATGGCTTTGTGGTTAAGCTTACAGACAGAGAGATGCAGCGAATGTCTGGTCCGTGTCACGATCAAACAAATTTACTTTTGTAATTTTTTCTTTCATATATAAAAATATCTAAGGTGTAGTAATTAATAATATTATTAAAAATGAATATTTCAGGCATGAAAGGAGTGGTTTCTGTGTTCCCTAATGAAGAGAAGTTTCTCCAGACAACAAAGTCATGGGATTTCATGGGTTTCACCCAACAAGCTGTTAAACGATCAACCAAACAGAGTGACGTTATCATTGGAGTACTTGACACTGGAATTTGGCCTGAATCTGATAGTTTTGATGACACTGGACTTGGTCCACCCCCAGCCAAATGGAAAGGAACTTGCGATAAGGCTTTGAATTTCACTTGCAACAAGTAAATACTAATATGCACAATATTTTAATTTAGTTGTTCAGATATCAATCGGTTTTATTGTATTTTTTGCGCTTAATTAACCCAACTGTTATCCTTCATAATTGTCAAAATTTGCAGCAAAATCATTGGAGCAAAATACTATCGCAGCTTGGGATTTTCTGATAATTTAGTGGATATTAAGTCTGCAAGAGATATTGAGGGACACGGAACTCATACTGCATCTACAGCAGCAGGTCGGATAGTTGACAAAGCAAATATAAAGGGGTTGGGCGTTGGAACAGCTAGAGGTGGTTCTCCAGAGGCACGTATTGCCATATACAAAATTTGTTGGAAGAGTGGTGGCTGTCAAGATGCTGATACTCTTGCTGCGTTTGATGATGCTATAGATGATGGGGTTGATATTATATCTCTATCAGTTGGAGGAAAGATTGCTAGAAATTATTTTATGGATGTATATGCAATTGGATCATTTCATGCTATGAGAAAAGGAATCTTAACAGTACATTCAGCGGGTAATGATGGTCCAGAATATGCAACCACAGCAAGTGTTGCCCCATGGTTACTATCAGTTGCTGCTAGTACTATTGACCGGAACTTTGTCACCAAAGTTCGATTGGGTAATAAAGCCGTTTATAAGGTGAAAATCCCCATAATAACAATTATATTCCTCTTTAGTATTTCTTTTTGTTACATGGGAGAGCCACTTTTTGGACTCGGTGTCATTGACACGGTTCAAACCTGTACCGTCTAGATGGATAACCAAGACTCTGTCCAGTTGAGCTAACCCCAACGGGTTCTTTAGATATTTTTTTGAAAGAGTAATGCTATATATCACCTCTTCACCCCTTAACCCTTTATGTGGACCCTATGTGGAGATTTTAAAAACCAATCATGATTTCCCTTTCTTAAATTACTTTTTTCTCTCTCTTTTATTTAATGCCACATAGACTCCTTATAAAAGGTAAAGGAGTGAAAGGGTGATATATAGCATTACTCTTTTTGAAAACCTTAATCACAATTTATTACATGTAACTCTTGTGACATTAATTAGGT
This sequence comes from Nemophila menziesii, assembly GCA_029959085.1. Lineage (NCBI taxonomy): Eukaryota > Viridiplantae > Streptophyta > Magnoliopsida > Boraginales > Hydrophyllaceae > Nemophila > Nemophila menziesii. The sequence goes on along the minus strand of JARWIR010000012.1, from coordinate 1,059,710 downwards.
CCTTGATTACATGTGGTTTTCAATTTTGTAATCTTGGAACATCATACATTTAAGGTTAATTTACAAAGCTGGATTATATGTTTTCTTCATTTATGATTGGAGAGTCATATGACTTGGGTAAATATTGATTTCATTAGTTCAGTTGCTCTTGTTATGAGAAGTGTGTTCGTCTCCCGTCCAATATAAACCCTAAGAGATACTTCTTAATATAAATTTCAAGATTAACAAACATTTCACTTCCTTTACTACCTTTAGTGAGACATTTGTTTTAGTTTTATTGGATAATTGATATCAAAATTTTGCATGATCAAAATACTGACATATTTATTTTATATATATATATATATATTTTAACCATTGCAGGACTAATTTAGAGTAGTGTTTTTTGTATCTATGCAGGGAGTTGGTATAAACACATTTCACCTCAAAAAATCCATGTACCCTTTGATTTATGGTGGTGATGCACCCAATTCTACCGGAGGCTTTACAAGTGACGACTCTAAGTAATAATTATAAATATGTATCCGACACTTGAATTATTTTTTAATTCTTGGGTCTAACACAATTGTGATGTCTAATCCTTACAGGTATTGTCTGGAAAATTCATTAGATCCAAACTTAGTAAGAGGAAAAATTGTGTTGTGTCAGGGGTTGGTCAAGAAAGGAGTGGCACCATTTTTGGCTGGAGCAAAGGGCATCGTTACGACAGTTTCTTTGTTAGAGGATGATGCATTTCTTTCTCCATTGCCAGCTTCAGATCTTGATAGTGTTGAAGGAAGACATGTGTTCGATTATTATTCATCATCAAGGTAATGAATCCGGTGTACCATACATTTCACCTGAACATGTATCAACTTCCCTACAAATTTTGATATATGAAATCTAATCAATTTTGTTACCAATATTCTTTAGTAAACCGACTGCAACTATATTCAAGAGCATCGAGGTGACGGATGCTAAGGCACCATATGTAGCTTCCTTCTCATCAAGAGGTCCAAATAATATCACATTAGACCTTCTAAAGGTAAATAATTTTTATAAGATTAAATTAGAGCTTACCATATATTAATAAGATCCAGTTGAATTCCATATACTAATACATATTTGTATTGTATTTTTATTTACTAAAATCAAAGTAGAAAATTAACGAAATTGCAGCCAGATATAAGTGCACCGGGAGTTCATATATTAGCTGCTTGGCCACCGATTGCTCCGGCATCTGATATCGAAGGAGACAAGAGAAGTGTGAAATTTAACATTATTTCAGGTACATCAATGGCTTGTCCACATGTTAGTGGAGTGGCTGCTTATATTAAATCCTTCCACCCCACATGGTCTCCTGCTGCTATTAAGTCTGCCTTAATGACAACTGGTAATGATTATTATATTTTTCCAATCTTATTATACATCATTCAAATATTACCACTAGAGCATTTGCTCAGACAAGAACGGTGAGGGTGTTTTATGAAATTTTGAGGTCCTCTAAAAAGGAGGCTCAGACAATGGCCTATGTAGCCTAAAGCTAGTTTCAGCTGAGATATGACTTTGTTATATTAATATTAAATTACTATCTGATTTAACATCTATTTTCTATACCATGTAGCCGCTTCTATGGATAAAAGCAAAGATCCTCAAGGCGAATTTGCATATGGGTCGGGTAATTTAAATCCATTAAGAGTTTTAGACCCTGGTCTTGTTTATGATGCGGGTGTTTCAGACTATGTGAGTTTTCTATGTGGGCAAGAAGGATATACCACCAAATTAGTACGACTAATTACAGGAGATAACTCCTCTTGTTCTCCAACAACAAGTTCAAGTACTGCTTGGAATTTAAATGTACCTTCGTTTGCTTTTGTCGCATCTCCTTTTGTATCTTTCAGTGCCAAATTTACCAGGACGGTGACGAACGTCGGCCCATCTGCATCCACGTATCGTGCTATAGTTCAGCCCACTCCAAATGTTAAAATTCAAGTTGTACCTTCAGTTTTATCTTTTAATTGTGCTGGGGAAACTCTTTCATTTGTTGTGACTATCAAAGGAAAGATAGGACGATTAGCTTTAGAATCTGCTTCTTTGACATGGGATGATGGCTCACATAAGGTTAGAAGCCCTATTGTGGTATATTCTGTGACATAAGTCAAATAAAGTACTGGAATAATGTGTATATGTATAGCACTTGTGTGTTAATTCAGCAATGTTCAATAATGATATATGTAATAATGTAAACGAAAACTTCTTTCATATAAGATACATATCTATTTATCTTATGGTGTAAAAAGGAAGAAGATGAATAAATATTATATTTCAATAGTGTGTTTACAATGTGTTTTCTAGCTACTATATATAATGGCTTAGCTTAGTCTACAAGTAACACACTTTGCATACATATTGCACACACACAACTATATCTCTAAACGTGTTTGTTGTGATTGTTTGTCATCTTGTGTAACAATATTAGATGCTTTTGTGTGAGTTGTACTACGCTGTGGTGATGGTCCATTGCACTCTATGGAGTCTATCTTATCATTCATTCAAGTTGAGTATGTTGAGAAATGAAAACTTGAATAAAATGGATGCAAAGTGAGCAGCAACAAGACTTTTGGTGAAAATATCTGCAAGCTGAAGTTGAGAAGAAACATGATATATATATATATGAAGTAATTTAGATTTGACTTGTTTTCGAATAAAGTGAAAATAGAAAACGAAACATGTTGTACTTGTGTGATCATCAATGTCTCCTGCCCAATCACTATCGCTATATTCTACTAACTTCAAATTTCCAGAAGTAGGATATAAAATTCCATGATCTATGTACCTTTAATATATCATAGAATCATTTTTGCTATTTTAAAATGATAGATGGTCGGGGTTCTCTATAAAGCGACTAACAAGACCAATAACATATAGAATATCTAGTCTAGTGCAGGTTAAGTACCTTAGACTTTCAATCAAGCTTTTGAATAAGGTTGGATCGACCGATTCTCCACCTATATGCTTAGATAACTTATCAGGTCTGTATGGGTTTGTCAGCGAACATCGATCGAGGTGTGATCGACTCGCAATTCTCCATTTTGAATTTTTTCAGAACTTCTCTAGCATAAGTTTCATGACAAATGAAAGTTCCTTCATTACTTTATTGCACCTCGATCCCAAGATAATAAGACATCAACCCAATGTCTGTCATCTCAAACTCCTCGGTCATTTCTCTCTTAAATGAGGCAATCAATTCATCGTTATTTCCTGAAAATAATAAATCATCGACACAGAGACAAACTTTTAAGATATCGCCTTTTTCATGTGTCTTGACATAGAGAGCATGCTCGTGTGGACATTTATTGAAGCCCTTCTTCTAAAAATGTTGATCCATGCGACTATTCCAAACCCTTGGGACTTGCTTCAACTCATATAAGAACTTCTTCAATTTTAACACCTTATTTTCACTCCCTTTTAACAACATATCCTTCCGGTTGCTCTATGTAACCTACTCTTCAAGGTTGCATTCAAGAATGATGATTTAACATCGATCTGATAAATCTTCAACTTCATTATTGCTGCCAAGGAAATAAGAAATCTGGTTGTCTCCAATCGAACAACAAGGGCAAACACTTCGTCGTAATCAACCCCTGCTTTTTGTTTGTAACCCTTTACCACGAGTCTTTCTTTGTACCTTTCAATTTCTCCTTTTTTCATTTTCTTGATTTTGTAAACCCAGTTCACACCGATGGGTTTGTGCTTCGAAGGCAAGGTAGTCAGCTTCCAAGTTCTATTTTTTTTCGATAGCGGAAATCTCTTCATTCATGGCGCCTTTCAATTTGAAACTTCTACTTTATTCCTCAAAATATATAGGTTTGGTATCCGCAAAAAAACAAAACAGATTCGGGTTTCGATTGAGATCATAGATCTCTTGCAACGATCTTGTCTTCTAGGGTAATAATAGATTTTTCACCTTTTGACGAGGTCGGGCTCGGTAAGGATGACGATGAAGGTGGAGTAATCGACTCCTCTTGCTCATTCTCTTCATCTTCACTACATTCTTCGTTCGGTAAGAAAACAATTTTTTTCATTTTCTTGTGAACTCTATTCCCACAAACTTCTTTCATCAAACACGTCTCGACTAGTTCTCCTTGTCTTCTCAATAGGATCATACAATTTATAACCCTTTAATATATTGATCATACCCAACGAAGATAAACTTCTGACTTTTATCTTCGAGCTACTTCCGCTACAGATCTGGTACATGCATGTGTGCAATGCTTTCAAAGATCCTCAAATGTGACATGCTCGGCTTGTATCCACTCCAAACCTCCTCGGAGGTTTAATCTTCTACTCTTTTCTTCGGACAGGGATTCGAGAGATACACGGCACAATCGACAGCCTCGACCCAAAATTCTCTTGGAAAATTTTTACTCTTCAACATGGATCGAACCATATTTATAATGGACCGGTTCTTCCTTTCCACAACTCCATTTTGATATGGTCAATAAGGAACGGTGAGAGGTCTACGAATTCTTCTCGAAAAAATCCTTGAATTCATTTGATGTGAACTCTCCTCTTCGATCAGATCTCATCGCCTTGATATGATAGTCACTTTGTTTCTCCACGAGTGCTTTAAACTTCTGTAAAGCAGAGAATACCTCATATTTATTCTTCAAAAAATAAACCAAATTGTTTCCATATGAACCTTGCGTTGATACCAGTTTGTTGGAAGGTGGTGGGTTAATATAGGGGTGGAATCCGGATCTGAAATTTTTGATTTCCAACTTTTCCGATCCAAAAATTCCGATTTCGGAACAAATGTTTAAGGTTTCGAAATCCTAAAATTCTGATTTTTCTGAAAAAATCGGATCGGAATTGGAACTACATATAAATTTCCAAAATTTATGAGTTTTCCGATCTGATTTTATTTCCGAATTATATATTCGATCCAAATTCATTTTTGAATTATTAATTATATTTCAAAATAATATTGCATGGAGTATTTGAAACATGGAAATTAATGACCAATTTCTTTGGTCCTTGAAAACTTTTGGAACTTAAAAATCAAATTGGTTTATGTATCCACTGTCCAGTTATATTTTCAAAACTTTTTCAAAGTATACTTATAAATCAACTCAAGACTTGGTTAAATAAAAAAAAAAACTTAAGTTTATTAACTTCTCCCTTCCTTATATTATTGATAATATCTGTAAGGAAACCTTTAATAGATGAACAGATTCATGCCTTTGCCAACAAATTTCATATCACTAAAAATGTCTGGAAACCTGTTGATGTTGTTAACTACTTTAACATCCTTAATCGTTTCAATGATACTTATGGTCGAAATAAAGACAATCCAGCAATGCCTAGTGTGATCTTCTTTCACGAATAATGAAACAATGTTTTTGCATTTTCTCTAATATCTTATACAACATTGTTTTCACACTTTTTCTAACAACTTATAGGAAATTGCAGGATCGTTTTGAGGCTCGAAGGAAAGAATTTTTTGGAACAAAATTGCTGGATCCTTTTCCGAGACTTTTTTGCAATATTTGGTTTTTCATGTAATTGAAAAAGTAACAGTGATTTAGCATTGTTCTTTGAGCCAATTGTTGAGAAATGCCCATTAAAAAACTTATTTAGAAAAAGGTGCCTAGAATAAGACACTTTATAGAAAACAGCCTCATCCCAAAATACCCTTCCAAACAATAATAAAAAAAAAAAAAAAAAAAAAAGAAAATCAACTATTGGCTGCTGATTCTAAAATCGATTATTAAAAAAAAAAAAAAAAAAAAAACAAACTACAAACTTCACTTCACTCACGCAACACACACACACAATACAATACAGAATCTGAAACGTCAGAGAGGAGAGAGAGATTATCGGCGACGAAAAGAACGGCGAAGGCGAAGGCGGAACAGTGAGCGACGGCGAACGGCGGACGGCGAGCAAGCTACGCAACAACTCAGTCGATCAACGAAGAGATTCGACTAAAAAACACAGCAAAACCTATACGTAAGTGAAAACTCAAAAATAGTGCTATTTCTATGTTTATTTCTAGGTTTTTGATAGTATTTCACAAGTTAGAAACTGTTTTCGTCTGATTATTGAACAAAAACACAACACAAATATAGTGCATGTGGATTTTGTTTAATTTCTACCGATTTCTTAATAAGTTATAAACAAATTCTTACTGATTTATATATAAAAACAGAATTTAGATATTTCTAGGGTTTAAAATATGATTATTTGATGAATGTGCTCTATAAAGTTTAATCGATATGATCGAATGATGGAATAGAGTCGTAAAACGTGATTACTGTGTTAAACAAAGACCTATAGTGCAATTATTTGAATTTTTTTGAGGAATAACTGTAAAATATATATAAACAGGGTCCTTGCACTGAAATTTTGGTATATATTGTGCATATTATATACAGAATGGATAGTTTAGGGACTTTATAGTGTAATTAGTACAAATATATAGATAATTAGAAGGCAAAACATGTGTGTTATGCAGAAATGTAGTAGTAACTGTTTAAAACATGGAATTCCATGTTTTTTAACTGTATAAAACATGGAATTCCATGTTTTCTACAGTCACAAAACATGGAATTAACTCAAATTCAGACTACTAAATATATTTTCTTGTGCTTGGATATTGTGTAAAAACAGGTAAAAATGGCACCAAGAAGGAAAGAGAAAGATCAAGAAGAAGATGAAGAAGAAGGAGGAAAGAGGACATACAAGGAAACATACAAGTCAACTCTAGCTCCAATTGTAAAGTTAATGAATGATAACCCATTTGCTGAGCAACACCTAGAATGGTGTAAGGAAACACCATTCTATGAGCTATTGAAAGGATTATACAATCTGAAAAAAAGAAAAGGGAAGATTATACTAAGAAAGGGTGACATTATTACTCAAGAAATTATAAGGTGCTACTCAAATGAGAAAAAAGGATTTAAATTAGGACAAAGAGTAATAACTCTCAGAAGAGAAGATGTAGCAGTAATAATGGGAATTAAAGGTGGAGTAGAAGAATTCCCTAGTCTAACAAATGAAGAAGTTGGTGAATTTACAGAGTGGCATATGAAATACTTCGGAGAGGAAAAGAAGGTGACTGTACAAATGATAAAGGATGTGTTGAAAATTATGTTTGAAGACATTCAAGATGTGGACGGAGAAAGTGAAGAAGAAAAGAAGGAAAGAAGAGAAAGAATCGAGAAAGAAAGGAAGGCAGATTTCCCGCTATTAATGACGCTTTATGTAATGGGCAATGTAATGTACCCAACTTCAGGAAGTGTAGTTAAGAAAAGAGATGTCAGGACAATAGAAATGATAAGAGAAAAATTGACTGATTATGACTGGACGGGGAGACTGATTGATTTGTTAGAGGAGTCCTTGGAAGCTTATAGTAGTAGAAATCCGAAGAAAGTAATCGGATGTGTCACAGTGCTATTGGTAAGAAAAATAAATATGTTATACATATATATATTTATAAATTGTACTAATATAATAGTTTGTTATGTTTTGCAGCCTTGGTTGTACGAATACACAGATTTGGGAACTGAATTAAGGCCAAGAGCTTGGCCAAGAATATTGAAATGGAAGCTAGATGATAGAGATAGCAAGTTTAAATCGGAAAAAATTGACAAACTCAGAAAAAAGGAGGTAAAATGAAGTTGAGATTTATATATATATATAACTTAAACATTTAACTAAAACTCTACATATCTTACACAGGTTAAAAAGAAGATCCTCATAAGTGATGAGGAAAAAGAAAAACTCAATTTGAAAAAAGAGAATAAAGAAGAAGATGATGACGATAGTGTCGTATCTCTGACACAAAGAGAGTCAGAAGATGAGGAAGAGGAGGAAGAGGAGGAGGAGGAGGAGCAGGACCAGGACCAGGAAGAAGCCGAAAAAAATGAAAAAGGTAAAAAAAACATCTATAGAACTCCAAATTAGTAAACTGTTAAAAACATGGAATTCCATGTTTATAACATGGAATTGCATGTTTGAAACATGGAATTCCATGTTTATAACATGGAATTGCATGTTTGAAACATGGGATTCCATGTTTTTAACAGAAAAACACACATATATTCACTTCTAAAAAGACTAACTGTATTTCTTTGACTTGATGGTTGCAGATGAAGAAAATGAAGAAGATAATACTATCAAAGATTTACATGATGAGTTGGACGAGGCTTACAAAATGCAGCATACCCTACAGAAGGAAAAATGCAATTTGCAGAAACAGTTAAAAGAAAGAAAAGAAATAGAAGACAGGAAAACAAAGAAGATGGAGGAAAATATAAAAAAACTGAAAGATGAAATCAAACAGTTGAAGATAGACAACATCGAGGTTAACGTACAACTGGTAGAAAAAGATTCAAGAATCAAGCAGCTCGAGGTAGAAAAGGAAAAAAGAGATGCAAGAATCAAGCAACTTGAGGAAGAAAAGGAAGAAACAGAAATGAACAGACATATAGATGAAGCAGTAAACTACGGAATGAACCAAAACACACCACCAGGAACTGAGCAAGAAATAGAGATGGAGGGGGACCTGGAAAAACAACCTGAGGTGTCAAAGGGAAATGAACAAGGAACGAGAAAAGAGATGGAGGGGAACATGGAAAAACAAACTAAGGTGGCAGTCGAAAATGAAGAGGGAACGAGTAAAGAGAAAGAGACTGGAGAAAGTGTAGGAAGGGAGAATGATCGGGTTGGTGGTGAAACTGAAGAAACTGAAAACACTCCTATAGGAATGGATAAAGGTGAAGTTGCAGTGATAGGGAAGAAGAAAGATGGAGTGAAAGTGAGCTCAATGGTAACACGCGTGAAGAATCAGCCAAGAAACGCAAAGAAAAAGATGGGTTCAGATTTCACAACACAGAAAATGAAAAGAAGAAAAGTAAGTAAAGAAATTGAATTCGAGATAGAGGAGCCGGTTACGCAAGAAGAACAAGAAAAAGAGGTTCGGAAGAAGACAAAACAAGATCAGGGTAAAGGAAAATCCAAAATTAATGAAGAAGCAAAAAGATGGGGGGAAGTAGTGTACAAAAGGAAAATCAACAAAAAGACACCGTACGAGTTAATCGAAAAAAAATATCTGCAGACAGTGAACAAAATTTATAATATACAGAAAGATAAATTGTAAGAAAAAGTGAAAATTTTATAATTATTTAATAGCTATATATACTAACATTTGAAAAATGTATCAATTTACAGGTTTGGAGTGTGGGGATCGGAACTGAGTAGCCCAGTAACTGTGGAAGATATGGAAGCAATTGCAGAGGAGAAGTCAATCGATGACAATGTAAGTATAAATAAGTATAAAAAGTGATATTTAAAGACTAATTTTATAATAATAAAAAATGTTTTTTGCAGGTAATAGATGCATACTTCACAATATTACAGGGAGAATTCAATATTTCAAGTAAGCACATATCAACTGTACAAATGATCTATGCTGTGGAGTACAAGGTTTTCTTCATGGGGACTGAAACCATGGTGAGTAAATTAGTTTTAGTTATGTACAAATAAACCATGTATTGAAAAAACATGAAATTCCATGTTGTTTAACTGTACTAAACATGGAATTCCATGTTTAGTACAGTTAAACAACATGGAATTTCATGTTATGATCAAAATGTATAAAACATGGAATTCCATGTTTAAACATGGAAATTCATGTTTGATAACTGTATTAAACATGGAATTCCATGTTTAATACAGTTACATAACATGAAATTCCATGTCTAATACAGTTACATAAACATGGAATTTCATGTTTATGTAACTGTATTAAACATGGAATTCCATTTTAAGTGCCTATATTATGCAGTACTTAGACTATAAGATCCCTAAACAGTAAAAAAGATTAATTATGAAATTTTTTCTGTTTATGCAGGGGTATGTGCTTGGAAATGATGAGGAAATCATGGAAAAGCATGTGAAAAGTATATTCATGAAAGCTCTCGAGGACGAGAATTCAATCATCCTGTTTCCGATACAAACTGCAGAGGACGATGATGTATTGAAAGACGTGCACTGGACGCTGCTCGTGTTTGAACCGCAGGACTATGCGAAAGACAGGTGGAAACTTTACGACCCAGCAAGCACAATAAGGAACCATGCATTATCAGAAAAAAGCAAGAAGAATGCTGAAAAGGTATTCAACTACCTAGAACCAGGAGCAGGACCAGATTCCGAGAACCCAACCCAACCAGAACTAAAGATTATGAACTGCCCACAGATGAGTAAAGGAAGCAAAGACAGTGGAGTGTTTATTAGCATGTATGCGGATGACATATACAAAAACGCAAAAGTAATGGACGAATATGAAGAGAATGCAGCAGAGAAGTACCGAGCGAAGATGTATATGCGGTTCATAGACACAAAAGAACAAAGAATCACTTATGAAGAAGAAAAATGAAGAATTTGTTTTAAGTTTTTTAATATTCTGTTGAAGATGATTTTTATTAAGTATGTTATTTGACTTATTTTGGGAGTTTTAATTTGTAATGTTTAAGATATATTGTTAAACTTATCAAGTATTATTATTTTTGTTATTTCTTAACAATTGGCTAATGATTTATTATTATTTTTGTTAAAAACTAATTTTGTTAAAAACTAACTGTTAAGAAAAAAAAAACGAAAATGTTATGTAATGCTCAAATATTCATGATATAAAAAAAAAAACAAATAGGCATAGTTGTGTATGTATAAGTATAGGTCACAAATACAAAGCTTAAGGGAAAAGTGAAGGTCACCAAAACACGGGACAAAAGTCAAATAAGAAGAAAAATTTCCATGTATAAAACATGGAATTCCATGTTTCAAACATGGAATTCCATGTTCCAAACCTTGTGTATTATGCAAAATGCTTTGACAATTGTATAAAACATGGAATTCCATGTTCTGTTAACTGTATGAAACATGGAATTCCATGTTTCAAAACATCTGTGCTCTACAGAATGTACATGTAACTGTATGAAACATGGAATTCATTGATTTGCAAAAGTATTAAACATGCAATTCCATGTATAAAACATGGAAATCCATGTATAAAACATGGAATTCCATGTTTTAAACATGCAATTCCATCTTTCAGCCGTGAACATTAAGATAGCGAGTCATGCTACATGACTCGAAACCTGTATTAAAAGACAATAATACTAACAAAATGAACAACAAGACATATAAACACAAAAAAGTTCAAAAATTTAACAATAAAAAATAAAAAACAATGTTAAATACGTGAATATTAATAGACCTTACAAGAATATAAAGATAATAAAAATAAAAACTCATAGAGGTGCTTGACAGGATTTAGCATTATGGTGTCCTCGGGTGTGGCAACGTCCACATGTTATCAACCTAGTTTCATGCTCAAATTCACCACGAGACTTGAAACGCTTCGTTTTTGGTCTTCCGGGAGGAACCTTGACGATTGGAGGAAGGACAAAAAGATCACCCGGCCCGGGGATTGGTGAAGGTGGACTGAACGTGGAGAAAGCAGGAACGTTGCGCGAGTAGCATTCCCTATAAAAAGCCGTGTGGTAGTACCTCTCGATGTACTCTAAACGATGACATGGCTCTACTGCTTTTTGCAAAACCGCAACAGCGTGAGGACAAGGAAACCCCATGAACTGCCAACCTCCACAAGTACAAGAGAACCTTTGAATATCAACAACGTGAGACGGGTCGGAAACAACTTGATGCAAACCTCCAGATTGACGACACACGGCCCAAGGACGAGATTTATCGAAATTAGAAGCGTAAAGATGCTCGGCCTCGGGAACCAAATTTGTTGTCCACTTCGAAGAATCTACAAACCTCTCTGAAAATTTACCCATTACCCAAAGACGGATTTGATCGATTAGCTCGATGATAGGAAGTTCGTCCCAATGTTCACGCTTGATTCTAGAGTTCAATGACTCGGCGGCGTTTGAAGTCATCTCCCCGTAACGTTTCCCCGGAAAAAACGCATTGGAGAAGTTCTCTTTCGGAAGATTGTCCATGAAAGTACGACCTACGGCTTTGCCTTCACGGATAAAAACTTCAAAAGCTATCTCGAATTCTGCAACATTTGGAGCATGTGCAACCCTATTTAGCAAAGTAATCATCGATTCCTTGTATGCACCCATGCCTTTTCCTTTTATAGAGTCGCGTAGGTTGTTTTTTATATGAAATAAACAGAAAGAATGGAAGCCGTCTGGAAAAACATCCCTGACCGATGATATAATGCCTTGGAAACGGTCGGAGATGAAGGTGATTCGACGATCTTGGACCAAAGGTCTAAGAAACCTTAGAAACAGGTTCCAGTTTGTCGTGTCCTCGGCTCGAACGACCCCAAATGCAACTGGAAATATGCCTGCATCAAAACAAACAAAGAGGGGGAACACAGCATAAAACAAAAGAAACAGAAAAGTAGAAGAAAAAAGGATAGTGCAGAGAAGAAATTGCATGTTTTAAACATGGAATTCCATGTTTTAAACATGGAATTCCATGTTTTAAACATGGAATTCCTTCACAGAAGCAGGGGTTAGAAGAAAAAGAAGTGCAGAGAAGGAATTCCATGTTTAGAACATGTACTTCCATGTTTATAACATGGAATTCCATGTTTAAAACATGAAATTCCATGTTTTAAACATGGAATTCTTTCTCAGAAACAGGGGAAAACATGGGATAAGGTCACGAAAAGGTACCTTTGTTGGCGTCCTTTGCAGTTGCAACTAGAAGGTGTCCCTTGTACTTGCTGTTCAGGTGTGTGCCGTCTATAAATAGCATTGGACGACAATATTTAAAACCGTGAACACACCCTCCAAACGCAACAAAGCATCGTTCAAACGTGAAAGTCACGGGATCAAACTCGTAATGAACCTGTGTGGATGGATCGGCTGATTTCAACTTGTCTAGGTAAGATCGTAATCGATGGAAAGACAAGGAAAAATCGCCGTGAACTTCGTCCTTGGCCTTTTTTAGACTATTATAAGCTACGGTGTAGGTTATGTCGAAACCATAACCGTGTTTCATCTCCCTAATAATGTCTTTTGGAACAATATCCGGCCTAGCCCTAACTTCTTCAACGACCAAATCAGATATAACATTGGAGTTCATAGCCTTGCTAACCATGGATTTCATAACCGCACCACAGTTGTGCTCGTTCACCAAGCTACGTATGTAAAAAAATCCGTTGCTACGTTCAAGAGAGGCGTACACTTTCCAAGGACAGTCTACGGTTTTAAAACCTTTGCAATGCACGGAACATTTCAGCTTATAATTATGAGTGAAGTAATAGTTAAACCCAACTTCGCTTGCAAATTTGGCAACTGCAGAACGAAATTCAGTAACGCCTCCGTAAAAGCATTGACCAACATGACTGATTAGTTGACTCCAAGTGTTACTCTTGAGAACCAAATCTTTATGACCACCGAATGTATGCTCCTTGGGATCGTGCAAAGACAAGGACCTTTTATGAGGGGAGCAAGAATCAACAACCGTGGTGATTGCAGAGCAAGCCGTAGACTGAGACGTGTCTATTTCCCGATCATCCGTGACGTATATATCCATACGCTGCAGAGTTGACTCGTTCACCAAAAGCTGCATGTTCGAGAAGTCTTCTTCGTTGTTCAACACACAGTTAACGTCATGTCCGACTGAGTACAATAAACGAGTGGAGTTTAATACCAAGGAAGGCCATTTAGAAGTCACGTACTCGAGAACAGAATCGAAACTCGGGAAAAGATCAAACGAACGCATAGAACGTTGGGAACCGAACCTAACAACAGCCATAACCATCTGCAGTAAACAATTCATAACATTAGGAGTTGGACATAATGACATACACAAGCAAACAAGGCATAACGTTGTTGCAGTTGCAGAATTCCATGTTTCAAACATGGAATTCCATGTTTTATACAGTTTCCATGTTTTGATAACTGTACAAAACATGGAATTCCATGTTTGAAACATGGAATTCTGCAACTACAAAAACAAATGCAGAACATAACAACTGAAAATCAAACTCCAATCAAATCAATGCAGCTTAAACACGAAATTAATCAAAAGTAAAGCAACATATCAACGAAATGAAGAATATACTACACATACATATCAAAAAAGCAGGAGAACGTAATCAAAAAACAAAAATATGTATAAAATGAAACAAAAAAATGAAGAACAACAAACACATAACACAACAGAACATGTATATGAACGAATTCAGAAACAAATGAAACAAAAAAATGAAGAACAACAAACACATAACACAACAGAACATGTATATGAACGAAATCAAAACGTATGCAACCAAAAAATCAAGTTGCAGTACAAACCTTGAAAAACAGGGGAAAAGGAAGGAAAATGCAAAAGAAAGAGTAAGAAACTTCAATTAAATTGCAGTATCAATGAACAATTCAAACACTACAGCTCTTCAATATACGAATTCGCAACAGTGTTACAAATCTGCAACAAAAAATCGAACAAATGAAAGCAAATATTAGAAGAAAAACAAAAGGAAAAAAGGAGAAAAAGCAGGAGAAATTATGGAATGAAATAATCAGCCGAGCTAGAAGAAGATAAAGGAGAAAAGAATAAAAGAGAACCTGGCTTCACATGAGAGAGAGAAGAGCTTGGCAGCTATGGCGAGAGGAAGAAAAGGTAAGCTTCGGCCGTTATGGAGAGAGAAAGAAAAGAGATAGAGTGGAAGAGAGAGAAGATCTAAATGGATTATGGGAATAATTAATTAATTGATAAATAAATATAGTATATATAGGGGGTAAAGTAGGAAACAAAAATAGATAAGGGATGTTTTTTACAAATAAGTAATTAGAAAGGTATATATGTACAAATAAAATAATTAAAGGCTTAAATAAAGAATTAGGAACCTTAATGGGGATGTTATCAACAATAACCTCTTGTTCTTTTAACTACTGTTATTTTGTTACTTCACGTAAATTTTAGGTTTAGTTTTTGACTACTAGTGTTACTCTTCGTGTAAGTTTTACACCAATGTTCCGATTTATAACCCTTAGTTTCGCAATTTTTGAACCAAAAGTTTTGAAATTTTGAACCCAAAGTTCCGAAATTTCCGAACCAAAAGTTCCAAAATTTCCGTGCCGAAATTTCTGAATTTCCGGTAAATTCCGAAATTCCGAAATTCCGAATTCGAAATTGTTTTCCCAGTTCCAAAAAATTGGTTAGGAATTGGAATAGAAAAAATCTACTTCGAAAAAAATTGAAATTTTTCCGAAAGACCCCTTTTTCCATCAGTTCCTTCTGATTTCCACCCCTAGGTTAATAAATATGAGGGGAGATAAGTATTGAGAGGAGATTATATAAATTTTAACTTTACTCAGTCAGTACTATAATAATACTTTTTCTTACACTTTTTTCTTGCTAACAAACTATGATACTACTACTATTTATACTAGTAGAATACTAAAGATCCTATTTAGATACTATGAATAAAGAATTAAAGACATGAACTCTTTACATTCATATGACTTTCAAACTACTCAGAAGTGAAATGCATTATCTTGGTACATTGAGTAGTTTGAATTCATTGAATTTATCAAGTTTAATTATCAACAATTCACGGTCTCGATTGATTGGAGCTTTGGGATTACCTGAGACATGAGGGCGATAGGGTTTGGGGTTTCTTTGTGACGGTTTCGAAACGTACCAAAGATGTATCTTCGGAATCTAATTTAGCGGAAGAAAATCGTCATTTCTTGCTCGATTTAGAGTGAGTAAGCATATGAGACGTCGCCATGTCGAAAGAAATTTAAGATAAGCGGTAAATCGAAAAAATTAGGAAGAGATCCTCTAACTTCTCTTTACTTTCTCTTTTTAGAATGAACTTTCTCTTTTTAGAATTAAAAAGAGACATATGAGAACCCTTTCAAATGAATAAGAGTAATTTTCCCTAATAGTCCGTTAGAAACGTAGATGGTCAGATTAAGGAAACTGTTAGATAATAGAGTGAGTATACGTTATTATAGTTAGAGGGGGAGAGTGTTTTATCTTTTTTGACCGATAATTAAAGGGCTCCTTTTGTTTTTTTAATACAAAGGAGGTCTTTAGAACAGTTTAGAATTACCCTATTACATCACTTTATATTATTCGTATATATTCTTCTCAGAGTTTTAAATCCGAATATATCCTTATCGATTACTTTCCACGCCGTATCCGGAGGATCCTCTAGAATCATATAAGGAAGCTCAAGTCTTGCCCCTAATCTCGTAAGATAATTTGCACGTTCATTAGCTTCACGTAATGTATGTCTAATCTTATAACCAGCCATCTTCCCCAGTATCTCACGAATAGTAGTTACCCACTCCACTACCGGGCTCCTCGCTTCAACTCCTGTCGCAACTGCTCTTAAAGTTTCTTCTGAATCCACCTCCACTTCTAGATCCTTGATACCTATTCTGACAGACAATTTAAGACCCTCACAAAGTGCGGCCAATTCAGATGCCAAAACCAACGAACAGTTCATGCTCATATAGAGGCCCCTAAACCTAGCTTCCATCACTATCTCTTATTAATCCTCCCGCGCCGCCCTTACCCATACGCTCGTTACAACTTCCATCCGTGTGAGTTTAAAGCCCCAGTTAGGCTTACACCAACCAACCCATTCCACATGACTTTGCACTTTCTTCCCGCCATGAATCTGCCACGCTTTCATGTAATCCACATCACACTTTTTAGCCTTCTTGATAATTACATCACCGTTGGAAAAGGACTCTCCGTTAAAGATCACCTCATTCCTCTCCAACCAAAAAGTATTAATTAATGAGGCGAAAAATATATCCCAATTAATACCTGCAAAAAAACCCTTTGTATTCAAGTTATTACTCCACCAGGATCAACTGTCAGCTATATTCGGATCAGCTCCCAGAAAGGTTTGTTGTTCAAAAGAAGCAGCAACTGCATCAACCTTGCTGTGCGAATACCCCCTGCCCACTTGATCATTGCTATGGATAAAATCTGTACTTGGAACCTCAATATCATTGTACCCTTGAATTCAGAGTCTGTAACAGTAAGCAATTCCAGAAAATTGCCTTGACAATTCCTTGATGTGTCAGCTGAAGTCTCCCAAGCCTGCCTATTTTCCGAGCTGCTGTACACTTCAGACAATACTCGACCTTACACTTCTATCCACGCGCCTCCGATGATCCAACCACAAGGCCTGTTGATACCCTTGTCGAACAACTTCAGTTCGACTATTACAACCGTTCGTCCTACCCCAAATAACCTTCTTCCTAACCAAGTTCCAAACCGCTTTAACCATTCGGTAATCCCGAAGAAAATGTATTGCACTTTCCTCGTCACTTTCTCACCACGGACACATACTAGAGATGTCCATTCCCCGAGAAGCTAAGTTACCCCCGGTAGCTAACCTATCCCAGACCGCCCTCCAGATCAAGACTTGAATCTTTTGCGGAACCCGAATCTTCCATATTTTTGTCCAATCATACCTAACCTCATTTTCAATGGAGACCACCTTTGTAAACGATGATTTAACCGAATAATCTCCGTTCAACTCATTAATCCAAGAAATTTCATCCCTCTCATTCCCATTACCATTGATAACAACCTGTTCAATTTCCCGAATCTTTTGATATGGAAGCAAATGCGCAAATTTACCCCAACCCCAAGAGATATCCTCAGTTATATAATCACTGACCTTAGTCTCACGTTTATCCCACTCAATCGGGCTTAATGCACAATTTATCAACGACTCCTTGCCAACCCAAACATCCAACCAAAACACAACATTCATCCCATTTTAACCACCCATCAGGATCCCCGTCTAACTACGACAATACCTTCCACGATGACGCGGAAAATCTGTGAATCATAAGGTTTCGGTGTATAATGCGAAACATTATCCTTAGAGTATTTTTGACGTAAAGCTACTATCCACAAAGTCGTACCCCCTGAATAATCTTCCAGCCTAACTTACCAAGCAAAAATCTATTCATTTCCCCCGCCAACCTCAGCCCTAAACCACCATGACTTTTTGGAGTACAAACTTTTTCCCAGGCTAACCAGCTAATTTTTCTCTGATTCTTCTCCGATCCCCAAATAAAAAGTCTCTAACAATTCGATCAATTTCCTCCCAAACATAACCAGGAAGTTTCTCCACTTGCATTATATAAATAGGCATAGCACACAAGACGGATTGAGCCAAAGTTATTCTTCCCACCAAGGAAAGAGACTTACCTTTCCAACCTGCAAGTTTACCTCGAAGCCCGTTAATTGTCTCCCCATAAAAACCTTTAGGTCTCCTTCCCGAAAGAATCGACACTCTCAAGTATTTACCTAGGCCATCACTTCGACTATAACCACTGCGCTTAGATATACTTTCTGCTAACTCCTCTGCCACATTCTTAGAAAAATATATCAGAGTCTTCCCTTTATTTATTGACTGACCTGCACTCGCGCAAAAGCCTTCAAGCACATCCTGTACAATATCAACATTCCGATCAGATACTTTTGAAAATAAAATAAGATCGTAAGCAAAAAATATTTGGGAAAGAGGAATCCCCCCTGAGCATAATTTGACCGCTTTCCATGACCTCCACAACTAAACTCTGAATTAACTTAGAAAACCTCTCCATCACAATAGCAAAAAGATATGGGGAGATGGGATCTCCTTGACGAATCCCTCTTTGAGGCAAGAAGGAAGCTAACAGAGAACCATTCCACAAAACCCTAAACTCGTTCTTTCCCAAATTAGACAGAATCAAGGATATCCAACTACTCGGAATCCCTAAATCTTCCAACGATTCACGAATAAAATCCCAATTAATCCGATCATACGCTTTCGCCAAATTTATCTTGATAGCCATATACTTCTTTTTCCCTTTAGCATGACGCAACATAAAATCAATCTCACTCACCAACACCACATTATTGATCGTGGATCTGCAAGGAAGAAAGCTACTCTGATATGGACCTATGGATTCGGCTAAGAGAGGTCTTAACCTATTCACGATCGCCTTCATGCATAGCTTATAACTCACATTCATAAGACTAATAGGCCTAAAATTCGGAATGTACTCAGGACTAGAGGATTTAGATATAAGATGAATAAGCGTCCCTAATAACTCCTCTGGGAACAAACCCTCCACCACTGCCATACGTATCATACAACAAACCGATGACCCAACTGTTTCCCAACATGACTGAAAGAAACCCGTGGTCAACCCATCAGGTCCATGAGCTTTATGAGAATTCATTTGAAAAAGAGCAACCCGAATCTCCTCATCCGAAAAACTCTCCATTAACCTCACCCTAATGTCCTCACTGAATTTGCAAAGGTTAGGGATCGTGACATTTGAGACCCCCACTTCACTACTCCAAGAATAGAAGGCAATAAAAAACTCTCGCACCCAATTACCCTCCTCAGCTTCATTCTCGAAAAACTCATCATTACCATTCCTGATTCGAAACTTACCTACCCCACCTCTTTTCACCAGTGTCGTCATATGATACAACTTGGTGTTGCGCTCACCCGAATAAACCCAATTCATCCTTGACCGTTGAAACCAGTGCAATTCTTCTTGTGCTAAAACACTTTCGTATTCTTTGCTAAGCCTCTTTTCCAACAACATTAGGGATCTATTGACCTTTTCCTGAAGAGCTCCTTTTGGTTTTTGCCTTACATATATAGTTTTTTTTTTTTTTTTAATATTCCCGTAAGAAAAGATAACTTGTAATTTTATGCTACAAATATTGACCTAACATTGATTAACGACTTGTATTCATAATTGACGTAGTTATATGTGTAATAACGAGTCTTAGTAAAGCTGATAGTAACTTGAAGGCCACTTGGCTTTGTTAAAATACTTTTATGCTTATTAACAAACCCCAGGATCTTACTTTCATTGGGTTGAGACTTGAGAAACTGATAAGTTGATAGATGTCTTTCAAATGTTAAAAAGTGCAGGTAAGAAAATTTCTGAGACTTTTATATATGTATCTTTTAGAGTATCTTTGTTCAAATAAACGATGTCCAACAAATACAATGAGGTCATACCAGTAAGTTGCTACTAATAAGATCTACAACGCCGTAGGTTTTGTTAAGCATGATTGAAATTTTAGAAATACCGTATTTTAGTAAATTATATATGAAATAGTTTCAGTGTTAATAGTATAGTCTTGACACGCCAATACACGAGTAACCAAAACAATCCTTTATGAATCTTGTATTGTGATTCAAGTTCAAGTCTTATTCAAGTTCAAGTTCAAATCTATTTTTATGTACATTTGTAAAGATAAAAGAGTTAATTAGCTGTTAATGATAAAGCTATCTCCCAACTCTAACCTCAATAGGAAAAGGAAAATTCTTTCAAGGTGGAACTTGGAGAATGTATTAGGGATTACTGAGGATTAAAGATATCTTATTGTAAAAAAAAACAGACTGACTCAATGACTAATTAGTTGATAATGAACTCATGAGGATATACATTATATTTGAATATCGATTACTATTTCAATGATAATGATGCTGAAATTTCCCCATTAAAATATACTTGAAAGATTCAGCTGTGAGATGAAGTTATAAATTTTAACAAGCTATACAACGACTTGTAACAAAGAAATAAATTATTTTGTCACGCATTCAGACATTACCATTGTAGGAGCTAAAATTTATACAACATCCACCACATCTTGACCTTATTTCCTATAGCTACTACTATACAATTTCCACAATGAGCAAAATTTCGACAGTGTTGTGGTTTTTTTTAATTTGCGTTATCTCTGGGTCTGTACAAGTTTACTCTATTGATATACCTGATGGTAGAAAGGTAATTTTATCTACAAGTTGTTGGTTTATATATAGATTTTTTTTTTTATGTAAACCTTCATTTAAATTTTTCATTTAAATGCTTGATTAAAATCTAATACAAATATAATACTTTTTTGCTTTTCTTCATGCAGTCTTACATTGTTTATATGGGTGACAAGCCTAAGGGTGTGTTTCCTGCCTCGGCACGTCACATGAACATGTTAGAAAGTGTTCTCGGCAGGTTTTGAACTTACTTATCATTACCTTTTGATTTTATAAAGTCTATTGCATTTTTCTATTTATAAATGACAAAACATATAATCAAGAACTGTGTATAATTCAAATACTGTGCAATGGATGATGACAAGACATAAACATATAATCAGGCTATAATTCAACTAAAAATCTGTGGAGAGAAATCTTTAATTCATATATATGACTATCATTTGTATGTTGCAAATTTTGTTCATAGTGGCGCATCGAAATCTCTACTCCACAGTTACAAGAATTTCAATGGGTTTGTGGTTAAGCTTACACACAAAGAGATGCAGCGGATGTCTGGTTCGTGTTACGATCAACCAAATTTATTTTTGTAATTTTTTCTTTCATATATAAATAAATCTAAGGTGTATTAATTAATAATACTATTATAAATGAATTTTTCAGACTTGAAAGGAGTGGTTTCCGTGTTCCCTAATGGAGAGAAGTTTCTCCAGACAACAAAGTCATGGGATTTCTTGGGCTTCACCCAACAAGCTGTTAAACGATCAACAACAGAGAGTGACGTAATCATTGGAGTATTTGACACTGGAATTTGGCCTGAATCAGATAGTTTCGATGACACTGGACTTGGTCCACCCCCAGCCAAATGGAAAGGAACTTGCGATAAGGCTTTGAATTTCACTTGCAACAAGTAAATACTAACATGCACAATATTTTAATATAGTTGTTCAGATATTGAACGGATTATTGTACTTTTTGCGCTTAATTAACCCAACTGTTATCCTCCATAATTGTCAAAATATGTAGCAAAATTATTGGAGCAAAATACTACCGCAGCTTGGGATTTTCTGACAATTTAGAGGATATTAGGTCTGCAAGAGATATTGAGGGGCACGGAACTCATACTGCATCTACAGCAGCAGGAGGGATAGTTGGGAAAGCAAAATATAATGGGATTTGGTGATGGAACAGCTAGAGGTGGTGCTCCATCGGCGCGTATTGCTGTTTACAAAATTTGTTGGAAAAGCGGTAATTGTCAAGATGCTGATATTCTTGCTGCGTTTGATGATGCTATATTTGATGGGGTTGATATTATATCTCTATCAGTTGGGGGAAAGATTGCTGAAGATTATTTTATTGATGTGATTGCAATTGGATCATTTCATGCTATGAGGAAAGGTATCTTAACAATACAGTCAGCGGGTAATAATGGTCCAAAATATTCAACCACAGCAAGTGTTGCCCCATGGTTACTATCAGTTGCTGCTAGTACCATTAACAGGAACTTTGTAACCAACATTAGATTGGGTAATAATGTGGTTTATAAGGTGAGAATCCCCAAAATTTCAATTATATATGTATTTAAATGTTTAAAACTAATTTTTGATAAGTATAATTTTAAGAAAACCTTGATTACAATTTTTTTTATTACATGTAACGTTTGACATTAGGTCCTTAATTATATGTGGTTTTCAATTGACCAATAAAAGAAAACTTTGAACTCTTCATGTTGGGACATCATACATTTAAGGTTAATTTAAAGCTGGATTATATTTTATTTATTTATTATTGGAGAATCATATGACTTAGGTAAATCTTGATCTATTAGTTCAATTACTCTTTGTTATGAGAAATGTGTTTGTCTCCCATCCTTTACAAACCCTATGGGATACTTGTTAACCATTGATTGCATACATTTCAAGATCAACAAACATTTCACTTCCTTTTACTAACTTAGTGAGACACTTCTCTTAATTTTATTTGATAATAAGATATTTATGTATCAAAATAACAAATTTTCATGATCGATATACTAACAAGTTTACTTTTTATATAAACATTAACTTTTGCAGATTTAATTTAGAGGAAAGTGTTTTTTTTAATCATTGCAGGGAGTTGGTATAAACACCTTTGACCTCAAAAATACCATGTACCCTTTGATTTATGGTGGTGATGCACCCAATTCTACTGGAGGCTTTACAAGTGACGGATCTATGTAATAATTTTTGAATATGCATTCTGACTCTTGAATTGTATTAAAATTTTCTGGGTCTAACACAATTGTGATGTCTAATTCTTATAGATATTGTCTGGAAAATTCATTAGATCCAAACTTAGTAAGAGGAAAAATTGTGCTGTGTCAGGGGTTGGACAAGAGAGGAGTGGCACCATTTTTGGCTGGAGCAAAGGGCATTGTTACTACAGTTTCTTTGTTAGAGGATGAAGCATTCATTTCTCCATTGCCAGCTTCAGATCTTGATAGTGTTGAAGGAAGAGACGTGTTCAATTATTATTCATCATCAAGGTAATGAATCCCGTGTAACATACATTTCACCTGAACATGTATTAGTTTCCCTACAAATCTCGATATTCGAAATCTAACTAATTTTGTTACAAATATTCTTTAGCAAACCGACTGCAACTATATTCAAAAGCAACGAGTTGACGGATACTAAGGCACCATATGTAGCTTCCTTCTCATCAAGAGGACCAAATAATCTCACATTAGACATTCTCAAGGTAAATAATTTTTTTGAGATTAAATTAGAGCTTACCATATATTAATAAGACCCAGTTGAATTCCTTATTACTAATCCAATTTTGTATTGTAATTTTATTTACTAAAAATCAAAGTAAAAAATGAATGAAATTGCAGCCAGATATAAGTGCCCCGGGAGTTCATATATTAGCTGCTTGGCCACCAATTGCTCTGGTTTCTGATATCGAAGGAGACAAGAGAAGTGTGAATTTTAACATTTTATCAGGTACATCAATGGCTTGTCCACATGTTAGCGGAGTGGCTGCTTATATTAAATCCTTCCACCCCACATGGTCTCCAGCTGCGATTAAGTCTGCCTTGATGACAACTGGTAATGATTATTATATTTTTCCAATCTTATTATACATCATTCAAATATTACCACTAGATCATTTGCTCAGACAAGATCGGTGAGGGTGTTTTATGAAATTTTGGGGTCCTCTATAAAGGAAGCTCTTAGACAATGGCCTATGTAGCCTAAAGCTAGTTTCAGCTAAGATATGACTTCGTTATATTAATATTAAACTTCTATCTGATTAAATATCTATATTCTATTTAATGTAGCCGCTTCTATGGATAAAAGCAAAGATTCTCAAGGCGAATTAGCATATGGGTCGGGAAATTTAAATCCATTAAGAGTTTTAGACCCTGGTCTAGTTTATGATGCGGGTGTATCAGACTATGTGAGTTTTCTATGTGGGCAAAAAGGATATACCACCAAGTTAGTACGACTAATTACAAAAGACAACTTCACTTGTTCCCCAAAATCAAGTTCAAGTACTGCTTGGGATTTAAATCTACCTTCGTTTGCTCTTTCCGCGTCTCCTTTTGTATCTTTCAGTGCCAAATTTACCAGGACGGTGACAAACGTCGGCCCATCTGCGTCCACATATCGTGCTATAGTTCAGCCCACTCCAAATGTTCAAATTCAAGTTGTACCTTCAGTTTTATCATTCAAATATGCTGGGGAGTCTCTTTCATTTGTTGTGACTATCAAAGGAAAGATAGGACGATTAACTTTGGAATCTGCTTCTTTGACATGGGATGATGGCTCACATAAGGTTAGAAGCCCTATTGTGGTATATTCTGTGACATAAGTCAAATGAAGTACTGGAATTATGTGTATATGTATAGCACTTGTGTGTTAAATCGATAATGTATCAATACATGTAATAATGTAAACAGAAACTTCTTTCATATAAGATACATATCTATTTATCTTTATGGTAAAAACAATAACTGAAATTGAAAATATTATAATTTGGTAACTAATTTCCCGTGGACAACATTATGTACTCATCAATGTTTCGCACAGGTAAAGCATTACAAATTATTTCAAATTACTAATCGCTGTGAAATACATTTCGCTATTTTGTATTCATTACGACAGCAATTTTATGGAACAGTTTAGTTTAGACGTTTAAGATTAAACAACAGTTAAAGCATCATTGATATGTATTGTAAAGCCACAGCGAGCAAAAGAAGATTCCCTGACATCCAAATGGTATCCCACTTGAGGAGAAGTTGCCGGCCACAACTAACACTATAGAGATGATGCAAACATACGATTTAAGGGGTGAAAAAGCAAACTTTGATCAATTTTCAACCCTAACTACGACCCAAGAACAATTCAAAAATCCTTAAGCGTGCTCGGCCGTTCCAATCGGCAGCAACAAGCCCAAAAAATCAGAATTATTAGGCTCGAGAGAATGTTGACTCGCTGAATGTTCCATCGAGGGAGACTCAGGATAGCAAACTACGCTTACAGTTATGAACTTAGTTTTTCCGACAATAATTGATAATTGTGAGACTAAAAAAATGGTAGAAAGTTAGTTATCATTAGACTTGGTGGCCTAAATAGAAGATGATGTATTCATTGAGGATTGCAAGTTTCCTCAAGTAGTGCGACCAAAAAAGGAGATCATTGAAGGCATATAACTCTGGAGTTACAGTAGTGGTTAGACTCTTGGGTTATAAAGTGCTATCTAACGGCTAAGTTACGGTAAATTAGAATCCAAACAGGATAATAGAATTAATTGACGTTGGCTATGGGTATTTCATGGTGAAATTTGTGATTAGGGAGGACTTTGATTTTGCTTTGGCAGGTGGCCTGTGGATGAAATATGACCACTATCTGGTGGTCAGAGAGTGGACTCCGGATTTTAAGCCACATATTGATGTTATCGCAGCTACCATGGCGTGGGTGCGTATCTCGAATGTGGGAATGCAAAACTATACATCGCGAATCTTTAGAAAGATGTGAGACTTAATTGGGAAGACGATACAAGATGATCCGTTAAGAAGGGTAGCAGCTCAACTCGACCTAAGTACACCTTTGACGCCAAGAATTCGTATAGGGGGGGTGGGGGGTGGGGAGGAGGTTCCTGGTAGAATATAAGGGTCTGCACTTGATCTATTTTGAGTGTGGTCTCTTTGGACATACAAAAGACAAGTGTCTGTTAATCGTGTCGCAACAGCCTAATGAGGATCAAGAGGCTAATACGAAGAGCCGGGATCCAAAATTGAAGGGTGGTGGTAGTATGAGCATTGAGACACAATCTCTACACAAAACCTGGATGACGGTTAAGAGGGGAGGATGTGTAGGCGGAATACCTTCTAAAAACATTGCGGAATAATGGGGGACGTCCTGGTACAAATAAGGACTTGGGGTCGAGGTTCGACACTTTGTTTATTGGAGAAGATACTAATTTGGTGCCAGAGCTTCGAGTAGCGTCAGATGAGTCGAGCAGTATGATGCAAAGGAATTGAGGGAAAACAAAATATTTGGGGAATCAGGGACTAAAATTGCAGGGAATAAATGGGAATAACTCGGGATATAAAATGATAGTGGAACCTAACTTCAAGGTAAAAGGAAGCTAATGTCTATCCCAGACGTAGAGACATTTGCAGCTAAGCATGTGGTCTCGAACAAAGATGATAGGACGGGTAATATGGGTAAAACAGTATTGGGAAAGATTTTGGGCTGAATGGGGATGTAGACAGTAAGGGAAAGAGGAACCGAAAGATGACTGACATGAGGGCATTGGTAATTGGAGCAAGTAGTGCGTGAGATGATGCTGAGTTGAGTATAAATGTGATTAACGTGGAAGGGGCTGTTGGGTTCGATACAAATACAAGGAGGTCCGAGTATATGCTAGGAGGTACTGTTGAGGGAGTCAAGGGAGTCAGTGTTGTGGGGAAAATAGCAGAACCAGAACTGTAATAAATAAAACCTTAGGGGTTGAAGATATTTTGGATGCACATTGTCCAGTCTCTGGACTTCTGCACCGAGATAGCTCTTCGGCCCATTGGCCACTGGAGAATACTGGAGTAAATTCTGCAGAAGTGGGTTTGACTCTCAGGTACCAGATACTCACGCGACCACGATTAATGGTGAGGAGCATATAGAGAGTGCAATAGATGGATTAGACGACATGATTATGGTATCCTTTTAATCTATTCTTTGATTATTTATCTAATACGTTTTTAATGTGTACAACAAACAGTATATTACGTGGACATGAGTACCTCGATTATCCGCTAAATATATTAGTTTGAATTGTCATGGGGTGGTTGCATCTAATTTTCAACGAGTTGTCAAGGAAATAAGAAGAGTACACCGAGTTTGGTTGACAGTTATTGTGGAGCTGAGAGTAAGTATATAAAATGAGAATGAGATTATTCAAGGTTTGGGGATAACAAATTCATCCAGAATCGAAGTAGTCACTTATGAGGGATGAATTTGGCTTCTTTGGGAAATTCAGGTTTACATGTTTGGGATATATCCGCAAAAAATCAAGTGATCAACATAGAGGATTCGAAGAGTGGTTGCGAGTTGTGGATATTCGCAGCCGGTTATGCTAGAACTTACCCAATAGAAAGGTAAGAACTGTGGGTAGCACTTAGTAAGATCTTTTGCGATGTTCAAATTAAGGTTAATAACTGAATAAGTCAAACCTTATAAAAAGAAATTTGAGTCTAATTTTAACATACATTTAATCTTAAATCTCTGTCGAGTTTCCTTTCTCTCTTACTCTTTTTCTTCAAACGTAGAACCTATGATACTTTTCTATAAGTTTTCAAAATCCAACCAACCAATTAATCTAATTATTTTGAAAAATTCTTAGATTTTCCTACTTCCCAAACTATCATTAATATCCAAAATTACTTGTTTTTCCAAAAAATTGATAATCTTCTTGATACATTGATTTATTGGTGTGAGTTACAATTCAACACCGAATTTTCACATTTAGATCCATAAGGGAAAGCTATCACTCGATCCTCTATATAAAATAAGACATACATTATTAGTTAAGGATAAATGCAGATGTGCAGAACTCTTCAACTCCCTTCGGAGAAGTGTAGGATTTTACCCTTCAGTCAACTTCTGTCTAAATTGTACTAAAATAAAAACATTCAGAAGTCAATATATGAATATTTATCATCCATCATCTGTTTTCGTGTTATTCTTTTATTATATATAATAGGTTAAGCCTTAGATTATATGATGTATTCGTTTGTCACTACTTCAATTCTTTGTATTAGTATTTTATAATAATTATTATTATTAAAGCGTCACTTATTCAAAGTAGGTTAAAATGTCACGTATTCAAAATATAAAATAAATAATACTTTTTAATAAGGATTAATATCTAAAAACTCAAGATATAATTAATTCTTTCTCACTCAATTATTATTTTTTTGCCTATAAAAGACACATACATTTTTTTTGTTTATAGAAAGAATTGTTTGAGTTATGAGAAATTTTTCAGAATTCAAATTTTAAGTTATAGAAACTTTCATAATTCAGATATTAAGTTTTGAGAAACTTTTTATAATTTACTGTTTTAAAAAAAAAATGTCTTTAATAGAATAATAAATAAATAAAACTTCAGTAGTTTATTGAATATTAACCCTTTTAATAAACCATAAGATAAGATAAGTAAACTTGTAATCTTATGCTACATTTATTAACCTATTAGCGTGGAACATTTATTGACGACTGGTATTCGTAATTGATCAATTATATTTGTAATACTTAGTCGAAGAGAAGCTGATATATAGTGACTTAGAAGGCCAATTGACTCTGTGAAAATTCTTTATGGATAGAAAATAATAAGGTGATAGGTGTCTTTTAAATATCAAATATATATATTTCCAAGATTTATATAATATAAATGATATGGATCTTTTACAGTAACTTAATTATAATGACGTTCCTCTAAATAACAATTACAAGTGAGATAATACTAATAGTTGATTCTAATTATAAGAGTTACAACACCGTAAGTTAGTAATGTTTTTCCAAATAATACTAGTAACAATTTAGTAAATTATATATAAATTACTTAAGTTAGTATCTGTAATGTTTTTCCAAATAATACTAGTAACAATTTAGTAAATTATATATAAAATACTTGAGTAATGATATATACCACTCATGACTTGGTGTGATTTGAGTAGAAATAAATTGTTAATCAAATTAAATAAATAAATAAATAAATAATTTACTTTTATTCAAGAGATAAATGCCAATAGAGTCTTAGAACCCAACTTTCCACCCTCAACAAGTCTAGACCCTCATTTATACTCAAAGAGGTCCACACGTTTTAATATTATGCCATCGTTGCCCTCATGCAGAATCGGATAAAATCAAATATTTCCTTTATTCTCGCATTTAACCAACCCATATTATTAGCTAATTCCCTTAAATTTTGCACTTCGTTATGGTAAACTTCTTTAATGAATCATCAACTATATTATCTCACACACCATCGTTTATCAACTACAGCAATACACAGCAATCCATTCTTCAACAATCGTATGCAAGGTATGTCTTTTATTTCTTTCTTATAGTTTGATGTTATAAGGTCTTTGTTTTCTGTAAAGAAGAGTAATATTTGCAGATAAGAAAAATATAACATTAGTTGATTAAGGTCTTTTCTTGACGAGAAGTTCACTTCTCAGGCACCAGTAGAGGGTAGCTTGGAGAAAACAGCTGCTTCTTTAATGTAAGTATCAGCTTTTCTTGGTTTATAAATTGAGAAAATAACACTATATATTGTTGGAATATCTTAATTTGTTGTTGAACTCAGAGCATCAGTGCTTTTTATTGAATTAAGTGCGGAACTTTACAAAGCTGGTGTACCAGACAACATTGAAGCCGACCCAACAAGCAGCATCCAACACTGACCCATTCACCATCGTTCTTCCTTCAACACCGACCACCACCAAACTCCATTCACGCCGCCCCTCTTGATCCAAATTCCGACCATCAGCGCCTGACATCCGACCCACCATAACCCATTAGTTTTAAAATGCAACCCATCAATATCATACACATAACCCACTACCATATACGACATCACTAAAGGCTAACCCACCGAACTCAACATTCACACCATCGATATTACAAAACATTACCCATCATCTTCATTCCCACCTTCATAGTCTGCACCATTTTTTGCTGACCCAACGACTTCAACATTCACATCATCGATATTACAAAGCATTACCCATCGAGTTTAGTGGACAGCCCACCATCGTCCATTTGAACAAAAGTTTCAAGTTTTTCATCAGTTGCTGCATTTGAATTTTTATTAATTACTGATTGTAATTTTTCTGGGTTATTGATTTGATTGATTGAATTATTTTAGCGATTTTTGTTTGTTTTAATTTTCAACTGATTGCATGATTTTAGCGTTTTTTTGGTAACAAATCTCCAAATAATGGGTAACTAGGGGCAAGTCTGTCATTTGCGGTGGGCTGACCGTGATGGGCAATCACTGATTACTTGTGGACTCTATAAGGAAATCACCCTTTATTCAAATTACACCATGTAAGGGTATGTTGGGTGGTATATATCATTATTCAAAATACTTTTAACTTAATAGTAAAGTGTTGACATGCAGGGATATATACACTCATAGCCAAAACAATCCTTAACAAACCATTGTATAGTGGCTCAAGATAAAACTTACTTAATAAAGGAATCTATTTGTATGCACATTTGTAACTAATGATGAAGTGAATTTAAGTTGTTAATGAAAAATTAATTATGTGTAATTTTAACTTCAATAGGGAATCAAGATGAACATATTAAGGAGCTAGGTAATAGGCACTAAATTAGCAATGTCTGGGAAGCTTGTTGCTAACCGGGATCATGTTTTCTTAACTTTCATATCGTATTTCCCCTTTCTAGTTATTCTTTGTCTCCCTTGCATTGTTTTTGGTGCCTCTATGGTTTTATTGTATGTTTTGTAATTTTTATTTATGTTTAAATAGAATTGTTGCTATAATAAGAAAAAAAAAAGACTTGATCAATGGCTAATTAGTCGACAAAAAAAGAAGAAGAGAAAAGGCTAATTAATTAATCTACAATCAACTCACGAGGAGACGAATTTGAATGGAATTAATATCTATTAGCATTTCAACGATAATGACGCTAATATTGTCCCATCAATATATATTTGAAAGATTCAGCTGTGAGAGAGAAAAATATATGAAGTTTATAAAGTTTAACACGCTATACAACAATTTCTTATACAAATATAAGTTTACTTTGTCACGCATTTTAACATTCTTACTTTATATACGATTAGAGGAGCAAGAATTTATACAATAACCAGCACATATTAGCCTTAATTTCCTATTGCTACTATACTTGTCTTATTACTACTCTACTAATTCCTCAATGAGCAAAATCTTAATAGCGTCATGGCTTCTTTTACTTTGCGTCATCTCTCGGTCTATACAAGTTTACTCTATTGATATATATAATGCTAATGATAGAAAGGTGATATTTTCTAACAAGCTGTTTTATATAAAGCTTGATTAAAATCTAATACATAAAAATTACTTTTCTGCTTTTCTTCATGCAGTCTTACATTGTATATATGGGTAAAAAGCCTACTGGTGTCTTTCCTGCCTCGGCCCTTCACACGAACATGTTAGACAGTGTTCTCGGCAGGTTCGAAATATTAACATACTTTTGATTTTCTAAAGCGCTTTGCATTTAATTATAGATGGAGATCAGGGAAATTATATAATCCTGAACTGTGTATAATTCAAATACTATACAATGGATGACGGTAATGAGACTATAAATAAATCAAAATGACGAGACATAAACATATATATAACCTAGGCTATAATACTATATTAAGTATTAACTTACCAAGTCCATCTAAAATGTTGTGAAGTGAGAAATTTTATTTATATAATATATATGCTAAACTTTTATATGTTGTGGATTTTGTCTATAGTGGCGCTTCGAAATCTCTACTCCACAGTTACAAGAATTTTAATGGATTTGTGGCGAAGCTAACAGACAGAGAGATGCAGCGATTGGCTGGTTGGTCATGATCAAACAATTTTATTTTTTTAATTTTTTCATTTTGATATATGATATTATTTAAAGTGTGTCAATAATATCATTGTTATGACTTTTCAGGCATGAAAGGAGTGGTTTCTGTGTTCCCTAATGAAGAAAAGTTTCTCCGGACAACAAAGTCATGGGATTTCATGGGTTTCACCCAACAAGCTGTTAAAAGATCAAACACGGAGAGTGACGTAATCATTGGAGTATTAGATAGTGGAATTTGGCCTGAATCTGAAAGTTTCGATGACATCGGATTTGGTCCACCACCAGGAAAATGGAAAGGCACTTGCGATACTTCTTTGAATTTCACTTGCAACAAGTAATTACAAACATATTGCACACTAACTTCTTAGTTGTTCAGATATGGGTCGGCTTATTGGATTTTTTGTGCTAACCGAGTTGTTACCACCCATAATTGTCAAAATATGCAGCAAAATTATAGGAGCAAAATACTATCGCAGCTTGGGATTTTCTGACAATTCGGATGAATTAGCATCCCCAAGGGATAATAATGGGCACGGAACGCATACTGCATCAACAGCTGCAGGAGGTGTAGTTGGGAAAGCAAATATATTGGGATTTGGTGATGGAACAGCTAGAGGTGGTGCTCCATCAGCACGTATTGCCGTTTACAAAATTTGTTGGAAAAGTGGTGGTTGTCAAGATGCTGATATTCTTGCTGCGTTTGATGATGCTATATCTGATGGGGTTGATATTATATCTCTATCTGTTGCGGGATTTACTGCTAAAGAATATTTTATTGATTCAATCGCAATTGGATCATTTCATGCTATGAAGAGAGGAATTTTAACGGTACAGGCAGCTGGTAATGATGGTCCAAAGTATGCAACCATTGTAAGTGTTGCCCCATGGTTACTATCAGTGGCTGCTAGTACCATTGACAGGAATTTTGTCACCAACATTCGATTGGGTAATAATGCTGATTATAAGGTGAGAATCCCTATAATTTCAATTATTTATTATGTTCGTTTTATTTGGAATAAGGTTTTCCTATATGTTTAATGAAATAATACTAATTTTTTTATATAATTTTAAGAAAACGTCGTGGGAAATGCTTGTGACATATTAGGCCAGTGGTTCTGAATACATTTTTAACTCTTAATCTTGGGGCATGACACATTTAACTTTTATAAAGCAGTTTTATTTTTTAAGTATGGTAGAGTGATATGACTTGGGTAAATTTTGATCTTAATGGTTCTGAGTTGCTCTTATTATGAGAAAAGTGTTTGACACCCATCCGATATAAACCTTATGTATACTTGTTATCTATTGATTGAATAAAATTTTAAGACTAACAAACCCTTTATCTATTGATTGAGTGAATTTCAAAACTAACAAACACTTCACCATTTATGTGAACAGGGTGTTGGTATAAACACGTTTGACCTCAAAAAGATCATGTACCCTATGATATATGGTGGTGATGCACCCAATTCTACCGGAGGCTTTACAAGTCTTGACTCTATGTAACTATCCTTTTTATTATTCCCCTGACATCACAATTGTTTCTGAGTTCTGTAAGTCTAACACAATTGTTTGTGATGTCTATTTATCATAGGTATTGTAAGAAAAATTCTTTAGATCCTAAGTTAGTAAGGGGAAAAATTGTATTGTGTAAGGGGTTGGAAGACCAAGGAGTGGCACCATTCTTCGCTGGAGCAAAGGGAATTATTACTACATTTTCTTGGTCTGCGGATAGAGCATTCCCTTCCCTATTGCCAGCTTCAGATCTTAAAAGAGTTGACGGAAGAGACGTGCTAAATTATTATTCTTCAGCAAGGTACAATACTTTTCACCTGAAAATATACAATTTTCTCACAAATCGAAATCTAATTGATATTGTACCAATATTCTTTAGCAAACCAACAGTGACTATATTCAAGAGCAAGGAGTTGACGGATACTGAGGCACCATATGTAGCTTCCTTCTCATCAAGAGGACCAAACAATATTACATTAGACCTTCTCAAGGTAAATAACGTTTTAGATATTTAAACTGAGGTTATCATTTACTAAAATAGATCTAATTGAATTTCATATTACCACTTATTTAAATCAAAATTTGTGTTGTACTAAAACAAATGATAAATTTGCAGCCAGATATAAGTGCCCCGGGAGTTCATATATTAGCTGCTTGGCCACCAATTGCTCCGGTTTCCGGAGCCGAAGGAGACAAGAGAAGCGTAAAATTTAACATTATGTCAGGTACTTCAATGGCTTGTCCACATGTTAGCGGGGTGGCTGCTTATATAAAATCCTTCCGCCCCACATGGTCTCCTGCTGCGATTAAGTCTGCCTTAATGACAACTGGTAATGGTTATTTTTTCCAATCTTAATATATGACATCTTGGTGAGGGCGTCTTATGACATCTTGAGATCCCATAAAAGGAGGCCCTTAGACAATGGCCTATGTATTGTAGCATTATGCTAGTGTCGGATGGGATATGTAGTTGTTTATATTGATATTAAACTGCTATCTAACTAAGTATCTATATCTATTAAATGCAGCCACTTCTATGAAAAGAAACAAAAATCCACAAGGTGAATTTGCATATGGGTCGGGTCACTTAAACCCGTTAAGAGTTGTAGATCCCGGACTACTTTACGATGCTGGTGTATCAGACTATGTGAGTTTTCTATGTGGGCAAAAAGGATATACTACCTATTTAGTACGACTGATTACAGGAGATAACTCTACTTGTTCTCCAAAAACAAGTTCAATTACTGCTCGGGATTTAAATGTACCTTCATTTGCTCTTGCCGTATCTCCTTTGGTATCTTTCAGTGCCAAATTTACCAGGGCAGTGACAAATGTCGGCCCATCTACATCCACGTATCATGCTATAGTTCAGACTATTCCAAATGTTAAAATTCAAGTTGTACCTTCAGTATTATCATTCAAATGTGTTGGGGAAACTCTTTCATTCGTTGTGACTATCAAAGGAAAGATAGGACGATTAACTTTGAAATCTGCTTCTTTGACGTGGGATGATGGCTCACATAAGGTTAGAAGTCCTATTGCTGTATATTTCGTTTCATAAGTCAAATGAAGTACAGGCATAATTTGTGAAGAATTAATCATCATGATTTGAAATAAATGTAAATGTATCTCATCTTTTTTATTTTATAGAGAAAATTACCATAGTATCCTCATAATGGACAATAATATTTAAATACTATCTATTCTACAAAAAAATTTAAGTTAAATTTTTTTTTTAGTCCAATCAAAAAAAAATTTAATCAGAATTTTCTCACAAAAAAGTTTTAATTGAATTTTTCCCATCAAACAAATTTTCTACCCAAATATTTAAGTATCTGTTATTGTTTAATGGAAAACTTTTTGATGAAACAAAATCTTTAAGTTTATATTATTATTTAGTGGAATAAATTTCATCTAATTAACTTTGAATTTATATTATTGTTTGATAAAACATATTCAACGAACGACATTTGGGTTTATGTTGTTTCCTACTAAACAACTTTTAGGTTTATATTGTTATTTGGTGAGATAAATTTCACCAAATTATTTTTTAGTTTACATTGTTGATTCATGAGACAAATTCCAGCGAACTACATTTAAGTTTATATTGTTTCTTACCAAAACAATTTGGATTTATGTTGTTGTTTGATTGAACATATCCTACTAAACTATTTTTAATTTATGTCATTGTTTGGTGGAGTGAATCCTACTAAACTATTTTTAAATTTATACTGATATTTGGTGAGACGAATACCTCTAAACTATATTTAGGTTTATGTTATTGTTTGGTAGGACAAATCCCATCAAACTATTTTTGAATTTATATTGTTTAATTGGTGAGACGGATTTCTACCGAATTACATGTAGATTTATGTTGTTATTTAGTATGACAAATCTAACCAAAATATTTTTAGATTTATGCTATTATTTGATATAGGGGTGGAAATCGGATCCGGAATTTTCGATTTTCGACTTTTCCGATCCGAAAATTCCGATTTCGGAACAACTTTTTACGGTTCCGAAATTCCGAAATTCCGATTTCCGATTTTTCCAAAAAAATCGGATCGGAATTGGAACTACATATAAATTTTCGAAATTTCCGGGTGTTCCGATCCGATTTTATTTCCGAAATATATTTCCAATTTTTATTTTCGAATTGTATTTTCGATTTTACATTTTCTATATTAAATAAATAATAAATATTAATATAAAAAAAAAGATATACAATCAGAAATATTGAAAATTTTCAAAACAAAAGAAGAAAAGAAAATATAAACGTTGAAAACTTGAAACACAATGATACATTTTTTTTATATCAAGAAAATAATGAAAAACAATAAACCTGATAAAACCTAAGGGCTAAGCCTAACCCATTTTTTCACATTTCTCCATGAAGCCAAAGATCTGTTTTTTATGTAATTTGAAAAGTAATTTACAGTCATTGTTTTTTAACTTCTATTACTGTTTTTTTACCTTATGTTACTTATGTTATTTCTGTTACTGTTCATGGAGTTTATAAGTTAAACTTTTTAACTACTGCTACATGAAAAGTTTTATAAGCTATGTTTTTAACAATCTTCGTGTAAGTGATAAACTATTGCTCCGATTTTCAACCCTTAGTCTCGCAATTTTCGAAACAAAAGTTCCGAAATTCCGAACCCAAAATTCCAAAATTTCCGAAATTTCCGTGCCGAAATTTCCGAATTTCCGGCAATTTCCGAAATTCCGAATTCGGAATTATTTTTTCCAGTTCCGAAAAATTGGATAGGAATTGGAACACAAAAAATCTATTCCGAAAAAAATAGGAATTTTTCCGAAAGACCCTTTTTCCGATCCGTTCCTTCCGATTTCCACCCCTAAATTTTGATAGCACAAATTCCATCAAGATTATCACAAATTGCAATATTTTTATATTCAAAAATATTGCTTGATAACACAATCACCCTTATGAAAACATTGTCATAAGGGTAAAGTCATTTTTAAAGAATAAAAATATTGGATTTTTGGTTGATGATACGCTGACTTATTTTATGTAGAGGAAATTACAAATCCCAGCCCACATCAGCAAAAACATTATAAAACGCAGCCCCCTCCCTTAGATCTACTTATAAAGTCCCTCTTTAGCTCTTTAGTTACACCACATTACATTCTTACCCTCCCTTTTGTCATGACTTGCTGCAGCTATTATACACGTTGCATCCCTCTCCTCTCTCCTCTGTTGCATCCTCTCTCCTCTATATGACACATATAACCGTATCACCCCCTCTCTCTCTCTCTATATATTACACTCTTCTGCAGATCACAATCATCTCTCTCTTTGATATTTGAATTTCAAAATAACACAGCTCTCTATCTGCTACACTGTTCATCGTCTTCCA
Source organism: Nemophila menziesii (assembly GCA_029959085.1). Taxonomy (NCBI): domain Eukaryota; kingdom Viridiplantae; phylum Streptophyta; class Magnoliopsida; order Boraginales; family Hydrophyllaceae; genus Nemophila; species Nemophila menziesii. Next base: position 1,022,400 of record JARWIR010000012.1, on the reverse strand, counting down.
AGCAAATCATAATGTTCATCTGTGGTTCATAAAAGATTTACGCAGCAACAGGTAACATTTTTCTCCATTTTCATTTTCATAGTCAATGTAATGTCTAGTTTTTATGTGATGGTTTAATGTACTAAAACAATTTCTGGGACCATTATATGATGTTGATGTTATGTATATATCATATATAAAACACAAATTTAATGAACTCATAATCCAACATTATCATGCATATCTGAGCCAATACACAAGTTTTGAAATTAATACTACTATCCATCTGTACAAATAAAGATGCTTTTTAAGGATCTGTGCATATTTTTATGTTACAAACACTCTCTACACTCGTGAAATTTTGTTAATCATTAATATTCATATGTTTCTACCCCGGTGGGCATGCACCCTTAACCCAGGTTTACAGTTGTTTTTTGCGATATAATTGGTCTGTCCCCATATGGGTCTGTCCCCATACGGGTCTATCCCCACACTTGCATGTACCCATGGCCAAGTATCCGCTGTTATCCGACATTAAACAGTTTGTGCTTATCAAGTGGTGTAATCTAATTTATGTTGATGTTGTTTACCACTATTCACTTAATGGACATGACGATTGTCTATTGAGCACACAGGAAGTCTACTCCACACTTCATGGTCACGTTCCCATATATATGCACACCTTTGTGTGAACATCCCCATCACCGGTGACGGTGAGGATTTTGGTTGTCTTTGATAATGTACACGTCCCCAACATCTTGTATTTCCCACTGTGCACGTACCCTTCACACTGTAGCGTAATGTGCACGTACACACCATGTTAAACCTTTATTGGACACGTTCCCAAGACTTTCACTTTTATCTGTACACGGCCCCATTAAGTTTGATTACATGTTGTTCATTGCTTCTAGGAACGAACCCATTAATTTGTATTAGATATTGTGCACGTCCCCATGACTATTTGTTTGTGTTAGATACTATATGCTGTCTTTTTGATAATGTGCACGTTCCCATTATAATATTTTTCTTCATGGCCACGTTCTCATCACACGACCATTGTTTTACTCCATTAATATCATTCCATTTGTTTTGTTTTAGGGACTCTAATTGGTATCTTCAAGAACGGCAAAGAGAAGTATCTTTTCCCCATGGCTAAGTATCTGGTTTTTACTAACGTTAAATAATTCATGCTTAGCAAATGGTGTAATCTGATTGATGTTGATGTTGTTTACCACTATGTACTAAATGGCCATGATAACTGCCTTCTCTGTTCACCGGAAGATTACTCCACACAACAATGGTTGCTAATGCGTGATTCCTCCGCCGAGACTTATATATGTGCAACCAACTTCTTCACCGCATTCGATTGATGTTATTAATGTTGTTCTTCATTAATGAATCCAATAAAATTTCTGCTTCTCCTTTATCTTTGCACATTAACATTCCATTTTCATGTTTTTTTGGAACACGTGTACTTGTATTTTTTAAACTATGCATTGGGAACGTTCCCATCACGTTTGTTTATCATATCTTTGATTTATGTCTGTAAAAGTCTTTACAAATTGGCATATCTTCTTTTCGATATCATCATGTAATCTGAAATCCGTGGATTATGAACCACACGCATATTCACCAACAACTATCTACATCCATCATGTTTGTATCATGTACTTTATCCAATACTATTATCACCAACTCCATCATTCTCTTAACCTTTATATGATGAAGGGTACAGACCCGTATGATCATAACTGGGTACAGCCCCAAAGACAACTATTAAAGCAACATACACGAGGATGGTACAGACCCATGACTATCACTGGGTACAGCCCCAGACACGATTATTAAATCAATATACACTAGGAGGGTACAACCACGTGACTATTTCTGGGTGCATCCCCAGACCCAACTAATAAAGCAATATACACTATGAGTGTACAGCCCCAAATGGCGCTACCCATTCTGTGTGTGTCCCTTTTACTATCAATCCGGGGGTTGTCATATTTACCCGTCTAACCCCCATTTCATCTAACTCAATACACAATACTTCAAAACAAAAATCAATACCATTTTTCAAACACACAAACCAAAAACAAAACAGGGTTTTTACAGTTTAGCATCAAACTAAATACATAATACATTAACCAGAAAAATATTTCTAAATTCAAACTTATAAAATGCATTAAACATGAAATACGCAGCTACACGTTAAACTCTCCCGGCCTATCGCGCCTGCTTCGTTGTTTCTGTTGTATAGTCCCCGTTTAGCAGATTCTCGACAATGATTTTGTGCATGCTCCTAAATTCTCCAACTTTGTATACGCCCCCTGCCTCTTCCGCGCATATTCATCCCACAATAGAAAAATACAAGTTAGTAGTATATTTCAAACATGTCTCATACAATAGGAAATTCAGTCTCATGGGAACGTGTACAATAGGAAATTCAGTCTCATGGGAACGTGCACATTGCGACATACGGTGGAGGGTACGTGCACAGAAGCAATAGCAAAGGATTTCTAAGACGCTCATGGGAACGTGCACATTGCCCGATCTAGATGGGGCTGTACACAGATGCGATTTTTGGACCGTGAAGGGGCTGTTCCCAGTGGGGGTTAAACGATTCTGCGAAAGACAACAAATATATTAAATTAAAAAGCACATTCAAAAATAAAAAATAAAACAAAACCTAAATGCATCACCTAACAGATCTGGATCTGGATCCAGCTGTGTTGCAGCAGTCAAGGGGCTGTACCCATCTACCTGCAAAAGAAAACAAATGACAAATAAAAACTGCAACAAATAACAACCAAATGAAAAAAATAAAAAACCAAAAAAAAACTAATTGCATCTCACCTGCAGATCTGCGTCTGATTCGTCGGCGTCGTGGTGGATCTGGTGGCTCCGGCGGCGGCAGTTTGTTGGTCAAGGGGATGTACCCACTGCATAGGGCCAGAGGGGACTTCTTACATGTGTACATACCCATTGAGAAAGCAGAACGACGGACATTTTGGGGCTGTACCCACTTCGTGCAACAATGGTTTTCTGGTGGGGTTTCTGTAGATCTGGACTAAAAGAAGAAGAAGGCGGGGTCACGGGTTCTTCTGCAGAGTGTTGAGCGGCGGAGAACGAGTTTCTGCAGATCTGTGTTGGGGTCGGCGGTTTTCTTGGAGATCTGGAGAGGCGGTTTTAATGGTGGAAAAGGCCTGACAGTGGGGTTCTGGTGGTGGCGCAGCGGCGAAATTGTGACAGTGGTCCATGAACGGAGGCTGTGTTGATTTATTGTGCAGGTGAGTGGTTGTGTTGGTGGTACAGTGGCTGGAGAGGGTGAGACCAAATGGATGCAAGAAGGTGAGATGGTAAGACCAGATCGTGAAATAGAGAGAGAAGAGAGGGGCCAGATGAGAGAGAACAGTGAGCAACAATGAAATAGGAAAATTGTTTCTCGTGACCCTAATATGGTTTTCATTTGGGTTGGGAGTCCACGTCAGTCCACTAATAGAGGGGCATGGTTGTCTTTACCTATATACCATTGGACTAGTAACTAGTGATCTAACTAGGAGGACTTTTTATATTAATGTATAAGTTGTATGGGCTCTTTTTTATAATTGCCCCTTTTATGTAACTCTGAGTATATTTCGATGATAAGTTATTTAAAAACCAAAACGGGTACAATTGAAGATAGGAATTCAAAATTTAACAAATTCATGAATATCTCCATAATTGTTTCATTTTATTAATAGTTATGGCACTCAAGGCCCTTGCGCTTCCCATAATTAAGTTTGAAAATCCCTTTAGTCTAAAAATAGCCATCAGAAACCCTTATGCTCAAATAAATAGCCACATGAAATCTTTCTGGCTACACTGTTAAATTTCATTAACGCATAATGACAAAAATTTAATTCGTCCTTGGCCATGGAAAGCCCCTTTGCTCTATGAAAAATCATATTGTTCCATTTCTTAGCTTTTCCAATCTTTAATCACAACCCAATGACCCATCTTTCATTTCAGTTTTGATTGAACTGTAATTAAACAAAATCATATATTTTTCCTATGTTTTTGCTTGGATATTCCTTTTAAATCTATAATAGGTGGAACTCTTAATCCATTTCATGAATACAAGATACACCAGCCATTTATTATTTTTGCGACCGTCGCAGTCAAGCTCTTCTCCCAGTAAGATTTTTCTGATGAGATGATACATACTTTGAACACAAGTATATTTTGTACCTTTATTTTACTTCTTCATTTGAACTGTTTCTTGATATTTCTCAAACTTCATAGATATAAATTAAAGTTGCATATGTCTGTGTTTGAGAGCCAATAAGCCATGAATCATGTCACATAAGTTTTCATTCATCTGTCAAATCAATGAGTCGTGTATAAGGGTTGGTATGGTTACATAACATAACTGTGTTCTTACAAGAAAGAATGGAGAAGACGTACAAGGGACTGAGAGCATTTTAGTTGTTGAGTGTGGTAAGAAAAAAAATGAAGTGAAAAAAACTATCAAATCATCGCAATCCATGCGCGTTGTGTGCACTTTGACTAAATAGTTAACAGAAGAGCTTTTGGTGGATAATAATTTGAGCACGAGGACTATTCAGTGTTATTTTTATTTAACTAGAGGGGTTCCTGGACATAATTATAAAGACCAAATGGATCTCTTGTGCCATTAACTCTTTTATAAATATGCATCTAGTTTTTAAATTGAACATGTGGAGTGATAGTTAGAAAAAGTTAATAACTCATGTCTTATGAGGAACTTATAAGAAACATTTCAGAAAGATGTAATGGCCCATTAGAGAGGAGTAATCAACATATTATTTACACGAGCAAAGCTAATGGTGTTTTCAAGTTAATTTTGTACGATTTTTCTGAACCAATCTACCTTTCTTCCCTTTTTTTTCCGATAAGCAAGAAATTTTATTAAAACATATGTAGAACATTACAAGATAGAGACTTTCAACTTTGTCAATAATGGAAAAGTTAAAACTAATATAAACTATTATGACAAGCCTATAATCTACTAGTATAAGTTCACTAACTAAATCAAATTGGCCTATCAAGCATATCAGGACCAGGACAGTTCAAGAAGAACTGCAATTTGTTGCCTAGGAAAAATACTTTGCGAATCAAACCTCTCAATATCTCATCCAATTCTTCCCTTTCTTACTTTGCAAGAAATTGTACAATTTACATCCTACCAAACTTTATAATGATTTGTGTTAATATATACCTATAAAAATGTAGTAATTGATTGCAAATACACTTCATCACTTCGGAAATTTCAGCCAAAGTTCCACAATCACTAACTTTCTCAAGAAAACACAAATAATCAACTACTTCCTTTTAATTACTGATTAGGCTCTGAATAAGCAACTAATGACACTAGTAAATTACGTTCTTAAGTAATCATAAATAATAAACTATTTTATAATAATGGTTATATAAACCCATGTTCATTGAAGAAACATTAATCTGGATATAAAATTAGTTGCTGAAGAGACGAAGATGCTAGATGTATACGCAAAGCTAAACACCCCTACACAAAGTTGGCACATTTCTTTCAAGTAGTATGAATAGTTACTAATTATACCTCCTATAGAAAACTATGACTGTAATAAGAGTTTCAAGGACAACTACATGTTTATCAGGGGACTAAATCAAAATGCGAGTTTAGATTTTTAATTGACACATTTATTTGAGAACATAGAGTAAAGCAGAAGAAATTATTTGTAAAGTAGCTAGCAAAAGATGCACTCCATATTTTACCATCGAATGCACGAATTGCATCCTGAGCATCCCTACGGTCAATAAACTCAATGAATGCATAACCTTGTGAACTTATAGCGACCCACACAGTGAAAGTATATAATTGATAAAGATGATATTACAATGTGAGCAACATAGAAACAGTAGTTGCAAGTCAAGGTCAAATAAAAAATTACACTTGCTTAAAATAAATCTTATAGGGAACTGAAACATCTAAACTGTGATTATGAATACATACACTAATAAATGGAATATCGTGTGGGAATGTGTCAGATAATTGACTATTGTGAATAATGTGTCCATTTAAAGGGTTCAGCGGGTGCTTTATTAAATCTCCACAACTTCAGTAAATGACTAAACTTTGAAAGCAATTGGAGAGATATCTTCCCCATTAGGAAGAGACCATGACACATTTTGTGGGCATGTACCCCAAATTATGTCTCATTTTATGTGATAGATTAATCAGTCACGAGACATATATTTAGGGGTATTTAGGACTTAGTTGAGGAAATTTTTTCCTATTATTTGATGTTTATTTCTTGTCTAGTTTCGGCTTTAATGCAACTTTTGGAGTTTTTGTGCGTAATTTGTGTGTTAAGTGTGCATTTCTTAAGTACTTGGGTTCTATGATCCCCCGAGTAGATGATAAGAAGTCAAGAATACGAGATTACCCTAAAGTCGTGGCGTTAGAGGATGATTCGACCACTTTTGAAAAGTTAGAGCATTTACCGGTAGAACTTGAAAAACGACTTATTAGGGTGACCACACACAATCTATTAGCATTCTAGACAAGACCCTATATTTCATGGTAGAACTTGAAGTTAGGATCGCGTGAGAACTGACAGTTTGTGATTTGAATCTGAAATGATAAAGTTATGCAATTTTCCGCTTTTGTGGTTTGAATTAGTCCACTCATTCATTAAATCGATTTTGGGTTGACTTGGGCCATTTAAAAGGAATCCACAACATAAAAAACGTGATGAGTTAGGATCGCGTGAGAACTGACAGTTTGTGATTCGAATCTGAAATGATAAAGTTATGCAATTTTCCGCTTTTGTGGTTTGAATTAGTCCACTCATTCATTAAATCGATTTTGGGTTGACTTGGGCCATTTAAAAGGAATCCACAACATAAAAAATGTGATGAACCCTTTATATATCAGTTTTATTCATTATAAAATGGTATCCATTGATACTTACGAGAATTCCACATGCCTGGAGTAGAGTAGAAGTTAGGAGACAAAGTTTTGAAGCATTTTATGTCATACCAACTCTAACCTTCGCCATTCGTCATCAACTATTAGTGTAATTCTATATTGTTTTATCTTATGAGAATGAACATTACATTATTAGTTGCTAGTTTTTATAATTTTAGATGAACTATATTTTCATAGTATGAGAATAACAATAATGTATGAACCTTAGATATGTTTTACTACTTTTATTGAATTTGGAAGAATACATCTTCAATTGAATTGTTAGTTTTAGTGATTTTATTATGTAGTTGACATATAATTTAACACTTTATCTGGCCAAGTATAAGACTTATCTTAGTAATTAGGATTGTCATCATTGCAGGGGGTTCAGGTTACGAAAAATTATACATAAAGTATGGTGTGTATTAATGATCCTGACGGGATTGACTAGTCGGATAGTTATAGGGTTAGAGACTTTTAGAATCGATCATTTCTTAGAGGTCTCTTGGAAGATACCTCTAGTAGTGTTGAGGTAGCTTCCTAAGCTACCCTGACGAGAGTTAGGAAAAATTTAGAATCCGGACTATTGCATAATTCCTAATTTACCCTTAAACAATAAAACGTAAAATCAATACTAGTAGGGATTACTTGCGAGTTCGCGAGCTATATTCTCATCTCATCCCTTTAGTTATTTACATTCTAGTTAGTACTTAATCATTATCTTAGTTTAATTTATTTATTTGCATCTTTAGTTCTTAATAACAAAAACATAAAAAAAATTTATATTTCCCTTTTTAGTTAAGTGACTCATTCTAAGACACTTCCCAAGAACACATTTAAATATTTAACCTTTGTAGTTCCTGTGGAGACAGTACTCTTTGCTACTTACTTTTATTACTTGTCAACATTATGTGCACTTGTGGTTATTAAGCTCTCACGAGGTGAGGTTTAGTAACTTATTTTATCACACCTTGGGAGACGCCAAGTTTTTGGCTCCGTTGTCGGGGACTATGTCGTTAATTTTTTGTTTAAATTAGTGTAGTAGAATTAGTTGTTATGTTTTACGCTTGATTTTGTTTTTTGTCTTTCTCAGATTCTTAGATGGAAAATCAAAACAATCAACAACGAGAGCACTGCCTTCCAGGCCCATTCTGAGTGCAACCCTTAAGGATTCTCCCTCCAGCTATTCAAGTCGTTAGATTCAAGCCCGATCCCGGTATATGCTTAATCAATTCTTGAGCAATGGGTATTATAGTGAAATTGTACACTGATGTCTCTCTCTTTCTGATGGATTAATCTATTTACGAGACATTATTTTTGGATTTTATTGGGTCTAAGTGAGGGATTTTTCCTAATAATTGCTATATTGTACTTTTGTCTCTTGTTTTGGTTATAATACTATTTATAGAGCCTTTGTACCTTAATTGTATGTTAAGTGTGTAGCTTTTAGGTAAATGGTTAATACATGGTTCCAAGATGAGATAAAGAAGTCAAAAACTCAAGATAAACCCCAAGCCAAGGCGGAGTTTAAGCTTAAAATCACTCTGGGAAATTAAAGCGTTTGGATGAGAAATCTTTGCGCCTTAGTGTTTCAGTCACTATGAAATATTGGCAAGAGATTTGGACCTGATCCCTTTTTATTTGGAGAGATATTGAAGTCAATCTAGCGTGGAAAGTGACGGACGTCAATTCGGAGTTTTTTTTTCCAGAAGAAACGGTAACATTATAAGCGTTTATACACTGATTTCAGAAAAATATAAAAATCATTCAAAGACCCATTTTTCCATTTCGACGTATCAATATTCCTTCTTGCACTTTTCGCCGCGAGATCTGTGACGTTATTAAACTTCCTATTAACGAAGTTGATCTTCCAATTAGGAAATTTCGTTAACCAGTTCTTCATTTCGGCAATGAAAGGTGAAACTTGCCATCGAAGACCTGCTTTCCTTGAAATACCTTGAATCAGTTCAAGGTTATCGGAGTAAAAGGAGACACTCCGTAAGTTGCAACTAGCGGCCCTTCTCATAGCAAGAAGGACTGCCCAACATTCCCCTTCAATAGAACTTCTAATAATAGCTCTTGATTCAATTCTATGGGTCACTTTACCTTCTTTATCAATAGCAATTGCCGCCATTCCAGCAGGTTCATATTCTTTTTTGAAAGAGGCATCACTCATGAAGATATATTCCGCATCATCTGATAGGATAGGGTTATTCTCGATCAACTCTTCATTATTATTACCAGCTCTTTTTTCGTTGATTCCTTTGGTGTTCTTCTTAGTAAGCTCTCTATCCTTAAACATCTCATCCATTGTTCATTGAATTTTAAACAGGATATCTTTGACTACCCATGGTGATTTTTCATGAAATCCTTTCATCTTCGCCTTCCATATGTTCCAAAGAGTTAGTAGCAGATAAGTTGTGACCTCATTTTGTTCCCAACCATTTTTTATATATTTTTTCCGTGTATCAATTAGCCAATCTCCCAAATCATATTTTTTCTCTTTATCAATAAGTAAATGCAGTCTTGATTTGGCCCAAATTTCCATACTAAGTGGACATTTAATAAAGAGGTGTTCTATATCTTCTTTACCCAAATCGCACCATTCGCACGTATCGTCTTTGATACACTTCCTTATTTTAAGATTCCTTTTAGTGGGTATGGCTCCATTGCATATTTTCCAGCCGAAGGCCCTGATCTTGTTCATAACATTTGATTTCCAAATGATTTCCCAAAGGTCATTATTTTCATGCTTGCCTTGAGAAGATGATTGACCTTCATTGTGGATTTCCAAGTCGACCATTCTATGATATCCTGATTTCGTACTGTAGGTACCGTCTTTTGAGAAGGGCCATATCATCTTGTCATCTTCTTTGCTAATTAAACATGGTATCTTGCAAATATCACTTACTATATTCGGTGGAAATAACTGTCTAAGAAGTTCCATATTCCAGTTCGTCATGTCCTCGTTCAGAAGTTGTGCTACATATTCCACTTTGCATCCGGCCGGTTTCTCTAGAATTATTCTATTATTGATCCATTTATGTTCCCATATGTTGATATTCAAGCCATTTCCAATCCTCCAAACTGAGTGTTGTTTTATAAACTGAATTCCTTTATATATACTAGCCCAGCTCCATGATCTCTTATTAGATAATTTTGTGTTAAAGAAGCTATCAAACGGAGAGTATATACCTTTAAGAACCTTAGCAACTAAAGAGTTAGGATTGTCCATTATTCTCCATGCTTGTTTGGCTAAAAGTGCTAGATTCATCTTTTGGAGATCTCTAAATCCAATTCCTCCAATCTTTTTCGCTCTCGCAATCCTTTTCCATTTTACCCAGTGTATTCTCTTCTTATTACTTGTGTCCCACCAAAAGTTTGCTATAATTCCTGATAACTTTTTACATAATGATTTGGGGAATTCAAATATGGACATCGCATAGTTTGGTATTGCTTGCAGCACAGCTTTGATAAGAATTTCCTTACCTCCATCCGACAGTAGGTTAGCAAAATAATTCGAAGACTTGCTTAAAAGCTTATCCTTAATGTAATTTAAATTTTCCGATTTTGCCCTTTTAAGCGAGAAAGGTATTCCCAAATACTTTCCAAATGAGGATGTTCTTGTAACATTTAGGTTTCTTGCTACCTCTTCACATGTACTTTCAGGTGTTCCTCTGCTGAATAGAATAGATGATTTTTGAAAATTAATCCTTTGTCCCGAAGCTTGACAGAAAAGATTTATAGTATCTTTGAAGGTTTCAATCTCCTTATTATCAATATTAACGAAGAAAAGAGCGTCATCAGCAAATAACAAGTACGTAAGACTTGGGCAATTTCTAGTGATTTTAATACCTTTGATGTATTCTCTCCGACATTGATAGTTAATAAGTCCAATAAGGCTTTCAGTGAGGATCGAAAAGAGGAGAAGAGATAACGGATCGCCTTGCCTAATTCCTCTGGTCGGTGAAAATTTTTTGAGCCTTTGACCATTAACTTTGACTTGTAGCGAGACCGACGATATGCAATTATATATCCAATCTGTCCATTTGTCGCAGAAACCTATGGCTTTCAAAGTTTGAATCAAAAAATCCCAATTAACTTGATCATATGCTTTTGCCATATCGATTTTGACTGCCGCAACATGTTTATTTGATTTTCTTTTATTTTTAAGATAAAAAGCAACTTCCTGGGCAATTAAGATGTTATCTTGTATGCTCCTTCCCTTTATAAATGCTGATTGAGTAGGCGATATTATGCTATCCATAAGTGGTTGTAATCGATTGGCTAAAATCTTAGATATAATTTTATAAATGAAGTTAAGACACGCTATGGGTCTATAGTCCGCCACTGATTCTTGGGATTCTCCTTTTGGGATAAGCGTAATAAGGGTATCATTTAAACCTCCCAGAGATGTGTTATTTTCAAAGAAATTCCTGACTATTGTTAATATATCATCTTTTAGTGTCTCCCAATTTTCTTGATAGAAATTACCTGGTAGTCCATCCGATCCTGGGGCTTTTGATCCTGACATGTCAAATACAGCCTTTTTAACTTCTTCAATGTCCGGTATGATAATCAAGTCCTCATTCATCTTCCCTGATATCTTGTTAGGAATATGCTCTGAAATATTTTCTCCTTGTATCATATTTTTATTTGTAAATAAGTCTATGTAATACTCACGGATTATGTTCTTAATTTCATCTTCCTTTTCCGTCCATATTCCTTCCTTATTCTTAATTACTTTAATTTTATTGATTTTCCTTCTAGAAATAGTTTTCGCATGGAAATATTTTGTGTTCTTTTCACCTTTCTTTATCCATTGATCCCTAGCTCGATCCGCCCAAAATAGCTCTTCTTGCTTCCAAGCTTCTTCTAGTTTTTGGTATATTTCTTTCTTTTTTCTCCAGTTAGAGTCTGTTCTTACTTCATCTTGAATTATAGCAAGTTCTTTTTGATATTTCTCTATAAGTTTCCGGTTATTGCAAAACATTTTTTTACTCCATCCCGTAAGCGCTAGGCACAAGGTGTCTCTTTTTATACAAAAATCTTTAATTGACATAATCTTACCTTGTTTGTTCCACGTTTTGCTTATAAAATCTTTGCAATTTTCATTTTCTAACCATCTTGATTCGAACATAAAGTATTTTTCAAATTTTGCTTTTGCCTCATCCAATGATAGTATTAACGGAGAATGGTCGGATCCAATGGCCGGAGGTACTTGAATTGTAGCATTAGGGAATTTTTCGCACCATGATAAAGATGCGAGGCCTCTATCTAACCTTTCTTTAACTTCTCATCACCCTTACGTTTATTCGTCCAAGTATAGTAACAACCTTTATTAGGTAAATCTAATAACTCATTTTGATTAATGAAGTTGTTGAATTTAATGATTCTATCAAAGTTAGCTGCTCTTTTGCCTATCTTTTCCGATGTTCGTGATATATCATTAAAGTCCCCAATGAAAAGAGTTGGTACCTTTATATTTGAATACCATTTAGAAAGAGATTCCCATAGCTTACTTCTTTCATTCTCACAAGTAGGAGCGTACACACACACCAAGTACCAAATATCTTTATTAGATTCCATAATTTCAACCATTACAAAAGATGAAGTAGAGTTTAAGACTCTTAAGTTCACGGAATCTTTCCACAACAATAGAATCCCCCCAGACATATAAGATCTTCCCCTGGGTTCGACTATGTGTGAATGATCAAAAGATTTGAAATGATTACATTGAGCAAACTTACTAGATTTTAACTTAGCTTCTAATAAACAAGCAACGGAGATATGAAATTTCGAAATAAGGGACTTAAACATACTCTTTGTCGAGGGTGCCCTCGCTCCTCGACAGTTCCACACAAGGCAATTATCCATCGATCCCGGCCCTCTTAAGGGACAGGCCGTCATCCACATGAGCAAATAAAGGCCCACTTTCCATCACGGGTACTACCTGTGTACTCGTGGCCTTGTCAGTAGAGGATTCTTCACTAGAAACATCATCATGATGACCTTGACAGTCATCTCCTTTGCAAAAGACGAGCTCTCCATTAGCTCGAATAGAATCATCAAGTAGGTCTTCTTCTTTCTCTTGGTTGTAGAAAAACTGATCTCGCACTTCAAAGAAACTCAAATATAATTCATCCACAAACATCTGCATATCACTAATTCTTTTCTCCATCAGGTTAAAGTCATTCACATTAAGCTTTTGCATCTTCTTCTTTGGTTCTTGTTGAATAGGGGCAGGTGCATTCTTTCGCTTAAGATCCGCAGGCCAAGTAAACTTCTCTTTTGGGCTGAATACGCGCATTCTTGGTTTGGTGGGCCAATTAATCTCCTCTTCATTTTCATTTCTAGGAAGGTTACTGAAGTGAACTGATTGTGAGTTTGGAGTATCCATCTGAGGTTCATAGGAGTATTCTTTCTCATCTTCATTAACCATAATTGCTTTGCCCTTAGGATCATTGTGGAAAATCTCAGGTGTGATATTGATATTTATACGCTCCTGAGTTGGATTGCTAATTTGAAATTGATTAAGATCTTGGAAACCACCCAATTCTCCCTGATTAACACTTAAGGCAGCAGTGTTGCTCAATAAGTTCAAATCAGACATATTACCTTCATTATTATAATTCGTATCTTGGGTAAATCTTCTATATAAACCATCAATATCGAATTCACGAGCGTTAAGAACTTCCTTGATAGCTTGATTAGATACAATGATGCTTATTCCAATATCTCCCAATTCTTCTCTAAAGATTTTAAAAATTGCTGGGTAATTCTTTTCAGATAACTCCACTGGTCCTTCAAAGTTTGCAATATTGTTGTAAATTTCTTCAAGCATTTCTGTATTTTCACGCTTCCTCTTCTGTGATTCAGACTCGCTTCTCTTGTCCTCCTTGTTATTTTCTCTGTTACGTATCTGTGATGGAATGGAAATAGTCCCAAATTGAATGTTGGAGGTGAGTGCGTTATTACCAGCATTGTTGCTTCCTTCATCATCTTCTTCGTCAGCGTCATGCCTTCTGAAAGGGAAAAATCTGATGATTTCATCGAAATGACCCCAATTGTCCCTCTTTCTTAAAACATGAAACACCACATCTTCATTTCTAATGACCATCTCCTTGCTCCAGTTTACGTATCTTGCAGCATCATCATTCCAGCGAGGGCGTACCATAGCAGTGTAACACGAGAGCTTGTTGTGTCCTAATCTCCCGCAATTGAAACAGAATAAACCTAAACTTTCATACGTAAAACCAACCCACGCAAGTCCATCGAGTTGATCAATAAAAACCCCTGTCTTGATAGGTTCTTTCGTGTCGAAATTAACCCTGAATCTAATGAATGGAAGATCATCTCTGTCAGCAACTGGATAATCAATTTCACATACCTCCCCGATATAACTTCCAAAAGCTTCAATGGCGTTGATGTTATTTTGTATACCAGCAAGGCCATATATTCTGACCCAAACAGATGAAGTGTTGAGGTCAACTTCATTCCATTTCTCATTTCTTTCGCATTGGTATATAAGCACATGCATTCCACTAACAAGTCCAGGCCTGTTGAAAAAGGGCCTATTAGCCTCTTCTTCTTTGTCGAGAGTAAGCTTGAATATGTTCGGTTGGATTTCCTCAAATATGATTCTTCCCCTAACACCCCATGTTTCGAGCACAACTTTGCGAAATGTAGTGAAGGTGATGATTCTATCTGAAATGATTTTGGCAAAGAAATTGTATTCTGATAGGTTTGGTTTAATTGATGTCGTTTTTGTAGAAAGGGTTAGTGATTCGAGCTTGAGAATATCATCATTTCGGGTTCGAGCAAGAGGTAAAAAGTGGTTTGATTTTGAGGCTGAGAGTTGCATGATGTTTTTGATATGAAGGATGGCTTTGATAACGTTTTTGGAGTGAACAGGATATCTGTAGTCTTGCTTATATAGGGTATGTTGAACAGATCTTGGGTTATCTGCAGAAAGAACTAAAATATTTTCAACTTCAGATAATCTGTGCATGGTTGACAAGTGTAATAGGCGTGCCTGATAGATGAAAGATACTTTGCTAGCTTCCAAGCGTTTATATGATAAAAAAAATATAAAACCCAGCGTGCACGGAAGAAAACCCCCACCGGGAAGGAAGCTCGATTTTCCAAGTAATAAGAAAACCCTTATAGAATCTTTTGCTAAAGTTACCTTTCTGCAGAAGGAGGCTTACCCAATAGAATTTTGAGTAACTGCATGGCGTGATCTTACTAAATCGAAGCGCCGTATAATTTCTCTTATCAAGACAAATCGTGCTACTAAACTTAAGCGTGTAAATAACCTTGCTTAGATATATAATATAAAAAATACCACTCACCAATTCAACTACAGATACAAACTTACTTCTGCTATATATTATAAGAAAATCCATTGTATAACTTGGATAGACAGAAGTATACACATCAGATTGTTGATTTGATTTCAACCTTTCGAGTTCAGATTTTAATTTGTAGTAATATGTAGTCCTTTGATAGATGTTATGGCTTATATATAGAATAGCCCTTACCTTAGAAATCGGGTTCACCATTAAACAGCAGACACCAGATTTGGATAGCTTTATGAATTTAAAGCCTTTAGTAATAAATGCATTGTAGTCTAAGATTATAACATATTCAATGAAGTAGATATCTTCCAATAAAACCCATTGCATGTGGTAATTGAGGTAGAATTTAATAGTAATCTGCAGGTTATTATTCTTATATAATGTCATACTGCAGTAAATAACCACAGGCCATTGATGCATGTTATTAAAAGTACCAAATAATTGTAATAACAGTTCATAACTGCTGCTGATTGTAGCAATTATATTCGGATAAGCATACTGATCCATCTCTTCAAATCCTAGGATCAAATCGTCAAGATAGATAATCTCTTGATATACAAGATAAATAATATATATAATAATCTAAAAAATAGAGAGCTGGTGATTGATAAGGTTATAGTAATATATATTGGAGGACTTTATATATTCATACTCCTTATCTTTAAATGCAATGATATATAACCTCATTATATATTCTTTATAATAAATGTGAGTCAATATCTTCCACTGCATGTGAATTATATGATATAAATTGAGGAGGATATGCATATTGGCGCCTTTAATGTTGTATAAAAGATCAATATCATCCATAGGCCATTGATGCATGGCTTTAAAAGCTCCAGATTGAAGCCATAATAACTTGTGTCTGCTACTAAGGAGCTTAATTAAATTAAGATATAGGGAGTATTTCATCTGCATGTCTAACATCAAGCAATTAACATCAAAATCATAATCAATTGAAGTAGGGAAGACATTATAATTAATCAGATCATAAACGAAATAGAGCTGCATGGTCAAAAGGGGGAGGAAGGAAACCCAGCTCTTGATTCCTGTCCAAACCCGGGGCCAAAGGGAATGGGGTCCCCTATCATAATCCAAATTATTCTTGCCTATAGTTATTAAACGATGATACCCAAAGTACAGAAAATTAGTCATAAGGAAGGTAACAGTACGTAAGAAAATATGAGAATTAATAGGAAGCAAAATAAGGGAATAAAACACCAATTAAGCTATTGAAAAGAAAAAGGAAAGGAGATTAGGAGATTCGGCCATAATTACTAAAGTGAACTTAGAAGAAATGGAAATTAAGCAGCACGAAAAGAGGGCTGAAAGAGAAAATTAGGCTATAAATTTGAACAGTAGTTGTTTTTTAGAGAGCATATTTTTAGAGAGAGAAGATTTTATAATTAAATGAGTAATTCGGAGTTAAGATGAAGAAGTTACGTCATTTGCTTCCACCGTGTCTCGAATTGAAATTCTGCTAAGTAAAAACGGTTGGCCCTTTCTAAACCTAATTAAGCAATTGAAAGGGGGACTAAACGTTTTTAGCTATTATATAAGTCATCCATCAGCTCCTTTATCATTATCTATCACTTTATTTCATATTTTTAAAAGGGGAGCAAGAGCAGAAGAGCTGGAGAGGAGAAAAGAAGGGTTTGTCCATAAGCCTAATGATTCTTCCCTAACGGTTCACCAATTTATCTCTTCTTGAAGATTAACAAATCTTTATTTTTTCTTTTGAATTAGATTTTGTCATTAGTTTTAATTATTTTTCTTATTTTAGTATGAACTGAAGCCTCATTACTTGAGGTTGTTTATATAAGATTTATGCTTAGTTGGTTAATTGATTTATTATATTTGAGACAAATTGTTTAATTGAGTTTGGTTAGATTATCTATTCCATTGACTATGTTTTCAATTTAATATTATCTATGCTCTTGACAAGTAGTGGGTAGCTTTAGTAAATACATTCGGCATCGACAGGGGTTTGTAATTGCGGATATAACGTTTAGGCGCCTAGTGTGAGGTATTGAACTAGAAAGTCTTGCCTATTACGTAGTCAATAGGGTAGAAACTTAATTTATCGAAAAACCGTTGGCGTGTACGGTTGCCTTCTAAGCTACCCTGACGGGAGTTAGAAGGATAGTTGAACCCCAATTAATGCGAAAGTCACCAACTCGCCCTTATTAATAGAACTGTTAACTAGCAGCATAGATAATTACTAGCATAACTTCTGAACTCATGAGGGAAAATGGTGGAGGAGGACGATTTTTTTTACAACATTGTCTTTCTTCTTTTCTGAAACCTTCTCACTTTCTTCCTCAACCACAACTGGTTCAACTTCTTTTTCCACCACATCTTTCACCGTCTTAGTTTTAATAGTTGTATCTTTTTCTTTCATTACAGGAAAAGATGGTGGTGGTAATTTCTTTCCACTTCTCAATGCAATAGCATTACATGATTCATTACCTTTGTGATTGTGTGTGTTGCTTGGGAGTTGTCCTTGACCTCGAACATTGATACTATTAGGGATTTTTCTCCACAATCTTCAAAGACGCGGAATGTGAATTCAATTTCTCATCATTTTTGT
This sequence comes from Nemophila menziesii, assembly GCA_029959085.1. Lineage (NCBI taxonomy): Eukaryota > Viridiplantae > Streptophyta > Magnoliopsida > Boraginales > Hydrophyllaceae > Nemophila > Nemophila menziesii. The sequence goes on along the minus strand of JARWIR010000012.1, from coordinate 1,004,504 downwards.
TTGATTTATCGGCTGGCACCGCTATAAAATAGTTCAAAGCGACAACCAAATCGACTGCAGTAAACGCCCCTTCTTGAGGACGGGAAGGAAGTGCTTTCTGAGCCAAAGTATCTGTATAAGCATCATACCCAGATTTCTGAGGAGCTCGACCCCCTTGGTATCAATTTGGTGGTCTCGAATGGTAATTGTTGTCTTGGGGCCTTGGCTGATAGGATCTTGGATTAGCAGCCCTTGTGGATTAATATATTAGAACCCTGGATTGTTCCTCTTTTGATTACCATATCCTTGACCATTCGAGTAGTGGTTACCCCGATTATTGATGAAACACACAGACTCCAGATTATGAGGAAATTCCTCCCAATTATGATTTATAGCCCCACAAATGGGACGTATCTCTGGTTCTTGTACAACATTAACATTAGCCTACTTGTTGGATTCAGATAGCTGTTTGATTTTGTTCTTTAGAGAGGCAAATTCAAACAGCTTGGTGTCGCCTAGGGTGTGATAAAAATATGATAGAATTAAGTCAAGAAACTACGCACTCTTACCCTAGACAGGCATAGTACTGCAAGTATTACCAGACGTATGCAAGTTTTAGATAGTAAGTTGAGTTCGTTCTCAGGGACTTAAGTGTGTTAATCGCGTGAGTAGAAATAACGAGTAAAAGTAAATAATTAAAAGACAGAAAATAAAAGATATGAATTTTCGAAATTAAAAATTAAACTAAGAAATTAAAAGACAATAAAGTAAAAGATTAAGAATATGAGATGAGAGATATAGCTTAGGTTTTGCTAGTATGCACTAATCCTTCTAATTCTATCTATAAATCTAGTTAATAAGGGAGAATATTAGCTCTTGGTATACTTAGTCAGGATTATAAATTCCCATACCTTAGACCTTGAGAGCGACTAAGGGGGCTACGGCACAACCAAGACGTGGTTTAGAATAGGGTTATCAAACGCTACTAAGGCCCTAAGCAATCGCAACAATCAATTGGTGATATGGTGATTTAAACAAACCCTAATGACTATCTAGTTAGAATCATGTTTTGTCAGAACTAATATCGACACTAGACATTATGTGGTGGTTCAATAGTTAAACACCCTGTCAAGGAGACCATCTAACTACTATTAAAACAATCGTAAAGTGGTCAGTTCTAGGAAAGACAATAAATCAAAACACATAAACAAATATTAAGTAAGAAGCTAATATCAGATTAAAACATATAATTCCCAAAGAAACTTAGATAGAAGAATTAGAATTCATAGATTATACATTATGCAAAACCCAAGCTATGGGGAGTTTAGTTCATACCTGATGGAAATAAACTAAAAGAAATTACAAAAGACATCATCTTGCTCTCTACAATAAACTAAGGAATAATTATAAGGTTTTTCTAAGCAAGGATGATTTTACAAGTGATATAAGGTTGTATTTATAGGTGTTTAGAAGACCTAATTCGTTTTCTTGAGGAAGAGATAAAGTATTGGACTCCTAGTCCAACTCAAATTCGTATGAAAATAAAGATAAACACTGCCGGACCGTTCTGAGCATATCTTCTTCGTTATTGGTCGGTTTGAACTCCATAAGATACCAAAAGAATCGTAACAGAATTATCTTTGTCCCTATGAAAGGAAATTACCAAAATCGGCCTATTTCTTGGGGTAAATAGCACTTCTTTAGCCATGTACTGCAGAATCCCAGATTTGGGCAGCTTTTCCTTTTCCATCTTTTTAGCTTTTGTTTCCTTATCTCCAATTACCATGCAAAACTCTTTCCATAAGTTGTAATCTTTGACTTGGACTCTAATTAAGCTCCATAATTATCTTTAAAGCTACACACTAAATAAACAATTAAACCCAATATGCTCTAAAAATATTATTTTACTAAATCAAGACTCAAAATAGGAAAGTGCACTATTTCTCAAGAAAATCGACATTTATGACTTCTAAATCACTAAAAATGATGTCTCATCCTAATATTAATCTATCACAAATGAGGAGACATCAAGACCCCCAACTCAAAGTTGTATCGTCCCGATACAATAAAGATTAAAACAAAGGGAAGTCTATAAATACACACTTATAAAATTCTCAACACAATGGGAAAAAGCATAGCAGAATATATAGAATAAACCTAAAGCACATAACTCAGAAATTTTCATGCAATAATATTTATAAACTACATACCTGTACACTTTTCATATCCACAGTCAACACGGCTTGAATTCAAGATCAGATTAGTTTCGCAATGTAAGAAGGATTGGGACTTTACTCAGTTTCCCAAGGAAGCTATAGATTGTTCATCGATTCTCACTAGTATTCAAAGATCCACTCAACTAATCTCTAATGGCTCAATCACTTCTCAATTACATAGCAAAGAATCAAAAGGTCTTTAAGGTTGTAATGTAGGCTTAGGGACGGTATGATAGTGTATTTGGATAATTTGGAGTGAGCTTTTGGCTCTTTCCTCACTAGCCATCAACAAATCGCCCTAGAGCTTGAGTTACTCTCATAAAACGTTTCTCACTCAACCCAATCAATTTCTTGATGCACAATTTAGTATCCCCAATAACCCAATTAAAGCATAAGATTTTCACATAAAAATCCACTTTGCCGGTCCGAATATATATATTTTCTTTTCTTTTCAAATTAATTTATTAAGCTATGACTCTCTTTTAATGTTGAGATATCACGCTATTTTCTCATATATATATTTTTTATTTTAATGCCCTTGTTGGCAAAATTAGCTCGTAGCTTCTTTTTCATTCACTATTACCCCGGCGAAGGGTTACAATAAAAATCTGCGAATCATTATCACTATAAGCACAATTAATAAGCTCAAAAATCCCAACCCAATAACAATTCCCATAATGGTGGACCCACCACCCCAAACTCAAGCTCTAAAAAAAATGTCTATGCATCGCGATTCGAGTGCGGGTCATATGGAAAAGTCCTATAATCTAAAGGATATGGCTTATAACGTGTTTTAATAAAAAGCTTTAGAAAGGCTAGAAGGGGCTAAGAAGGATATAGCATATAAAATCAAAAATCACAAGGTGAGAAGGTATAAAAAGGCTTCAAGGGCTTCAAATATGAAAGAACCGCCTTAATCACTTTCTACACTATGTAATTTCGTTATTGTCTTACCTTTAGCACTTTCATCAAATGGTTTATCAACTAGCTTGGATCTCACGGCCTACACACTTTCAAGGTTCCCTGAGATCAAACATACTTTCTATCGAATTGCTCACTAATCTTTTCTTTACTATCAACGTGTGTTTTCCTGCAAATACTCAAAGCATACAAATACATAGCTCATAAACATATTACTTACTATCATTAATCTACCGAGCTTATGCTTTCAAGCTATTAAACACACTCTACATCTAATTCCCATGTATCAAAAATTTTAATTTCTACCTGAAAAACAGAAAAATGGAGATGAGAGACAACGAATCCCCACACCCCCAACTCAAAAATGAGCCGTGTCCCCACGACTCGAAAAAGACTCGAAAAACAGAAATTAAAATTAGCAGATAAACATATTTACAGAAATGGTAAGGAAGAAAGTGAACATACTCTCGAGGCTGTTGCCTCGCATCATTGATATCCAAGGTAGGATTTACTGGACCTTTCGTTAATTGCTCGAGGAGTTTCATGATGTGCACTTGATTAGCATTGATTTGTGCCACATCATTGACTAAGGAAGTTTGAGCTGCTTCAAACTTCGTTAAACGCTCCTCCATCTTCTCTTGCCAACTTTGCTCCTTTTCTTCTTTCGAGACTTGCGTAGAACCCGCTCTTCGAAAGATATCCTTGATCCAAGCATTATCAATGTAACTCGTTTTAAACTCGAGTTTCTCTTCTTCACCCAATGTAACATTCGCTTCTCGCACAAGACACGTGATCATAGTAGGAAATTTAACATTATAAACTGATTTAGGAGAGACCAAAAATCGTATCACCTCCTCATAGATCAACTGTGCCACATCAACTTCTTCTCCTCTCAAAATACAATCCAAAAGTAGAGCGTACTTCATAGTCACATCCAAAGTTCGTGTGTTTCTAAAGATATTAGGAACAAGGAAATTGTGCCAAATTCTCGCATCCGATTGAAGATATTTGTAAGGCCAAGGTGCCTTCAATTCTCCCTTATGTGATTGTACTTTCTCCTTGTCTAATACATGCTCAAAAAGTAATTCCTCATGAAAGATTTTTCGTTTAGCAACCGCTTCTTCAAATTTGCAATAACCTTTCAATTTCTTAAACTTGAAGTGGTTTCTAATCTCCTCAACTGTAAAAGGAACTAGCTTTCCTCTAATCGGAACACAATTACTATCTCGGCTAAAGAGGCCTAAATAGAATTCCAAAACTAACTCATGACATAATTCAGAACGTCTTACCATGAACGTAGACCAACCCAATTTCTCACCAAGCTCTAAGAATCTCGCGTATTCTCCTGTACCAACTTCTTCCTTGAATACTTTCTCATAAGCAAAAGGTAGTTCTTTCAATTGTTTCTCTGCAGAAGTCTTCAGGGCCCTTGAAGTTTCCTCTTTCTCTTTGGGTGTAAGACCTTGTGGAGGTTGTGTTTTCTCCTTTGCATAAAAGTAAAGCTTTTTACCATTACGATCAAACAAAGGTATTCCACTTTTCTCAACTTTATCTTTACCCTTTAATTTAGAACTAGAACCTTTGTCAATTGATTTCTTCTTGATTAAATCCAATCCCTTGTTACTATTTACCTCCCTCTTGTTAGCTAAAATTGTTGTTCTATTAGTCATCTTCAATTAACCCCCAACTCAAAGCTTTAGCAACCCTTGAAATTTGAACTTTGTGAATTATTGATTGAATAAGCTTGATTTGGCCTAGGATAGGTGAATTGATGATGATTTTCTATGTGGGTGAGGTGGATTTGTAATGGGTTGGCTTGGATTTAAGAAATTGTAGGATGAATTGTGAAAATTTGAGCTCTTGATTCTTCAATTTGATGGATTTGGTGAGGATTGGGTGTTTGATTTTCTCTTGTAATGATGTGGAGAGAAGATTTGATGTGTTTTTCTTGATGATTGGGTAGTGTTTTGGTGATTGGTGAAGGTTTTGATGAGCTTCAATGGAGTTAGGAGAGTTTTGGAGAAGAGAAAGAGGCTTTAGGTTTATAAAATTCGGAATAATGGCTTAATACCTCATTTATACACTTGAATCCCGTTTCTTTCTCTCTCCAGCGGCGTCGTGCGGACAATGCCTGCGGACCAGGGGTGTACCGCGGGGTACACCCGCAGCATCTGATGCTTGAAATTTTTTACCCTCTGCTCAATACACGTGGTACGACCCCGTGGCACGCGTTTTTGCTCTGCGGACCATGGTGCGGACCAGGGGTACACCGCATGGGTGTACCACGGCTTCTTCGTCAAAATACCCGTGGACCTACCCCGTGGCACGCGTTTTTGCTCTGCGGTGCAGGGCGCGGTGCAGGGGGGTAGTCCGCGGGGTCGAAATTTCTCGGTCCTGGATAAGACCCGCGGTGCCACCCGTGGTACGGGTTTTTGCCTAGCGGACCATATCCGCGGTATAGGGGTACACCGCGGGGGTAGTCCACACAGGTCTTCCTTCCGCTCCGAAAATTTTTGCTCGCGTCCCTAACTCGATTTCTCCAATACCTAATCATCAAAAACACTAATACCTTTCTCAAATATGCAATATCAACTAAAAACAACTAAATGAAACATAACTAAAAACGTAAAAATTAAAAACTACGGGTTGTCTCCCGTACAGCACTTTTGTTTAACGTCTTTCAAAGTTAGACGTGTTACCTCTGTCAAGATTTGCGAATATAGCCTCCCCAACAACGAGTTAGGCTATGAACGTCAACTAATCTGCGCTTGACTCCAGTTTTGGGGCGAATTTCTATCACCTTGGCTGAAACAACCTTAGTGACAATGAATGGTCCCATCCACGAGTCTTTGAAACTTCGTGGCCTATTCTCGCGTTTGTGAGCTTTCCATAGAACTTCATGGCCAACCCCAAACTCAATGTTTGGCTCAGTATACACAGGCTTTAAGTGGATCTTCTCGGGAGGGACTTTGTGATGTGAAAGGCTGTGAATGACAGGAACGGTGGGATCTAACTTCCTCGGTTTCTTACCCAAGACATAGAAGGTCTCGGATATATTCTTTGCATGAAGGGTAATGGTCCCTTCTTGGAAGTTGATGACACTTTGACTTGTGGCCATGAAAGGCCGTCCAAGTATGATTGGAACCTGCTTATCTGCATCAAACTCAAGAATAACAAAGTCAGTAGGGATGGCGATATTACCTGCACGGACTAAGACGTCCTCCACTGTTCCCCATGTCCTTTTAACTGAGTTGTCAGCGAACTGCAACTTCACTGGAGTTTTCTTTGATTTCTGAAGTCCAAGTCTCTCGAACACGGACTTAGGCATAAGATTCACACCAGAACCCACATCGTACATCGCTTTCACCTTGAGCATACCATGTAATTGAATGGGAAGGTTGAAACTTCCTGGATCTTTAAGCTTTGTTGGTAGCTCTCTTTCACTTCTTCTTGAAACCCTCAGATTCTCTCTTGGGATCTCTACACTCGCTTCTTTCTCAGGAATAACTTGCGTAAAAACTTGTTGCGGTGTAAGTCCTCTCTTCGCAATCTCAAGCATTTGGGCGTTAATATTTTCAAGTTGATACGCCTCTACAAATGTCTTGAGTACAGTGTCATCTTTAGGATTTGTATCAGGAATAGTTGATGACACTGGTTGAACAATAGGTGGCGATTCCACCTTCTCTTCTTCTTTCTCTTCTTGCACAGCAGGTGCAACTTCATCTTCATCCTTTGATTCCTCCTCGGAGGCTTCTTTCTCTTTCTCTTTAGCCAGCTCAGCTTCGTAATCCATAACCGATCGAATTTCCTCTTGCATCTTCCTCAGTAACTGTATAAATTTGGCTTTCTCTTGATCGTCCTCCACATAAACCTCAGAACAGTCAGATTCCACGGGGCTAGACTTGGTTGGTTCTTCTTCGGTACTCGGAACTTCCACGGCACTAACGGCAGCATGCGGTACTTTCTTCTGTTCTTCTTCAATTTCAAGGCAAATAGCCTTGCAAGCTTCGAACCCAACATTGTTTTCACCTCCTTCGATTGCCTTTACTTCCTTTTGTTCTATTAAATTTGTTAAAACTTTGTTTAACTGTTCTACTTGAAAACCTAACATCTGAAGTATGGCATCTTGTCCTCGGACCTTCTCGTCCTGAGCGTTCATAGTCGTGGTCAAACGGTCCAGAGCTTGTGCTATCTGTTGATTGTCCATAGATCCTTCTTGAGGATACTAAGGTAAAGCTTTCTGATATAACGATTCGGTATATGCATCTTGAGCAGGTTGTTGAGGGGGAGCAGGTCTATTCTGATATTGATTTTGGTACTGACCTCTCTGTTGGAAAGAGTTGTTCTGGGGGCACGGTTGATAATGACCAGGATTAGCGGCCCCTTGTGGATTCGAATACTGCATACCCAGATGGTTTCGGTTACCCCATTGATAACCTCCGCGATTGGATATAAAGTAAACAGATTGCGGATTTGATTCACACTCCTCCCATGTATGATTGTTAACCCCACATTGTTGACAACCTTGTGCTTCTTGTACTACGTTTGCAGCGGCTAAATTCTTTTGCATCTCTATTTTCATCTCTTTGATTTGATTTTCTAACGCGGATATTTGAGCTGAGTTCGCAGTTTCTGAATCTAAAGGAAGCGTTCCTCGGGTCTTTGCTACAGAAGCTCGCGTTGAAGGCCAACTTCTTTCTTGTTCCATAATATTTCCTAACACCTCGGAAGCTTCATTATGATTCATGGACAAAAAATTACCCTTTCCAATGTTATCCACCTTCTCTCTACCTTTATCGTTAAGACCTTCATAGAATATAGCAAGTTGTAGAGCAGGTGTATAACCATGGAGCGGACATCTAGCTAATTTTTGTTGAAACCTTGTCCATGCTTCTCCCACTGTTTCTCCATCTTCTTGGCAAAATCTTGCAAGCTCGGTTTGATCTTTAAGTCTCATGCTCTTCGGATAAAAACGGTTAAAGAAGGCGGCTTGAAGTTCTCTCCAAGAATGAATGGTTCCATGTGGTTGTCTCTCTAGCCAATCGCTAGCTCTACCGGTTAAGAAGAACGAAAACATATAACAATACAGTTGCTCGCGTGTAATGCCCAGAGTAATGTAGGCATCACAAATCTGCATGAACTTCTGAATCGATCTTACCGGATCTTGAATTGCTGTACCAGTGTAGAGTCCGAAACTTTGAAATTGACTGAGCATACCCGGATCGGGTCTAAATTTAATATTCGGTATCTCTAAAGGGCGGTAACCGATGGGTTGAACATGGAATGGTACATGAAGGCCAGGAAGGTCTTGTTCAACTTGGATCTGTTGATTAAGGTTATTCTGCCCATTACCTCCTCCTAAATGTTGTTGTACACCAGGTGGAATGAATGCTGGAGGTCCTCCTGGTGCAAAGTAAACTAACTCCGGATCATTATCTTGTATGTCTGCCATAGCTCTTCTCAAGGCTCTTTCCTCACGAATTCGTTTGTTATAAGATCTGAAGCTCCTCTCGGGCTCCGATAAAGGAGACCAAGAATTAAACACCGTGAAACCTGAAAAAGACTAAAGCAAACCACAAGCGTAAATCTGGAAAAATAAAACTGAAAACTGAAAACTAAAAACTAATTAAAAACTACTACTCGAAATAGATAACCCACACGCTAACGAGACACAAGTCCCCGGCAGCGGCGCCAAAAACTTGGTGTCGCCTAGGGTGTGATAAAAATATGATAGAATTAAGTCAAGAAACTACGCACTCTCACCCTAGACAGGCACAGTATTGCAAGTATTACAGGACGTATGCAAGTTTTAGTTAGTAAGTTGAGTTCGTTCTCAGGGACTTAAGTGTGTTAATCGCGTGAGTAGAAATAACGAGTAAAAGTAAATAATTAAAAGACAGAAAATAAAAGATATGAATTTTCGAAATTAAAAATTAAACTAAGAAATTAAAAGACAATAAAGTAAAAGATTAAGAATATGAGATTAGAGATATAGCTTAGGTTTTGCTAGTATGCACTAATCCTTCTAATTCTATCTATAAATCTAGTTAATAAGGGAGAATATTAGTTCTTGGTATACTTAGTCAGGATTCTAAATTCCCATACCTTAGACCTTGAGAGCGACTAAGGGGGCTACGGCACAACCAAGACGTGGTTTAGAATAGGGTTATCAAACGCTACTAAGGCCCTAAGCAATCGCAACAATCAATTGGTGATATGGTGATTAAAACAAACCTTAATGACTATCTAGTTAGAATCATGTTTTGTCAGAACTAATATCAACACTAGACATTATGTGGTGGTTCAATAGTTAAACACCCTGTCTAGGAGACCATCTAACTACTATTAAAACAATCCTAAAGTGATCAGTTCTAGGAAAGACAATAAATCAAAACACATAAACAAATATTAAGTAAGAAGCTAATATCAGATTAAAACATATAATTCCCAAAGAAACTTAGATAGAAGAATTAGAATTCATAGATTATACATTATGCAAAACCCAAGCTATGGGGAGTTTAGTTCATACCTGATGGAAAAAACTAAAAGAAATTACAAAAGACATCATCTTGCTCTCTACAATAAACTAAGGAATAATTATAAGGTTTTTCTAAGCAAGGATGATTTTACAAGTGATATAAGGGTGTATTTATAGGTATTTAGAAGACCTAATTCGTTTTCTTGAGGAAGAGATAAAGTATTGGACTCCTAGCCCAACTCAAATTCGTATGGAAATAAAGATAAACACTGCTGGACCGTTTTGAGCATATCTTCTTCGTTATTGGTTGGTTTGAGCTCCATAAGATACCAAAAGAATCGTAACAGAATTATCTTTGTCCCTATGAAAGGAAATTACCAAAATCGGCCTATTTCTTGGGGTAAATAGTACTTCTTTAGGCGTGTACTGCAGAATCCCAGATTTGGGCAGCTTTTCCTTTTCCATCTTTTTAGCTTTTGTTTCCTTATCTCCAATTACCATGCAAATCTCTTTCCATAAGTTGTAATCTTTGACTTGGACTCTAATTAAGCTCCATAATTATCTTTAAAGCTACACACTAAATAAACAATTAAACCCAATATGCTCTAAAAATATTATTTTACTAAATCAAGACTCAAAATAGGAAAGTGCACTATTTCTCAAGAAAATCGACATTTATGACTTCTAAATCACTAAAAATGATGTCTCATCCTAATATTAATCTATCACAAATGAGGAGACATCACAGCTATAACTGTTTCTGCATCTATATTCAAGGTACCATTTTTGGAAAATCAAACTGGTGACCTTGATAGTTGCCAACTCGTTTCATTTTTTATTATCTGATCCATAATAGCCAACGCTTGATTCACAGTTACCATCATACGACTTGACACATAGTATCGACTTTTTCTTTGGAGGCTTCATTTAAACTACGATAAAAGATTCCTAGTTGTAACTCTAGTGAATACCCATGTAGTAGACACTTTCGTAATAGTGATTGAAAACGAGCACACGCGAATCCTACAGCTTCTCCACGTTCTTGTTGAAAACCTGCTAAATCAAGTTGTCCACTTAGTCTTACACTCCGAGGATAATACCTATCGAAAAATGCAGTTTGCAGTTTATCCCAATTTGAGATTTTTTTGTTGTTGTTGCTGATCATACCACTTGCTAGCTCCTCCGGTAAGGAACAATGGGAACATAGCAAAGTAAATTTGTTCCTAAGTAACTCTTGGAGTGATATATGCATCACAAATCTACATGAATTTTTACATAGCTCGAGTAGTATCTTCGCGTGCAGCTCAACTGTATTGACAACTATTGATGAACTGATTAATCATACCCGCATCTGGTTTGAACCTTACTGCTTAAATCGCGGGTGGGCGAAGTCCCAAAGGTGGTAAACGGAATGTCCTGTTTTTATTAGGCTGGATGAGCCATGGTATGGCTTCAGGTTGAACTCGTGCACCCTGATTGTTGTTAAGTTGTGGTTGTCCTCCAAGAGGGATTTTAATTCGAATGTTAAAATTACCTGGTGGATCAACCGTTGTTGGTGGAGCTATCGGGTTGCCATATTCATCTACTTCTACCTGAACATTACCATGAAGGCTTCCATTTCCTTTAATGCTTTCTTTTCTTCCCTATTTCTTTGCTTTTGGACTCATATTAATTTCTCAGGATTTGAGAGCATACACCAAACCTGTAAGATCTGAAAAAGACAAAACAAAAGAAAAGCGTAAAACGGAAAATAATAATTAACTCTACTAAAGGATCAAGCACAGGGGTCACACGTTGCAATCCCCGGCAGCGCCGCAAAAAACATGGTCGTTCCTAGAGTGTGATAAAAATCAACACTAAAGAAGGGAAGCGACTGTCGCAAGTGTGCGGGTCGTCCAAGTAATAATTCAGTAAAACGGGTTAATCGTCTCCACAAGGATTGCTAGGTAAGACAAATGTGTTAAACAATAGATACAATCAATATTGATACAAATAAATAAAATATAAAGATATGTTTGTTTGGTTTTTGGATTATGAAACTACTAGACGCAAGAAAATAAATTAACTAAAAGAATAACTAAATGTAAGGAAATTAAAGACTAAACAGGTAGACACAAATATGATAGGTGTACTGAGTCTCGCTAGGGATCCACCTAAGTTCATATCTTTAATGCTTTTGTTTAAGGGTCAAGACGGTTTTATGTATTGGTAAGGACTCTAAAATCTTCTAACTCCCATTAGGGTAGACTTAGGAGAAATCATACAGTATTACAAACCCCGTCAGGGTGATTATAAGCTACTTTCAGATGTTGAAGTGTTTACTTAATTGGACGTGTGGTTAGTCAAGCCCATCAGGATCAATGACGAATACCAGACGTCTATTACCGACGTCAGTAATTAACCCCTCCCCCCTTTCGGATGATCATCGCCACTAGTGAATAGCCTAATTACTAATACCTATTTCTAATTGGACAAATTAAAAACAATAAACAAGCATACGATAACAGTCAATACAAAATACCCAACTTAAATTAAATTGAAACAATTCCAAATTCGGAAAACATTAAATTAGATAAAGTAGGGCTTAACCCATTATGCAAATCTTAAGTACTACATGTTTAGCTCATATTTAAACTAAGAACAATAAAGAAATTATTTTACACATGATTCCTAAAAACATAAATAAAAGATAGAACCTAATTACAGGAATACAATGAGTTGTTGTTGAATAAAAATTAATTCTCCTGCTTCTGCTCTTTCCTTTACCTCTTGCTCTCTTCATAAATTAGAAATAATAATAAGCGTACTATTTTTTAGGCTTAGGAAGTGTTATATATGTCTTAAAAACGGATTGGGCCCTTATCAGACTTGATTAAATGATTAAGGGCCCAAGTCCAGTTTACAATTCCCGCAACTACTTAATACGCTTTAGTAAAACAGGTGTAACTTTCACCTCGTAAGTCCAAATCACCTGATTATACTTCTCAAATTTTGCTAACTCAGAGGTGCATATTTTTCATTTGAAGCACAAGGTCTTAATCTCCACCATTTGGGCTTAGGAAGTGCTAGAAGTGATGACATTCCAGTTTCTAATGCCCCTCCGCCTTTACTAAAGTGGCGACTTTTGCTCCTTTAACGCTTCCATTTGGTCTTGGAAATTAAACTTCACTTCTTCTCTTCATCTCAATGCCTCCTAGAATCCATGTACCTAATAACTTCACACTAAAAAAATTAAAGAACAAAATCTCTAAAAGTATCAATAAGTATAAAACGAAGGAAGAAAGTGTAACATAGCGAATTATGCTAATAAATCTAATAACTAAGTTCAATTTCTACCTAAAACGATGTCTCCTAAAGGGATTAATATATCACAAATAGAGAGACATCATCATATTTTGAGATATTTGAAAAAAACATACGAGTCATGGGTTTAAAAACCATCCAGATGTGGGAAAGCCAAGATCACACATCTTGCCTTTGTCGATGACCTCATACTTTTAGCTAAAGGAGATCGTGATTCGGTAAAGATATTAATGGATAGTTTGAAGGCCTTTGAGGATGCTCGAGATTTTATTTGAATGTGATTAAATTAAACATTTATTACATGGGGGTAAAAAATAAAGTGCTTGAAGATATCTTGGAAACAATGCAACTTGAGAAAGAGATTATACCATTTCGTTACTTGGGTGTACCACTTGGTTATTTAATTTGGCTTCCAAGAGATTATAAACACCACATTGACGAATTGGAGAGTTATGTTAGATATTGGAAAAAGATTCTTCTCTTTCATATGTGGGACGTTTGGAACTCATTAAATCGATGTTTCAAGGGATAAAAGGGATTTGGTTAACTATTTCTCTATCCCGGTTTGTGTACGTGAGTGTGTCATGAGCATTTGTATAAACTTTAATTGGGATGGAAAATCTTGACAAACTAGATGGAAAACAATATGTACTCCAAAAGATGAAGGTGGACGTGGGATCAAGGATCTAGAAGCTTGGAACAAAGCACTTCTCATGAAAATGTTATGTAAGATTGTAGATAAGAAAAAATCACCTAGATTAGATGGGTACATGAAGAATATTTAAAAATAAGAGTGTTTGGTTGTGATAAGTGAAGAAAATGGACTCGCCTATTTTGAAACAAATTTGGGAATTAAATGATGAAATTGGAACTTTGCTTGGTGATAAGGGAGATGGCTCGATTTTGACTAGATAGTTATCCTCTTCCAACGATCTATCTAGCACTAATGATCTTCCTAATAGTGAATGTTATGCATTATATAAAAAAAATTACGATATTTTTTCCGTCGATCTTTTAAACTTGGACAAATATTGTGTGGGATTCTCGTAATACCCCCCAAACATGTTATCATTATATGGATGACAATACATTAGAGGCTTCAGACAAAAGATAGGATGATATATATGGAGTTGGACCCATTTTGTGAGTTGTGTAGAGATGAGTTTGAATCAACCAAGATCTTATATTTGAATGTACTTTTGCAAGGGACATTGGAATAAGGTGAAGAAATGGTAAGGCATTCAGAAGGATATGAGCACCACCTTGAATGCGCTTAAATGGCTAACATACTAAATGCGGAGGAGAAATGGAGGAGAAAGACATGGATGGTATCTTTTGGAGACACTATATACCACATTTGGAGACACATAATGGCTTTTCCACGAGAGGTGAATCATATGCTAAAGATACAATTGTGAAGGCGATTAAGTGGTGTAAGTTTTCTATACTATTCACCTTGTACCCTTAACATATCTTATTGGATTTAAGTGGGTTGTTATGTGTAACTCATTGAGCTCGAAAATAGTAAATAGATAGATACAATGTATTTTTTATACTTTAATATAATCATTTACCCAACCAAAAAAAAGGTGGTAGCAGATTTTGGTGGGTGATTGAAAACAAACACCGCATTCATGGGAAGGCCTGGGACAAAGTTTGGATTTCTAAAGAAATTGTGGGACTTGGATTTCGAGATTTAGGAAATATGAACTTGGCTCTGCTGGCAGACATAGCCTGGCAGTTACTACATAACCCAGATTTACTGCTGTATTAAGTTCCTAAAGGTATCTATTTTCTGTCAAATTCTTTTTGGGAATGTACTACCAAAGAAGTGAAATCATAGGCTTGGACGATCATTTTAGCGGGAAGGGGTGTATTTAAAAATGATGCATTATGCAGATTGGTAATGGTCATCTACATATATCTAGAAGGATAAATGACTACCAACCCACATTCACATCTCTAAGCCTCCAAATTGCTCAGTGATTTGGTTAGTTCCCTCATATATCAGGATGAGTCGGGATGGAATACACCTTTCACCTAATATAAGTAGAGTTTATTTGCAAGATACCACTTCATGCAACGTCCAAAGAAAACAAACCGATCTGGTGCTATGCTAAGAATGGAAGTTTCACGACTAAATCGAGGTACCATGCCATTATTCCCTAAAAATATTCTACCAATACTCGATCTTCTTCTTCAGGTTCCTTTAGAGACCTAAAGCGTGGAAGACAGTTTGGCACGCGAAAGCCCCAACTAAGATCAGAGTGTTCATCTGAAAATGTTGTAGTGAGGTTATTTAAAAGGAAGTGTGATGATAGAACCAAATGTAGTATTTGCAATAATCGCATGGAAACGGTTAAAGACATTTACTTCTCTTGCCCCAATACTGTGGACGTTTAGAAGGTTATGAAAACATGACATGGTAGGTTTATTAAAGGTGGGGGTGGGGGGGTTTAATAAAAAAATTATACATATCATCAATGGAGGGTCCAAAGAAGGATGGAGCACAAATATTTTTGCAACATTTGTATTCGCCACAATTTGGAATATCTGAACGACCTAAATGAAATGCCTTTTTGAGGGAACAAAATGGAACAATCAGCTAGTTGCACTTCTTGGAAACTATGTTATAGTTGACTTCTATGGACACGAATGGAATGGAACACTCGTGGTGCTTGAATCTCCCTCAGACCTAACCCTTGGTACGGATACAACCAACACTTATATAATTTTGTTTAGTGATACCTCATTTATGAATGATAAGGAAGTTGTTGGTATAACTATAATTGGATATGACATAGATAATGGCCCACTTGTCCGTAAGGGGAACAAAATTTGGTGTAGCTCCGTTATAGAAGGGGAAGTTGCTGATGTTCTTTTGGCATATGGCACAGCAACTCCTTTCAAGGGTAGGAGTGTTATGTTTCACACCTTGTGCCTAGGTGTTACTCAAGGATTCAAAACACATTTGAAATCGGTTAGAATCTCCAACCTCTCATGTAAAAGCTTAACGATCTTATTTTCTCTAGATCTCACATTTGTATCTGGCATCATTCTAGAAATAGGAATGAGATGTTGGATCTATTAGCTAGAAATTTTAAATATAACCTCCTACTTGTGAATTAGTTTTCAATTCTTATATTAAAGAGTGAATGAGAGATAGGGTCTTGGAGACCATATTTCTTCTCTATAGAGTATGGTCCAGGAATTCCTTCTTATTAGAGACCTCTGTTTTGACAATTGTCTTTCCTACCCTTACTAACACTAAAAGACAAAAAAAGTGTGATGTCACTGTTTCTCTCTCCACTACCTACCACTACCCACCTACCTCCGACCACCTACCACCGACCACCGACCTCCGACCACCGACCACCGACCACCAACCTCCGACCACCGACCACCGACCTCCGACCACCAGTCACCGGTCACCGGAAAAACAAAGAGTATCGACACTATTTGCTGAGTACTCTGACAAATTGCTGAGTACTCCGACAATTTTGATTAGTACTCCCACAATTTTGATGAGTACTCGAATAATTTTAATGAGTACTCTATAAATACTATAGAGTATTATTCAAAAACAATGAGTAATATGACTAAAAATATTTGTATTCACTTTTTTCAAACAATTTACAAACTTATTACATCATCAGCTAAAAGAAGGCAAAAATAATTAAATTACAAAAAAAGAATTACTAAAAAATCTGGTTTGACCAGATTTTACAAAAAACAAAAATACTCTGAACAGCCATGAAGCACCACCTCGCGCCACCAGTACCACCTCGCGCCACCAGTACCACCTCGCGCCGCCACCAGCACCACCTCGCGCCACCAATACTTGCAGCACCAAAAAATCTTCTGCAACTCGACTGTTGATTGCAAAACTGCAGCGAATCTTCGAGATCTTCACTGGATCGAAGAAGACGAAGACGGAAAAGCCACCGGAGTTGCTGAGATGCTGCAGCGGCTGTCTTCAAGCTTCGCCGGAGCACCTGTCTTCAGCTAGCACGAGCACCACCACCACCACGTTTTATCTCCAAGTTCCTGCTGCAACTCGAGATCTGTTGCAGTACCACCGCAGATCTGTTGCAGAAAACCACCACCACCAGCCTTATACTCTTCTCGTCGGCGATACGAACCAAGACGGCGGAGCACTACCGCAGCAGCAACTCGCGTACGCCTTTCTGCCTGCAAAAGCTCGCCGGAGAACCCAAGCTAAGCACAGCTCTTTTTCACGTCACGAAGGCAGCTGTGAAGCTCCGATCTACTACTGGAAAACGCTGCTCACGGATCTCGGCGCTGCAACTCCGGTCTTCTTCACCGCCTGGATCTCCGAACTGCTGTTGGTGAACTCGAACAAGAACTGGCGGTGGTGGTGAGCTGGAACATAAGGCGGTGTGGCTTGTTTTTAAGCTCGCCGGAAATAAGCTGGGATTGGTGGTGGTGGTGGCCATAGAGAGTGGAGAGAGATAAAGAGAGGAGAGAGTTTTTTACTTACGGGAAAATGAAGAGAATAGGTTTTAGGATTTTTTTGGAATAAAATAGTATATATAGGGGAAGAAAAAACAAAAAGGGGTATAATTGTAATCGGGTTTTTGAATTTTAGTGTTAAATCTTATGGGTAGTCTTTAGTAAGAAAAGCAAAAAGTAGAGGTTTGGATTGAAAAAAAAAGGTGTTTTCAAGACCCTATGTATCATTATCTCTATATTCAATTTGACATGGATACTGGATAGAATTGGTAATCAAACTGGGATTAGTTTTTGTAAAACCTATTGATTTTTATAATATTGTTTTAAAATAAAAAGAAGTTGATTTGTATCGCATGGGCTTCGGCGATTGGTTTGTTTCTTAACTGAGTTATCTTGATTGTTAAAAGTAGTCAAGATCTATAATTGTAACGTTGTATTGGGTTCCTTTCTTTCTTAATAATGGAATAAATTTCCCTTTCCAAAAAAAACTAGAGCGAGAAATTAATAGTAACAAAGAATACCTGAACAACGACATGCACCCACCCACCCGATGCGTGCTACAATTTTTTAAACAAGTGGCTAAGGAAGAAAGTACCTAGAAAGAAAGTTAATATATTTTCCTTAAAATGGAATGTCGTCTTTATTATGAAAATTACCAGTGTATGGCACCGGAAGAGAATAAAGTGAACTTGTCATGTCAACGCATTAATCAGAGGTAAATATAGTATATGAATATTGATATGATTCGCTTCACGCATTCTCCTAAATCTATATCATTGACATACATTATCTTAGACTTGTTCATTTATTTTTATAATTTGGCAAACGTACTACCTATATCATCCATGCACTTAATTACACTAGATATAGTTATAGACTAATCAAATAAATAAATAGATGTTTTTCTAAATTTTATCTAATTAAAAAGTCACGTAACTTTCATAGTTAATAATGTTTTATCAAACAATATTCCATAAGCTAACTTGTGATTTTGCAAACCTTGACCGACTAAATAATCAATGTATTTGTAACAATGAGTCTTAAGAGAAGATGATAGTAACTTTATTGTTTGTTTGTACTTTATTGTTTTTTGTACTTTATTGTTTTCTTGTCAAGACCATGTGAATCTCTCTCTCACACACAAAATAAAGAGTTACAACTTATATCAAAACTAATTAGAGGTGTACACCGCTTGAGTTCATCTCGGGTTAAAAGAATATTTCAACCCGATAGTAAGAACTTCCTACTATATTTTTACTACTTTCAACTTTATGATAGTTGAGAAATTTATCAACGAATTTTCTCTGATCAACATCGGGTTAACACCGGGTTAACATCGGGTTAATTATGTTCTAACCTAGTCAAAATATGATAATATATATTTTTACATACTAAAAACAAGATCATACAAATTGTTAATATATTATTTTTAATCAATAAACATTAATATATGAAATATTAAATTTGAATAAGTCTAATTTATCGAGACAGCAGTCAATCGTAACAAAATAGTATTACAAAGAAAAAAATATAGCCATGTGAATAGTTAAATTACATAATCAATATAAATAATGCAAATGTATTACAATTTCTGCAATAGTCCCTTTGAATGATAAACTTATATGTCCTTGGTTGATTGATCGGCACTTTAGAGTCATCTCGGGTGCTAATTCTGATGTCCTGGAGGATTAGGCCTTAGAATAGTCACTTCATCATTGACTCGAAAGGGGTATTTTTTTGTTAAAATCATTAAAGGCCTCGGTATACCTCATTGGTCTCAAATTGGGTTGGAATTCAACCCGAGAATCCCAGTAAACTAACTCTGCCTTATATAGGTGTTTCGAACAAGGTGATAACTACAAATGGCTATCAATCCACTGTTTCATCATACACGAATATAATGGATTTGATTATTGGAATTTCGCAGAGAGTTGTTATATCAATCATCAAACAGTTTGGGTCGAGTTCATCTCTGTTATATCAACACCATCTTCAGTCACACACCAAAGGTGATGAGATTAAAGATATAATTTCATTAGATAACTCTAATATTTAAACTTTTCATTATTGAAACAAGGCACAAGAAGAAAATTTGTTGAACATTTTAACATTGATTTGGTACTAATTTAAATAAAATAAATAATATATTTTGGATAAATAAATATGTTAAACAAAATATTTATGTTGTTATTTTTTTTTTGTGTTTCAACTTTATTTCCATGATTCTCTATTTAAAGATAATACTTAAGCATATGAAAAATCATATAATAATGGGTGATTGACCTATTGGGTCTTTGGGATCAACGTTATCGTCAATAGAAAATACGTGGCTAGGTTTGTCTTCGAAGAGGGCACAACAAATACTAAAATACCCTAAAAAATTAAATAAAGACAAAAATCAAGTGAAAAAAACATTGACCACCGAGTTATTGAGTATCGAGTCACTAAATATCAATATTATTCATCTTCCCTCACCATCCACAGACCACCGCCGGCACCGCCTCCCTAGGAGTACTCGGTGATTTTGCTGAGTACTCAGTGATTTTACTGAGTATCAGTATTGTTCATCACTGAGTACGAAAATCACTAGGAATGAAGATTCACTGAGTATCTAGATTTTACTAGAGTATACTCAACAAATTTCTAAGTATACTCAGCAAAAACCCTGTCCCTGCAAAAACAATGAATAAGTATTAACACAAAAATAATAAAAATCACAAAACATACAATTCATTAATGAATATTAACATAAAATCACTTAGTGTAATAAAAATGATAAGTTAAAATTACAAGTAGAAAACAAACAAACAAAATCTACTCATGAAACTCCAACCAAGATCTTCCTAGCTTCGAAAAAAATCACCTGCACTGGCTTTACCTACGAACAAAGTTGTAGATCTTCCATGGAATATCCAATAAATATGCGAACAAAGCATCAAACCAAAAGGATTCGAATTTTACAAATTATGATCCACATGGAAGCTTTCACGAAGATTGTTGGCTCTCACACTCGCTCCAAAGATTTCACGAGCTTTGAAGGCTTTCGAACTCGCCAAAAAACTCACGAACTGCTACACGTGATCTCCGTCGTGTTACCGCGATGGGTGAAGTGTGGGGTGGGAAATGGGAGGGTTTGGAGAGGATTATTTAGGTTTGTAGGTGGAAAGTGTGTGTTTACTGTATGATTTAGTATATCTAGTGGATAAAAAAATATTTAAGGGTATAGTGGGTAATGGGAAAATAGCTCTATAATGTTAAATCTTATATCTAACTTTTAGAAAGAAAAGTTGATTGAGTGGGGGGTTAGGGTCTTGAATAGGGATGTTTAAAATCTGTTAGGTAAAAGTCTTTGTACTAATTCCTATAATATGTTATAAAATGACTCTATACTATTTATTTAGATTCTAAAACTTAGGGTGCGACTGGTACACGGTAATAAATTTTGAAATGGAATGTCAACACGGGTGTATTTTATTCCAATGTTTGGTAGGATATTAAAGAAGTGATATTTTGATTATTATAAAAACATTAATCTCATAAATTTGGTAATAGATATTTCATCCACCCTCCATGATATTAATCATTCTAATTAGATTAGAAATGATATTTTATTATTAATAGATTAAAATCACAGGACTAAGATTTTATTATCAATAGTTAAAAATTACAAAATTTATAGTAAAACTTTGACAACTCGTATTTCATTAACATAGTTGTTATGGGCGAAACAAATTGATGAATGATATTAAGTACCCCTAAATTAGAATAAATTACAAGAAAAAAATACACTATGAACTCAACTTTTAAAATCATTTTTATAATATTTCTTAAATGATATTCTATAATCTCTCTAATTTTCTAATAATGAACTTCAATTATATCTATTATTTTTCATGAATTTAATTATAAAATTTTAATCCCAAAATTATCTCCAAAACTTCTATATGATAAACTAGCGTATAGTTTATGATCGAGGTAGAATAAATTTAATTAATTTGTTAGACGCAATATGATAAAGGTATATTTGTAATATATAAAGTTAGATTTAATCTGAAATAATATAATATTATATCAAGTTTGAGATCCGAAAGAAATTAGTTTTTCTCCACCTTTATTCTTATGACATACCCAGTGTTCTAAAGAGGCGCTCCGCCTAGACGTTCGATTCACCTTAAAGTTCTCTTGATATATGCATAATCATATTAATATACTACCTAATCAGATTAATAGATTGTCCAACCCAAATACTACCTGGTATATATGGTAGCCCATAAATAATTTATTCCATCTAATCCAACTCAATACATAAGCAAAATATAGAATAACTATTTATGTTAGAGTTTGAATGCACGAGAACAAATACACGTATGATTTTTAAAATTTCAAGTCTAGATTTTTAAAGTTTGATATTTTTAGGTTAATAATAATTAATTATTATTTTATAGTTAAATATATATCATTTATGTAAACTTTATCTACTTTTAAATATATTATGATATAAATATAACTCAAATCAATGTATTAATTATATATATTTTTTAATATAAAATTATATAAATAGGTAAAAATTGCCTAAAATCCAATCAATGCACCGTCTAAGAATTTCGACCATCCTATTAGTGTCTTTTAAAACTTTTTAGAACAATGGTTATATTAAGTGTGATATAATAATTACCTAAATTATTTACTTATTTCATTCATTTCTACATTGATTATCGAGTACCAATCTTTTTTAGGTCAATTAAACGGAGATTGTATTAATTTCAATTTATTATAATGTGTTCCAATATATTTGAATTTTTTCCGACAGTTTATCCGTGAAAGATAAAAGTCTGGAGACTAGAAAGTTTTAGAAGGCAGGCAAAACAACTTCCAATAAAAAAGTAAATTCATTTGTCACGCATTTAGAGCTTGTGGAAGTGTTTACTTTAGAGTAAAAAAATGTTTTAAGAATAAAATTTCAAATTTAAAAAAAAAATTAATTTTTTTTTTGAAATTTAAAATTATTTTAAGTACTTTTTTCAAGAAGCACCAATTTAGTGCTTCTCAAAAAGTGTTTTTTTTTTTTTTTTGAGTACATGAGAGAGCCACTTTGGACTCGGAGTCATTTCGACTCCAACGAGATTCGATCCCAGGACCTCTTGGTCTCTGCGGAGTAGCCTAACCACTAGGCCAACTATCTATCTCTCAAAAAGTGTTTTTCACGATAAAAAAGACTCTTAAAATGTTAGAAGCACTTTTAAATTCTTTTTCGAAAAAACACTTCCAAACGAGCACTTAACATTCTCACTATAAGTTCTATTGGAGGAGCTACTAGAATTTATACAATATCCAACCTATATATATTGCCGAAAGCTAATACTACTCTAGTAATTCCAACATGAGCAAAATTTTGATATTTTCATGGCTTCTCTTACTTTGCGTTATCTCTGGTTCTAAACGAGTTTACAGTATTAATATTCATAATGTTGACGATAGAAAGGTAATTTTTTCTACATGTTGTCGTTTTATATTTAGACTTTTGTGCGAGTAATATCGTCATTTAGAATTTTAATTTGCAAGCTTGATTAATATGATCCGGCTAGCTAGTAATAGTCTTTTGCGTTTTTCCCATGCAGACTTACATTGTTTACATGGGTGAGAAGCCTAAGGGTGTCTTTCCCGCCTCGTCACTTCACACGAACATGTTAGACAGTGTTCTCGGCAGGTTGTAATCTTCTTTTTTCCCTTCATTTTCCTATCTATAGTGGCCAGTGGTAGAACATACTCATCAGATTAACGATTCATTTAAGAATTTGTTAAGAAATTACTTTACACTATTATGACCATACTTGTATGCCGTGAATTTTGTCCACAGTGGTGCATCCAAATCTCTACTCCACAGTTACAAGAATTTCAATGGATTTGTGGTGAAGCTAACAGAGAAAGAAATGCAGCGATTAGCTGGTACATAACAAATTCTTAAATTGTTTTCTTTCATATATTACTGTTTGATAATAATATAAGGATATTTATGGTTAAATTTACAGGCATGAAAGGAGTGGTTTCTGTGTTCCCTAACGAAGACCAATATCTCCAGACAACAAAGTCATGGGATTTCATGGGTTTCACTCAACAAGCTGTTAAACCATCAAACATGGAGAGTGACATAATCATCGGAGTATTGGATAGTGGCATTTGGCCTGAATCTGAAAGTTTCGATGACACCGGATTTGGTCCACCACCAGCCAAATGGAAAGGCACTTGCGATACCTCTTTGAACTTCACTTGCAACAAGTAATACACTAGTGATCATTTTATACTATTTTACCTTTTTTACAGTTATTACTATTATTCTTCAAATGCTTAATGGAGGATATTTATTTCTCGATTTAGAGGAGATTTTAATTAACTATAAGCTACTTGACAAGGTTATATTATATTGCAGCAAAATCATTGGAGCAAAATACTATAGCAAAGCAGGAACTTTTGACGCTTCAGATATACCATCCCCGAGAGATTCTAATGGGCACGGAACACACACGGCATCTATAGCGGCAGGAGGATTAGTTAGCTCAGCAAACATGATGGGTTACGGGGATGGAACAGCTAGAGGTGGTGCTCCATCGGCACGTATCGCTGTTTACAAAGTTTGCTGGCATCCTAATAATCACTGCGCAAATGTAGATGTTCTTGCTGCATTTGATGATGCAATACATGATGGGGTTGATATAATATCTATATCTATTGGGCCACGGCCACCTACAGTTGTAGATTATTTCAAAGATGCAAAAGCAATTGGCGCATTTCATGCTATGAAGAAAGGAATTCTAACTGTTAATTCAGCTGGTAATTTTGGTCCTAAATATTCAACCACAGCAAGTGTTGCTCCATGGTTACTATCAGTTGCTGCTAGTACCATTGACAGGGCTTTCCTCACCAACGTCCAATTGGGCAATAATGATGTTTATACGGTAAGATTTCCAGTAAATATAATTGTTTTCTCAGGTACATTTTCTTTGTGAAATTAGGTCTTACTATAATTCGGATAAAAATTCTATCGTACAATTTTCAATAAGTTTTAAACTCCTAATCGTAAGGTAATATTCACCCATTAATATTTTTATTTTTTTAATACAAAGGAGGTCGTGGGACCATGATATATAAGAAGCTACACCTGATTTATAATAATACTATATGAGTTAGGATTGGGGTACATTAAATATTTCGCTATCATAACGTTTATAATTTTCTCTTTTCTATTGGAGAGTCACGTGTCTCACATAATATTCTGATCACTTAGTTGAGAGTTGCTCACTCTACTGGTCGGATCCAAATTTTCAAACAAGGTGGGCTAATAATATTTATCCAAAATGAAATTTCCCCAAAGAGGCTGTAAGATTTCATCAGGGGAGCTAACATTTTAGTTGGGGAAGGCTGTAGTTTTTTTCACTCACAATTTCCCCAACAAAAAAAAAAATGAAAATGATCAAATCTGCACTGTATCCGGGTATGGGGTGAGCTGTAGTACCCCTCGCCCACCCCCTAGATCCTCCCGTGCTAATAGTAGTAAGTACTTATCAGTAATCATGAAATCTTGGGACCAAAACTTATACGAATCTTGAATCTCATGAAATAAATAGTAAGGCTAACTCACACTAATAGTTTCCCTGTTATAAGAAATGGCATTCTATCAAATTTACACGTATCATGTAAATCTCATAGGATATAAATAGAAGACTAAACCACAACCGTTCCACTTTTATAAGAAATGGCAGACCTAGAAACTGTAAAGTAAATGATGTTTGTGGTTAGCCAATTAACAGATTTAGTAAATGCTTAAATGTAAGCCAGTGATGAGAATGAAAAATAAAATCTTTTGCTGTTCTGTGCAGGGAATAAGTATAAACACGTTTGACCTCAAAAATACCATGTACCCTTTGATTTATGGTAGCGATGCACCCAATTCTACAGGAGGTTTTACCAGTAATGACTCCATGTAATAATCTTCACTATGCTTTAAAACCTTAAGATTCTTGTAGTCAAACTTTTCTAACTCTAATTATTATAGGCATTGCAAGAAAAATTCGTTGAATGCAAATTTAGTAAGGGGAAAAATTGTTTTGTGTAATGGGACGGCAAACAATGGAATGGCACCATTTTTGGCTGGAGCAACGGGTGTTATCACGACATCCTCTAGCTATAAAGATGCCGCATTTAATGCTATTTTGCCATTATCAAAACTTGATCTTCTTGAAGGACGTGACGTGGGCAAATATATAAATCATTCAAGGTAATAAATTTTTATGCAAACTTTACTTATTATAATCATTTGTGAAAAACGTGTATAAGTTTTTCACAAATCATTTTATTTAAAATCTAGCTAATCAGCATTTATTATAATATTTAGTAATCCAACGGCAACTATATACAAGAGCCAGGAGGTTAGGGATACTAACGCACCATACGTAGTTTCCTTCTCATCAAGAGGACCAAACAACAAAACGTTGGACCTTCTCAAGGTAATTATCTCTAAACTTAGTGTACCTCTTTTAAAGTCCAAATTATAAGTTTGATTACTAAATTAAAGAAAACATGACTAAAATGCAGCCCGATATAAGTGCTCCTGGAGTTCATATATTAGCTGCTTGGCCACCTATTGTTCCGGTTTCTCAAGTCGAAGGAGACAAGAGAAGTGTAAAATATAACATTATGTCAGGTACATCAATGGCTTGTCCGCATGTTAGTGGAGTTGCTGCATATATCAAGTCCTTCCAACCCGCATGGTCTCCTGCTGCAATTAAATCTGCATTAATGACGACTGGTAATCGTTGTTACATTAATTCAATCTTAATTATACAACATTAAAATGCTTGTGGCACTAATCCTGTATGGTATTAAATATTTTTTCATTACAGCCACTCCTATGGATAAACGCAAAAATCCCGAAGGCGAATTTGCATATGGGGCGGGTAATTTAAATCCATTACAAGTTTTAGACCCGGGGCTAGTGTATGATGCAGATGAATCAGATTACGTGAATTTTTTATGTGGGCAACAAGGATATACAACCGATTTAGTACGACGAATTACAGGAGATGACATCACTTGTTCTTCGACAACAAGCTCAAGTGCTAGGGATTTAAACATGCCTTCAATTGCTCTTGCAGTATACCCTTTTCTATCTTTCAGTGGAAAAATTACGAGGACCGTGACAAATGTTGGACCATCTGCATCCACGTACAGTGCTATAGTTCACACAACTGGAGATGTTGAAATCCAAGTTGTGCCATCAACCTTATCATTCAAATATGTTGGGGAGAAGCTTTCGTTCGTTGTGACTATCCAAGGAAAGATAGTTAATACTATAGAATCTGCATCCTTGACATGGGATGATGGCTCACATAAGGTTAGGAGTCCTATTGTGGTACATGATATAAGCTTGTAATATAAGTTTATTGAAGTATTCGAATAATGTCTGATATATATTATTGTGCACTTGAATGGATATCAAATAATAAGTGTAATATTTAAATATGAGTCAACGTTAAATAAATTAATACAGCCTGCCTTGTTCATTATCCTGAAGAACAGTAAATTTTAAGAAAAATTTTAAAACTCAAAATTTGAGTTTTAAAGATTTCATAATAGCTTAAAATTTGAGTTATGAGAAATTTTCTATAACTTAATGTGTCTTTTAAAAAAAAACAAAAAAAAAACAAATGTATGATATCGTTTATGGGCAAAAGAATGACGATTATAGTGAGCATGCATTAAAACTAGTGTGAGGGGTTTTTTAGACACTAACCCTTTAAATATTAAATGATAAAATTTCTAGAGCCAATTATAGATTAATGCCTATTAAAAAACTTATTTAAAAAAAGGTGCCTAGAATAAGATTTTTTATAGAAAAATGCCCCATCCCAAACTACTCTTATAATTAACAATTAAAAAAAGAAATTAAAAAAAAACAAAACAAAAATTAATCAACACACGCGCGCGTCCGTGAATTTTTTTTTTTAAATCGTCATAACTAATTCTAAAATAATCAAAAAAATAAAAAATTTATATATTTGAATAAAGCAAATAAATATTTACGTCTATAATTTATTTCAGAATTTTTTTAATTTTTTGATTTTTTTTGAATTTTTTTAAATTTTTTAATTCGCTGCGAATTAAAAAATTAAAAAAAAATCAAAAAAACCAAAAAATTCAGAAAATTTCGAAAAAAATCATAGACGTAAATATTAATTTGATTTATCCAAATATGATTTTTTTCGATTTTTCTGATTTTTTTTGAATTAGTTATGGCGATTTTAAAAAAAATTCACGGACGCGTGTGATGAAATTAGTAGTAGGTGGTGGTGGTGGTGGTGGTGGAGGTGGTGATGGTTGTGGTGGCGGTAGTGGTGGTGGTGGTGGTGGTTGTGATGGTAGAGGCGGTAATGGTTGTTGTGGTGGTGGTGGTGGTGGTGGTGGTGGTGGTGGAAATACTCTTATTATTTGTTTAAGATTTAAAAATAAATATTGTATTAAAAATAAAATAATATGTTTAATAATAAGGATAGTATAGGTATAAAAAATATAAAGGGGATGTTTTCAATAAATAATTGTTCTATTAGGCATTTATCTCTAAATAAGAAAATTAGAGGCTTAAAAAAATTAAAGGCATCATTAAAGAGGCATTTATCTCTAATTGCCTCAAATTTCTATTCAATACTGATAAAACTTTTATTCAATATTTGATAATATAATATTTCTTAGAGATAATTTCTAATTAAATCCATAACCTACCAAATCGTGTTTTAAAAAGTCCAACCTAAAAGTCTGTATGGATAAGGTTTAAAATAAATTGTTAGGCTTATGATATACCTAATATGACCTTATAAATTACTAAAAAAATTAAGATAAAACAAAAAGTATACAGCTTTGAAACGTTAAAAAACAATGAGATAAAAACATACTTATCCCTTCACCATCACATTAAAACAAAAAACAAACAAAACAACTCTTTACACTAAGCCGCTCACCGGCTCAAGAAACCGCCGCCATTATCCACCATCTTCAACAATCCCACCAAGCCACTCATCTGCATAAGAAACCGCCTGCATTCTCCTCCATCTTCAACAATCGAGTCCACCAAGCCATTCTTTACCATCTTCAACAAGCGACCCGCAGTCATTCTCCACCATTTTCAACAGCTGAATCCGCCGCCATTCTCTACCATCTTCAACAATCGAGCCCACCAAGCCAATATCCACCATCTTCAAAAATCAGGCCCACCAATCCATTCTCCACCATCTTCAAAAATCGATCCCACCAAGACACTCTCCACCATCGTCAACAATTGAGCCCAAACACAAGCCGTGAAATCCCCTCCATTCTCCACCATCTTCAATACAGGGCTTGGTCCACCAAACACACGTCGTGAACACCATAACGGATATCACCTCAGTTCCGATCTCCATCATCATCAGCCATCCGAGCCCAAACCCATTACATGCCAACGACCGAATTAGTTGCAGGCACTGGTGGACCATTCTCCGCCATCTTCATCCTGGCTTGGCTATGCCATCAACAATTAGCCCACCAATTGTTCAGAGAGCCCACCAAGATAAGGAAAGACTTTAATGAGGTTGGTTTTTGGCTTCATCAATTGCTCGTTAATAACTTTAGAAATATTCAACACAGGGCTTGGCCCACCAAACACAAGCCGTTCACCTTCACTAGAAACCGCCGCCACACATGGACAATTCTCCACCGTATTCATCAAGGCTTGGCTATGCCATGGATAATCGGCAAAGGTTGACCATTCTCCTCCATCTTCAACCTGGCTTGACTATGCCATCAACAATTGAGCCCACCAATCTTGTTCAGAGAGTGCACCAATCTTGTTCAACCTGGCTTGGTGATGATGTTATTGAACGTGGGTTTGAGAAAGATAAAGAAAAAGATGTTGATTGCTTGTCAATGGATTTAACAAAATGCACTTCCTATGACGAAGTAAAAAACAAAATTAATCCAAGCTATTTCAAACAATTCACTAAATGGGCTGCTCTATTTATTTAATCACAACTTTAGTAAAGGATAAGGGCAGTACGGGTATAATGGGTCTAGAAATGGGTTGGACCCAATGAAGAAAGTTATATTGGTGCTGGCCCTTTTGGATTAATGCCCCTATTCCTTACCTATTAATTATAATAATAATATTCATAATATTAGATTAATTAGTTTCTTTTTTCAAGGTAGAAAATTAAGTAGAGTTATGATTACAGAGTTGAGATAAAAAGTAAAGGATTCGGTAAGCGACCAGTCATGTCTAGGTTGAGTTTCCTTCGGGCACAGTTAGGAAGAGCATCCATCATGTCATTTAATCTTCTATTGATGTGTGTGATTTTCCAATGTGAAAAACGTGGCAACCATCTTTCAATTTCCACCATGTTAGCCTCACCTTGTTTTTATTCCCGTTTTAATATTCGACAAATCATCATTTAAACTAAAATTCATTTGGTATCACTTTATAGTTTTTTCCAAAACCCCTCATTAGATTAGTTGTGTTTAAATCCTTGAACTTTAGCTTGAGATTCAAAAGAACAGTGCCGCGGTACACCGGACGAGACACGCGGTACACCGCAGAGCCACGGACCAGAGGCGCGGTGCACAGGATAGCCCGTCAGTAAGCTAATGAAAATGCACGGTACACCGGACCAAGACGCGGTACACCGGACTGAGGCACGGACCAGGGACGCGGTGCATAGGGTTAGTCCGTCAGTAAGCTTGAAGTTAAGACGAACGTTTTCGCGGTGCACCGGACCATACCCGCGGTACACCGCAAGAGAGGGTTTTCTGCACTATTACTAGAGGACAAAGCTTATATCCGTTGGAGATAAAATAGATCCGTTAGATAGAAGCCTATTGACCGTTGGAAGATATTTTCAGCTATAAATTGGACCTCATTCAAGACACAACTTAAGCCTTCCATCTACCAATCTTAAGAGCAATTAATATTATCATTCAAGGAGGTTTCAAAGGAGCATTCAAGTCATATTCATTGTGAAGCTACATAGTTCATATCCACTCATTTAGGAGTTTAGTTACAAAAGCTTTTATAAGCACCCCTAAACACTTTTCCTTTTCCTCTTAGTTCTTGTAATAGATTAAGAGAGTAGTGTGAGCATAGGTTTTATGCTTGGTTCCTTGTGTTGGTGATAACACAAGTGTTTTTCCTTCAAAGGTTTTTGAAGTTGTTGTAAAGGGTTTGTAAACTCACCCGGTTAAGAGTTACGAAGATTAGTTGAGAATCTTGCAAATCCTAAGGAGGCTTCCTTAGGTAGTGGATGTAGGGAAACCGAACCACTATACATCGTTGTGTATCGTATTCTATCTCTACACTCTTTACATTTCCGCACTCTATATGCTTGATAAAATGCCTACATGAATAGTTTGATAATATTGTCTTCTAGGATTATCTAGTTCTTTACTATTTAGTTTGCTAAAACAATAGGATTCAAATTAGCTTTTAATTTTATTTACTTGAAATAAAATTAGCCGATTAATTTCTACTGTCCTATTCAACCCCCCTTCTAGGACGCATATAGACTATCACACCATAATTATATAAAGATTCCAGTATGGAGGCAACTTTTGTCGAATTCCTTAAATTACATCAAGGTTGTCAGAGTACAATGAACAATTCTGAAAATTAAGATCAGATGCAGCTCTCATGGCTAGGAAGACCACTCAGGCTTCCCCTTCGATTGATCTACTAATAAAACATCTCTTGATTACTTTACATCTGATATTGCCACTGATGTCAACATTAGTGACAGCAGTCAGATGCGGATGTATTAATGCAAGGGGTGGGATTAAGAACAAAAGTTTTAGTTTAACCCATTTATGAAATGAAATATTTTCTTTTTCTTTATTTTTTTACTATTTCTTTTTTTATTTTATCTAATATTTTATCTATTGATTCCTTTTCTTTTGTTACATGCAACATTAGTGTTTTTTTCTTTTTCTTTTTCTTTTCTATTCTAATTGATTTATTTATTTTCTTTTATTAATTATTTTTAAAACTTAATTATTATTAGATTTTTCAACCCATTTAGTGTTACTTATAAATTTAACCTTAAAATTATATTTTACTAGCCCCATAACTTTTACACGATTTAAAGTCAACCTATAGTAATAATTTATCATCAAATATTAAGTATTCTTTAAATTTTTGTTAATTTTATTATATATTATTAAAATTCTCTTATTTTAGTATAATTACATAGGTATTGTGTAGTTTGCATCATGTGATTTTTATTAAATATAAAAAAAATTGTGGGCGTTACCTCTGAACCTCCTTATTATTCAAGCTCACACTCATTTATATTTCTAAACTCGCCACTGGAAGCAGTACCTGTGGGTTCCCAATCCTTGGTATAAGAAGCATCACAAATCCAAAAAGTATTTGATGTGTCCTCAAGGATGGGATTATCATGTACGATATTCTAGGAGACCAACTGTTGGGAAACATATTGCTGACCAAGTGTCGAATAACTTAGAAATGAGAGAATTGGTCTTCTTGATAATTTTTTAAAGATGACCATTTTTTATTTTCAAAGAAACCTTTCATCATCTCTTTTCAAATATTCCAAACGGTAGTCAGAATATATGTCGTAATTAATATTTTTCCCAGCCATTGTCTACGTGATTCTTGATAACAAGTAAAAGCCATTTCGAAAAATTAATTTTTTATTCTTTATCGATTTTAATTTGGGGAGAGGAGTTAGCCCAAACCTCGACACTAAATGGACATCTCATGAACAAGTAATCAATGTCTTCGTTTCCCGATTCACACCATTCGCATTTTATATTATTGATAAACTTATTTTGATAAAGTTTATTCTTGGTCGGTATCACTCCATTACAAATTTTCCAGCCAAAAATTCTAATTTTAGAGGGGACATTAGAATGCCCGACCGTCTTCCAGAGTTCACTACGTGATGATTGGGCCTCTTTTGTTATTTTATCATTAAGGGCGTGATAACCTGATTTAATTGTATAGATACCGTCTTTGCATAAAGGTCAAACAATTTTATATTCTTGATCTAAGAGCATAATTGGGATTTTCTTAATTTCTCCAAAGACGTTATACGGGAATAATTCTTCAAGCAATTTGGAGTTTCATCCAGACATGTCGTTATTATAAAGTGGATTTACCACTTATATATTGCAGTTATCTGGTTTTTCCACTTTATAACCTTTCCTAGTCCATTTATGATTCTTGTGGTTTGTGCTCAAACCATTCCCGATCTGCCAAATAGAGAAATTTTTAAGTACCCGGATACCTTTATAAATACTGGCACAACTCCACGGTTTTTTTTTGGAGTTTTAAATACCATAATCTATTCCTAGGAAAATAAATAGCCTTTAGCACCTTAATAACTAGGGAATCCGGATTGTTTATGATTCTCCATGCTTGTTTATCTAATAAAGCCAAATTCATTTTTTTTTAAATCTCTAAAACCAATATCTCCAATCATTTTAGCTCTAACAATTTTTTTCTAGCTAACCCAGTTGATTCGTTTCTTTATTCCAGAAACCAACCAAAAGTTAGATATGATTCCAGAATTCTTTTTCATAATAATTAAGGGAATTTGAATATAGATGTTGCATAATTAGGAATAGATTGCAGAACTTTCTTGATGAGAACTTCTTTTCAACCGTCAGACAGAAGACTAGAGATCCAGTTGGCTGTTTTAAAAAGAAGTCTATTCTTAATATAATCAAGATTGGCTGACTTGGCTCTTTTAAGCGTAAGTCATATGTCAAGGTATTTGCTCAGCGAACTAGTTAAACCAATATTTAGAGCACGAGAGACTTCATTACAAAGATTGTTAGGGGTATTTTTACGACAAAGAATATTTATGAAAATTGATTCTTTGACTAGAGACAGTATAATAATCAGCAAGGGTTTTCTAAAAGCTTCAATTTCCTCATTATTTGATATTGATGAAGAAAAGAGCATCATCAGCAAATAGAAGACGGGTAAGTTTAGGGCAATTCCTCGTAATAGAAGCCCCTTTAATCGAACCCTTGCGTCATCGATAGTTTATAAGACTGATAAGACTTTTTGTAAGTAGGGAGAAGAGAAGGGGTGACAGCAGATCACCTTGTATAATCCCTTGCCTTGGGTAAAATTTGTTCAGTCTTTGACCATTGACTTTAATTTGGAAAGATACGGAGGAAAGACAATTGTGGATCCAGTTAATCCATTTCTCGCAGAAACCGAGTCCTTCGAGAGAGTTTAGGAGAACGCCACAATTTACTTGATCATAATATTTTACCATGTCAACTTTAACCGCAACATAATGCTTTCTTGATTTCTTTTCGGTGTTAAGAAAACATGACACTTCTTGCGCTATCCGGATATTATCCTAGATACTTCTTCCCTAGATAAATGTCGATTCGGTAGGAGAGATAAGATCATTCATAAATGGTTGTAATCTGAGAGAAAAAAAAATTGTAATAATTTTGTAGCTAAAGTTGATGCACGCGATAGGTTGGAAATATTTAATCCTTTTTTGAATGTCACCTTTTGGAACTAGGGTAATGAGAGATAATTGATTTTATCCAAAGGTATGTTATGACTAAAGGATACCGTAATCAATTTAAAGATGTTCTCCTTGAGAATATTCAGAATTCTTGGTAGAAATTTCTAGGTAGACCATCGGTGCTAGGGGCCTTAGAGCCCGACTTGATAAATACCGCATTTCTAACTTCCTTAATATCTGGTATCCTTGTAAGGCAATCATTCATCATAGGTGTGACCTTGGTAGGTATATATTTAGTGAGGCCATCAAGATTAGAAATCTCATTTTCTTTAAAAAGATTTGTATAGTAATCCTGAAAAATGAGATTAATCATCTTGGGTTCGTTACTCCATTCTCCATCTATTAATTTAAGGGAACATATACGATTTATTTTTCTACGTTTAAGAGTGGAAGCATTGAAGTATTTAGTATTTTAATCTCCCTTTTTAATCTAGAGGTTTTTGTTGAAGTTTTTCAATTCGTCTCCTGTTTTTTATAGAGTTTTTCCGGCTCCATCATTGAAGGGCAAGACAAGTAGCATCTCTTTTGCGACAAAACTCTTGTACATTTTGGATATTTCTCAATTTTCCAAGAATTTTCCATAATTTCTCTACATTGAGAATTTTCAATCAATATATAGACTCGAACATAAGATATTCTTTATATATAAACTTCGAATTATCCTTTTTCATAATAAGTGGAGAATGATCTGACCCAATAGATTGCGTGATTTAAGAATTGCATTAGGGAAAGCATTGAACCAAGCCAAGGTGGGGAGAGCTCGATCAAGCCTTTCTTTAACATTGTCTCCGTCTTTTCTCTTATTTGACCACGTGTAAAAGCATCCTTTACCCGGAGAGTCGACTAGATGATTGTTATTGATAGATTCATTGAACCGAATAATTAGACACCCCTTCCGGGTGACCATCTAACTACTATTAAGGTAATCCTATACGTAGGCCTCCGCAAGGAAAACATACAATAAATCAAAGCACATAAAACAGAGAATAAAACACTAATTCATTTAAATAATTATAGTCCTAAATTAAAATAGATGTAAAAAAAGTCTAGGGTTCATACCCATATGCTAAATCTCAAGCTAAATTAAATTAGTTCATACTAGAGAAAGAAAAGAAAACAATTACAAATTTGAAGGCTTGTGAAGGCATGATTTGATGTTCAGCTCCTTCCAGACTTCTCTTCTCTTGATGTAGGCTTCTTCTTGGCTTAAGAATTGGCCGAGGATGTGTTTCTACTGAATAGAGGGTGTATTTATAGGGTTTTCCTAACCCTGGCTCGAAATCTTGGAGTAGAGGGCAAGTAAGAAGACTCTTTTTCAAATCAAATTTGTTTCCTAAAATATATGAGAAAGGAAAAGTTGATGTTGTTTTGTTTTGGTAGTAACTTTTTCATTTTTACTCCGATATCTTTATATCTACACGATGGCGTCGAAAATATCTACACTTTTGCTTTAGACGTTTCTTCCAAATGTCTATCCGTTTTTTAGTTATGATCACTTTAGTGGACGTAGTTGCTGAATTCATATTTACTTGGCAACTTTTCCTTTCCTATTTTATCTTTTACTTCCTTTATCTCCAATTTCCATCATTAATATATTTCCCTTATCTCTTAGAATTTATTTGGCATCTAACTAATCACCATATATCTTTCAAACTTCACAATTAACAAACAATGAAACCAAATATGCTCTAAAAATAATAAATCATCAAATCAAGACAAGAGATAGGAAAATATAAAAATATGAATAAAAATATATAATTAAATTTTCAGATACACCTAAAATGATGTCTCCAACCTAGATTAAT
Organism: Nemophila menziesii; assembly: GCA_029959085.1. Classification (NCBI taxonomy): domain Eukaryota; kingdom Viridiplantae; phylum Streptophyta; class Magnoliopsida; order Boraginales; family Hydrophyllaceae; genus Nemophila; species Nemophila menziesii. Next base: position 968,746 of record JARWIR010000012.1, on the reverse strand, counting down.
TAATCACAAATAGGGAGACATCAATTGTATTGAGTAACTCTAGGATCGAAGAGTATATATAAACAAATGACCAGGTAAGAAGAAAGTGACATACCATGCAAGACTAACCTAGAGGCTGGAAGTGAATAAAGATTGGTGCATGGAGACCACGTGACTTCATGGAAATAGATACAACAGCCATGCGTGTAAAGAAGTGAAAGAAAAACTTGGGAAAGGGGAGCAACTTTTGCATGTGGAACAGGAGTGAGTAGTAGATTGAGGAGTGTCTCATGTAATATAATAGCCCCATTCTGAAAATTAGGAGAAATTTGCGCGACATAGAAGATAAAACGCCTATAATAATATCTTTTTGTTATAAACAAGGTTAATATATCTCAGATTTGAGAATCTTATACATATAAAATATTGCAGAAAATTTGTGTCAAGCATAAAGTTTATAAATGCTCCAAACACGAGGTAAGATGGGTTAGACTTACAGTATATAAGAAAGAAGGTGCACCATAGTTATAAAGAGCCACTAAGTTATAAAACATAGAAACATTCCTTACACGGAGAAGAAGCGGGAGATAAATAATACCCATAATATGCTATAAATAGAAACAATAAGCATAATGGATGGAAACATATATATATATATATATACCATTATATAGCTTGCGATGAGTAGCAAAAACCCAGATAGAAGAAAAAGAAGCTCTTACCAAATAGAAAAATAATATATAAAAAATATCCATAAGGTGATATGTTGTACAGAACGAGGTATCTTCTAGAAATTCAAGTTATTATTTTATCCAATAAAAATCCATGCATAAGGAAAGAAACATGAGATCCGTCATAACAAAGCATAACCCAAGTTAATGAAAGAGGAAGACTAGTCATATCTAATCTAACAACTGAATAGGCGATATGTTGTACAAAACAAGGTATCTTCTAGCAATCCAAGTTATTATTTTATCCAATAAACATCCATGCATAAGGAAAGAAGCAGGAGATCCGTCATAACAAAGCATAACCAAAGTTAATGAAAGGGGAATACTAGTCATATCTAATCTAACAACTGAATTATCACCGTCATCAAGGGAGATATGAGATCAAGGACCATAAGCATCTGTGAAGTAAGAAATCATTGCATAAATCATCTGCATATTCATAAAACGAAGTATAAAGGGACAAAAAAGGGCACCAATGGAATCCTTGACCAATAATAAACTTAAACACTCCATCTAGACATTTCATATGCGAAATAGAAGTAACACCTTCTTACTCAAAATACCATGGAAGAACAAAAATCAACACAACTTTATGTGGCTTATGCGACAGTAGGTATGTCTAAAAGTAAATATATGAACAGTACTCAATGTTATTGATGCAAGAGATTTGACCATTATGCTTCAAACTATTCAAAAAAGTTTTGCAACTACTGCAAAAAGGATTATCATATCATCAGGGAATGTCCTAGACTTCCTAGAAATTTAACAAGAAATCTGAATCGGCGTATACAGACACAATTTGTTCTGCTAGTGTTAGTAATTTTGTGGATAAAACACAAAGTGATCTTGTTCCTCCTTTTCAGCCTATAACACCTGAAATGATTCAACCATTGATCATTTCAACATTCTATGGTTTAGGATCATCTAGTCCAGGTAAACCTTTCTCTCCTTCATCTCCTTGGTACTTTAATTTTGGGGAATTCTATTATATGACAAACAATCTAAATTCTCTTTCCAACATAAATAAATATTATGGAAACCTTAAGTTTTATACAGTAGATAGGAACTCTTTATCTATCACAACCATTAGAGATATTTCTCCTTCTTTAACAGATATATATGTCTCTCCGGGTCTTATTACTAACTTATTTCCATAGGACAATTGGTTGATTATGATTGTAAAGTGAAATTTTCTAAACTGGTTGTATTGTGCATGATCAACCGTTATGGAAGATGATAGTGATGGGGTCTAAATTCGAACGTCTCTTTCCTCTTCAAATTACGTTGTCTTCACATCCTTATTTTTCATTTATCACTTGTAATTCTGCTAATGTTGATTATCGAGCACGGCATAAATGTCTAGGACATCCAAAATCTTCTATACTCTATCAATTGTTAAATTCTGGTTTTTTTGGAAATAAAGAGTCACCATCCCTAAGTGTTGTTCAATTTAATTTTCATTCTTGTAGGTTTGGTAAAAGTAAAAATCATACCACTTCCTACCCACACACCGGGTCAAACCTTTTGATATTATACATAGAGATGTGTGGGGGACGACACCATTTACTTTGCATGCCAATTACAAGTATTTTATCACTTTTATTGATGATTATAAACGTTTCACATGGATTTATTTTCACCACTATAAAGATGAAGTGTTTTTAATTTCCAAGTTTTTTTATGCACATGCCCAAACCCTGTTTTTCACAAAAATCAAAATCATATGTTTTGACAATGGGGGTGAATACATGTCTAAGTTATTACATGAATTTTTGCAAACTAGTGGCATAATTTCTCAACGGTGTTTCCCTGCAACTCCACAACAAAATGGGGTGGCTGGAAGAAAGATCTGTCATCTCCTTGATGTTGTTCACACCCTTTTGTTAGAGTATTTTGTGTCGTCTAGGTTTTGATGTAAATCTATCTCAGTCATCATCCATCTCATTAATAGATTACCTTCTCCATCCTTAAAAAATGACTCCCCTTTCACTATATTATTTGGTCACACTCCAAATTATTCTAATCTCCGTAGGTTTAGTCGTGTATGTTAGGTACATCTTCCTACACATGAACACACAAAACTCACAACTCAATCGGCTCAATGTGCATTTCTAGGATATTCGGTACACCAAAAAGTTTTCCTTTGTTATGATCCCTATTTGTGTCGTATTCGAATATCTAGATATGTAATATTTTTTTATTAGTCACCATTTCTACTTCTTTATTTTTACTTTTTTCATTGTTTACTAACTCTCCGGCATATCCTCCACCTTCTACGTCTCTTCTGGTCAACCAATGATACTCAACAACAACAAATCAGACTTCTGCACCTCTAGGGACCTTTCTTTCTCATACCTTGATTGCTAATTTGTTCTAATTTCCAAAATTTCTACTCTTAAACGTAGTAATCTGGCTATCAAACCACCAGACAAGTATGGTTTTACTCCTCCTTTATCCTTAGTAGACACATTGTCTTCTATTTCTATTACAATATCATATAACCAAGCAATGGAGCATGGGTGTTGTCGACAAGCTATTACATAAGAATTTCTTGCACTAGAAGAAAATCAAACTTGGGATCTTGTATGATGTCCCCCATCTGTTAAACCCGTTGGAAGTAAGTTTGTATTTTATGTTTTTGTGAGATTCCTTTGAATTGTGAGGTAGAGACATTTTGTAATGAAAATACAAGTGAGATTGAATATTATATTTTTTGACATAATATAAGAGTTGTAGTCCAAAAAAAATATAATATAAGAGTCATGTATACAAAAATATTATATATATATGTGTATAGATACACACACACACATTTTATATTCTTATTTTTATTTATTAATTCAGTTTTTGAATTACTCGTCGAATTATTGTCAAAACCAAATTCTAACGGACAGTCTACTGAATATTTTTCATAAGAACCAAACTTCATGGATACAATATCATTCTACTTAAAGTTTTTTATCAGATTGGATATCCTCTGGTTTTGGTTAATATATTAAATATTGTCATCCCTAATACCCCCCCCCCCCCCCCCGGGCCGTCTCCAAAAGGATGTTGCATTTGCTTTTACACACAAACTAAGTAATATTATTTATTATTCATGTGATTATTAAAATATCCTTCATAAAGTGTCTTGATATCTTGAATATTTATTGAGAATATAATTTATAATATTTGAATAAGGGTAAAAATGGTATAAAAAGGAAAAAGTGTCTTAACTTTCTAAAAAGACAATCTTTTGGAGACAACTACTATTAGTAATAGTTACAATCTTTTGGAGACCAAAAGGATACCACTTATTACTTTCTTTGTCGAACTTGATTTGTCCATCTTTTTACAAAAGGCATTTGATGTTATCTCTCTTTACATAATTCCCTTTAATTAATACATTATATATGAAACTATTTATTACAATACTTTTCTATTATTAAAGGATTAATGTTCAAAAAACCCCTCACGTTAATTTTAATTTCCTCTCACCACAGCCGTCGTTTATTCCCCCATAAAAAACACCATATATTTGGTTCTTTCCTATTTTTTCCCTTTTTCACCGCAACCGGTGTCGACACAACTGCTTTTATAACACCAACTTCTTCATTGTAAGTGTCTTTCATATGACTCAAGCTTCTGCCAAACAATAATAATTATTTGGAGCTCATTATTAATTTCTTAATAAATCAATATTTTTTTTATCATGTATCAATGTTAGGTGTTACACACATAACACTCCATGGTGTAAGCAATTGATTGTATACACGTATATACATATATCATATATGTAATTAGATTTTTTCAATTGGACACCTTAAGGTTTGAGAATTGGCAGTCTTGCCTCTCAAGGTTTGGGAATTGGTATTTGATCTTCAAATCATTTGGGTGGGACACCATGACTAGTTAGAATTGAAGGCAAAACTCAAATTTCTGAGTTTGAAGAACATTTTGATTTTTGGAAAATTCCCAGAACTCAGATTCCGAGTTCTAGTAATTTTCCCAGAACTCGAGCGGTTCTTATTTCTTGCTATATTTTTATCTTGTTTGGATTTTTAGGTCTTTTTTATTGTTTGTGATGTAATAAACAATAGATACATATCATAATATATGATATATACCACATTTGTTATGTTTTTACCTTTGATTTGAAGAACAATTTGAATTCTGAGAAAATTCTCAAAACTCAAATTCGGAATTTTGGAAATTTTTTCAAAACTCAAATTGTTCTTCTTTTTTGTTGTATTTTTATCTTGTTTGAATTTTTTATTTATTTTTATTGTTTGTGAACTAATAAACAATGAATATTTATCATATATATAATATATACGTAATGTCTCCTTAATTGTTTTTATTTTCGACCCTTAGGAGACATCATTTTTTGTGTTTATTTAATCAATTTGATAGACTTTTGGACTAAATATGCAATAATATTATTTTCCTCTTTTATTTCTAGCATTTTTGATTTATTAAGCTTTTGCGCGTAATATTGGTATTTTTAGTGAAGATTTTACAGGTTTTAGATGTTAGCAAGAAGAGGAATCCGAGGAGAAAGTCAAAGATCAAGAGATAGAGTCAAGACTTGAAGATTAATCCCGAAGATATTATTTTTAGAGCTGAAAATCCATTTTTCAGGCCATAGATTGCTGATTTCGAGGTGCTTAAGCGATGATTTAGCCGCTGACCTTTGAAGAGAAATCATTCCTTATCGAGTTACGGAACTTTAGCAACTGGAATGAGGTCAATCGGAGTCATAACGCATCGGGAAAAGCCGTTTTAGTGAAGGTGTATCAGCAGTTACGGGATTTTGGGCTTAGAAAGTGGGCTTGGACATTTAATTAATATTCTATTTTCTGGTTCAAGCCCTAGAACGAATTTGCACTTATAAAAGGAGGTCTGGACTTCTATTTTACAGACAATTCACATTCTGCAAGATTAAAAACACCAGAGAGAAGCAACTGAAGGAAGGAGAAGAAGCTACAAGAGCTGGAGAGGGTCTATATCTCTGTTCGTAGTCATTCCGATTCCGGAAATTAGGTTCTTTTATCTTTTCAATTCTGTAAACAATATGAATTCCTTTACTTTTAATTTCGTATTTCATTTTAATATGAGCTAAGTTTTATTTAGTGCTTGAGAACAAACAATGGGTGAATCCCAATTCTTATTAATTAACGAATGTTGAATTTGGGTTTTTATTGAATTAAACTGAATTAGGGCTTTTACTCTTTTCAATAAATTATGAATATTTACTGTTTTTAGCGTCATGAACTAGGAACAGGTAGTAGTATTTAGGCTATTCCAATTAGTGGCAATTGGATAATCCTGACGGAGGGTTTAAATACGGAACCATTTATTCAATCTAGGATAGAAGTTAATGATTCTGACGAGTTTAGCTAATCCTAGGGCCAATGAGGTAATAACACTTAATCATCCAACGGTGGATCATATTTACCCTGACGGGACTAGTGACACCTTAGGATCGCCTTATAGTCCACCCTGACGGGGGTATAAGGAAAATAGATTCCCGACCATTGTAATTGACTAATTTAGCCCTTAAACAACATAAGTTAAGAAATAGGATAGGGAGGATCCTTGCGTTCTCAAGTGCTACTTCTCATATTGCGTTTTCACTCATTTTACTTGCGTCTAAGCTTTTACTTGCATTTAATAATTGTCTTTCATTCACTAGTTTTAATACAAAAACCAAACAAACATATTATTGTCTTTTATTTTCATAAGTGCATCAATCACTATTTGCTAGACATTGTGATCAACCATTCCGTCCTTGGAACGAATCTGTATTATCAGATATACTACTTGGGACAACCGTACACTTGCGGTTGTGGTTCGATTATTATTTGCATTTATTTAGAACACACAAAGGACCACCAATACGACATTTTATTTTTAATTTTTTTTAACCTTTGATTTGAAGAATAGTTTGAGTTTTAGGAAAAATTCCTAAAACTCAGATTCTGAGTTATGGGAATTTTTCTCAAAACTCAAGTTGTTCTTCTTTTTTGTTGTATTTTTGTTTTGTAACTCTAACTACTTCTGCTACTAATCAAAGGTCATTCTACTACTCAAATCGTAAATTTCTTATTTCTGAAATTATGAAAAACTGAGTTTTACACTTATACAACTACTAAATGATACTTAAAAGTTGTTGACATGTTGTTTAAGTATTATACTTATGGTAGGATGTAGTTAGTATAGTTGTTGACTATGATCAATTGTCTAAGGTTTATTAGTAGATATAGATAGGGTTTGTTACCGGCGATATCAAATGATTTAGAAGTAAAAAAAGTTGGAAGATATAAAGAAGATCGACAACGGCTGTGGCAAAAAAGGGTAAAAAAGACCATGCCTTTTACGAGCTAGTATAAAAGGTTGTAGGGGTTTATTGCGCATTATCCTAATATTAAATTTGGAATAATATTGAAAAAAGTGTGAAAAAAATAGTTTGGTATAAAAAATAGATAAATAATACTCCTTCTGTCCACATTTATTGTCCTACTTTTTGTGACACGAGGATTAAAAAAGGTATTAAATACACAATTTCTTTACTATATTACCTCTATTCGTCTAGTATAAGGTCATTTATTACACCATTTCTTTTAGTTAATTAATTAAGGGTGTTATTGGAAAAATTGGTGGAAAAATGTCTTGAGATGTAAAAGGATAAATATTGTTGACATCTTTTTAGAAAAAAGGACAAATAAAAGTGGAATGATGAAATGTTAGATACTTTCTTTTAAAAGGATGGACAAATAGTATTGGACAATAAAAGTACATAACTGCTATTTAAGGTTGTATATGCATCGCATGTCATACTATTAAGAGTAATGATATTTATTAAAGGGGGTAAAGCAAGATGTACATGGTTCGAATCCCCTCCCTAAACATTAGTTCTGATTAAGTGGAAATATGCATGAGGAGGCGTGTATATTTCCTATGGGAATAGTCGTGGTGCGCCAAAACTGGCCCGGACACCCATATATCAAACAAAAAAAAGAGTAATGATATTTAAACTAGTTGGGTTAGCTCAACTGGCCAAAGCCTTGCTATGTCTTAAGCTCTTAAAAGGGATAAAGCAAAAGGATAGGGTTCGAATCCCTCTTTCCTGAATATGTGTAACCTAGCTCTGATTAACTAGGAATATGCATGGGGAGGCGTGTATATTTCCCATGAGATTAGTCGTGGTGCGCGAAAGCTGGCCCAGACACTCATGTATTAAAAAAGAAGTAATGATATTTATCATTCTTTATTGGTTCACCTTTATATCACCTCCCACATGGAAGTTTTAAACACCAATTATATTTTTCTTTCCTAATTACTTTTTTTCTTTCTCATTAATTTTTTTAAAAAAAATAATGATATTTATTATCCTTTATTGGTTCATCTTTATATCACCTCTCACGTGGAAGTTTCAAATACCAATCAATGTATTTTTCTTTTCTAATTTTTTTTCTTTTGTAATTTAATTTCATATAAGATGGTACATAAAAAATGATACAAAAATAAATCAAAAAAGAATGATAAATATAATTACTCATTAATTTATTGTAATGAAGATATGAATTAGAAAAATAGTTGAACAGATCCTATCTTAAATATTGACAAAAAGAGATCGAGTCACCTTGGTTGGGAGCGGATTGAGTTAAAGGAATTTAATAATAATAATAATAATAATAATAATAATAGAATTATGAATTTCAACGTGACCTAGACTGTGTTAGGATTTATAACTCCGAAAATAAGTAATATTAGATTGATTTTTTCGGATTAGACTACTCATCCCTACGTACGTATTTACGCTAAAGGATTAGAAAAAGGGAACATTTTAAATATAAAAGTCGTTGGTTTTCAAAAAATAACAAGTTGATAACAAAAGTCAGAGGTTTTTACCAACAGAAGTGTAGAGATCAAATTATAAAATTAAAGGTCGTCCAATTTCTTTTTATTAAAATTAGGGGAAACATGGTTGATCCGCCATTAATATTGCTACTAACTTTTATTTCACTAAAAGATTTCACGCCTTTACAAAAATTACTTTTTAAAATATTAGACTTTTTATAATTTTTAATGAAATTTTAATCCGATTTATTATAATATTGAATCAATAAGACATTACATTTTTCCTAATAGTCTTTATTAAAGGTTTCACAATAAAACTGCTTCATCGTTTCTTACTAGAATAAGGTATATTTAGATACTAGGTAAAACTTGTGTCTAGAGACATTTAAAAAAAAACTTGTTCTATTGACGAGAATCGTACCCAGGTTCCCTTGGTGAAAGTCAAGGTTAAGGTTAAAATTTTCTTTTTTTCCTATCCAAGGTTAAGGTTAAGGTTTAAGTTTAGATTTAGGTTTAAGTTTAGGTCAAGGTTAGGGTTAAGGTTAGTGTTAAGGTTAGGGTTTAGGTTAGTGTTAAGGTTAGGGTTAAGGTTAGGGTTAAACTTAAGGGTTAAGGTTAAGTATTAGGTCAAGGTTAAGGTTAAGGTTGATTATAAGGTTAAGTTTAATGTTAAAGTTAACGTTTAAGATAGAATGTTTACGTTTTAATAAGATTTAAGGGTTAAGGTCGAATATAAGCGCTTCGTATGCAGAGCCTAGGCATTTTCTTGCTAGGCGGTTCTAATTTTTATTTAAATATTTTTTTTGGTTTTATATCATTTTTAATATAGATTTATATTATTTTTTGTGTTAAAAAATAGATTTTTTTTATTTTTTAAATTAAAAAATAGATTTTTTATTTATTTTTTAGCTTCCAGACCGCCTAAGCGGCCTCTTGGGTCCGCCTGAGCCATTTTTTAAAGTTACACCACCTTTTAGCACCTAGGCCGATTTTTAGAACACTGATTGGAACTTAAAAGAAAAAGAAAAAGACTCCAAAGTAAAAAACCGATTGGCTACTAGTTATACTATGTAAATCTATTCACATTCACCATCCATAAAAAAATCTAGTCACGTTCACGAAGGCAGCGAACGGTCGACGAAGGAGGCGGTTTTCTTGGGCAGGTGAGAGACGGCGAGATGGCCGCGATTTTCTTGTGTGAAGATGACGACAATAAAAGAGAGAGAGGGAGGGAAGGTGAAGAGGTGGCGAGAGGGCCACGAGAGGCGGCGAGATGGAGGTGTGAGGGCCACGATGGGGATGACGGTCCACGAAGGCAGTGGTTTTCTTGTGTGATGGTGGTGACGATGTCGTTGAAGGTAAAAGAAAGAGAAGGACAGAAGGTGAGACTTTGTTTGGCAAGAAAGATGAGACCTTGTGCATGAGAGTGTTTCTTGTGCGGCGGATCGAGAGAGAGAGAGAGAGAGAGAGAGAGAGAGAGAGAGAGAGAGAGAGAGAGAGAGAGAGAGAGAGAGAGAGAGAGAGAGAGAGAGAGAGAGAGAGAGAGAGAGAGAGAAAATAAAATACTAATGTTTTTTTTTCTACTAATAATAGAAGAGGGAGGGGCTTTTTAGGCTTTTATTTGTTTTTAGTTGGGTTTTATTGGTGGTTAAATATAGAATTTAATAAGAAGCTATAATGTTATTTACACCTTTTGAATAAATGCCTCTCAATATCGAAACCTATAATGGAATTTTAATACAATATAGGGACCTATAATGTAATTTCACATGATATAAAAATCTATATTACAATTTTTGTATAATATATGAATCTATGGTACAAATAAGTTGTAAATATTTATTTGCGAGAGTTGTCACGAAACCATGTTACCACCCCAACTAGGGCGGTAAACGAGCCGAATACTCGATGCACAGGCTTGTTTGTTTAATTTCTCGAGTCGAGCCGAGCCAAACTCAAATTCAAACGAGTCGGGCCAAGCCGAGCTCAAATTTTAACGAGTCGAGTTCGAGCTTCCAATTATCCAAATCAGAAATGTTAAAACTTGTTTGTTTGACTTATAGAACAATATTTTTTAAAGTAGAGCATGAGTTTTTTATAAACAATTTGTTTTTTATGGTTGAAATGAGACTTTCATGAACAGTTGGTATTTGATAGCGTGTGTGGTATATAAATATGAAACATAATATTAATGAAAAGATATATGTTTAAAAAAATTAAAATTATCCAATTTGATATTGAAGGTTCAATAATATATTTATAAATAGATAATATATTAATTTATATTATTTATAATTTTAAACGAGCTCACGAGTCGAGATCAAGAAGGCACGTTTATTTATCGAGTTTAAAATATAGCTTGAACTTGAGCTTGTTTATATTCGAGCCGATCAGAACGAGTTTTTCTCCGAGCCAAACTTGAACTGCTCGCGAGCGGCTTGGTTCATTTGCAGCCCTAACCCCGACCTAATGCCCTTCCCTTCCCACCCTTTCTTAACAAAAGTTTCAACCTCGATAAATATCCTTGCGGTTTGCTTCAAGCTCAAGACTGCTAAATGGCTCATTATTAGGAGAAAGAACTCATGGCTTATAAGTAAAATTATTAGAATGAATACTATTTCAACGATAATGAGGCTTGCGTTATTCTTCCTATCAAATACTGGGATAATTTAGTTTTGAAAGATCAAATATATGAAGTTTACAAAGTTTACAAAGTTTAACACGCTACACAGCGACTTCTAATAAAAAATCAATGTGTTAATGTGTCACGTATTTAAACATATTTATTATTCTTTATGTTTAGTTTTATATTTTTCATTTTCTTTTTATGTGTATGAATTAAGAGAAATATTTAATGATTGTTTCTTTAAAAGTATTAAAATAAAGATAGCATTAATTAAAAAAGTTGGAAAAAAATGTGTATTAAATAAATTAATAATATTGAATATTCTTTTCTTTTGTTGACAAATAAAGTTGGACAGCTCAGTTGTATTTAAAAGAAATAATAAAACTTGGTTGTATTTAAAAATAAAGTTGGATAGGATAAAAAAATACTATTTGAGGAGCCAAAATTCATTCAATTTCTAAGACATATAGCTTTAATTTCTTTTAGCTACGCTGCTACTGCTACTAAAATGATCAACAAATTTTCTATAGTTACGTGGCTTCTCTTACTTTGTGTTGTTTCTCGCTCTATACGAGTTTACACAATTGATATACATGACGCTAATGAGCGAAAGGTAATTATATTTTACATGTTATCGTTTTGATATAAGACAGATTTTTTGGGAACTTTAGTGTTAAATCATTATTTAGAATTTTATTTTGCAGACTTAATTAAATTTCGATACGTAGTAATTTTGTTTGTTACTTCTGCAGTCTTACATAGTATATATGGGTGAGAAGCCTAAGGGTGATTTTCCTACTTCATCCCTTCACACAAACATACTAGACCGTGTTCTCGGCAGGTTGTAAATTTAAACACACTTTTAAATTTCTGAAAGTCCTTTAATATTTCTATTTATAGATGGAGAAAGAAAAGAGTAATAGAGTATTTACCTTATGCCAATTGCCAATGATAATTCATTTATCGTTTACGTTTTAATTTTGTGAAGGTATTAGTTAATCACAAGCATAAGTATAAAATCTTATACAGATTTTATGTTCATGTGAAAATCTTACAGCTAACAATTTAAATACTCGGCAATGGTAACGGGACTTAGACCTATAATATGATACTTCTTCAAAGAATTTTTATTTGTCCTTCTTTCTAAAAGGAGGTGTCCAACAATGTTTGTTTCTTTTATATTATCAAGATATTTTTTCTTCCATTTTTCCAATATCACCCCTAGTTAATTAGTTAAAAGTAATGGTGCATTAAATGATATTCTACTCAATGAATAAAGGTAATATAATAAAAAGGGAATGTATTTAATGTCTTTTTTAATCTTTATGTCATAAAAAGTAGGACAAAAAAAATGGACGAAAGGAGTACTATCTTGACTAAATAATATGTCATCGAACACATTGTAGTGAGAAATTTAATTTTAATATATATTATATTCTGATGATCTTTTATATGTTACAAATTTTGTCTATAGTGGTGCATCCAAATCTCTACTCCACAGTTACAAGAATTTCAACGGATTTGTGGTGAAACTAACACACACAGAGATGCAGCTATTGGCTGGTATCAAATAAATTTTTAAAATCTTTTCCTTTCATATATGTATTTAATTGTTTGAGGTCTTGTAATTAAAATATTGTTTTTTGATATTAATTATTGTGATTGAATTCCCAGGCATGAAAGGAGTGGTTTCTGTGTTCCCTAATGAAAAGCATTATCTCCACACAACAAAATCATGGGATTTCATGGGTTTCACCCAACAAGCTGTTACACGATCAACCATGGAGAGTGACATTATTATCGGTGTATTTGATAGTGGAATTTGGCCTGAATCTGATAGTTTCGATGACACTGGCCTTGGTCCACCACCAGCCAAATGGAAAGGCACTTGCGATACCACTTTGAATTTTACTTGCAACAAGTAATACACTCCTTTTCTTTGTTTTCCGTTTCTTAAGATGGTTCTATAAATCATTATAAACTGGGCGACATTTACTCTCGCTTAGATTTAGAATTTAGAAGAGACGCTAACTTTCTTTTGAAAATAAACTAGCTATAAGCAATGCATGATCACTCTTTTGATAATAATCATTTGATCTCACGTAGTAAAAAACATATTTATGTGTATTTATCTCTATATTTCTATTCATCAATTTCTAATTTTAATAACATCTAAGAGCCTCACCTCAAAATTGGTGTTAATATTTCCCCCAATAAAATTTGAATTCTAAGTCCTCAAGGGTGTTAAAACTCGAAAGTGATTCTAATTGCAGCAAAATCATTGGAGCAAAATACTATCGTAGTGCGGGATCTTTTGGCGATTCGGATATACCATCCCCGAGGGATTCGAATGGGCACGGGACGCATTGTGCATCAACAGCAGCTGGAAGTGTAGTTAGTTCGGCAAACATGGTTGGGTTGGGAGATGGAACAGCTAGGGGTGGTGCTCCATCTGCACGTATTGCTGTATACAAAGTTTGCTGGTCCGATAATTGCGCAGATGCAGATGTTCTTGCTGCATTTGATGATGCAATAGATGATGGGGTTGATATTATATCTATATCTCTTGGGGGAGCTACAGTTAAAGATTATTTTAATGATGTAAAATCAATTGGAGCATTCCATGCTATGAAGAAGGGAATTTTAACTGTAAATTCAGCTGGCAATAGTGGTCCTGAATATTCAACCACAGCAAGTGTTGCCCCATGGTTTCTATCAGTTGCTGCTAGTACCATTGACAGGAATTTTGTCACCAACGTCCAATTGGGTAATGATGAGGTTTATAAGGTAATAATCCCCATAGTTTCAATTATTTTTGTAGGTAGATATATTTATTTTCCGAAAATTGCTTACAATTATTACATGCAGCCCTTCTTATGAGGTCTCCCTATATCCTTTAAAAAAAAAAACTAATCATTGCTATAATTCTGAGAAAACCTTGATTTCACGGATATTGATATTGTTCGCAATTACTACTTATTTACTATATGAGTTACAACTAGTAGCTAGTCTAGCAAATATTTAATTTGATAGGCTAAATTACCTTATTGTATTTTTATTGGGAAGTCATTTAGGCTTAGCTTGTGTAAATGCACAAGTATAAATTTTATTTCTACCGCATGCAGGGAGTTGGTATAAACACATTTGACCTCAAAAATACCATGTACCCTTTGATTTACGGTGGCGATGCACCAAATTCTACTGGAGGATTTACAAGTTTAGACTCCATGTAATGAATGATCTTTATTATGCCTTTAACATTCTAATTATTTTTGTTGTCAAAATCTCTGGTCTAACATAATTATGATGTCCGATAATTATAGGTATTGCACCGAAAATTCATTAGATCCAAGCTTAGTAATGGGGAAAATTGTGTTGTGTGAGGGGTCGGCGGACCAAGGAGTTGCACCATTCTTGGCTGGAGCAACGGGAGTTCTTACGATATCTTCTAAAACCGAGGATAGAGCATCTGCTTCTCCATTGCCAGCTTCGGATCTTGAGTTGTTAGAAGGAAGTGACGTGTACTTATATTATACATCGACAAGGTAATAAATTGTTTCAGTTGAAAATTTATCAATTGTCCTACAAATCTCTATATTCAAATTTTAATTTATATTTTTATCATAATTTAGACAACCGACGGTGACTATATTCAAGAGCGAGGAGCTTACGGATACTAAGGCGCCATATGTAGCTTCCTTCTCATCACGAGGACCAAACACCAATACATTAGACCTTCTCAAGGTACATTATTATATTTTGATAACCTAATAGAGCTTATCATATCTTGAACTATATCTAATTTGATTCTGCATTACTACTTATTCCAATCGGCATAATTAACTAGTATAAATTCAATAAAATATCCTAAGCTCCTTCCAAGGAGACGTTTAATATCAAGAGTTTGTTAACCAAACCTATTTTAAAGTCACTACAAGCCCAACTTGTATTTTAATTTACTAAAGTCAAAGTAAAAAATAAATGAAATTGCAGCCAGATATAAGTGCCCCGGGAGTTCATATATTAGCTGCGTGGCCATCGATTGCTTCGGTTTCTGATGTCGAAGGAGACGAGAGAAGTGTGAATTTTAACATTATATCAGGTACATCAATGGCTTGTCCACATGTTAGCGGAGTGGCTGCTTACATTAAATCCTTCCACCCCACATGGTCTCCTGCTGCGATTAAGTCTGCCTTGATGACAATGGTAATACTTCTTTTATTTTTATATAACATTGAAATGTTTTAGGCCTTTATATTCACCACATATGTCTGTCATTTTTATTGCGTGGAGCTAAAATATATAAGAATATAAATCAGCTGTCATATTTTTTTACTAATAAACTTTTATTGGCCTATGTAGCTTAATAATAGTGTCAGGCGGGATATCCCATTGTTTACATTGATATGAACCGCTTTTTAATAAAAATTCTATATTCTATACAATGCAGCCGCTACTATGGATAGAAATAAAAATCCTCAAGGCGAATTTGCATATGGATCCGGTCATTTAAACCCATTAAGAGTTTTATACCCGGGTCTAGTTTATGATTCAGATGTGTCAGATTACGTGAGTTTTCTATGTGGCCAACAAGGATATACCACCAATTTAGTACGATTAATTACCGGAGATAACACCACTTGTTCTCCGACAACAAGTTCAAGTGCTTGGGATTTAAACCTGCCTTCTTTTGCTCTTGCTGTATCTCCTTTTGTATCTTTCAGTGGAAAATTTACCAGGACGGTGACAAATGTCGGCCCATCCGCATCTACCTATAGAGCTAAAGTTCCAACCTCTGCATATTTTAATATTCAAGTTCAGCCTTCAGTTTTATCATTTAAATCTTCTGGGGAAAAGCTTTCATTTGTTGTGACTATCGAAGGAAAGATAGGGTTAACTGTAGAATCTTCTTTTTTGATATGGGATGATGGCTCACATATGGTTAGGAGTCCTATTGTGGTATATGCTGTGGTTTAAGTCTATTTCTTTTTAATCCATTAGATAAAAGCTTTGAAAGGCAACAAAACAGATGAGGTTAATTTAATCTATACTTATGTGTATATATACTATTGTCCACTTGAATGGAAATCAAATGATGAATGTAATAATGTATAAAACATGCATGAAATGTTAATGAACTAATGAATAATGATATGAAATGCTTATTTTAGAGTTAAAAAATACTTTAAAAAAAATTTAAATGTAAAAAGAATTATTAAAAATAATTTTGAAATCTAAAATTATTTTAAGTCTTTTTTTCGAAAAGCATCAATTTAGTGTTTCCGAGAAAAATGCTTTTTAGAATAAAAAACTGTTAAAATGGTAGAAGCACTTTTAAGTGTTTTTCCAAAAAAGCATTTCCAATTAAGTTATTAAATATTACTTGTTCTAGTTTTTTGTTCTTCTGAAAATCCATCCTGAATTTCTCTCTGACTTGTTAGTAAAAATTTAAAATTTATTAACTAACACAGTCAAGGTATTCATTGTTACAGAGCCTACGATGGTTTGATAAAATAATTGGTCAAGCTTTTAGTTTTGGACACCGCTTATGTATAAAAGGTTTTCTAACTCTTTTTATTTGTTATCGTTGAGAAATAGCAAAAATGATCACTTCAGATATAATAAGAAAAAAAGAACAAAAATGTAATATCGCTTTACAATTTTGTTGTCGTCTAAGTTAAGCAATGCTACATTTTTCAACCAAGTGGTTAAGAAAAAAAGTATGTGGAATAAACGGTAAACTACATTATCCTTCAAATTATATATAAATCTCATATATTATAAATAGGATGTTGGCTTTTCAATAATAACAACAAATTTGAAGTTTCAACTTAAGAAAAGTCAGAGGTCAAAATATTAAGATTGGAAAGAAACATATATTGACATTTTTTGCAGTAATTTCAGAGTTTGAGTTAATACAGATATGTATATCTTTTAGTCAAGAGTAATATAGTAGTACAGAGTTATTTTTCAAAATTTACTACTTTTAAAAATGTTTTGATTGATGTACTTGTAACAATATTATATCTTGAACAGCTTAATCTTATAAAATATACCAAGGTAGGGAGAGAGAGGATGAAGAAACAAAGGTCACCGAACATCTGAGAAGTTGAAAACGGACATCCTAATATAGCCAATTGAAAACGAAATAAGATAGCTTATCTCTGGATCTCCGTGTCTAAAACCAGACATCTTAAAGTTACTGGAGAATAAAATTGAGAAGAAAATAAATCTGGATCTCGAAAAACAAGAGCACCAGAATGTCTAAAGCCATTCGAGAATGAAGACTAAGAAAGGACAAATAGAGTAACTTTGAAGTGAAGAAAGACGGACAACCTAAGTATTGACAAATCTTTTTCTTTTTTTTTGTCGGTAAGTATTGACAAATCTAGATATAATATTAGATTATGGTTGCAAATGGACATGTATATGTGGAAAGAATTCATCAATGTAGATTTTATGATTGATTATTGACAAAGGTATACTACACTTGAAAATTAAAATATTAATTGAGAAAGTGTAACTCACGAGTTTTTCATTATTAGGTATTTAACATGAATGTAGTTGCGATTCAATGGTAACCAAAGAATTTCAGTATGTGGCTAACGGTGCCAATTGTAGAGTTTGGGAATATGATTCATGTGTCATTAATGGGGGTGAAGCGGGTCTCACGTGAGAAAGGTGAGAAACATATCATTGCGGACTACGAAGTTTGTTGTTTCGCCGAAGGATTTTTTTGATACGGTGAATTGGTTAACGTATTCAAGGTGGATTTCTCAAAGGATTTTTTGGTGACAGTCTTCGAGTGCAAATGGTATAACAATGGGAAATGAAGAATACAGAACGAGCATGGCGTGACCAGAATCAACACTAGTTCATATTAGTACAAAGATGAGTCGTACATTCTAGCGAATCAAGCACAAAAGGTGTTCTACATCGATGAAGCTGATTTTGCTACTATTGTATGGTTATTTCATCATAATTTGTCAACTCCATTGAGTAACCTTCTTATGGAGATTAGTGTTATGATGATTTTTAAAAAAAAAATTAACCCTCTTCAAACGATCAATTTGTTGTTGTGCAGAAACTATTCATACTGATTGAAAATAGAGATGGGACAAACCAGATATGGGACAAATCCCATCTTAATTTTTTACGTCGCGAAACAGCACATCACCATCTCTAACACATTATATCTTTAATTAGTTTTACAATAGAGATGGGACAAATCTCATCTTAGGTATCGTTTGATTTTTTTAAGTGATAAGTACTTAATGCTGAATAACAGCTGAATAGGACTTATTCTGTTAAGAGGCAGCGTCTAAATGAATCAGACTTGGTTTTAAATCCTAATGAAACAGACCAGTTAAGAGGTATTTAGATCTGAATTAGTCAGAAAAACAAACCGTCTTATTAATCCAGTGACTTAATGAACCAGATTAAGAGCTCATTAAGTACAAACAAACACCCCCTTAGTTATACAATAGAGATGGGACAAATCTCATCTCAATATTAGAATGAAGATGAGACAAATTCATCATAATCTTAAAATTAGAGATGGGACAAAATCTCATTTAAAAAAAATTCAAAAATAAAAATCAAAAAATTCAAAAATTCAAAAAAAATCATTAACGTAGATATTATTTTATGGGTTAATACCCAATAGGCACCTGCCACCTTACACCCTTACCCATAAAAGTCACCGTCTTTTTTAATGAACAGCGAGTAATGGGAAGTTTCCCATTACTCAATGTTTGAGTATTGGGAAGCTTCCCATTATTTAAACGACTCTTTTTATAGGAAAGAAAAGGAAAAAACAAAATATATGTGGCCTTTTATGGACAAAAAAATTATGGTTTGGGTGAGAGGGAATTAATTCTAACATGAGGTGTTTCTTGGGCAATAATCCTTATTTTTTATCTCATCTAAACAAAAAAAAAATTATTTTTTAAGAATTAGTTATGATGATTTTAAAAAAAATTCCTGGACGTGTGCGTACGATAAATTAGTAATAGGTGGATTTTCACATCTATGATAATGTTTTATTTAAATGGGAATATATATTTAGTTAAAGACAACAACTAGAATAAGGGTATTATTGTAATCTTTTCATCTAAATTAAGGTGTAATCTAAATGGGAAGTTGGTTTGTTATTTTTATTTATTTAAGAGAAAATTAACTCTAAAAAATTACGGTACAAATTTTACTTTTTATATTAAATTGAAAGAAAAAAATCAATTTGGAATTAAATAAAAAATAAAAAAATCTACTCATTTAAAGTAAAAAATCTAAATTTATTATTAAGTAAAATTTTGACCTCTTTAATTACTAGTATGACAACTTGTCCTCCCGCTCTAACTCCATACATTCTTTGTTTTTTGCTTCAATATCAAGACTGACTTAATAGCTCATTAGACCGACAAAGAACTTATGAGAATATATAAGGTTCGAATCTTTCTTTAAATATAGATAACTTAGTTTTGATTTATTTAAAAATATAATGAAAAAATATGTATATTTTTGTAAAATTAATCCTGATATACGTAAGCTGGTCCAGATCACCCACATTAAAAAAAAAAAAAAAAAAAAACTCATGAAAAGGACATGCAATATCACTATTATGTTTACCATTTCAACGATAATGAGGCTTTCGCTTATTCTTCTAGGAAGATTCACTTTCAAAGATTAATTATATGAAGTCTATAAAATTTAACACGCCCGCACAACGACTTTTAATAAAAAGTCAATATATTAATTTGTCACGCACTTAAACATCCTTGTTATAAATACTATTTGAAAGATTTTGAATTCATTCAATATCCAAACAAAATTAACCTTAATTTCTTTTAGATACTGCTGCTACTACTGCTTCTACAATGATCAACAAAATCTCGATAGTGTCGTGGCTTCTCTTACTTTGTGTTGTTTCTCACTCTATGCGCGTTTACTCTATCAATATACATGATGCTAATGAGAGAAAGGTAAATTTCTTTCATTTTATCATTTGAATATATTCAGATTATTTGTGCAAACTTTTATGTTAAATCTTTATTTAGTATTTAAATTTGCAAGCTTACTTACTATACATAGTAATTTTCTTTTTCTTTTTTTCATGCAGTCTTACATAGTATATATGGGCGAGAAGCCTAAGGGTGACTTTCCTACTTCATCCCTTCACACGAACATATTAGACAGTGTTCTCGGCAGGTTGTAAATGGAACATTCTTTTTTATTTCTTAAAGTTTTTTGCATTTTCTATGTATAGATGGAACAGAGGTGATTGTTTACCTTAAGGCGAATGATAATTAAATTATCATTTGGGTTATACCTTGAATATTTCTTACCTTAATAGAGATAGCTAGTCAGAAAACTATATATCTTTACGCTTTTATATTGTGAAGGTGTTAATTCATCACAAACATAGGGATAAAAACTAATCCAGAGTTATATAAGGCATGCATATGATCATGTAAATATCTTACATATGAATAATTTAGATAGGGTAAATGTTCCCATAGGCCACTAAACTATCTCTATAGTCTTGTTTGGACCACTTAACTATTATGAGTTCCAAATCAACCACTAATGTATTAAAAATGTTTGAAATCACCCACTAATGTATTAAAAGTGTTTCAAATCACCCACTCTGTTACTATACCAGTAAAAAATACAGTCACACACTTGAACGTGAATTTATAGTCGTCAATCTCCAATTTAACCCCACAATAACTATTTAATTTAGATCAGGTTTACTTCCGTGAGATATAGGGTGTTTCCATTGAGCATATTATCAGCTAATTCCATCCAATAAAGATTTCGTAGCTGTTCTGCCAGAGTAGTTAGAATGCAGAGATCTGCATAATACCGACTTTTTTTGTGTAAATGGTTTAAACTGAACTTCCAATTTTTGGCTCATGAGCTTGGGCTGGCAAGACTAGCAACTCAATAAGTCATGACAAAATTGCAGCAGAAGCAACTCTCCCCATATAGATTAACAGAGGTTTTTGTAGTAGTCTTTTGATTATAAACATGCATTTGAGCAGAAGAATTAAGAATTTTAGTGACTCGCTAGGGTATAAATAATGTGTGTTTTGGAAATAAACTAGACAATTTCATGGAGTTTTTTGTGGCTCTTAATCCATTGAGTTTATAATAAAATAGTTATTGCGGGGTTAAATTAGAGATTGACTACTATAAATGCACATTCAAGTCTCGTGTGAACGTCTTTTTAACGGGTATAGTAGCATAGTGGGTGATTTTAAACACTTTTAATATATTAGTCGGTGATTTGAAACACTTTTAATATACTAGTGGATGATTTGGAACTCATAATAGTCAATTGGTCCAAACATGGACCATAGAGATAGTTTAGTGGACTGTGGGAACATTTACCCATTTAGATATTAGGTAATGGTAACTAGAATATAACCTATAATAATACTCCGATGTGATAGTATCTTGACTAAATAATAGTTCATCTAAAAACGTTGCAAAGAAAAGTTTAAATTAATTATATAATATTCTGATAATCTTTGTATGTTACATAATTTTATCTATAGAGGTGCATCCAAATCACTACTACACAGTTACAAGAATTTCAATGGATTTGTAGTGAAGCTAACACACAGAGAGATGCAGCGATTGACCGGTATGAAATATATTCTTAAGTATTTTCCTTTCATGTATGTACTTATATATGTAATTTATATGGTCTTGAAATATATTTTTTTTGTGTTTTGTAATAATCACTACAAGAAATAGTCTCTTTAGTGGCAAAAAATTTAACACTAAAAATCTTAATTTTGCCGCTAATAGTCGTTATTTTTCGTCTCTATAAGTTTCTCGCTATAGATACCTTTAGTAGCAAATTATTTATTTTTGCCTCTATTAACTTTATCTTTAGCGGCAAATATTGCCGCTTAAAATATAATTAGAGGCCATTTTGGTTTTTAAAAATATCATTAGAGGCCATTTTAATTGTTGCCGCAATAGCTTCCCCGCTAATGCTATCATTAGAGGCCATTTTAATTGTTGCCTCAATAGCTTCCCCGCTAATGCTACTATTTCTTGTAGTGAATATTGATTATTTCTTGTTAATATCATGATTGAATTTCCAGGCATGAAAGGAGTGGTTTCTGTGTTCCCTAATAAAAAGAAGTATCTCCACACAACAAAGTCATGGGATTTCATGGGTTTCACCCAACAAATTAACCGATCAACCACGGAGAGTGACGTAATCATAGGCGTATTTGATAGTGGAATTTGGCCTGAATCTGATAGTTTCGATGACACCGGATTTGGTCCACCACCAGCCAAATGGAAAGGCACTTGCGATACCTCTTTGAATTTCACTTGCAACAAGTAATACACTACTGACTATATATACCACTTCTCTTTGTTTCCGTTTCTTGATATGATTCCTCAAAATATATTATAAACAGGATGAGATTTATTCTCTCTTAGATTTAGAGCATAGAGGAGACGTTTACTTCCTATTGAATAAACAATGCACGGTCACTCTTTTGCTAATAGTGCATTGAATCTCACATAGATAAATAATGACTTCCTACGGTAGTAAAGTAGATTTTAGTTAGACATAGTGTCAAAATTCCCCTTATATAATAAGATTTAAACTCAAGTCCCCAGGGGAGTTGAAACTCGAAATTGATTCTAACTACTAATCTTGAATTCTAGCAAAATCATTGGAGCAAAATACTATCGTAGCGGGGGAACTTTTGGTGCATCAGATATACCATCCCCGAGAGATTCCAATGGGCACGGAACACATACTGCATCTACAGCAGCAGGAGGGTTAGTTAGCTCGGCAAACATGTTAGGGTATGCAGATGGAACAGCTAGAGGTGGTGCTCCATCTGCACGTATAGCTGTATACAAGGTTTGCTGGTCGGATGATTGTGCAGATGCTGATATACTTGCGGCATTTGATGATGCAATAGATGATGGAGTTGATATAATAACTATATCTATTGGGGGATCTACAGTTAAACATTATTTCAATGATGCAACAGCAATTGGATCATTTCATGCTATGAAGAATGGTATTTTAACTGTTAATTCAGCTGGTAATGATGGTCCTGAATATTCAACCACAGCAAGTGTTGCCCCATGGTTTCTGTCAGTTGCTGCGAGTACCATTGACAGGAATTTTGTCACCAATGTCCAATTGGGTAATGATGTTGTTTATAAGGTAAATATAAATCCCATTATTTCAATTTTTTCCATATGTCAGTGTTTTATTTATTTCTTTTATCGGGTTATATTTACTATAAGAATTACAACTAGTAGTGTATATCAAACCTTTCAGTTTTATGAGACTAAATTTCCTTCCTATTTTCTTATTGGCGAGTTACTTAACTTGGATAAAAAAAAAATTTAAGTGTTTCAGAGTTGATCTCAATGTATTCTAATGTTGTTCACCAATTAATGGAATTAGTAAATGTCTAAATATAAATCAATGATGCAATTGGAATGTAAAGTGTTTTTCTACCATGTGCAGGGAGTTAGTATAAACACGTTTGACCTCAAAAATACAATGTACCCTTTGATTTACGGTGGTGATGCACCTAATTCTACCGGAGGCTTTACAAGTCTCAACTCCAGGTAATTATCTTTATTATGCCTTTGACCTTTTAATTACTTTTGTAGGCAAATTCTCTGGTTTAACACAATTGAGAGGTTCGGTTATTTACAGGTTTTGTAGGGAAAATTCATTAGATCCAAGCTTAGTAAGGGGGAAAATAGTCTTGTGTGAGGGATCGGCAAGTCAAGGAGCGGCACCATTCTTGGCTGGAGCGACAGGGGTTGTTACGACGGCATCTAAACCTGAGGATAGAGCATCCGCTTCTCCATTGCCAGCTGCGGATCTTGATATTTCAGAAGGAAGTGACCTGTACACATATTATACTTCGTCAAGGTAATAAAATCAGGTGTACGAAAAAATTAACTTTGAAATGTAACAATTTTTGTACACATCTTGTTCTTCGAAATCTGATATTTTTATCATAATTTAGCCAACCAACAATAACGATATTCAAGAGTGAGGAGCTTAACGATACTAACGCACCATATGTAGCTTCCTTCTCATCAAGAGGGCCAAACAACATTACACTTGACCTTCTCAAGGTACATAATGTTTTAGATCACATCAATTAGAGCTTATCATGAATTAAACTAAATCCAATTGAATTCTGCATTAAGCCATCACTACTTAATTACTTATTCCAATTTGCAATATTAATACTAGCCCAGTAAAAATATTTGGCTACGTCCTACAAGGCATTTAATATCAACATTAGTTAGTTAACATGTCTCTTTCAAAGTCAATATAAGCTCAACTTGTATATTAACTTACTAAATAGTATTAAAATTGCAGCCAGATATAACTGCGCCGGGAGTTCATATATTAGCTGCTTGGCCATCAATTGCTTCAGTTTCTGATGTTGAAGGAGACAATAGAGTGGTACAATTTAACATTATATCAGGTACATCAATGGCTTGTCCACATGTTAGCGGAGTGGCTGCTTATATTAAATCCTTCCGCCCCACATGGTCTCCTGCTGCGATTAAGTCTGCCTTAATGACAACTGGTAATTATATATTGTTCTAATATTTTCCAATATTATACAACTCTAAAATGGTTTAGGCATTTACATTAACCTGGACATCAATTTTGTACACTGATCATCTAAAGTTTTAAAATAGAATAATAGTTAAAATGTAGATTAATTCTTAAACTGTTTAAAATTCAATTTGAATAGAATATGTAACTAGGTTACCTATAATGCCCGTGTATATTTTATGAAATTTTGAGGTCCCCTGAAAAGGAGGCTCTTTGACAATAGTCTAATGCTAGTGTTGGCACGGATATGTCATTGACTCATTGCTTACATTGCTATTAAACCACTAACTAATTAAATATTTTTCTAATGCAGCTGCTTCTATGGATAAAAACAAAAATCCCCAAGGCGAATTTGCATATGGAGCGGGTCATTTAAATCCATTAAAAGTTCTAGACCCGGGTCTAGTTTATGATGCGGATGTATCAGACTACGTGAGTTATCTATGTGGCCAACAAGGATATACCACCAATTTAGTACGATCAATTACCGGAGATAGCACCACTTGTTCTCCGACAACAAGCTCAAGTGCTTGGGATTTAAACATGCCTTCATTTGCTTTTGCTGTATCTCCTTTTGTATCTTTCAGCGGCAAATTCACCAGGACTGTGACAAATGTTGGCCCATCTGCATCCACCTATACTGCTAAAGTTCAAACATCTGCAGATGTTAATATTCAAGTTGTGCCTTCAGTGTTATCATTCAAATCTGTTGGGGAAAAGCTTTCATTTGTTGTGACTATTGAAGGAAATATAGGATTAACTGTAGAATCTGCTTCTTTGATATGGGATGATGGCTCACATATAGTTAGGAGCCCAATTGTTGTATATGCTGTAGTATAAGTCTATTGAAGTATTGGAATAATGTGTATATCATTAAACACTTAGTGTAAATCAAATAATGAGTATAATAGTCTACCAAACTTTCATGAGATGTTATTGTAGTAAAGACCATTTGGAAGGAGATTATTGAGTAAAAATAATCCTTTAAAAACAAAATTAAAATATATAAAAAAATTATTAAAAATTAATTTTAAAATCTAAAATTATTGTATTGTTTTTAGAAAAATACATATTTGATACTTTTTGATTATAAAAATTACTTTTCAAAATCTTAAGAGTCTAGAAATATTTTTAAATATTTTTTGAAAAGGTATTTCTAAATAGACACTAAATTGTCTAAATATATATTTGTAAAGATGATAATAAAAAAGGGTGATTTGCCTATACAGTCTACGGAGGATGGCTGATTGCCCATCAGGTCCAACCCACCTCAAATGACCGTCCTGCCCTTAGTACCCCATTAATTAGAAATTTAGTTACCAAAACAATTTTTCCTGATTCTATGCAATTAGTCAAAAAATAGTAACCCATTAATTAGAATTTGATTACGAAAACAAATTTTACTGCTTCCATGCAATTAGTCAAAAATTAGTAACCCATTAATTGGAATTTAGTTGCACAAATATTCTGTATTGGGTAATAAAAACAGGGGTGGGTAATGTTTGTTATTGTGATGGGTTGTGTTTAAAAAATAGTGGTACAAGGAACACTATTTTGATGGTGTGTTCTAGCGAAATGATGGGTTACGCTTTTGTCGAGTTAACAGGGGGTGGGTTACCTTAGTTATTTTGATGGTTTGTGTGTTAAGAGTGATGGTGTGTATATAAGCTTAGCAAGTTTGAACACTAAATATACATTGAGGAGGAGGGAGGTGGAGGAGCGGAGGCTCGACTGCGATATCTTGAAATGAGATGGGTGGTGATCGGAAAAAATAGGGTTTGTTACCATCGCCGAATGAGGGAGGTGGAAGAGTGGCGGCTCGACTGCGATACTCTAAGAAAAATTACAGATATCTTCTTATGTAGCCGTTTTGGAAGGTGAATTAGGAGCGCCAGTATTGGTGGTGGAAGAGACTTTCTAGGGTTTGGGCGGTAGAAAAGAATTGGGAGAATGTGATAGTTGCTTGAAGCTGGCTTAAGCAATACTACATTGGTTACGCATGTAATAAAAATGATTTTTTTTTAGAATAATAAAATGAGTCATTTATTAAAAGACTTATTTGTTAAAAATATTTTTTAATAAAATTATTTATTAAAAATATTCTTTGATAAAACACTACAAGAAAAGGTATCTTTAGAGGCAAAAATTTTAACACTAAAAATCTTAATTTTGCTGTTAATAGCTGTTATTTGTTCGTCCCTATAAGTTTGTCTCTAAAGATACCTTTAGTAGAAAATTATTTATTTTTGTCTCTATTGATTTTATCTTTAGAGGCAAATATTGCCGTTAAAAATATAATTAGAGGCCATTTTGGTGTTTAAAAATATCATTAGAGACCATTTTAGTGTTGCCGTAATAATCTCGTCCCTAATAATATTATTTCTTGTAGTGAAGATATCCTTATATAATTATCTTAATTACTCTATTATATTTCATTTAAATTTAATTACCCCTTTACTACTTTCTACCCGCCATCACCACCCACTACCCCCACCATTACCCTACCACCACCACAATCACCATTATCACCCTATTATTACCACCACCACAACAACAACAACAACCACCACCTACTACTACTACTACTACTACTACTACTAATTCCATTACACACGCGCGTCAGTGATTTTTTTTAATTGTCATAAGTAATTCTAAAGAAATTAGAAAAATAAAAATTTGTATTTTTGGATAAAGCAAATTAATATTTACGTCTATATTTTTTTTAATTTTGTAATTTTTTCGCAAACATGAAATTCACTGTTCTAAATATTAATTTGCTTTATCTAAAGTTAGATATGTTTTTTCTTTAGAAAGAAGGCAAATGCAATTTTTTTTCTGATTTTTTGTAGAATTAGTTATGATGATTTTAATAAAAATCACGGATGCGTGCTTGTGTGGTGAAATAGTAGTAGGTGCTGATGATGGTGGTTGTGGTTGTGGTGGCTGTAGTGGTGGTTAAATATATGGTGGTAGTGGTGGTGGTGGAAGTACCATGTTATTTGTTTAATATTAAAAAATAAATATTGTATTAAAAATAAAATAATATATTTAATAATAAAGGTAGTAAAGGTATAAAAAAGATCGAGAGGATGCTTTATAAATAATTATTTTATTAGGCACTTTTTTATAAAATAAATTATTAAAGGCTTCATTTAACAATTAGATACTTTTATTAGACTTTTTTAACAAATACCCCTAATAAAAATGATTGTTTCAACTACAAGTATTTTATTAGAGAGGAAAAGTGTTTTTTTAAAATTATTATTTTGATTTAACGCCTAATTTATCGTTTTGATTTTGCGATCCCTCTTTCATTAATGATTAAATCATTTGCGAGCAACGCTCGAGGTATTTCATTCAACAATTTAGATCCTAGATATATCTACTAGAGACATCTTGAGTCCGCCATCGAATATTCACCGGACCCTGTAAACCTTGCGTCATGCGCAAACATATATCTTCGTTCCACTTCGAGCATGAGTAGCCTCAATCTACCTCATAACTCGCTGGAAGTTGGTGTTTTTGACCCCTTGGATTTGACTCAAGGTATTTCAACATTTGTGCAAAGAAGAGTGCTTCAACTAAGGAATCTGTGGCAGGTCCCCCTATTTCGAAGTTGCGATTCCCAATTAATAGTGCAGCCACAGGAGCTTCTCTCCACTTCCGAGCGCTCCTTTGATCCAGTGAGCAGACTCCCATGTTGGCCGAATTGCTCTAGTGACAAGCAAGATGATTCCTTGAGCTCAAGAAATATTTTTTAAAAGTTTGATCGAAGATTCTTGGAGCTATTCAACTTTAAGGGAATCTAGATCCATGATGTCTCTCATTTTATGATAGATTAATCCGCTCACAAGACATCTTTTTAGGTGTTTATTGGGCTAAGTGGGGGGGGGGGGGTTCCCTAATAATTGACATATTGTAATTTTCTCTCTTATTTTAGACATATTGCTATTTATTGAGCTTTTGTGCTTTAATTGCTTGTTAATTGTGTAGCTTTTGAGTACATGGTTGTTACGGAGTTCCACGATGATGATGAGAAGTTACAAAGTCCAAGCTGAACTCCAAGTTAAGGCGTAAATTGAGTTTAAAGTCACTTTGGAAAGTTAGGGCGTTAACCGGAAAAATCTTAGCGTCATATATTGTTTTAGTCACCATGATTAATTGGGCAGGGCTTTGGACTTGATTATTTTTTATTTAGAGAAAGCTTGAAGTCAGTGTTTGTGTCGCATGAGAAGCCAATTTGAAGTTGGGATGAAGAAGTATGCTAAAAACGCTGTCGTGGCTCGATATCATAAATATGTTAAATAAAAATGGCTTTGGGCTAGATTAACCTAATTGTGAGCCTATGGGAAACCCTAAGATGTTTTCCATCTCTTATATAAGCATATGAGCAGCCGCACATCATATACCATTCAGCTGCCACTCATTTAAAAGTGTTTTAACGCCAAGAAGGAGCAGAAGAGAAGGGAAGAAGGGTTTTTTCCACAAAAATCCACCATTCTTTCTCATGCGGGCTCCGTCTTTATTCGGTCAAAAGAGTAAATCTATACCATATTGTAGTATAATTATGATTCCAGTATTTTAATTCTTTAGTTTTTCTGTTCTGAACATGAATTAAACACTCATTGCTTGAGGATTGCTTTTATGTATGAACATTAGTAGATTTTTATCGATGTTCTTATGATTTTGGGATTTTATATCAAATAAATTGTTTTTTGAATCTATTGGTTATATATCTTGTTTCAACCCTATTCATGCCGTAGCTAAATAGTGAATAACTTAAGTAATAGGATACGTCACTGATAGGGTTTTTTAATTTTTGGAATTAGTATATACACGTCTGGTGTGCATTAGTGAGCGAGCGAGTCTTGACTATCCAGGTAGTCACTAGGGTTCGTTTTAGCCACGCACGACATATGGTAAGATAGCTTCTCAAGTCTACAGTAAGGGAGTTTGGAAGAATTTTTAATCTCGACTAATAAGAACAACCAATCTGCTCTTATGTCTCACATTAACGGGCTATGGGAATTACTAGCAATTCTTAGGCAATATTTTTCATATTCAACTTTTCTTTTAGTTTAATTGTTATTTCCATTCCGATAATTATTTTTGTCTTTTGAAAATATGAAACAAAACAAACATTTATTTGTTTTCTTGTTATTTTATTTGCAACTTCATACTATTATACTTCTGAAACACATTTATTTAACCTTGATAGTCTCTATAGAGACAATAACCCTTATATTTATCAAATTATTACTTGTCAACGACCCGTGCACTTGCGCGGAGTCACCCTTCTTCAGGTATTTAACACACCCTGGGAGACAAGAATCCATTATGCTTCAAGGATTAGATAGAACCCAAATCTTTATTAGTAAAAGCTTGGGATCTATTAGTTGCACACCAAGTGTTTGTAAAAAAACTTTGATCACAATCCTTGGATGCAAAAGACTACACTGGACATAGAAGTGATCACATTTATGTGGTTAATAAAACACCTTATGCATTGAAGAATGTGGTGGATTTAGGGTGTGAAAGGACCACCTAGGAACCCGTGAACATGACCGAGAACTTGGTCGTTGATGCGATAAGTCCGGGAAAAACCCAATCGGAGAAGGAGCTAACAAAAGATAAAGACAAGGCGGCTGATTATAAAAGTGTTCTCTCAAACAATAGAAAAGCTTGTGTAGCAATGGAATCCACTACTTTGAACCTATTGGAGGAGAAAAGATACAATTTTTATAGTGGTATTGACAATGCAACATGCGTTCGTAATCTCCTTAATTGGTTATGTAGCTGGGAAAAGGAACCTGAATTTGGTGGATATTCGTAAAATTGTTAAAGAATAGAATTTGGTATTTCATATGCGCAATTACCCGATTGCATGGCTTGTATTCACTTTTAAAAACAAGTAAGACTGGTCGCTTATACTTACTAAGGGTATTTTTCAACTTTTGGGAGTATGCCTTTGTTATTCGAGATTATGGATTTCTTTGAATTAGGTAACCTTGAGATAGTTAAGTTTCCCTCTTGGGTAATTATTTGTAATTTGCCGGAACAGTCTAGAACTAGTCAAGGTATAGCTAAGATAGCTTCACGTGTTGGTAAATCAAAAAGAACTAATGAAGTTACTTTGATTAGTACGGATATTAGATATGCTCGGATTTTATTTGAGCTTGATATTATGAAATAATGTAAGGAGATTATTGAGGTAGTTACGTCCAAAGAGGAAGCCAAAAGTAAAACTATTATATGTTTGGATAACCTTGATATCATTCAAGGTATTAGGTCACCGTCGGTTGCATGATATCGTGTCAGGTCTCACACGAAGCGGATTGGAGAATTACTGAAGGGCATGGGAACATGCTTTTCAAACATATTCCGCGTTGCTATAATGGGATGACCAATCATACTACGTGTATAACTATGTGAAGGGTCAGGAGCGAGGAGGGGCTATCATCTTTGGTGTCTCGGTTTCCAAGACGGGGAATTAGCTAATAATTGTTGGAACCGTTGGATGCATTTTTGGTACTTAATACTCCTTTCATTCTTAAAAGGTTGTTACATTTGTTTTTGCACACAAATTAAGAAATTTCATTATTATTTATGTGATTACTAAAATGTCTTCTATAAAGTGTCTTTATATCTTAAATATTTATTGAAAACATATATTATAATATTTAATTAGGTATAAAAATGGTATAAAGAATAAAAAAAAGTGTTTCAAAACAACTATTTTTAGTATAAGTGACTATTTTTTTAGAAACGGGGAAATAGTAATAAAAAGAAATTACATAGATGATACTTTTTCTAAAAGTAGAGTAAAACCCACAAGTGTTCCATTGGAGAGATAAGAAAGATTCAGAGTTGAAGGAGAAGAGCCAAAATGCCGAACAGAAACAAGCTTCTCCCGCTGACAATTCTTTGGATTCTGATCCTCTTCGGAACCCTAGCTCTCATCTTCGTAAGATACCACCACAAATTTAATTTTCCCTGTTTAACTGATTTGAATGTTCTGATCTGTTAGTAGTTTTGTGCTCGCAGAATCGATTAAGCGATACCGTCTCCTTAGAGGATGATAATGAAGCAACAGACAGCGAGCTCAATCATGAGGTAAAATTTTACTGAATTCATTTCCTATAGAATTTACTTTTGCAGTTACTGATCCTATATAATATTCCTTTTGTATTTGGTTATTATTGTAGGAAAAAACATCTAAGGATCTGGATGAAGTCACTCACAAAGTTTACTTTGATATCCAGATTGATGGAAAACCAGCTGGTATTTTTGCATTTTCTACTATTAAATCATAGGAGCAATTAAATATTTAAGGATCTGATAATGCATTAATTCGTGTTTCAAAAAGCATTGGATTAATGAATTTTATTATGGATTCTTGTATAGAGATGATAAAAGTGTGAAATAAATTCTACATTTTTCGTTTGATATTTTACTTAATATAAGACCTTTGGCTTGCAATAATACGAGAGGAAGTAACAGTGTGTATTGTCTAATAATTAACAAAGCATGATAATATATTAGTAACAATCACTTTTCTTATTTCAGGCCGTATTGTTATGGGCCTTTTCGGGAAAACCGTTCCAAAGACAGCAGGTAATTTTTAACTATATAGTTTAACTAAGGTTGTCCGAAACGCTAATTTCCAATTTTAACATTGTTTATTATGTATTTCTTATGCAGAAAATTTCCGAGCTCTCTGTACGGGTAGCCAAGTAACCCGTGTTCCCTTTTCTTATTTGTATGTTCCTTCAAATTGTTAAAACTGTTAACATTTGGGGTGAAAAGTGAAAAGACAAGTAGAAAATATATTAGTGCTTATAATTTCATATAATTTGTGATTTTTGAGGCCTTATAAATGGTGTTATTGCAGGAGAGAAGGGAATAGGTAAGAGCAAAAAGGCTCTTCATTACAAAGGAAGTAAATTCCACAGGATAATACCAAGTTTTATGATACAAGGGGGTGACTTTACACTTGGTGATGGTCGTGGAGGAGAGTCCATCTATGGTGATAAATTTGCTGATGAGAACTTTAAACTGAAGCATACTGCTCCAGGTAAAAACATAAAAATATTTATCTTATTTTACTTTTGAGGAAATAAGTCCAATCTGGTGATAATTATGTAACTTTTACGTTTCAAAAACAGGAATTCTGTCTATGGCAAATGCAGGGCCAGACACTAATGGGTCACAGTTCTTCATCACCACTGTAATAACTAACTGGTAATCAATTATTCTTTTACAAAAGTGAAGTTTTGTTCTTAATTTTTTTGATTATATATACATGACTCAAAGTTAATAACTTCATATTCTGAAATATCTTTTAATAGGTTGGATGGGCGTCATGTAGTGTTTGGGAAAGTGATTTCCGGAATGGATGTTGTGAGTAAAATTGAAGCACTAGGGAAAGAAAGTGGAGTACCAAGAGCTCAAGTCACAATTTCAGATAGTGGAGAATTACCTCTTCTATGATTTTTTTTATTTTTTTTCATATAAAAATGTTATATTTGTCATTTGTAAACCCATATAATAATTCACTTTTTTGGCTTTTGTATACACTTTAGCTCTAATTCCCACTTTCAATTTATTTTCTGCTCTTTGATATTTACTATTTTTGCATTTTGTTCCTTTAGGTGTGTCAATATATGTACATTAAAGTCTCAAAAAATTAAAAAAATATATTTATATCATAATGTGAAGCTAAGTATTTGTTCTGGTAATCTTATGTACAAGACAAGTGTCTTAATAGAATCATGAACTTTTATAAAGCACTATGTCGAGTAACATGTTTACAAACTGCAAGGTCTCGAAACAAATACACTTTTCTTGTATAATTGTGTAGTTACCTTACCTAGTCCCGAAAGTTTAAGGTAGCAACAAAAGAAAAACATATCTCATACAATTACATGATAATCTCCCACTATCGTCCAAAAATGAAAGGCGAGGAAACAAGAAAAATAAGATGGAGTACCTCACACTATCGTTAAAAAATGAATAATAGAGGAAACAAGAAAAAGAAAATAAAGTTTGCCACTTTAATTCCTTGATAACTGTTTCCCGGGTAATTGTCTCTATAGCAAGACAATTTCTTGTACGGTGGCTTCGAAAGCTATTTTTCAAACTTTTCTCCTCTAATTTGTGTACGAGTTATTTCAAAACATTTAAAGAAAGTATTCATCTCTTTATCAATACCTAACCATTTGTGATCTCATCGCATATATCTTTCTCATAAGCACATTTGAAGAAAAGATACTTATTTGACTCAAAGTATTTATCACATAAAATACAAAATAGATCCAACTCCAAATAGATCATTCGGTCTTTTGCTTTAAATCTCCCTCTTAATGCCATCCAAATAACAATAGCATGTTCTCTTAATAACTATCTCCCTCTCACTGAGGAAATAGTGTAGCATGTTAACAAGACCTGAGCATGTGCACAAATAAATACGCACATGTTAATGGGCAAAAATTTGTGAGAACTATTACTACACATACACATAAGTACATCAAAAAAAGTATTGAAAATCACATTTCATTGGACCATAATATACAATTCTCAATGAATATTTTGTTACATCATCTGAATTTCCCTATAAGGGTTTTATAACCATGTCTAGCACGCCTTTCATGCCATAATGAATGATCAAATCAAATTACACAAAAGAATTATTAGATCTATAAATTAAATCTCTCTCCTATACCCATGTTACAAGGGATGCACCCCGAAACTATGAATGTAAGTGTCTATAACTTTCGTTTAAAAATAAACGCACAACATTTTTCAAGAAATAATTTAAACCTATGCAATCAATGGATTCAAAATGTGACACATCTCTGAAATTTCAGAAACCACAAAGCTATTTGCATTCCCAGAAGTCGAGTTTCTAGTGAAATCTTCTCCAACCAAACATTAATCCAAGATATTAAAGACTGTTTTTGCGATAATTTTGACTCAATAACTGCCTTTGATGCAATTCTTCCAACTATAAAATACGTGTCAAGTGAAGATCCTTGCTTCTGTAAAACATTACAACACTTTATAAACAAAATATCCTTTATTTTGTTTCATAAACATTATAACTTAAGATTATGCATTACCAGTGAATTATTTACTGATCTTAAGCAATCATTTGTCTTGAGCATTAAGAGAATAACTCGAGGAAGTCTCCTTAAAAGCTCAGTAATTTGAGGAAAATATTGAGAAGCATACATCTGTAAATAATAATCTCATGAACAGGAAATTAAGAAAAAAATAAAAAATTGGAAATAATGAATGATAAATGACCTGAAGTTCAGAATGATCAGAGCCTTGAACTATGAGATGATCAAGTGAAGGATCTATAACTCTTTCCCAAGGTCTCATTGTGAGAATCCCTGCAAAAAGTGGATAAAGATCTTCCCCTGCACCTAATTTCACACAATTTTCTTTTATACCCTTAGCATCAGAAAATACTAACCCCTGTATTTTACATTAAATCAAGTTAGTCACACATATTTTCATTATTAACATAATCATAACTTACCTTCCAAAGTGATGCATAGTTAATTCTAGTGGATAAGTCTAGCTCCTTGTATAAACCATGGTCAAGTAATACAAGTTGAGGTTTTCTCTTTCCTGTGCATAGAAATATATAATTCTTTTATTTATCTTTATTTAAAAGGTAAAAAGTAATTTTAATTCTCACCTAAAAAGTTTTTATTTCCTGAAGGTAAAGGACGAACTATTAAATTTGCAGCATGTGGATCACAATGTACAAAACCATGTCTAAACATCATTTCAGCAAAAGTTTGACTAACCTGACAAAGTTTGAAATGTTTTATTAAGGTTTTCGAGGATAAGGTTAATAAATAATTTACGATATTAACCTTTGAAAACGTACCAATTTGGAGACATCACTTGGACGAACACCTAGCTTTTGAATAGTGTTGAGATCATTTATGTACGCACCATCAATAAACTCCATTGTAAGTAACTTTGATGTACTTAAAGTCCAATATATTGTTGGGGCATATACATATTCTGCAATATGTGGAGATAACTTGCGAAAATTATCCATACATTTTACACTGTTCTTTGCTTCACTCATGAAATCAAGTTCCTGATACCAAATAAGTAAGTATTTAATTTCACATACACACACACAAAGGTACACGTGTAGGTAATATACTAGGAACTAACCTTGGGTAAACTTTCGCGCACTTCTTTAATTAACCACCTATATAAAATTTCAAAAAAATAGAGATAATGTCATATGTGTTAATATTTAATATACATATAATAAAAAGATAATATACCTGTAATCAAAAGAAGGAAATAGCCAATGCAATGAATTTACAATTAATTCAACAGTTGCATAATCTGCTTGGGCAGTATCAGTCATGTGAGTGTGTTGAACCTGGATAAAAAAGTCCATAATGTATAAGAAGCTATATAATGGTAATTAATAATATATTTATTGCATGAAAATATAACATATATAACCTTCACTGCAACTTTTTGTCCATCATGTGTACGAGCTACATGAACCTGTGCAAGTGAAGCACTTGCAATAGGTACAGGATTAAACTCCTCGAAAATCTGTAGAGAAAACACACACTCAGTAATTTTTTAATTAATTTATGGAAAAAATGAATCAATAAAATACATACATACTTCATCAGGAGAGCCTCCAAGTTCTTTCTTGATAATTTTACACACTTGATCATATGAAGAAACTGGACATTTATTTAACATGGACTCCCTCATTATTTGTACATACTCATCAGGTACTAAATACTCCTGAAAATACAAAATAGTTATAATTTGTAGATTACAAATAAACCCTTGTACATTTTTGAACTTTAAGAAGTATAAAGAGAACATACTAGCTGACTTATATGTTGCCCAAGCTTGATATATAGGCCACCATTTTTGAAACAAAGTTCTTGAAGCTTATGTGCGCTCCTTATATGAACTTCATGTTTGGCTTTTAACCTTTCCTTACTACCTTCTGGTAATCCCCATAGTGAAGATTCATAATCTAACAAAATATTAAAAATCAAAATTGATATAATAAACAGAAGTTAATTCTGTATTACTTATAATTACAAGCTTCATAGTTATAAATGTGAATAAGAGAACATGTATTCTTCTTTTTAAATCTTACTAGCACAATTGGAAAAATAATTGATGTGCAGACAATTCAAGTCTGGATGATCTTATTAACTAGATTATCGACAATGTAAGGGATTATAATGCGTTAATGCAAACTTAATGATTCTATTTAATTCCACGAAACTGTTTCACTAAACAGAAAACATAGAAGAGTAAGCAATATCTTGCAGAGGTAGCACTTGTTGAAACCAATTATAACTTTTTTTATATTACTTAATTAAAGCAAATTCTTGCAATGCGTGATCAAATACACATAATTTAACATGAAAAAATGTGGAGAAATGCTAAAGATGCATACCATAGGCAATGGAAGCAGCAGTGACGGAGTCGCGAGCGA
Source organism: Nemophila menziesii (assembly GCA_029959085.1). Taxonomy (NCBI): domain Eukaryota; kingdom Viridiplantae; phylum Streptophyta; class Magnoliopsida; order Boraginales; family Hydrophyllaceae; genus Nemophila; species Nemophila menziesii. Next base: position 931,415 of record JARWIR010000012.1, on the reverse strand, counting down.
GTCGGAGAGGGACGGTGGTACAGAGTTTGAGAGTGGTGGCAGGATCGTCAGAGCTGGCAATTAACGCGGCACCGGATCCGCCGCCTAAGACGGTAGTACCTATCAATAGCTTCGTCTTGGCGCGCCACAGATATCTCAACGCCATCTTCTAAAAGTGCTCCTGAGATTTTGCGAGCGCAGAGTCAATATTTGTTCCTCGTTTCGTACAGCCCGCAATTTTAACGCGGTTCATTTGCGGGTGCGGGTACACTGGTAAATCCGGCTCAATTTTTTATTTTTTTATTTTATAATTATAACGTTTGGTTTAGTTTAGGGTGGTAGAGTTAATTGCTAATTAGATCCATAGCCCAACAAATCGTGTCTTAAGAAGTCCAATTTAAAAGTTTGGATAGATAAGGTCCAAAATATTATTTTAGATTTATAATATACCTAATATAACCTTATAAAATAAAATAATAAATTAAAAAAATATACAACCAAAAAGTATACATTTGAAAACGTTGATGATTTTAAGAACAAAAAGTGAAAAGAAAAAATAAAGATTAACTAATAAATATAAACATCATCTACTCTTCATTCGAACAAAAAAGAAAATATCTTCATGCTCACCCTCCCACCAAGCCTCCTGCACAGTATTTGAACAAAAAACAAAAAAAATGCCTCCTGCACAAAAAACCACCGCCATAGACCATCTACACCATCATCATCACAATAGAAGAACCCATAATAAGGTAAAATTAATTCTTACCATTTAAATCCTAAAAGAAAATTAATAATATCATCTCTGTTACAATTTTTCAGATTACTGAATCTTATAATAGCTTTTTACTGTAACCCTAAGCAAATTTTACATGGCCATCAACAATCGAGAGCCCATCAAGATAATCTCTTCCCACCACGTCGCTCACCTGCACCTGAAACCGTCGCCACTTATGGACAATTCTTCGCCATCTCCAACCGGGCTTGGCTATGCCATCAACAATCGCTCCCCAGCCCACCAAACACCGCCAGGACCATTTACACCATTATCATCATAATCGAAGAACCCAGTATAAGGTTTCTTCAACCGGGCTTGGCTATGCCATCAACAATCGAGCCCCAGCCCACCAAACACAAAGCCCACCAATAAAAAATCTGGGCTGTTATTTTTCTCCGCCGTCTTTTTCTTCTTTATTCTATCGTTGTGTATTAGGTTGAAATTTTACTTGAGATTATATTGGTGGCAAGGTAACGTTGTTAACAAATATGACCGGCACCGGCTTCTGTTACGCAGGAAGATACATCATAAGCATATATTTTGTAATAGTTGCAGTAATCCTCAATGAAAGGCCATACTTGATTTGCTACCATATATGCCTGCTTTAATTGTCTCTTTCCATACTGGATTTTCATTAGTTGCCAATGCCATCACAACTTGGCCAACAAACAGAAGGAAAAATAAAGGTGCCACTTCAGAGAGTTTTAACGAGGTAGGTGGAAAATTAGAGGCTATTATAAATTAGAGGCCATTGAGAGAGCCCACCAAATTTTACTAGTAACTCTATGCCTTAACAGAAGAAAAATAGAGGTTCCATTAGATAGAACTTTAACGAGGTGCCGGATATTCTGCGTAACATTGGTTCGTCGCGTTCTTGGGTAACAAAACCGAGTCTTGAGACTTTTTGCCAACCGGGCTCACAGTAATGGGCTTCGACCTTCGGTGACTTATTCGCTTCTTCATCGTGCAAAAGTTTTAATTTTTTTTCGTGTAAGGCTTGATTGATAATGGTGGGTTATCTTATATAATGTAGGTTGTTTGATTTAAAAAAAACTTGATCAAAGTTTGTAAGAAAATGGGCAATCAAAGGGTATTATGGACTATAAATTTTACAGAAATGGGCTGGACTTGTTGAAGAAAATTATATTGGTGGTGGACCTTTTGAATTAATCACCCTTTTTTTTTGTTCTATTTAGGGTGGTACACTAACCAAACAATTCACAAATAAGTACGGAAAAAATTGTTTGTTTATAAAATAAAGAATTAATGCTCAATAGGCACCTGTCACCTTACACCTAAAAGACACTGTCTTTTTTAAAGAACAACGAGTAAAGGGAAATTTCCCATTACTCAATGTTTGAGTAATGAGAAGTTTCTCATTACTAAAGGATTCTTTTTAGATAAAATGCCACTTAGGGTCTTGAACGCACACCCCTCTTCAAGATAGGGACCCCGCCTAGAGCCTCTTCTTACTAAAGACTTCAGAAAGTTTTTAACACATGAAACCCAAAACCCCAATTACTTTACTACCCTCTTTTTTTTCCTTATATATACTAAATATAACATTTCACTATTCCAAGCTCATTATTCTCTCTCTTCTCTCACATCTCTCTCCTCCCCCAGCTCCCAAACCGCCACCACCACCACCGAAAATGCAGCCATGGCTCTTTCTTCTTCTCCAACAAGCAGCCATGGAAAGTGCTTCTCCTTCTCCCTCTTTTGCTGCCATGGACCTCCGACCATCGCCATCAGCCACCACCAGCAGGAGAACAACTGTTCGTGACCACCACCACTGTTCGTGACGCAGGTGAAGACTGATTCGTGACCACCGGAGTTGCTGGAGAAGAAGCAGAAGCTCGCCGGCCTGGAGAAATAGAAGCAGCGCTGCGAACAGCTTCTCGATCTACCACTGTAGGAAGGAGCTCGGTGTGGTGATGCATCGCTGGATTTGCAGTGAAGCCGTGAACCAGCAAGCTCAGGCGACGAGCAGCGAAGATTGCTCCGTTCTGGTCTAGATCTGCTCCATTTCAAGCATCGCGCGCGTAGTTGAGTTGCTCGTCGGAGAACCCAAGCTCCATGGCTGCTCCGATCTGTGCAGCAGCGAGATAAAATGACTGGTGGTGGTGCTTCATTCTTAGTCGGAGCTGCAGTTGGAGTGGAAAAACCCCCATCGATGAGTTTGAGCTCCATGGATGAGCTCGGTGGTGGCCTGAGAGATGCTTTCGCGGCAGTTGGTTTTTTTTTTTCCAGATCTGGTCAAACTAGGTTTTTTGTATTATTTTTTAATTTGTTAAAGATGTATAATAAACTTTTAAAATGAATAAAAATTTTTTTTTACTATTTTATGCTTTGATTTTAATAATACTCATCAATTTAAAAGAGTACTCATTAAATTTATGTAGTACTCATCACATTTATCAGAGTACTCATCAAAATTATCCGGAATACTCAGTAAAATATATAGAGTACTCCTTAAAATATATAGAGTACTCATCAAATGTATAGAGGACTCTATTGTTTTTCCGATACTCATCAATTTTTTCCGATACTCTATGTTTTTTCCGGTGAGCTGTGACCGGTGACTGGTGGTCGGTAGTCGGTGGTCGGTGATCGGAGGTTGGAGGTAGGTGGTCGGAGATTGGAGGTAGGTGGGTAGTGGTAGGTAGTGGAGAGAGAAACAGTGACATCACACTTTTTGTCTTTTAGTGTCAGTAAGGGTAGAAAAGACTATTGTAAAAAATGAGGTCTCTAAGAAGAATAGCTTTTTTGAAACTACTCTATAGAGAAGAAAGATGGTCTCCAAAACCCTATATATAATTCACCCTTCTTTTTATGGGAAAGAAAAGGAAAAAACAAAATTTATGTGGCCTTTTATGGAGAAAAATGATGGTTGGGATGAGAGGGAATTAATTTTAACTTGAGGTGTTTCTTGGACAATAATCCTAAAATAATAAATTAAGCTCAATCTCTAGTTTAAACTCATTAAGAAAACAAGTTTGTTAAAATTTATTCATAAACAATTCGTTTATATTTATGAGTTGTATATTAATACTAAACCTTAAATTTTAATTTGGATATTTTTTTTTATTTATTTAGACATTTATAACTTAATTAAAATTCACACTTCATACTTCATACTATTTATTTTATTTAATATCTACGGCTTATAAAACTTCTGCTTCACCATAGAAAAATAATTTGTGCGTGAACAATTCGAGTTCGCCTTGAAAAAAAAGTCATACGATAAATTAAACATACAAGGTTTAACAACTTTCGCTCGAATCGATAAAATTTAAAATCGTCTCGAGAAGTTAACAAACAAGCTTGCACATCTAATATCGTCTCGACTCGTTTACAACCTAAGTTTAGTTAATAAACCAGTCAACCTTATTGCTAACCAATTGCCTATTATTTGTCAAAAATAAAGAAGGGTAATAAATATGGTACTCTCATAGTCATAATCAATTTTATATATCTATTTTTTATTTTATTTTTATACAATAGAGGTATGTTGACCATGGCTCTACAGGCTTCTCGGTCTCCCACAAAAAGGGGATTTTATACTACTCTCGACGTCTTCTAGAAGCATCTATCACGAGTTAAATATCTTCATACACTATTGGGTGGATCTATATGAAGCATTCTTGGTGACATTTGTTTAGCTCCGGTATATGTCATCTAGTCTAAACACATGTTCACTTCTCTTTAAATGCCCCTAACCTAAAATTAAATTTTTCTGACGAGTATGGCTACCTAATTTGTGTGTTCCACAATGATATGACTTCTAGGGAATCTACTTCCACAAATAACAATGTAGCTCTATCCTCTTCAGCAAAGATCGACCCCTCGTATAGAGCAATTGACTATGATATCTTTAGTGAGTAGCATGTAAATTCATTGAGGAACCCCTAATCCAGTTACCCTATGTGTTTCTTATTAGAATGGCCCCATATACATTGTTACACCCAAACTTGTGTCAGTATTTATTTTCTAGCCTTGGCTCAGTTTGCACTACCCCACTAACTCCACTCTTTTTGGTTTGATACTTCCTACGGATCTACTCTAAGCGTGAACATAGTTTGCCACCAACTACTTAGATTTGCTAGTTAACATTGCACCATCAAAAATACAACCAATTTTTCATAACCATATCACCTAAACTAAGCCCCTAGGAATATATTAATATATCTTCACAAAAAGTCACATGTCCTGATTCTACCAGTGAATTACTTGTATGTCTGAAATCGGTAGAAAAAAGGTTAGACAAACCGTATGGATTAGAAAAAGACTGTTGATGTTGTCCCATGACTCACTTGTCCAGTCCATTAGCATCCACATCCACTGATTTTGTATGTCGCGTGTGTTGGAAATTCGTCATCTAGTTGTTGTGCACCCGATTGGATCTTCTTAGCATGTAGTTGTACCCATAACCTGTTCTGGCTGGAATAAGATATACCTAATGTCCCTGAAATTAAATCCCACGGGACCACTTTAATCAGGCCCACCGAAAATAGGTTTGACATCTGCAGCATCTTTCCATTCTTGGTAATCTCCGCAGTTGTTTGGTTTATCTCCCAGTACTTCCATCTGCATCTGGCCTCCCTAGATTACCCGTTGAAGACCAATGATTACCTGGCCTCTTTACATTACTGGTTTTTTTGTTAAGGAGGATACAAACTTGCTTTATTTTGGGACACTTATAATAAATATGTAGAACATTTTTCACAACACAGACAAATTGGTGGTGCCACTACCCCTTGCTTCATCAAGTTTCAACTTGTTGCAAATCTATCCTTGAGGTCCCTCAATAGTAATACTCTCGTCTTTTGAGGACACCAAATCTTCCACACCCTAACTCATTCCATATTGTCACCCACTACAAATTCCATGTCACTCGTAATCGCTGACTTAATAGAATATAACCTTATCCTCCATGAACTTTCTTTTTCCATTATAGGTAATATCGGTCCTCTTCCCCTTTTCCGATTCTCACCCCTACGATTTCAAGGAGATTTGTGGTTGTAAGTACATGTTGATACCTCTCCCATTTTCAAGTGTCTCTCTCTAATTTAGAAGCTACTTCTTTGAAGCGAATATTGATTTTGATAAGTTGTAGTGAGGAATCGATAAAGGTGCATCTTCTAGCCAAATGTCTAACTAGAACACCATATTCTTTTAATTTTTTACTACCCACTAGGATCCTCGTCTAACCACAACAATGTCTTCCACGATGTAACTACAAATTTGAGAATCAATAGTCTTTGGCTCATATTGCAACAACTTGCTCTTAAATTAGTTATGACTCAAAGCTTTCGTCCATATTACTGAATTATCATGTATTATTTTCCATCAAGTTTCCCTTAAATAGCTTTATTCATATCTTTAGCCTCCCAGAAGCCCAATTATCCAGCTTGTTTTGCCCGACATAGCATATCTCACGATGTCTACTGGATTTTTCGTTGATCGTCTGAGGAGCTCCAAATAATGTCATGCCTAATCTAGTTAATCTCCTAATACACATAGTATGGTAGCTTTTATATTTGCATGATATATAGGCATTGCACGGAATACCGATTGTGTAAGAGTAATGCGACCTGCAAGTGATACATTTTGACATATCCATCCTACTAGTCGATTTTGCAAGTCGTCGATTATTTTTCCATAAACCCCACGGGTTCTTCAGCCCAATAGGATGGGAACTTCAAGGTACGTTTACAACCCTTCTTCCTAGAAAAAACCGCACAATTTTTTTGGTGCACAATGATTAAACACAACATGTAATAACTTATCTCTATACAAAATTATCCTCAGTTAATAATTTTAAGGTTAATTATTGCACTACTAGTTTTGATTATTTAATTAAGGGCAATATTGGAAAAAATTAGGAAGGGGGGATGTCTTGATATTGTAAAAATACATATAATATTGGACACTCTCTTTTAGAAAGTTGAGAAAATAAAACTGGACAAAGAGAGTAATAAACGTAGGCAATCTCCAACATTTATTTTAAAGGGTAAGTGGTCATTTGAGCCCATAGCCAGGACACGACCGGGTTCATCCACAACTTTTGTCCTTTGAAAATCATATTTGGGCTTAGGCACATATGAAACAGGATGATAAGAGATGGTCCAAAATTTTGAACTTGTCTCGCTGGTAGCCTAGAATTTTCTCGGAAGGAGGCTGAAAGTTAGGATAGCTAGTGGGGTTCAAGGTATCAGTTCAAAAATATTTGGGGTTAATTTCTAGTTTGGGGAAGATTAAAACTTTTTTACTTAGTTTGTAGAGGGCTATTATATAGTCTTTGAGATTAATGTATTCTTACGACATGTTACAATAGGATAAATAACATACCAAGTCCAGGAAAGAAAATAACACACAAACAAATAAAACACACAAGTATAACAATTTAAATACCTAACATCCTTGAAAGGAACACCCACAAAGATAGTACCCAAACCATCTTTTCCAAAAGTGATAGGTTGAGACTCCAAAGAGTCGAAGTTTATTAATCCTTGATAATGACAAACTAAGACCTCAAGCTGGGGGGGGGGGAACTTAACTACCATTATACCATCCATCATGGATATCAACACGAAGTCAGCTACACTACCTATAGTGAAAGTTAACGCAAATGTTGTATCTATGAAATCAATCTTGACAATGCTCAAAAACCAGATTATAACTAGTCCAAGTGATACTAATAGAAACAAGAACATGAACGTGAAGGGCCAATTGACATAAAGACCAAATTTTGAACCCCATCGACCACAGTATGTCACATCCAAGCTAGCTTATCACACATGAATAAATAAAAATGAGTAGCCCATCAATTAATAATAACTGTTAAACACACATAATTAATCACTCTGGTAAAATAGTGACCTTTTTTGATTTGGAGTCACTAAGAGACCAACTCTTAGGATACATCAGATTATCTTCCCATTATTAGGCACCAAGGGAACAGGATATAGAAACCCTCAGAATAAGAGAGATGGAAATTTGAAGAAGGGTCATCAACCATGGTTGATAAACTGCAACACAAAAGAGTAACACAACCAATAAGTAGTAGGTTGAGAGGGGTGAGCAATGATAAAATCAAAAGGTAACACCTTAAAAAATATATAAAAAACCCACTTCTTTAAATCCACTATAAATTATCACATATATTCACCACTAATCACAAATATATATATATATATATATATATATATATATATATATATATATATATATATATATATATATATATATATATATATATATATATACTAGGTATTGCCCGTGCCTGAAGTCACTTCGTAAAAAAAATCCAATTCATCGTTAATATTACTTACTTTGAGTTGTCACGTTGAGAAGTTACGATATAATAAAATTACACAAAGATCGTATATTCAATAATAAGTGTCTCAAACTCCCTTAATAACAAATAATATACCTCATTCATTCGTTAGTTTCATAGCTCCGATTTTGTTTAGGTTAGGTTCAATCTGGTTAATGTTAGGTGGAGGTGGTGATTGATCACTCTTATTTGTTGTTTTTATTTCTGGTTCATCAAGAATATTATCAAGTATAATACTTGACTAACACATGTAGACTTGCTAAGCAAAAATATTATCAAGTATATATATTTCTGGTTCATTAATACCTTGATTTACCCCGTGTCTGAAGACACTAAGCAAAAATTAATTCTGTTGACGGGAATCGAACCCAGGGTCCCTGGGTGAAGGGGTCAGAATCAATCATGGCCACCACTTATGTTTAGCCAGATTAAATCTTGGCCACCACTTATGTTTGGCCAGATTTAATCCTGCCCACCACTTATACGGGTAAATCTGGACCGTAGAATGAATTTAAAAAATTATAATAAATTGTACAAAATTCGTAATTGAATTATATATAAAAGAAATGCATCTTTTGATGATCAGCTCCTTCATCTTTCTCAAACCCATGTTCAAGATCATCATCAACTACTGATTCATCTTGATCAGCAGTTTCTTCATTTTTTCCAAAACCAACTTCATTAACCGGAAGAGATAACTTTTGCATGCTTTGTGGTTCAAAAGATGTTTACTGCGTCTTTGCCTACAACCATAAAAAGGAGTTGAACATAATAGATAAAGTAAATTCTAAAACACATTCAAATTTGAAATTTGGTCTTACCCCTGTTGCATTCTTGGTAGCAGAAATATGTAGAGGTAAAACAGTCTCAGTCTCAGTCTCAGTCTCATTAGTGCTAGTTTCATTACTGCTCTCCATACAATCTTCATCATTGCTGCTCAAATGCTGCTTATTATCACTACTACTTTCACCAAAAATATCCATGGCAACTTCAGGTTGTTAAGGAGGCTCTTTGAAATAAAAACATTTTGAAACCAGAAAGCTTTCTTCTTTCTTTGCTCTAGTAAATAGATTATTTAATGCAACAGCTTTTTCACGCACACTTTGTTGCTTTGGAGAAGAAGGATCCTCAACTTCTTTGTTCCCTCTTTTTCCTCTTCAGCTCTTGGAGATTCTTGCCCAGGAGTACTTCCGCAATTTTCTCATCAATCATAGCCTAATACTTGGAATACTTGGAGACACATTTGAGCTGATTTATACTGAAATGAATCTTCCTCTCTTTTCATTGGTTATCTCTGCAATGAACAATATAGACTTATATAAAGCATGTCAATTTATTATAATTGAAACTTAAGCTGACTCTGTATTTATTTGGAGGAAAAATGAATATATCAACATTAAGCTTAATTAATAAAGACATTCAGGAACCAGATAACACAAACAGTATAATGAATTACAACAAATCCAGCTAAAAACATAGCAACTTTAAGCTGCAAAGTCCAAATTTGAGCACAAACACACATAAATATCCTAATAAAACTATAAAAAAATATTCACAGCCCCAATACTAAGAGCAAAACAAAATTAACGTGAAGCTTGAAATTGAAATTAGGCTTCGAAATCTTATTCTCTTCTTTCGCAAAAGCAGCAGCAGCTTCCAATTCTAAAGTTTCTGCATCATTTCCAACTTTCTCAACATCAATTTCCTCAGATTTTTTTGCCTATTACTTCTTCTCAATGGAAGATTCTTCACTTTTTCTTCTTCTTCTCAGGTTTTTGCTTATTTCCAGATTTCCTATTACTCCAACATTCCAACATTCTCAGGTTCTACAACTTAAACATCAGCTTCATTTTTATCTGGTTCTACTACAACTATAACATCAACTTTAGCCAATGATTTTTTTGTTCTCCTTGACCTTTTCTTTTTCTACAATTACTTCATCTTCTTTAACCATTGAAGATTCTCTTCTTTAGCCACAGCTTTTTTTGTTCTCCTTGACCTTCCTTTTTTCTACAATTACCTCATCTTCTTTAACCATCAAAGATTCCTCTTCTTCAGCCACTGCTTTCTTTTTTCTCCTTGACTTCCCTTTCTCTACAACTACTTCATCTTCTTTAGCATTCGCTTCACGATATTTGCAGCACATCTCATATCAAAAAGCTGACCATCACATAATAGAAACCTCTCTTCACTAAGTTTTTAGCGAATTTCGTATATAGTGTTGTCATGGACGAAAAATATGGCTTCAGATACTCATAATCTTAGTATATTATTTAACTCAGAACAAAGCCACTACAATGCTCTCGTCTAGCGCTTGAGAACAACCACCACACACAGATCATCATAGTCAAGTCTTCACAATCTTTCTCATTAGTATCATCTCCTAGCTGAGATGACATATAAAGCTAGTTAATTTTGGTAATATGCAATAAAAAGAAATATACGTTTATGAAAGGTAATATTCTACCCAGTTTCTTTAGGATATTTTCTTCATATAGACTGGAAAATGAAGAAACTGGTAATTCCAGTATTTATCTCTACAAACCATGGCCAGTTGTACACTGATTTTGTGAAGGACTGGAAAGTTTGTAAACAGAATTCACAACCTGTTTTGGATCGTTCTTAAATTGCCAAATTTAATGGCTCTGACCAAATTTATCAAATCTCACCCTAAAAGCCTTATTCCAAGTGTGAAACCTATAGCTGTAATTCCAGTACCATAATCAGTAACAATTTTCTTCGCCTACTTACTCTGAAACTATTGTATTCTTCTTGCAAATCATCACGCTCATTACAACAGCAAAAAGAGTCCTCATAGGGCGTAACATATTTTACAATTCCCAGATCTCCACTATATCTAACTATGTTTTTTCACTATAATTGGTTCATAAAACCATTACCTCTAAGGCAGACATAGCAGCAAACAGATTAAAATTATCTCCTTGAATAAGCTCACCATCTTGAAGATCTGAATACAAAGTAAAGCTAACATAACGTGCCAATAAATTTAGATTTGACATTGAGTAAAGTAAGTAGTAAATATATATTAATTAGAGCAAATAGTATGATGCCACATGTTCATTTAAACTGATATGATAAGCTAACTAATGAGTGTAGTAGAAGGATAAAAATTCGAATGAATTGATTATTTCTGATAAGTTATAATCTTCATCAACCTTGATCGAACGCTTGTTATGCGGTACTTCGCGGAATCAACCCTGTTCAAAAATCCCGTGGGAGCGTGATGTTAGCAAGAACTCACAGTAAGCGCGTCTCACTTTGCTCACAAAATATAATATGAAGAGATTTCGAATAAAATTTAGAGATAGATAAGGAACAATACCTGTAATTCTACTACTGCTGTAAAATCTAATGCAACGGCCATTGTTCTACGATCCCCAATTCCTTTTTAAGGTAATTTGATTGAGACACTTCTCTTGGCTATTTGATAGAATAGTTTAAGGACGATTAGAGTTGATTTGGTTTTGGGAAATTCGACCTATTTTAGAGGCTTGTATTTGGCCTGAGACCGAGTTTGAAGTTGCGGCGAGAAGGTGTACCGATCAGAAGAGAATAATTAATTACCATAATCTATCCACAAATCCTTTTTCAAACTTCATTTTTCTGGAACCAGAACCGATGGTGATGGCGGTGTGGTAATGGAGGCAGCGGTGGTGGAGGCTTGCATTGACGTGGTGGTGGAGGCTCGCTCAATAAGGTATTTAGCAGCTGGACTATCTTTACTAATGTTACCAGCAGGTGAGATATGATCAGTTGTAATACTATCACCAAAGCTGAGTAAACAGTATGCATCTTTAATTGTGTGGGGCCCAGGAGGCTCCATGGTCATGTTCTTGAAATATGGTGGTTCGTGAATGTAAGTCGATTTTGAGTCCCATGTGAAGAGTTTTGATTTTGGGACAGAGACTTCATTCCACATAGGGTTACCAGTTGTAATAGATGCGTATGTACTTTTGAACATATCAGGCAATACATTTGATTGAACAACCTGAAAAGTATTACCCAATTTAAATGTTATTTTCCTAGCTATATTAAAACTTAAGAAAGCAGAATGAGTACATGATAAAACAAATAACCTCTGCAATTTCTTGGGAAGATGGCCAGATATCCCTAAAGTATACATCTTTTCCATCTTTACCCTTACCAATTGGCTCTTTCCCAAAGTCTATATCAACCTGTAAAACAATTGTATAAACTCAATTTTAGACAATGGAGTAAAGGACAATAATATCAAATTAGTTTCTGATTCTATGTTGCAAAATGCTCACATACAAATTACAATCAACTTACTGAGATGGAATATTAATTTATGAACAAAAGACCTGAAGTTTAAAAATTAGGCGGCGGTGGAGAATCGAAGTCTTTTTATTTCTGCTTCAGATCTGTCATAGTCCTGCAAAGAATAGATTGGTAGTTGGAAAATGAAGAAATCAATCGCGCGGTACAATTTTAAAAGTGAAAATAATTTCTTACCTTAGTTTTGGGTTCTTCTCCAAGCCATTAAAGATAAAATATAAAAAGGAGAAGTACTTTTGATGCGTTCACCTCAGGAGGAATATGTAAGCCCACCGGATGACGGTTACATGTTAATCGCGTCCAGTTAAGATTTAGAAGTAATAATCACATAGATCTACAGATTTTTCCAATTACCCTAGCCTGATCAATCTTTAATTCTTAATTCTTCATAATTCTAAATCTAAATCTATTAAATTTTGTTTAAAATAATTATTAATCACAAATTAAGAAAATCACCTGCTGAAAATCCCTTAAAGCCTCTTTGAACTTTCCCATAGACATATGAGCTGCGCCTCTTCGATAATAGCCCTATAAATATCAAATTCCCAAAACAAACACCTTTAACATAAACGAAAAAAAAAAATTAGAATTAAAAAGAGAAGAAAAGGAACAAACTTTGGAGAATTTAGGGTTTTATTCGATAGCTTTAGAGGCGTCTTTTATAGCACTTCCGTATTCTTCCAATTTGATTTGTGCGAATGCACGGTTAGCCCAATATACTGTATAAATCAATCGCTTGTGAATACTTATGCGCTATTGGACAAAATTAACATACGAACAAAGTGATAAGCATGTATCGATTAAACACGGAAATACGAAAATAGATGAATTGTACCTTTGAAGGCTTCACTTATCGGTGTCCATAGGCGCCATCATAATCTACACATACAAAGATATAGAAAATTGTTTTGTATGTATGTGTTGTGTAAGCCCACCAGATGACGGTTACATAAAGTGGGAATATGAAAAAATTAATCTTTGAGTGTGAATTAAATTAGAGTTTCAATGGTATAAATTAATTTTTACCTTTTCTGGGTTCTTCGATTGTTGATAGCTTCAATTGTTGATAGGCTTCGATTGTTGATAACGTAGCAGGCCGGGTTGATGATAGCGCGGTCCCCGATTGGGCGGCGATGGAAGGTATTGGAACTGCCTTGATGGAAATTTTGGGAGGTTTTTTTTTTATTTTCTTTTGTTTTAGACGTGTTTTGTATTAAAAAAAAATTAATAAGTGGGTCCAGAATCGATCTTGACCACTACTTATGTTTTGCCAGAATCGATCCTGGCCACCACTTATGTTTTCCTAGAATCGATCCTGGCCACCACTTAAGTGGGTAAATCAGGACCGTAGGAAAAACTTCGAAATATAATATAGATATATATATATATATATATATATATATATATAAAATTGTCCACCACTAATCACAAATCAAAATGTTCCTCACCCAAATGACGACGGGGACCTATTTTGGTAAGTTATAGGTGTACTAGAATGACAAATAATTCAGATAAATGGTCTAGAATATTCTCCATCGTGATGTGTTATGTTAATATAACATTAGCCAAAAGTTTTTTTCTGTTTAATATCTAGTATTAGTGTTAGTCAAAAGCTGTTCTTTTCCCTTGTTGAACAAAAGTATATCCATTGTGACTATTATTTTTGGCCAATACCAACCTCATTGATAAATTCAATATGAAGTAAGAACATATAATTTATGATTTAGGAAATAAAAGTATTTACACTATATCAAAATTGAGTTTTTACAAATACTACCAAAAAAAAAAGTTCTTACAAACTCAAATTTGAGTCCAGGAACAAGTTGTTTGATGAGAAAAATTTAGATTTTTTACATTGCAAAAATGTTATTTAATTAACTAGATAACTAACTAAAATACAAGTATCGCCAAGTACGGATAAAATAATTAAATAATTCAGCATACGTTGCATAAACTTTTAAATCCAGACCTAATAAAAGGATCAAGTGTCAATTGTCAAGGTCTTAAGGGTGATACATCATACACTTTCTCCCATCTCTAAGATTACTTGTAGTACATAATTTACATATTCCTATTGTCTTGTGACTTTTTACATCATAAGCAAAATTGAATACTAGCACTGATATAAGCATGCAAATATTATACGAGGTACTTATAGAGTAATTTTGAACTATTTAATTCTTCAATCATTATTCTTTTGATAAAGTTGTAGTCCCAAGTAGTTATCAGCAACTTACATACTATCATAATATCATCAAATGTATAATTGAGCTCAAGCCAAATTTAATACGTTGTAGGTGCAACCACTCTCCTGATGCCACAAAAAAAGTAATGGGATAGTCACAAGTTTTGGATGTTTAATTGGTATAAAGAGTGATATAAAATAAGGTGTCATATAAGATTTAGTTATAATGAATATTCATTATTGAGTACTAAGATCAAATAATTAAAATATAGATCGGATTAGACTGATGGGACATTCTGTTCTTGTAAATCTGGCCAAAAAAACAATTACTTTATGGAGTTCTTTTCCCTTTTTTTAACCTATTTTATGAATATAATTGCAAAAATTATTGGGGTATAAATTTTAAAGAAATATACCCAAACAAGATTTGTAGTATCAAATTTGTATACCGAAACCGAGAATCTGAGTCTCTTTACGAATTTGATACTCAATCTCCTGGACAACACAAAGCCGGTTTCTTTGATTATTGGTTTTGTGGATTTAGATTCTTGTATCCCAGATTTATTTTCAATGTATAGGTATTTTTGGCTATATATACATTTATATCCACCTTTTAGATACACCTAACTTTTCAATAAAAAATACACTTATTTTGATATTTTTCATACATTCTTGATACACCATTCTTTCCCCTCATTTTGTAGGTAATTCTATAAATTTTAAATTCTGTAATTGACAATTTAAATTAGCTAGATAAGTTATATTTATACATTATGAGTTTAGTTTTTTCATTAAATTAGTTTTAAGATTTATGTTATATTTTAATAGATTATAATTATTATGATCAATTAATTTAGGGTCCATGTTATATTTAAATAAATTATAATTAATTAATATATGATTAAGTTACATGTCAGACTGGAAATCGAACCGGGTTTTAATGATCTTTTTCCATAACGATCTGGTTCGGTTAAATAGT
This sequence comes from Nemophila menziesii, assembly GCA_029959085.1. Lineage (NCBI taxonomy): Eukaryota > Viridiplantae > Streptophyta > Magnoliopsida > Boraginales > Hydrophyllaceae > Nemophila > Nemophila menziesii. The sequence continues at coordinate 915,838 of JARWIR010000012.1, read as the reverse complement.
CTCTAGCTTACCAAACCAGTTCCATTTCGGTCCTACGAGACAGGTTTAAAAAACCAACTAATAAGTTCTGGTTCGGGTCTCTAACCTTTTCTATTTAAAAGTTCTTATAGGTCCAAAAAATAGGTTCTTAACCGGCTTTTGGGAAACTATTTTAGGATTATATAGAGATTGGTTTAAAGTCTATTTTGAGACTTTTATGAGACTTATTAGAGATCAGTTTGACATATGTTCTTTAGATTAGTTTTTAATATTTTAACCATTTTGTTTTACAGATTGTTTCGAGATACAGTAAAAATAGAATTGTAGAATTAAAAAAAATACATGAATTATTATAATTTTTACCTAATAAATAAATTACAATTGTTACAATTTCTTCTAGTAGAATCACCACCACTTAACCTTTTGCAGATAGTTGTATTTGGTGACAACCCATGTTGTTTTATAATCCTCCATGAATTACTTGCCCCTTCATGCTTATCTTTTTTGAGAAATCCATTAATTCCAAAACTCTTAGCCACAAAAATCTAGGAAAAACACATGGACTATTTTGCAATTGTAACATCAATTTATCACATATTTTGAAAGTTTAATAGGCTTGTTTGGAAAATTACACAATTATTGGCCCAAAAATCAAATACTGCATAACTCAAGGACTTTTTTTCAACATTTTATTATGTAAGCCATAAAAAAAGAAGTGTTCAGGGACTATTTTGCACTTAAGCAGTGAAAAACATATGAAGGGTGAATCAGTTTATCAAAAATGCACAATTTATACCATCTTAATTCACTTGGTTTTATAGGGACCATTTAAGTCATTTTTCATTAGGGCTCTTTAGTAAATAGTGTATATTTATAGGGTGCATTTCCTTCATTCGAAATACACATTTTTTCTTGATTTTCTCAATTAATTCACAATTAAAATATGCCATCTAACAACTAAATGTCTCAAAGGACTTTTTTGTAATTTATCAAAATTATAATTATTTAAATTGCAAAAGTTGTAGGGGTATATTTCAAATCTAACTCATAGGGACCAAGACTCAAAGAATACATAACTCGGGGACTTTTCAAATAATACACAACGCTATTCTTGAATATATCAAGGACCATGATGCAAATATTCCCAACTAAAACATGTAATTAACCATTTTTTAATACCTCAGGGACTTCTCAAACTTTTATGCAAATTAATGACGTATATAGATAAGAAAATCATAGAAACACTAAGTTATTTATGGGGTCTGGTGTGGCCTAGGGTGTGATAAAATAATGATATAAATAAGTGCAAATAGACACCCTAAACTAACACAGTACTGCAAGTATTACAGGACGTATGCAAGTTTTAATGATAAGAAGATTCGTTCCTCAGGGACTGACGAAAGTTAGAGAGAACTTATGCAAATTATCAAGTGCAGATATTACAGATAGAAAAGATAATACACAAGTAGAAAGAAGAGAAAGACAAATATTTATTTGGTTTTCTAATAAATAAACTAAACTAATAATTTAAAAGACAGAAAATAAATAAAAGAAAGAAAAGAAGATAGTATGAAAGTCTAGCTTGAGTTATTAGCATGCAATCCCCACTAGTTTTGCCGTTCTAAACATGTAAGGGTAAATTATGTAGTATTTCCCTAATCGGTCCCAATATGCTATCGGTAGTTTAAAATAGGATTTACCTGTGTCAATAAGGCTTCCTAAGCAAACTTTTCCTGTAATTGGTAAATAGTCACAAGAACTAAACCATAGTGATTATCTAGCTAGGTTGGGTTGTCAGATCAGACCTAATACTAGACGTTATGTGCTAAACATGCAATTAAACACCGTTGTCAATGGTGACCTAATTACTAGATGGTAATTCTATATGGGCGCGCATCCACAAGAACACAGAATATAAATCCAAACACATAAACAGAGAATAAAAACTATAATTCAATTTAAAACATTAAGTTCCCAAATTAGATAGATGTCAATCAAAACTAGGGTTCATACATATATGCTAAAACTCAAACTAATAAGAATTAATTCATACAAAGAAGAGAAGAGAAAAGAATTACAAAATAAGAGGTTGAAGGAGACATAGTTGATGCACAGCTTCCTCCAGACTTCTTCTCTTGTATTGCAGCTTCCTCTTGGCCTTAAGGTCAGGTCAAGGATGATTTTTGAGTGTTAAGAGGCTGTATTTATAGGGTATAGGAAGACCTAATTCGTTTTCTTGAAGGAGAAGGAAAGTAATGGACTCCTAGTCCAACTCAAATTTGTAAGGAAATAAAGATAAACACTGCTGGACCGTTTTGAGCATATCTTCTTCGTTATTGGTCGGTTTGAGCTCCATAAGATGCCAAAAGAACCGCAACAGAATTATCTTGACCCTTTATAAGGAAATTACCAAATTCGACCTATTTCTTAGGTAAAAACGCATATCTTTGGACGTGTATGCAGAATCCCAGATTTAGGCAGCTTTTCCTTTTCCATCTTTTTAGCCTTTGTTTCCTTATCTCCAATTTCCATGCAAATCTCTTTTCATAAGTTGTAATCTTTGACTTGGACTCTAATTAATCTCCATAATTATCTTTAAACTTCACACTAAATAAACAATTAAACCCAATATGCTCTAAAAATACTAATTCTACAAATCAAGACTCAAAATAGGAAAGTGCACCAAACTAAGCTAAGATCAACCTATAAACTAATAAATAAGCCTAAAATGATGTCTCTGAAGTATATTATATTATTACAAATGAGGAGACATCAGGGTCCATCAAATAAACCATTATACAAATATTTCAGAAGCATTTTATGAGAGTTTATGGGGGCAATTATGCAAACATTATAATTTTCACAACTTAATTTCAAAACACAAAGGGGCTTAAATGCAAGAATCAAATTCGTTAGGGCCCAAATAAGCAATTTTCCAAGATACGACTTGTTTTTTATGATTCAAAGCAATTAGCTAGTTTTTTACAAACAAAGGTCATATAACACAAGGATCATAACTTGACAAGTGCATTCCAATACCAATGATTCAGACCATAGATCAGTACATAAAGCTTTCCCCTTTAATTTCAACCCAATATCGATACCTGCACAATCCAAATACTTAATATCTTACATAAAATATCATATGCATTAATAAAACACCACCATCAAATATACTCAAACTTACGATATATAAGGCTTCAAAATTGGTTCTCCGAAATAAAGATAGCATCGAACGCAAAAATCAAACCAACATGCATCAAAATCTAAAAAAAATCAATCCAATTCATTCAACACATATAAGTAAACTCAACTGAAAAGTAAATAATATGTGTACCATAAAACCCAGAAATATACTCAGGATAGAAGAAGATGAAAGCCTCGACATGGGTTAATAACATCACAGAAGGTATCAAAGAAGAGGAAGATGATGGTCATCAATCTCATGGAAACAAAAAGAATATAACACATGCAGGCCAAAAGTTCTTAAAAAGAGGAAGAGAAACCCCCAAGATGATGGCCATCGATCTTATAGAAACCCCAAAAATACAACAACAGAAGATAAAGGGCCATAGACAAAGAAGAAGAAAGGAATAGTATTTGTTCGGCAATACCTAATTATCACTTCTAAGGATCTCTAGTGCAAATAACTTCGAAGAAGGAACAAGAAATAATGGGAAGAAACAACAAAACTGCAGAAATGTTAGACAACCGATTCTCCCAAAAGCTTAAGCTATCAGGAGGGGTCATCTTATATATTTATATATGAGTTTTACATGCTCAATACGCCCCCTCACGTGCAAGCTAGATTCATGTCATTTTTTGCATGTCTAGTCTTTGCAGCGTGAATTTTTTTAAATTGGGTGACGACGGCAAGACTCTTTTGGGAGAATTGGTCATCTAACATGGTATCAGAGCCCAGATCCATAAGAGGTCGGTGGTTCGAGTCTTGCCGTCGTCACCCAATTTAAAAAAATTCACGTTGCAAAGACTAGACATGCAAAAAATGACATGAATCTAGCTTGCACGTGAGGGGGCGTATTGAGCATGTAAAACTCATATATAAATATATAAGATGACCCCTCCTGATAGTTTAAGCTTTTGGGAGAATCGGTTATCTAACAAGAAATACACACGATCTAAATAAAATAGTTGAGAATTTTTGCGACTTGATCCTACCAAATTTATGATATGCTAACATGTGGTTGGTGAAATTGGAATATGAGAGGTAATTAGCTTTACACAAGCTTTCCATGGGACATAATCTTTAGTGTTCTAATTTAGACCATTTGGTTAGAGTGTGTTAGGTTATAAGGTCATCTTGAGTTGATTGGATGATGCAAGCCATTTCGATGGTGGAAATTAAATACAAATGACAATGTTAGTTTTAAATATCATACAAATAGGACATGAGATATGATTGGAGACATGGATGGCGGGTGGGTAGGGGATTTCTCGAAGAAAATTAGCTGTCCGGTGTTTGCCGAGTTAGTTGCCTTTCAAAAGGGTCTTCTCATGGTTGAAAATTTGGGGGTACCAATCTTGTGCGTGGAGGTAGACTCTAAGGATATTAGCGAGGGTAGGCAATAAATTAGGTCGGGGGCGTAGTGGTTGACCGAGATACGCTCCATTCTTTCGAGGAATGCTTTGTTCGAATCTAGAGCAATTTTCAAAGAAACAAATAATTGTGCACATTGGTTAGGGGACGGGATTGTTTCGAACACAACAACCTATAGCTTATGTTGATCCACTTGATTGTATATGGAGATTGCTAACACGTGGCAAGAGTAGATGGAACACTCCGAGTGTTGTTTATAACCCCGTAGAATGTGAAAATTGTAATATACACTACCCCGGTCTTAAACCTATTTAGATAAAGAAAAATGTAAATAACAAAAACATTTGGTTAAAATATTAGTCTCATTATTCTTACTTCCACATTAACCTCTTTTCTCCTATGAATCCATTCCATAGCAGGACAGAGATCCGTAAATTTTGATTTCAGTGTAAAATTGTCTCCTTTGCTTTATAAAACTGTTTCACGGATGAAAAAAAAAAAGGATAGGAGGAATTATTATTTTGAGTTCGCATTCAAATTTTTTGTAATTCTGTCCTGTAACATATAGTCACCATTGTTGGAAAATAAACATATTGAGTGCAGCCTCCATACCTCCCCCTCCCCATGATCCCGCCTATTTGTAAGGTAGAGTGCGTACCCAATTTATTCTCATATTTTATCTATTCTCCGTGTATAAAGTGTGTACTAAGAATATAGAAGTAAGAAGAAGTGCTTTGTCTTCACGGACAAGAAGTAAAGGTATTATGAACAATCATTTTCGGATGACGATGGACATATATAATATTATCTACCTGGTGCTTATCACAATTTGAGACAAGAAGTTTGTTCTTGACACTCTGTTACGTGTGTTGTCTGGATTCTAGTAACCTTTTTGTTTTTTGAACTAACTCCAACACTCTAATTACGCGCAATTAAAAAGTTAGATTACAATTTACTTTATTTTTCTTATAGAAAACATAATATTAAAAAACCAATTCTATTTTTTACATAGGAGAGCCACTTTGAATTCGGAGACATTGACTCAATTTGAACCTACACCACTAGATTAGATAACCAATGTCCCCAAAAAAAACCAAATTTTGAACAATTACAATGTTCACTCAATTCGAAACAAATTGATCTTTCAAAACTAGAAGTCTCACTAATTGGAAAAAGAAAAAGGTTACTAGAAAAAGACATTGATCTTAATGTCTCCTGGTGTGTGTTATAAAATAACACCCCTAAAAAGGAAAGACACGTACCGCAAGTGTATGGGTCGTCCAAGTAATATCCGATAAACGGGATTTCGATCTCAGGGACGGATGGATATAACTTAGAATGTTATGCAATAAGTGAAGATAATTGTTATGTGACAAGAAAAGTAAATGGATAAATATTTTTGTTTGGTTTTGTTTATGAACTAATGATGCAAGAAGATAAAGTGCTAAAATGATTAACGAAAATAAAATACTGAAAGTAAAAATATGTAGACGCGAGGTGAGAATGGTACTTGAGTCTCGCAAGGGATATACCTATATATATATATATATATATAATTAATGCTTCCGTAAAGGGCTGAATTGTATTTATGTATTAGTCGAAACTCTATAATCTCCTTACCCCCGTCAGGGTGGACTTAGGAGCTATCCTACGATATTATAAACCCCGTCAGTGCGATTATACCTACTTTCGAAGGATTTTAGTCTCTTACCCAATTGGTTGTATGGTTACTCAACCCGCCAGGGTCATTGACGGATACCACACGTCTATTACCTAGGTCCGTAATTAAACCCCCCGTCAAGGTGATCACTTCCCCACCAAAGTGAATAGCCTAATTACTCAACCCTATTTCTAATTGGCCAGAATAAAAATAGTAATTATCATGCGATAATAGTCAATACAAAATACCCAATTCAAATTAAATAATCTCAAATTCGGAAAAACATCAATTAAAATAAATAAGGGTTTAACTCATAATTGCGATTCTCGAGTACTTAATAATTTAGCTCATGTTCAAATGAAAACCTAAAATAAAATAAAGGAATTCATAATCCTAAATTACAGAATAAAAATAAAGAACCAAATTGGGGCGTTGGAATTGGCTTCTGGTGGAAGAATGAAGATTCTTCACCTTTAGTTCCTTCTTTTGCCTTCTGCTCTTGACTTTAGCTCTCAAATTTAAGCGTAGAGTGAATTGTGTGTAAAATAAGAGTCCAAAGGTCTATTTAAAAGGTGAAAGTCGGACTTGGACTATTACTAAAGAAAATAAGTGAAATATTAAAAAGCCCAAATCCAATCTTTTAATTGAAATGTGCAGCTCAACTCCAAATTGACCTATTCCAATTGCTAAAATCTTCCTACCTCAATAAAGAATAAAACCTATTTCACGACCCAAAGGCTAATTCCATGTTTAAGTCTCTTAAAATCAGCAATTACTATCAGCCTTCCAGATTTGTAGCTTTCCTAGTCAACTCTTCGGGATATCTTTTCTCAACTTTGACTTCTCTACTCAATCTAATACTTTAATTCTCGATTCCTCTCCTTGTATTGATGCTCCCTAGCATCCATGGACCTACAACTTTGCACTAAAAACAAACCATTTGGCGTGCAAAAGCTTTAGAAATGAAAAATAATAAATTCCAAGGAGAGAAAATGAAATATAACAAAATAACACTAAAAGACTATCATATTAGTAAATTATTCACATAAAATGATGTCTTATAAGGGCATAAAATTAGAACAAAAAGGGAGACATCGAACAATAATCCTTTCCCGGAGTTCTTTAAGATATCTAAGAACTCGATAGGTTGCATTCAAGTTCTCTTCACGAGGTGAGTGCATAAATCGACTCATGACACTTGCCGCAAAAGAAATATCTAGTCGAGTATGTTATAAGTAAATCAATCTTCTAACTAATCGTTGATATTGTCCTTTATCAACCTCCACACCAACATTTGACCTCAACTTGATACTAGCATGCACGGATGTTTCAGCTGGCTTGGATACATACATGTTTCACTAACAAGGTCTAGAATATACTTCCTTTGTGTCACCAAGATTCCTTCTTTAGTTCCAGCAACCTACGTACCTAAGAAATATCTCAAAGATTCAAGGTCTTTGATTTCAAATTCTTTAGCAAGAAAATATTTAGTTTTTCTTGTTCCACACGATCATCGCTTGTTAAGATAAAATCATATACATACACAATAAGTATAGAATGTTTTTATCCTCAGAGTGTTTAAAGAATGTGATCTGTTCCGTTTTGTATATACCCAAAACTATTTATATCTTTAGTGAAACGTCCAAACCACGCTCTAGGATATTGTTTAAGACCATAAAGTGACCTTGAGTTTACAGACTTTGTTTGTAACAAATAAGACTCCAAATCCAGGAGGTGGGTGCATATACACTTCCTCTTCCAACTCACCGTTGAGGAAAGCATTCTTGACATCTAATTGTTGCAATGTCCAATCCTTAGCAGCTAAGAGAGACAATAATATTATGACATTATTCATTTTTACTACCAGAGCAAACATCTCCTGATAATCTATTCTATATGTTTGAATATATCCTTTTGCCACTAATCCTGATTTATACGTCTCTGTTGATCCATTGCTATTATATTACACTATAAACACCCATTTAGAACCAAATGCAATTTTTCCTTTAGGAAGAAACACAAATTCCCAAGTCTGATTTTTTCTCCAAAGCTTTCATTTCTTCAAGAATAATTTTTTTTCCATATGGGAACAACAAGAGCTTCTTGTATAGAATTATGAATTTATTTTTGATAGTTTAGAAACAAAATCTCAAAGATTTAAGGATAATCTATGATAGAAGACATACTGAGATATAGGATTGGTGCATGATCAAATGCCTTTTCTACGAGCTATAGGAATATTAAGGTCTTGAAAATCATAAGACGAGAGGATTCAAACTACTTGATAGTCGAGGTCGAATCTTGAATGTCTAGTTGTGGTTGTTGCTCGAAAGCTTGTCAGTTATGTCTACTTGTATAGACAAGAACTTCTATGTTTTTCTCCAATGGTAAATCTATTTTCTCCTTTTCATTGGATTTTTCATCATCAGGCACAATAAATTCATTTTCAAAATAAAAATCTTCATTAGGAATATAATGTTAGGATTGTGATTTTTTTGGATAAGAAACAACAGGAGACATGGGCAGCGGAGCAACTTTTTTCAAAAAAAAAAAATCTTCATCCACTGGGTTTTGATTCTCTCGTAGATCTTCGAAAAAAGTAACATTCATACTCACATGAAACATGTTGTTTGATGTATACTACCGTTTTCCATAAGAAACTTTCTGAGAAATTTAAGTACTCGTTGCCATTATCAGTTCTTAAGACCTGAATTTTAGCATGAAATTGAGTTTCTATCATCTCTATAACATCATAACAGCTTCCGCTTTACCCATTAAAAGATATACCCACCAAACACGAGTATGATCATCAATGAATGTGATAAACCACCGACTACCCGTTATATATTTTTACTCTTGATGAACCCCAAATGTCACTATGTATGAGAGAAGATGGTTTAGATTGTTTGTGTGGTTTAGAAGGAAAAGAGGAACGATGATGTTTGGCAAGTTGACAAATTTCACATTGGAAAAAATAAGGGTTTTTATTTTTATAAAGTGATGGATATAACTTACTCAAATATAAGAAATTAGGAGGACCTAATCTACAACGCCATAAAATCATTTCATCCTTACCAAAAAGAGAAAATAGAGTACTTGGAGTTTGAGCTTGTCTAACAAAGGGGACATTTTCTTCAAAGTAGTAGAGTTGATTACCTCTCTAGAACTGCCAAACATCTTTTCCAAACTGATATAGTGAAATTCACATCGAGATTGAGTAAATTTAGGTACACAATTTGAGTCCCGAGTAAGTTTGGTAATGGACAAGATGTTACTGGATAGTTTTGGAACATGAAGGACATGTTGTAGAGTTAGATTAGTAAAAAGAACAATAAGACCATTTCCTACGATTAGAGAGAAATACCTACTGCGACACAAACTCTAAGATTACCAGTACAAGGAGTGTAAGATGATAATAAATAAGAAAGACTCGTCATGTGATCACTAACGCCTGAATCAATTATCCATAATTCGTTATCAAAAGAAGTATGTAAAGCGGAAGAAAAGTCACCTTTTTAAGTAAGAGATCAGTCAAAGAGGTGTTAGGAAGATATTGGTACAAATTTAATAATCCATACCAGATGCTCTTTGTTCTTTGTTTACATAGGTGATATGGAACTTCTGGCGTGCCAAATATGTATTCAAACATAATTTAAATGCTTCAGTTAAAGTGTTAGCCTCAAGATATCCAATATCTATTTCAGTAATGGTACCATTTAGGGTATCATGAATAATACTTCATCTTTTTTGAATATTTAGAGATCTGACTAGTTGGGTAAAGATCTAAGGATACCCATGATTTACAATAGATCAAAGGTGACCACCATTCGGTGGTAAAATGACAAAGTGGTTCACGAATCCCAAGTTTGGGAAGAACTTTTATAGTAAGAAGGTGGAAAAAAAGTTCTGACTAAGTCAGTGTTACAGTACTATGTCCATCTTCCTTTTGCCAAAAACTTCTAGCAATAAACTTATAGCAATTCTGACTAGAATTTGATAGGGTCTAATCATAGGAATTACATCCACTAGGTAGTTTCTGAGAAGATCACTACGGCTAAAAACCATGGTGGTCTTGTTTCAGGTTTTTCCTTGGTAAGAATAAAACAATATTGGTTGCCCAAGTTTGAAGAATTCTCAAGAACTTGGATCATCTAGTCGATAGAATTTTAAAGGCGTCTACTTCCCCGATTGTTTGTTTTGTAATGCAAAGATAAAAAAATAATAGATCGTGGGCATGAACAAGTCGTATGGCTGGTAGGGATATTCTCAAATGGGGATACCTAAATATTACTGGGAATGGTCATGTTACTAATATTTGGAAGAATAGTTAGATACCGAAAGATGGTCTAATCAATAAAACTCCACACTACATGATTAGTAATGTTTTTGAATTGTATAATAACTCCAATAGTGGTTGGGACATATGGTAATTCTTATATATCATTCTTAGGGAGCTACATATGATGTCAACACACTGTAGAGCCTAATATGGTCGTTTTTCCCCAATGGAGAATACACTAAAGACCGGGTACAATGCTTATGTTCAAAGAGAGACTTATTATCTAATGACTTAATGCTCATTAGACACTAAGCCAAAAACTATTCTTTGGAAGATAATCTGGCATTCTAAGACCCCCAACTAAAATTAAAGTCTTTTTGTGGAAATGTTATTGGGAAGCTATTCATTATAAGAATAATTTGTATAAGACGACAATGATAAATGTCCCAAGTGTCCTATGATATTAAATCTTCAAGCCATATTTTTCTTTACTGTGACAGAAGCCTCCAAGTTTGGGAATCTTCTAACCCAACTGACATCCCAAAAAAAAATTAGAAGATTGGATTATTAGAATTATTGATGACTATTGCAGCAGAGGTTGGGATTGTAAGAAGTTTATGGCATTCATCTTCACCACTATCTAGATCATGTGGAAAGGAAGTATGAAAGCATAGGTTGAGAATAAAGTTTGGTACAAGAAAAATTTTATACACCTCACATTCGTTGATGAGTGAAATATTTGGCTTAGACTGAGATATTCTACATCCCAACCAACAAATTATTACAAAAAACGTGTCTAAACAAGAGACCGAGGCCTTGGATTATAGTCAAACTCATATATTATGTGATACTTATTTCACATCGGAATTCATCAAACTGGTATTACAGTTGTACAAATAGATTTAGATGGAAATTGTATCAAATCCCATACTAGATATATTTGGCATAAATTACCTTTGGAAGGAGAAGCAATCTCAACTCTTCAGGCATGAAAATTTATTGAGGATAATAATTTAAAAAATATGATTATTCACATAGATTAACAGAACGTTGTTCATGGTATGACAGCGCTAGCTAACTCGAGATGGAATATTAAACCAAATATAAGAAATGCAAGTGAATCGTTCAATTAATATGAATTACGAACATCCGTCATGTTCTATTGATAGATATTTTAGCTCGGAGTTTTTGACTTTTTTAACTTACCCTAGCAGTGGAATCTATGCCACCATGAGATGTATTTCAGATTTTCTTTGGAATAAAGGAAATTTAGCTTCTATTAATAAAACTTACATAACTCTTATACCAAAAACTATCTCACCAGCAATTATTGGTCATTATAGACCAATCATCTGTCCAAATTTCATCTATAAAATAATTGCTGCCATCCTTGTTAAAAGACTTAAACCACACATGGACACTATTATCTCACATGAACAGTCTGCTTTAATTATTAATAGAAATATCTATGATAACTTATTAATAGCACATGAAGTTGTTCATTTCTTAAAAAATAAAAGAAACTCCAACACTTATGCAGCAGCTATTGAAGCTGACATGTCAAAAGCTTTCAAAAATATAGAATGAGATTTTCTCTTTGATGTCATGAAAGCGCTTGGTTTCTCTGATTTGTAGATTAATTGGATTAAACAATGTGTTATCACGGTTTCATATGCAATACTCATCAATGGAAAGCCCCATAATATTTTAAATCCTACTAAAGGCCTTAGGCAAGGGGACCCTTTATCCCCTTTCCTGTTTTGCATTGTCACGCAAGCCTTAAACTGATATTTTAAATAATAAAGTAGATGAAAAACTTCTTAAAGGTATAAAACTGAGCAGAAATTGCCCAAGAATTACACTCATTCTTTTCGCTGATGACAAATTATTTTTCTTGAAAGGTGATACAGAGGAATTTGAACAATTTAAAGATGCTCTTAATAAATATTGTTATGCCTCGGTCAATCTATAGATCTAAATAAAAGTGGTGTTGTTTATAGTATAAACACCACCAAATATTGCTCATGATCTCACAAAAATCCTTAACATCAATCATTTGAGTAATCTTGGAACATATCTTGGACTTCCCTGAGATTGGGGAAGATAAAAAACGAAAGCACTTGAATGGTTAATTGTAAGAGTTATTGAAAAGCTTGATAGTTGGAGTATTAAATTATTATCTGAATTAGGAAAATAACCTTAATTAAGGCTATCATTCAGGCTATACCAGTATATCTAATGTCTATATTTCATATTCCAGAATCCATATATAATAAAATCTCTTCCTTAATTGCCTCTTTTTGGTGGGGAAATAAAGGGAAAGATAGAATTCATTGGAAATTTTAGAAGCACATGGAATTACCAAAAATTATTGGTGGAATGAATTTCAAAAATTTCTCAAAAATGAATATATCCCTTTTGACTTCATTTGCTTAGAAATTTAATCTAAATAAAAATACCTTTGCTTATAAAATTATGAAAGGTATATATTTTCCTTCTACAAGTTTTCATGATGCAAAACTCGGATACAACCCTTCCTGGGGGTGGAAAAGTCTGCTATTAGGGAGAAATACTTACTTAAAAGAAACAAAATGGATTTTGGGAAATGGAAATAGTATAAAGGTTTGGGAGGATGATTGGATTTCACTAATCTGACCAAATTTTAAACTTCACAAATAGTAATATTACAAAAGTTTCTGAACTTATAACAAATGAGGGAAAATGGAACACTGATATCTTAGATACTATTGTCCCTCAAAATACTTCAAAACTTATTCAAAATAGGAATATCAGCTCTAGTGGAGCTGAAAATGTACTTATTTGGAAACCAAACTCTAAAGGGAAACTTACTGCTAAAGGAGTTCACTCACATTTATCAGAAAATTATATTGAAGAATATGCAAAAACTCAAAATAAAGAGCCTTCTATATCTTTTAAAATGCATGATAATTTTTGGGATACAATTTGGGGCCTGAACATCCCACCAAAACTGAAAAAATTTACCTGGAGAATTATTTCAAATGCAATTCCAACTGAAACAAATAAATTTCATAGAAAATGCGCATTAAATAACTTGTGTAAAGTTTGTGGTGATCATCCTGAAACAACTGAACACTTATTTTTTCTCTGCCCCTCCGCTAGAGCCACATGGTTCGCAACTCCTTAGGGTTATAAATCCTCTAATGATTGTATCATTAGAATGGACCAATGGATACAAGATCTGATTGATGAAAAAGGTCCTAAAGATGATAGAGGTAGAACCCAAGTTGAGATGGCAATCTATACTCTATGGTTCATTTGGAAAGCACGAAATAAAAAAGTCTTTGAGAATATTGAATTCTGCCCCTTATCTGTTATAAAAAAAATTCTGTCTTGCTTGTGATGAATTCAGTATTAATGAAAAAATTGATTCTGAAGCAATACCTCTAGAAAAACAAATCAATGAACCACTTACAAATTATTATAACAGAAAAGTTAATAACTCTAAACCTATAAACTTCATTTCAGATGATGCTTCTTATAATAAATATACACATAACTCAGTTTTTGCTTTCTTATTTAGTGATTCACAGGGCCAATTTTTGAAAGGAAAATCTATGAACTTCATTGCAAAATCTCCTGAAGAAGCTGAGGCTATTGGTATACGAGAAGCTATTAAAGAAGCAGTCTCACAACCATCTACACATTTTGTCTTAAAGAATGACTGTCAATCTCTTATGAAGCCGCTTATGGAGTGTAAACAGTTTGATAATCGTCATTTACATCACATCTATGAGGATATTCAAGAGTTGCTAACACCCAAAGCTTGGATTTCCTCTTTGTTTCTCGGAAATTCAATCAAACCGCCGACTAGATTGCGAAGAAGACCAACTCCAACAACCTTCCTCACAATTGGGTGTCTTCACCTCCTATTTCTCTTGTAAATCTGTTTGTTAGTGACTTTACTTTTCTTAGTCATTCCAGGACGCCTTTACAGATCCTTTTGTTCCTGCCATAGTAGTCGCAAAAGAAAAGCCATAGAGCAGATTATTGGCTAGATACATTCTGAACTTATTATAACTTATTGTCACTTTCGTCTTTATTTTAATCTAAATTATGTTTTAACTGTAAAAAAAAAAATCTATGCCACCTATTTTTTACAATTTTTGTGATGGTTGTTAAACAAATTAGGCATCGGTTGATTTTTTTAGTTGTATATATTTTCTTTTTATCATTAGTCACGTGGAACATATATAACTAATGATTTTGTGCTATAGAGTTTAGAGCTGGTCATAAATACTCAGTACTAAATTTTACTAGAATGTACTCGTGAGCCGTCTATAGACGGCTCCTCTAAATGTAAACGCTAGCAATATCATGGAGAAAACGAGATTTTTATTGCTTCAAATCCAACCTAACCTTTAATTATGGCCAAAAAAAACCTAATCTTTAAAAATAAAAGAAATAAAAAATTCGCTGTTATCTTCTACTTCTATCTCATTAAACATAATCAGTGACGCAACTTTATGGGTTCCATGTGTCGTTTATTTTTTGGAACGCAGCAGTGTCATCAGATTTGGACATGTTTCTCGATTCTTTCCTATTGTTGATTCACTAATCCTTGATATAGGTAAAAGAAAATGTGAAGAAACATAATCTCCTTATAAGTAATAATTAACAGTGCATAATTACTAAAAGTCAAAAATCTAAATTTGTCCAATTTCTTAAATAAAAAGTCTTAGTAGAAATTTATATTACCTTCGATCTATATTTAGTCTTTTAACCTTTACTAAACTATAAAATTTTCAAAATACAATTCGGACTCTCACTCTAAATTAACAAACTTATTTGTTATTCTAATTTTTAGTCTCTTCAATATAAAATTCCAAATCCGTCTTTAAAGGTTGTATATCCGTGACACAACCGTACATGAAGAAAGTCTCCTTATCCCGCCCAAATGTGCTTCCAGGCACATTTTCCCATAAACCCTACTCCCGACCCATCTTTTCTTCTCTGATAGGCTACTCAACCTCCCCGTAGGCAAACCATAGCCACCTCCTACACCCCAACCAACTGCCTCCAAACTTCACCCCACCAGACCGCCCTTGTACTTTTCCCCACCACCTCCAATGGGCTGCATACCACCGCCACCTCCCTCACCCTGCCAAGCCGCCACCACCTCCCTCACCCTGCCAAGCCGCCGCCTTCCCCCACCTCCGGCCTCCAACCCATAAGATCTCTCCATCCTTTCTGCCTTCACCTCTCTAGGTCTCATCCGCTTCCGGCCTTCACCCCAACAAACCACCCCCATCTCGCCTTCACCCCAACAGACCACACCTACCTCAGCAACGCTCGCCTCACGTTAAGCGATATGGACCTACAAATTCTTTTCGCCCAATCGCATCTCAGGCCCATTCCACAAGTTTCATGCCCATTTTCACTTCAGCCATTCGCCAATGGCAGCCCCATAGTGTTTGGCTTAACTCGCACAAGCGAGCTTTTAGAGCCCATTACGGAGACAGGGCCACATGCACGCACTACAGGTCCAGAACCTCCGCTGAGCCCGACCTCCTCACCTCAACGGATTCTTTGAGCAGATCCGCCTTCATTGTGGCAAGCAAATTGATGTGGACCCACCAACGTGCCTTCAGGCCCAGAAACCTCAGTGAGTCTGAACCCACCTCGACAGGTTTCTCTTGTATCTCCTTTTACTGTGCAATTTATTATTAATGTGATAGGGATTAATGTCAAAAAAATAGTTGTTGTAGATGAAAAACAATTTAGTATTGTGTTTATATTCTCAGCTTTTACGGATGATGATGAGATTATTTGTAAATCCCATAAGAAAGTGTCTACTGAGTTCATGAAGAATTTTTTCAAAGTGAAAGAAACGTCTTCTGGGGTTGTTCCTAATCAACCGCATCCCCATCAATGATTTACATCGCCTAGAACTGTCAAGGTATCGACAATCCCTAAACAATCTAGGCACTCCAAGACCTCTGTTCCAAACACCGGCCAGAGGTAGTGTTCCTTTCCAAAACCAAAAATTCCATTAATAAGATTTATAATATTGCTAATACTATTGCTATGAAACTTATTTGCAATGTTGAACCATATGGGGTTAGCGGTAGGTTAGCTCTTTTTGGGAAGAAGGGTATTAAAATAAAAATATAAAAGCATGTGAATATTATATACACGTGTATTTTTATGGTGATGGTAATAAAAACAGTTATTATACTTTTGTTTATCTTAACCCATATGATAGAACAAAAGAAATCTTGTTAAATTTTTTAAATATACTTAAACCCCTAAACTTTTCTTGGTCAATAGTTGGGTTGGGGACTTTAATTTCATTAGATATCTGAAAGAAAAATTAGGAGGGATTATTTGTCATAAAAGATCTAATAAAATTTTTAATAAATTTATTAACCTCAATGATATTGAGGAAACAACCTCTTACGGTTGTAGGTTCTCTTGGACCAATAAAAGAACGAGTAATAAACCGATAAAGGCAAATCTTGACAGGGCATTACAAAACTCTTTGTGGGCATTACAAGACTATAATAACCAATTAATAAAAAATCAAAACAAACCAACCTTATCGATTAATAATGAAAATCAGTTATGGAATTTAATATGGAAAATAGAAACTCCTCCTAAAATTAGAAACTTTATGTGGAGAGCAGTAAGAAATCTTACACCCACTGAGGAAAACTTAGTACAACGTAAATGTAGTAATAGTAATACATGCAAAATATGTAATAACTGTATTGAAACAGTAGAACATATACTCTTTAAATCCCTATGGGATAAAGCTATTTGGTCTGCTAGTCCACTAAACATCAAAACTGGAAATGAACAACATCTAGACTGGATCAATGGATATTAAAACATATACAAGAAATGAGATTTTTTTTTTAAAGAAGATAGAATACTTGAGCTTATTTGCATACTCCCTCTGTTTCAAAATGTTTGTCCACTTTGCTTTTCACACGAATTAAGAAATTTAATTATTACATTCCCTATTACAAAAGTACCCTTCATAAAGTATCTTGATATCTTAAATGTGTATTGGAAACATAAATTTTAATTTTTTAATGGGGGTAATAGTGGAAAAAAGAGGGAAAAAGTGTCTTGATATCCTAAGTGGACAAACATTTTGAAACTATATTTTTAGTAAGTGGACAAACATTATGAAACGGAGGGAGTAATTACTTGGCAAATTTGGAAGGATAGAAATAACTCATGTATAATAGTAAAAAATATGAACCAATCAATAATATTAACAAAGCAATAGTAGCATGGAAAGAATATTACAAGATATCAAACCCTAATGAATTAAACCTCCTTGAAAAAGAGTTACGGTTAAATGTAATAAATCAACAAACCATTAATAATAATCAAGAAAATCAACATGATAACATAAACAATGGAAACCCAAACTTCTTTTTTAAATGGAAAAAACCACCTCCAAACAAATTTAAAATTAAATTGTGATGCACCTTTATCCGATAAAGGAGCGGCTATTGCGTGCTTAGTAAGAAATTCTAATGGTTTGTATCAGGCAAAAGTTGTAAAAGCGAAGCAGATTCAATATTGAAAGCAGAACCCACGGGGATCTTAAGAGCTACGGAAATCATAGCAGAGTTCCCTTTTGAAAGTGTTATCATCGACAATGACGCCAAAACAATTATGAAACCCCTATCTTCTAGTCTAAACATTTTGAGTCATTTAATTGAAGATATCGTTTGTAATATCTATTATTCTGCAGAATTTTTTAACCCTAGATTTACTCTTATCTCTAGGAGTAGAAACATGGCAGCCGTCTGGGTAGCCAAACAGGAGCTTTTAAGCATATTGTTTGGCAATTGAGATACATGTATTCCTTCCCAGTTAGTTAACATTTTTTATAGTGATATGGAACCTATAGAAGTAGGCTAAATCTGTAACCTTTTTTTTATGGACAAGGGGGGAGGGGAGGGGGGTTTAGAGACCCTCGAACAAATACAGCAAATTAACCAATTCCTAACTTATTAAATGATCCCAGAGAGACTGAGAAGGGTCTTAACCTATGAAATTCCTAGATCCATGCCTAGCATCTTTCGCAAGTTGATGCGCTCTATAATTAAGTTCTCAAGGCAGAAAACAAAAGGCGATAGGCCCTGCTCCCTCCGCAATATGCTTAATCCTAGCAATAATAGGTTTAATGACCCAACTTGCTGCTGACATCTGCTTTATATGTTGAATGACTTCAAGGTTATCAGATCAAACACGCTTCCTCATATTAGGATATCTTGTGCAAACAAGGGAGGCTTCAAAGTCTGCACCTGCTTCTCCTGTAAGGCTCGAGTTGCAATGAACAACATCTTTCAATCTCTAGAGAAGCTTTTGTCTTTACTTTGGATAGTAACTCCAATCCCCGTTGGTTCAAAGGGAACATTAAATGATGCATCACATTGTAAGATCAAGTCCTCCTCCGTGTATTGTTCACCATGGATATGATTACCTCCCTTGTGAGGGTTATTTGAGGTATCATTAACATTATTAGACCAATTCATGCAATGAAATTCCTGCATAAGATTATTAGTTACCCAAATTACATGATCACAGTCAAATTTTGTATTTTTTGTATTACAATAGAGGTCCTAAGACCGGGGTAAAGCCCTACTACATGATCATACTAGATGGGAGAACACCTGAATAAATCTGTCTCGGCCATTTCCATCAAACCTTATCTATAGTAAGTGCACTCCAATCCTTAAAACTTCAATCCCGACAATTCTCCTTAGTCCCAACCGAGCAAACCAATCCGCACACCCATTCGCCTCCCCGAAGATCCCCTTGCACACAAAATGTTCATTATCTCGCATTATCCTCCTAATCCTCTCTATCCACCATTCCGCTGGTCCTCGTCCTCATTTTGTTATATTAATTGCCTCAAGCGCGTCTTTCGAGTCTGTCTCAATCCACAATTATTTGATTCCTAGCTCTACTGCCATTTGAACTCCCTCATATATCGCCACAATTTCCGCAACAACCGCAAGAGAACAGTTGATATTCATCGCAAATCCATTAACCCAATTCCCATCTGTGTCCCTTATGATACCTCCTGCTCCTCCCACGCCTCTCTCCGCCACACAACTCCCATCCGAATTAAGTTTGAATCCTCGGCTAGGCTTGCACCATCCGATAATTTCCACATGGTCCTTGATGTGATTTACTTGACCCGAATTTTAAACGCCAAGCTCTTAGGCTATGTTGTAGATCTCCCCGCCTAGGCGCGCCTAGGCCTCGCCTAGGCGTCAAGTCCCTCCTCAACCGCTTATGCCTAGTTAATATTCTAGTCGTTTTTTCCTAGCACCTTAGTCGCCGTGGAATAGGCACCTAGCCAGTCTAGGCGCCGATTAATGGTATAAAATGGCCGCCTAGGCACCGATTAATGGCAAAACATGCCCGCATAGACCTTTTTGTTATTAACTTCTTGCTATTAGATAAATTTTATGACTTAAATAGTTAAAATTGTTATAATTACTATATATATTACTAAATATACAAAATTACAAAGTGGGATTCAAAATCATATAAT
Organism: Nemophila menziesii; assembly: GCA_029959085.1. NCBI lineage: Eukaryota > Viridiplantae > Streptophyta > Magnoliopsida > Boraginales > Hydrophyllaceae > Nemophila > Nemophila menziesii. Next base: position 895,797 of record JARWIR010000012.1, on the reverse strand, counting down.
TTCGCCTAGGATCTAGGCCCCGGTCGACCGCCTAGGCCGCAAAACCGAGTTCTACAACATAGTTCTTAGGTAGTCCACTGTAATATACGTAGATTTTTTGATTATTACTTCTTCCTTTGCAAAATCTGAATTATTGAAGACAACGTTGTTTCGTTCTGACCAAATTACTCCCACAAGTGTTGCAAAAAATATATTCCATGGGAGGCCCGCAAACAAGCTCTCAAGTTTCTGTTCCACCATTTAACAACATCGCAAGCTTGCCTGCTAACTCGCTGAGAGTCTTGAATTACTTGTCTCGGAGTATATGACGTTGCCAAGCTTCTATTTTGCTCCTGCTGCAGACTTAACGATCAGTCAGTTGGTGATTTGTTCACAATTCTGAAATTGCACTCCAGGTCCCTGGTATCTTGGGAAGGCCGCTGGTGATCCATAACTTGATCTCTCGAGCTGGAAGTTCCATTTTCCCGGTTCGCTTGGACCTGTGGCAACAAAAAATTATTTATGCTACAAATATAATTAAATTGCAAAACTTGGTCCCTGATAGCTGAATGTCCAGCGCCGGCCCTCCTGGTGCTCCTGACTTCAGTCCGATCATTAACATTCACCAGGTTAACATCAAAACCCACTTCCATAAAATCCAGTAATCGATCCCCAGGACCTGCGTTTTTTACAAACCCTACTAATCCCCTTTCGTTTTGGTCAGACCCTCCTGTTCGAGCCAAATAATTTATTACAGACGTGTCCAAACTCTCCCACTCCTTTCCTTGGCTCTCCAACTCAACTCTATCCCAAACTCGTTGAACCATCACACATTCAAGAAACAGGTGAGTCACGTTTTCATCGGCGGCCCCGCACCATTTACACGTACTTGTTACATCTATAACACGTGTTGCTAAGTTTTTTCCAGTGGCGAGTCTGTCTTGTACCGCTCTCCAAAGTAAGACCTGAATTTCTTGAGGACATTTTAACTTCCAAATTCGATCCCGCTCTATACCACTGTCGCGCTCATCCCCCAGAGGCTCCCAAGGTGCCGATTTAACCGAGTAAACCCCGCTGACTTTATTCTCTCATGAAAGTACTTCATTGTCTAACTAATCCATATTTACCCGTATTCTTGTTATCTCCTGGATTTTATGTTCAGGCAAGAGGTCCCTAAATCTTTCCCACTCCCATGTTCCATCGTTAGCTATATAATCACTTATTTTCTCTTTACGAATTTCCAACCGATCTCGACTAACGCCCAATTTACTAAGGGGTCTTCACCTGCCCAAATATTCATCCAAAATGATATACTTTTTCCGTTTCTAAACGACTATCGGGATTGAATAATGATATTTATCACCCCTTTTTGGTTCACCCTTATATCACCTCCTACGTGGAGGTTTTAAACACCAATCAGAGTGTTTCTCTTTCCTAATTATTTTTTTCTCTTTCTTTGATTTAATGTCATGTAAGGTGACACATAAAGGGTGATATAAAGGTGAACGAAAAAAGGGTGATAAATATCATTACTCATCGGGATTCCCGTCTCACTACGGCAATACCTTCCATGATGGATCGACAAAATTGAGAATCATACGGCTTTGTTAGGTACTAAAGAAAATTGTTTTTGAAATATTTTTGACAAAGAGCCAAAACCCATTATACTTTGGAGCCATGTATCATGTAACAATACTTTAATAGAGATTATTACGCTTTAGAACACAAAAATAAAATAAAAAATGACACAACCCATAGTTCCTCATCCTCGACAGAATAGAGTTAACGAGATTGGTTGAGGATATATATAAAATCGAATTTATCCGAAACGAAAAATATCATATACACTACCTATTGCTTAGATAATGCTTTTAAGAGAACTTTCGGCTTAATGTCTTGTCTGTAGCTGCAACTTTTTTTTGAAAGCAAAGTGTATATTTTTCTTGTACACATCTAAGGTCTAAATGTAAAGAAATAGGAAAGATAAGAAAAAGTTACTACCTGATATTCTATTTTCTAGAACTATTTTCTCTTCATTTTTTTTGGACACATTTTCTCTTCATTTTCAATAGTATTTTAAGTAATGGTCTCTTTTCAAAAATTAGTACTTATTTGATTTTATATGCATTAGAGTTTTTTTTTTCATTAAAAAACAAGTTAATCTTTTTCCTTAGCAGGATAAAAATGAGCAAAGACCACGAGTGGCCTTCTAATTTTCAAGAAAGTGTTCTAGCGGTACTTGATCTATAGAATATTGCAAAATGGCCTTTTACATTAGTATTTTGTGACACCATTAACCCTTTTTACCAATTTTTGATTGTTGACCGTTAGTCAGCGCTACGTGGTGCCACATCACCGCCACATCACTGCCACGTCAAGTCCACCTCACTGCCACATAAGGATGACCTCATCACCACTGGGTTTTTAAAAAAAATGTTCATCATCACCTCCACCTCCACATCCCGTCATTTCTCCAAATTAATATTTAGTGCAAAACAATTCAAAAAATGCAGTATAACACCAAATTGCTCACTCCACAACCATTCAAAAAATATAGTATACCATCAAATTTCTCATCCCTAGCCAAATGAATAATTACTACACAACAATTCAAAAAATACAGTATAACACCAAATTGTTCGCTCCACAACAATTCATTAAAATACAGTATAAAACCAAATTGCTCACTCTGCACCCAAATGAAAATTTACTACACAATAATTCAAAAAATGCAGTATAACACCAATTTGTTCACTCCAACAATCATGGCAAGAGCGACTATTTTCAACGCATAAATTATCATACAATAAAAGGCTTCCACGTGTCATAAAAATGGTCATTATAGGATTTGTACAAAAATATAATAAACATCACGACTATAATTATATTTAGATCATCTGTTAATTTTAAAAATTAAAACTAAATCAAGTAAATTTGAAAATCATCTCATGCACCAAATGGATATTTACTGCAAAAAAATTAAAAATATAGTGTAAGACCAAATCGCCATTCTAGCAGTTGCGCCAAATGGATATTTATTATTTACTGCAAAAACAATTCAAAAAATACAGTGTAAAATCGAATTGCTCACTCCAACAGTTACACCAAATGGATATTTACTGCAAAAACAATTCAAAATGCAGTGTAAGACCAAATTGATCACTCTAGCAGTTGCGCCAAATGGATATTTACTACAAAAACAATTCAAAATTCAATGTAAGATCAAACTGCTCACTCCAGCAGTTGCGCCAAATGGATCTTTTTTGCAAAACAATTCAAAAACTATAAGACCAAATTGCTCACTCTAGCATTTGCGCCAAATGGATCTTTACTGCAAAACCATTCAAAAAATACAGTGTAAGACCAAATTGCTCCACGGTCATAATAATGGCCATTGTAGGATTTGTATAAAAATATAATAAATATACTTATATAAGATAATTTTAAAAAATTGAAAAAGTGATGAGATTAGGTTAAAATATCAGTTTTTTTATCTTAATTTGGGTTCCTCAGCAGCAGTTTTCTTGTGCAAGAGAGATGCTTGGTGTGGGAAGGTGAGTGAAGGGATTTTTTTTATTTTTTACCTAGGTTCTTCGATTGTTAATGGTGTAGCCAAGCTGGTTGATGATGGTGGAGGATGGACACGAGTGACGACGGTTTTCTTGTGCAAGAGAGCGTCCAATGGTGAAGAAGGGACCACAGTAACATTGCATAAGTTCTTCCTAACTTTCGTATTCTCTGAGGAACGAATCTTACTTACTATTAAAACTTGCATACGATCTGTGATATTTGCAGTGAATAACGTGTTTCGGTTGGGGTGTTACTTGCATCTTTATTTATCGTTATTTTATCACACCCTAACTGACACCAGGTGCCTATATATACTTATTTTGACTAAAAAAACATGTCACTTATCAATTATAATATATAGAAACATGGAGAGCAAGAAGGTAAGAGATGAAGGTCAAGAACAACATTCCCCCCTCTCTTAATTAGTGCAAATCATCTATATTTTTAATTTCTTGAATCTTCCTATTTTAAGTTCCGAGCTAAATTATTATAACTTGAGAATTATAAGGGTATGAAACCTAGATAATGGTTTCATGCTTTTGTATAACTTTGGGATTTTAGATTTAAATGAATTCGAGTTATTTCCATTGAATATAAATTTGTTAAAAGTATGAGCTTATTTCTTTGATAAATTAGTAGGTTAGTATAGAGAGTTAACTATTGTGTGACAAAGGGGTTGGGTTGTGGAGCATAGTTTATATTCGTTTGACGTGCGTTAGTCAACTGGGAGGTCTTGACTAATCAAATACCAAATAGGGTTAGAGTCTATTCGTCCCAATACTTGGTAATGTCACTCGACAGAGGTCGTTAAGGTACCTTAGGAATCACCTTATCTACTCGATGTGGATATAAGAGTAGTTGAATCCCAGTTACTGATTAAATATGAAGTTTGCCCTTAAAACAAGAAAAGCTAAAATCTTCTCCAATGGGGATTGCTAGAAATTCTCGAGTTAATCTCTACATTCTTAAAACTCGTTAAGTTTAAATTGCTTTTAGTTAATCGTAGTTTCATGTTATATTTGTCTTAGCTTCCTAACAAGAAAACCAGATAAAACTATTTACAATTCTTGTCTTTTGTTTAACCACGTTTAACCAAACCTAGAACTAATTCATCAATTAATTATCTAGTCCCTATGGAGATGATACTTTACTTACTAACTATATTACTTGACGACTCTTGCACTTGCGGGATGCAACTTTGTTAGTGGATATTTTATATCACACTACGGAAGACAACAAGTTTTGGGAAACAAGCAAGCCATCCTTGTTTGTTGGGTTGCACTATGGACAAATGTTAGTTTATTAAAAGTTTGGCATACTAACTTATGGTACGGTAGCTACGTTCAAACAATCACTTCCCTTCTTACACCAGGATCAAATTTTAAGCCCCTACTTGTGTTGTATGCATGATTTCATTTTCATGTTTTTGTAGCATAAATCTATATGATTATTGATATGTTATGTGATTTATATTGTCATGAAAAGGCCCCTCAGGGTGAACCTATGACCTTTCCACTACTTTAATAAATTATAGGTACATAGGGTTTTGTATAATGTCTTAGATTAAACCTATAAGAATCCCAACACAACATGCTCGCTTAAACACTTATCCAGCTTCTAGTTCTCCCAGGAATGAGTTTCTATATGCATTCCTTAGCCTTCTCTAATCAGACAAGATAGTTTGGCTAATCGAGTCATATTCAACTAGGTCATCAAGAGCTTTTTTCTTCTGTTGGCGTACTTTGTCTAAGGAAAGTTTGATAGACTCTTCGAAAACCTTGACCGAGGGTATGTATTTCTACAAGTCTTGTTGCCTTGCTTCGGAATCACTTTTTGATACAGTTATACTTTACGACTTTCGGTAGTACTTCACCCCATCAAAAAATATCAGAGGGTTAAGTTTTTTGAGAAAATAGGAGAAAGCCTTCATCTATAAAGGGAAAAAAGAAAAACCACATAAAGAAAAGTTAATATTTTACATGTGAATAACTAATAAAATGAAAGGCTACCTGATTAGCATGGTGATCAAGGATAAGTCCACATCAGTAGCTTAGTAAGGATTAAAGACGGAAATCGTCGTCTTTTTCCTTCAACCACCACTAGTAGCCTTCACAATGAGATAAATGGGTTAAGGCTTGCTAGAACCACTCCCATACGAGGAGAGATACTCAGAGACTCATAGCTTCTTTTTCATGCATGATACTTCCACATTTCTCTAAAACATTTGGCATATAAAACCTTGGACTCGAGGATACATTGACATATTTAAAAAAAATAAAGGGACAAAGAGTACTAGTAGTGATGTGAACAACGGAGTGGTTCCTCAACCATGTCATCTTGAAACCCTTGCCTAAATGATCCTCAATATGAGGTCAAGTATCAACACCTTTCCTCTTCTTCATTTTGTTTTTCTTTTCCTCAAACCTAGGAAAAGGCCTAATAATTGCCCTGATTTTGTGACATGCTCAAAATGAGTATATATGTATGTATTTTTTATTTGTTTATTTGTTATGAGCGTCTTTGATTTTACAAACATCATATGTGCTCCAAATGAACACGCACTGTGCCTCATATATATTATAAAAGGAAGGAATTTTACCCTTTGGCTTTGGTCCCATTGGGTTTGAACTGTACATCTGCCAATTTTATGCAATAATCCATACCCCTATGACAACCTTGATAATATGGAAAGGAACTAAGTGATAGTGGGAAGTGTTTTACCTCTCCTAAATCTAGGAGATAATGTATACCACCCTCCACTAATATGCTCTTCACCACTATCGCTGGAGTAGCTGCCACTTCAGATCATGCTTGAAATAGACCTACAGTTGGGAGCTTATCGTATACAGTCTTACATAATACGTGAAAAGACAAAAAAATTATCCAAGCATTCGAGGAAGAATTACTCGGCTCAACTAATAATATGCGGGAAAAGTAGTGACAAACTTACAAAATGGATATCGCATCCCCATGTCGAATCTCAATTAATATATCCCTAATTTATTGTTATAGTCTCGACATGCCCTCCTAGTTAAACATGGCATTCTTACTACGATACTAGTGGAAATCTCCCCTAAAGGGATAAGTTGATGATGTAGATTACTTGATAAGAACCCGTCGAGGATAATGAACCATACTCTAGAAGGGGTTTTAATTTGGCTTGAACGACCACTCCATTCACTGAGTAGCACACCTATACTAACATATCCTCCATATATTAAGAATCCACTACCTTAATAGGGATCGCTTTGAGTGGAATAAGGGGTCGTATTTAATATAATGAGGGTTATCCTCGCTAGGGTTTTTGTTTCAGTTGGCCCCAAGAACCAGAAGCCTTCTCTACTGGTTTCTCTTCACCCTCATAAGTTTTAGATGATGAGGGTGAACCATCCTCATCACAATCCTCACTAAATTGATACGCTTGGTCGCAGTCCTTGTCATAATTATGTCCACCCGATGTTAATGTTTCTCTAAATTTCCTAAAAGTGTGGATGCACCATCAATTATTACTATATTGTTACTCTCCGAAAACAAGTCCACAATGGCAGAAAAGTGAGGGTTAAATCGCTTTTCTATGAAAAAGGATACAAAATTGAAGCAATAAAGAAGAAATGGTAAATGCGCCTCAATTAAAGGGTAAATAGTGGCAGAGTAAATATATTTTCTTCTTACTTACAGGTAAAACACCCAAGTTCTCTCTTTCTCTTCCTTGATATGAAAATTGGTAATCTAACCAATGAAGTTTTAATAGGGGTTTATATAGGCTTATCTTGGGGAACTCAAAGATTTGCACTGATTACCTTGAGTCCACGAGAAACTAAGCATCAGTTCAACTCCCAAGACTTTAATTAGCTGCCAAACAATCTCATCACTTATTCACATGTTATCAAGCGTGTGAGGGATTTTCAAAGAATTTGAAATTCAAATTTCGAAAGTGCAGAAAAGAAGCACCATAATCCGAGAGAACGAACGAATGAGCTTCAGCTTCCATGGTAATGGCGTATCTTCGCCTGAAAAGTTCAAAAACAAATCTTGAAAATAAAGTTTCAACACAGATCTTCTATGGAAACAAAGTTTCAACACAGATCTTCCATGAAAATAAAGTTTCAACACACCTCTAAGATTGTGCTTCCATAGACGAAGCTTAAGATCTCCAAAACTACCATGGCTACGAAAATAAGATCTTGAACACTGTTTATCGCCGTCATCTCGCCTGGATGTTCACTGGAAAAAATTCGTAGCCATAACTGCTGCACCAGAAAGCTTCACACAAGCAATCTTCGAAACTTTAATATCATACTTCAAAGTTTCTCGGACATGGATATAGATTTCAGGCTTTCAGCCACTATGCCGCCGCTGTGCCACCATTGCCACCACCAGAATATCAGAGAAGTGAGATAGGGTTTGAGAGATTTATTTAAATGGATTCAATTTGTGGAAGAATTTATAGAATTGTGAGATTATATATAAATTTAAATATGAGATATTGAGAAATAGATTTTTTTTTTAATTGTGATTCAATTTTTGTAGTTAAAATTTGTTTTTTTTTTGTTCGAAATCCACTTTTTTTACTTCAAACCAAGTTATTACAACCACTATCTACGGTACCAATATTTACATAGAAGAAACTAGTCAGACTATCTTTCTGAACATCTATCATCCAACTATCCCACTGTAACCATAGTAGATCACAAGATGTGCTAGTCGTCGAGAAAAAACACCAATCCGTTCGTAGATCGCAGGTCTTATAACCCCTCGCACCTTTCTGAACCCTCGTGAAAAGAACATCATCAACACCACACACACGAAAACCGAGAACCAGAAGGAGGTACTTAATCACGAGTAGCATCGCTACCGTGACTTGCCCCAGTGTAAAACACCAGAAGTCCTCCCAAATAAACAAAACCCAAAATTGGGTTTGAACCACGAAGAGAACAGGCCGAGGGTAGTACTTGTACTTGAACTGAATAGTATCATTTTTACCGATTATCCCTATCACACAATATATCCCTTTATTTATCAAAATACCTTCTGCAAAATTCTTCCAATTCTGATATCTCACTACTAATTTTTGTTTTCGCTCTAGTACAATATGACATATATGTTCCTTAAGATTCTTATAAACTAAATATAGATGCTTCATTTTATACTTAGTATTAATATCGAGAATTTTCCCCACTATGTTAATTTTCTTAGAAACGTTAAAATTCTCCATCATAGACCCATAGTCTGTGTCCTCCACGTATCTAATTTCATAATAAACTTGAAAACCCAAATCGAGAGAGTACTGATTACCTTGGATTTTAGGTATACCTGTTAGTTTGTGTTGATTTTGCTTATTACCGTTGTAACTTGTTATCTTCATCTTGATGTTCTTACTATCGTGTGAGCTTGCACCTAATAGCCTGTAATTATATAATCGAACCCTTTGTAGCTGTATCTGAAGCCTTTGTTGCAACTTCTCTGAATTCCTCAAATCCTCTTCGTTTATAATTTCCTGCCATGTCATTCCTTTTTCGTTTCTTTTTTTATCGCTCCTCCAGAATTCCAGCAATAAAATTGTGATTTCTATAATCCAATCCCATTGAAAATAAGGTCCCACCCATTGTCCCTCTTCGTCAGGTGAAACTTCAGCACTAATTGCGCATTCCATCATCTGCTTTAATAGTGAAATTGAGTCGTTATTTAATTCGTCCCCTGTCTTCTTATCCCTCTTCTCATCCCTCATTCTTACCCTTTCAATTCTTAATGGAAGCTTATTATATGTATAAATCTTTACTGTCATAAGTATTTTCCCAGTTTTGTCAACGATCTGTTTCAATTTTTCATTTCTTTCCCAAGATTGTACTATTTGCTCCTTTCTTTTATGACGTATGTTGTTGCTACTTAAGGTATTCACAATATGCTGATGAAAAATATAAATATTTAACGACACCATACCTTGTTTCCAAAAGTTTCTCCGTTTTCTCATGACACTTTTAGATTCCTTCTCTTTAGACTTGACTATCCAGTATCTATAGATCCCTGTCCTTTCCAGATTAATTCCCGCAGACGATAGCCACCATCTGCCTTGACCCTTTTTCTCCTCTGTAATATGTTTGTTCTGAATCTGATTAACATAATCTTTATTCGAGATGATGTTTATAACTTCATATATGCCTGTAATTGATTGTTCGTAATCTATAATTTGATCTCTTTGAATCTTGAAGCAGTGATATCGATCAAATTGTCCGCAGTATCTCCCGTCTGATGTTTCGTTCATGGTTTTTTGGATTTAGTTACTGATTATTGTTGATTTTTGCAGATTGGAATTAAAGAAGGTGTTGTCGGTTGTTTGGATAAGGTTCGAGAGAGTCGAGAGCCTTTTTTACCCTCTCTCTAGTGTTGGTACGTTTAAAATTTGTTTAATGAAGGTTTACATTTAGAAAGAGGTTTAGGTTTTGAGAAAGAATTCAAGACTTGTTAAATAAAAAATTCTTTTAATAATTTGTTTTGGAAAATAGAGTTTTTGATATCGATTTTTTTTCTTGTTACATGTGAGGTCTAATAAACTAGGAAGCAAACTTTCTAATTTATTGACTAAGTAAATAAACTCTATGGTATAATCTAATCATACCATCCTGATTAGTAGTTGTCACAAACTATTTGGTTGGTACTTATACAGATCGATACTTTTTTCCTTAAATTTATACTCGTTATAATAGGTGTATATGGATGAATATGTGTTTGTGAGGTTTTTATCCATCCAAATTGGTTTTGTCGAAAAATGAAAACAAAGATCAGATAATTAACATATCCTTAGGGTGAGGTGAAGGTATTATTTAATGTCCAAATAAAAAGGAAAAAAAGTGAAGGTATAATAGTAAGCTAATGAATTACCTACTCTTATTGAGGTGAAGTTCTTATTAAGGCAGTGGTTGGAACTATCCCTAATTATATTATGTCAGTCTTTCTAATTCCAAAAAAAAAATCACTTCCCATTTAACTTCACTAATCTCAAATTTTTATTGGGATAACCAAGGTGAAGGAAGATGCCATTGGATCAGATGGAAAACTCTAATGAATAGTAAAGATGAGGGAGGTCTCGGGTTTAAAGAATTTCATTGTCAAAACCTTGCTTTATTGGCTTCTAATGCTTGGAAATTTCACTTAAATAAAGAATCTTTACTGTTCAAATTGTTTAAAGGGAAATACTTCCCTTCAACTGAATTTTTTAAAGCTGAAACTGGATGTAATTGTTCATGGGGCTGGAAAAGCCTCATTGAAGGTAGAAACTGTTTTTTGAAAGATTTGAAATGGAATGTGGGTAATGGTAAGACTTTGAATATCTGGGAGGACAATTGGACTCCTAGGGAAGAGATTCTTGTTAAACCAGCTAATTGTACTATGATTAAGGTAAATGAGTTTATAGATCCAGTGACTTTCTCTTGGAAACTAGATTTGCTTAACTTATACTTGCCTTCTAATGTTGTAGCAACCATAGCCTCAATTTTTTTACCTAAATACAACCTAGAAGATGTGCCTTTTTGGCCTTTCTCTTCTAGTGGTAGGGTATCTGTAAAAGAAATGTACCAGAGGCTATGGATGGCTCAGCAAAAGAATGATAGGGATCATGGGAAGAATAAAGGTCAACAATCATTTATGTTACAGTCTAAGGACTGGAGAACTATTTGGGATATGAAGGTGGCTCCCGAAGTTAAAAAATTTATTTGGAAATGCTGTGAGAATGCATTACCAACAAATGAAAATAGAAAAGCTAGAAAATCTTGTGACTCAGATTTGTGTTCTATTTGTGAGATGGAAATTGAAAATGTGGAACATATGATTTTCCACTGCTCTTGGGCCAGGGCAGTTTGGTTAGCCAGTCCCTTGAATTTTTGCTCTTTTTCTACTCCTTCTTTTAATTTTAAAAAATGGATAAACTTTATTAGGCTTAGCCTCTCTGAGACTGAGTTTAATAAAAGAGGTCTTGGAGAATTGGCATTTTATATTGTTTGGAGTATTTGGAAAGGGAGAAATGAGGCTATTTTTGAAGGCACTGACCCTGATCCTTTGAGAATTTTAACAGATGCTATTTCAGTCAATGATGAATTTCTTTCTTCTGTTAGAAAAATCTCTGAGGCTAATAAAGATAACAGATTTATTGTGAGAAATGAGGCAGATTCAAATCAAAATTTCACACAAGATTATGCAACTCAGGTGCAAACCTTGAGAGAGGGCAGAAGTACAAATTGGATTCCACCATTATCAGGATGTTTCAAAGTTAATTGTGATGCATCTTTTGAAATTAAAACTAATGTTGCCTCATATGCTTGTATTCTCAGGGATTCTAGAGGAAGATTAGTTGATGGTTGCTCTAAGAAATTTTTTGCTAACTCCCCACTTGAAGCAGAGGCTAGAGGACTTCTACAAGCTTGTGAGATAGCTTCAAGACTTCCTAGAGGCAAAGTTGAAGTGGAGAGTGACTGCCAAGCCCTTGTTCTTCAATTTTCTAAAAATGTTAAGTCCTTTTGTAATATTAGAGGGTTTGTAAACTGTATTAGTAGAATTAAGAAGGTTTGTAATTTTAAAATCTCCTTTATAAGGAGGTCAAAAAAACTCTTGTGCAGATTGGGTGGCTAAACTGAAAATTAAATATTCCTTGTTTAGCCTTTGGAATTGTTTTCCACCTCCCAAGCTTGCCTCTCTTCTAGCTCGTGACTATGACCCTACGGGGATAGGATAATTTCTATTTTTGAAGTTTTTAATGTTATGCTTCTTTCGACAAAAAAAAAAAAGAATTACCTACTCTTTTCGATAAAAAAAAAAATTACCTACTCTTAAGACACATACACATATTTGACAAATAAAAAAACAAATACACATAGGGCCCCATAATTAACCCTCTCCCATACACACAAGGCCAACTTGTTAGGTTTAACATATTATATAATGATGCAGTTGATTATGGTTAAGAAGATTATTCTGTATTGCCGTTAGTCCACATTATAAAATTAAAAGAATTTTGGACTTTGTTGAGTGTGACATAAGCAGCCTCCTCTATTTGACCGGCAATTTCAAGTCATTTTTCATCTACATATTCAGTCAAAATATCGAACCTTCTTCATCACCCCCTCGTTTCCTTTCACTTTGCTTCCTTATAGGTTCGATATTTGTTTCTTCTTTTCTCATACAATCTCCATAGTGAAGATGGGTTCGTTTTTGAAAGAAGAGAAAACAAAGAGAGTGTTAAGATGGCTAAAAACCATATTCGTATTGGTAACGATGTTCATATCTCTGTTATTAGTTTCAGCTCCAATTCTTCTCATATTCGCAGATGCGCTTCTTCCATCGGCTTTATTATCAGTTTATATGCCTTCATCCTCCTTGGTATCACTTTCTTTCCATCTAAGAAACTATGATTTTCGATATTCACTTATTGATATACCTCTTCTCTCCATCATAAGGTCCGTCATAATCCTATGTAAGTATACTATACTTTAAATCACAACTATACTAATACAACTACCTTTTTCTTGTGTCCTTAACTCTAGTTCAATTTCTTAAATAATAATATTTTGTTTGATGATTTTTGAAAATTGTGTAGGTGTTTATAGTTTATGCGATGGACCAAGACTATCAAGAGGACCATATTTGGGAATAGCAACTATGTGTTCGATTTCATCGTTAGGATTTGTATCATTAAAGGCATCATATGTTTTCAGTAGTAATCAAAGTATCAATAGAGGAATGGAGGTTGCATTGTTTGTTTGTTCATTGACTTTAGCAGTTGCTCATGTAATTGTGGCGTATAGAACCTGTTGCAGAGAAAGGAGAAAGCTTCTTGTTTACAAAATTGATATCGAAGCGGTAAGTCATCTCTATTTTTTCGTTCTCATATCTTTATCTCTCTTATTAAAATTAAAAGAAATAAAATATTTTAAAGTTTATTTAATTAAATATGATATTAGGATATATAAGAATTTGATTTAAAAAACCCATTAGATAAGTGTCCAAAACTTCGCAATCAGATTATTTCCAATCTCTGTCTTCATTACGTAAGCAAAAGTGAAAATTAGCGAAAAATTGGAGAACTTAAAAGTAAATACGTAACTAAATACGTAAATATCTATAATATTTGAAATATATGAATCGGGTACCGTTTGCAAAACTTCGACTTGCATCGGGCTACAAGTTGTGTGGGTCCGCAACTAAATCATATTAAACGTTCTCGCAACTTGGAGGCGAAATTTCAATACTTCTTCTAGAAAACTTGAAATACTGCTAGGCGTAAAAGCTTCTTTCATTAATAGAAAATTATATTACTTAAAATATTAACCCAAGTTTATTTAACCAACAAAAAACATAGTTTTTAAACAAAAATTAATGTTCAATAAACTCCTACCGTTTAATTCATTATTTCATATACTATTTTTTTTTTAAGGAAAATTCTTCCATCCAATATTTGATGATCCTACACCAATTATATTAATACACATACCCCATGTTTTAAACTTTCAAAAGTAACTAACATATTAATCTAGTGACATGTGTTTTGTTAAAAGAATCAATGGCTTCGATATGAATGTTGGACCATCCAATATTGGATGGAAGTCTTACCCTTTTTTTAAAAACCGTAAATTATGAAAAGCCTTCCCAAAATTCAAAATCTAAGTCCAGGGAAGCTTTTATAACTTAAATTTGAGTTTTGAAAAATATACTATAACTTTATAACTCAAACAATTTTTTTTAAGGTGTATTTTATGGATAAAAAATAATAGATAAAATAAAAAAAAATTCATTTTAATAAGATATTTCTTAGATATTAATTATTTAAATAATTGGAGGAAAGTATTTCGTTGTATTTACGAAACTTTCTAGTAACCAGACTGATCTTCATTTAGATTTAAAAATAAAAAATAGCTTACTTGGATTATCTAACTATTTGGTTTGCTTATTAATCACGTCCAACTCCTTGTGTGTCCCAATTGCTGTGGCCATGTGCAATTGAGGTTCGTCATATTTTAGTTGTCAGAATAAAGATTCAGGGACAGGGTGAGGAGAATCTAGATCTTTCTGGTTGTAAATTAATGTTGTCGTTATTATTTGACTTTACACTCAGTTTAAAAAGTAAATTAGCTATTTCATCTAATAAGTTAAAAAATAAATATTATGCATAAAAATGGTTGAGCAGGATGAAGTAATCTTTTACAGCAATTGCCTAAATAGTGTACCCCTCTTTTTTTTTTTCTTTAAGTTCTTGTCATCTAGAATCTAGATAGTTTGCTTGTGGAATCTGCTTTTGCCTCCCCACATACATTAAAGGACCGTGAAATTTCAACGATTTTTCCAAAAGCGTTGAAAGTTTTAGGCATCCATTTTCTTCTTTGTTTTATCCTTTACAATTTCAACTTGGTTTCACACCCTTGAATAATATGCATGAATAGGACATGGAAGAAAAATAAAGTTTCGTAAGATATTTGAGTTTAATTTATTAATAATAATTTGGGTAACTTTGTTAGGACACAATTTTTATATTATATTTTGAATGAGCTGATTAGACTCCACATATTACATGCCTCATTTTGGGAGATTGTTTAACATGATTAAATATGTATTGCAGGTATCCGCGTGCAAAAACGCATTTCCTAGATATCAAAAGTTACTCCAAGAAGAAAGAGTCAAATAAAATGAAAGACAATGAAATTTCATACATTATTCTTTTTTCATTGGATTCTTTCTAAACTTTTCAGATCCAGGTTGCAGGTAATATTTCTAGAGAATCTTTATTTTATTCATTTAAAATCCTATTAAATTAAATTTAACTATAATCCCCCATGTGCAATTACTGCAAAATATGACATACCCTTGCTTGCTTGCGCCCCTTTTTAGGTTTGTTTGGTTCTTTACAACGGTTTTGTTTTTTGCAGGGACCCGAAGGAGATCACTGACCTTTTTTTATTACTCAATGGAAGTTAAAGTCGGTAAAGATATAGTAGTATTACCGCTTACTGGCTAA
Organism: Nemophila menziesii; assembly: GCA_029959085.1. Lineage (NCBI taxonomy): Eukaryota > Viridiplantae > Streptophyta > Magnoliopsida > Boraginales > Hydrophyllaceae > Nemophila > Nemophila menziesii. Next base: position 880,250 of record JARWIR010000012.1, on the reverse strand, counting down.
ACAAGTATATATTAGTTCACAACATCCATGGTATAATGGTAGGAGTATTATACTATGTGTTAGATACTACTATATGTGTATAAGTAGGTGATATGGATTATGGAATATAGATTAGAGTTCTTGGCTTGGATCCTCATGTACAGATTTTTGTTTTTTTTTCATTCGATGATATCTATTTTTATTAAACTACAAATTGTTCTTTTGAATAAGGTGTCTTTTGATTTTATTCAAGTGATAAGTATTGCATGGAGAATAACATGTGAATAAAACTTATTTTATTAAGAGTAAGAGTTTAAGAAGATATTTGTTTGTGTTTAATGAAATTTTAATTTAGTTCATTAAGACATTAGATAAACAAGACTGTTTGTTTTTCTTGACATATCTGAATAGTTCTTAGGGTGAATGCCCAATAAATACTTGTCACCTTAGCCACTTGCCCATAAAAAGACACTCAAGGTAAATATACCTTAATGCCTTTACTGCTGTCTACTGTTGTCTGCAGCGGCAGCCAAGGGCGAGTAATGGGAATGTTTCCCAGCACTCGTGCAAGTATACTTTTGTAAAGGTTGAGTAATGGGAATGTTTCCCAGCACTTGTGCAAGTACACTTTTGTACTTGTAGGCTAATGTTGAGTAATGAGAATGTTTCCCAGCACTCGTGCAAATACACTTTTGTACTTGTGGGCTAATGTTGAGTAATGAGAATGTTTCTCAGCACTCGTGCAAGTACGCTTTTGTACTTGTGGGCTAATGTTGAGTAATATGAATGTTTCCAAGCACTCGTGCACGTACACTTTTGTACCGTCTGCTGCTGCCAAGGGTGAGAGAGAGAGACAGAGGAGATATATATAACTAACTCAATGTATACAAACTAACGACTAATAAACGGACGACGACTGGGGTGAGGGGGTAAAATAGGAAAGAAAAAAAAAGTGCCTTTTATAGGCAAGAAGAAAGCGGCGGGGGTGAGGGGGCATTAATTCTAATTTGAAGTGTTTGTTGGGCAATAATCCTAGTTCTTAATTGATCTGTTTCACTAAGATTTAGAACTAAGGGGGTGTTTGTTTGCACTTAATGAGATCTTAATCTGGTTCATTAAGACACTGGATCAATAAGACTATTTGTTTTTACGTCCAATTCAGATCTGAATGACTCTTAACGGGTTTGTTTCATTAAGATTTCAAACTAAGGGGGTATTTGTTTGCACTTAATGAGATCTTAATCTGGTTCATTAAGACACTGGATTAATAAGATCGTTTGTTTTTACTGTCCAATTCAGATCTGAATGGCTCTTAACGGGTCTGTTTCATTAAGATTTCAAACTAAGTCTGAATAAGTCCTATTCAGCTGTTCATTCAGCATTCAGCACTTATTACTTAAAAAAACAAACGCCACCTAAGGGGGTGTTTGTTTGCACTTAATGAGATCTTAATCTGGTTCATTAAGACACTGGATCAATAAGACTGTTTGTTTTTACAGTCCAATTCAGATCTGAATGACTCTTAACGGGTCTGTTTCATTAAGATTAGGGGGTGTTTGTTTGCACTTAATGAGATCTTAATCTGGTTCATTAAGACACTGGATCAATAAGACTGTTTGTTTTTACTGTCCAATTCAGATCTGAATGGCTCTTAACGGGTCTGTTTCGTTAAGATTTTAAACTAAGTCTGAATCATTCAGACACTGTCTCTTAACAGAATAAGTCCTATTCAGCTGTTCATTCAGCATTCAGCACTTATTACTTAAAAAAACAAACGTCACCTAAGTCTGAATCATTCAGACACTGTTGTTCATTCAGCACTCAACACTTATTACTTAAAAAACAAACGCCACCTAAGTTTGATTCTCATACCCTGCCTCTTAACATAATAAGTTAAGAAATTCAAACGACACCTAAATGAATTTTTAAAATCTTAATGAAATAAACTAGTTAAGAACTATTTAGATCTGAATTAGTCAAAAAGAAAAACAAAAAGTCTTATTGATCTAATGTCTTAATAAATCAAATTAAGATTTTATTAAATACAAATAAACACCCAGTGTATCTATTGGTTCAAAGTAAATTTAAGAAGTAGTGCTATTTTAGAATTGATTTTAAGATCCCATTTCATACTCTAACTCATTTAATATCACATTTACAAACAATATTGTAAAAGACATTAGGCGTTAGACAGACGATCAAATATCTTTGAACACTTAGATACTTGGGTAGGAACTTAGACGGTGTTTAGGTATTTTTCTTCTAGATGATTTTAAATTTTGTTTATATGAAAAATATATATTACTAATTTATTTATTTAATAAAATAAAACAATTCTTCAAACATAACCTCATAGGTAAGATATAGATCACCTAGGCTGTCTTAAAACGGCTAACGTTTAAGTTGGCATGGAGATTTTTAAAACAAAATTTACAAATTGCAATGTCTTTTATTGAAAATTCCAAATAAGAAAAATTTGTATTTTATTTTAAAGTTTTAAGTCAAGAAAAGCCTAACGGAAACAATCACAAATACACATGTCAAAAAAAAAAACAATCACATATACAAAGTACATGTTTTGAAATCTTAAAAAATGAGTATTAATAAAGATTAATTTGCATGCTCAAAGTCCAATTATTGACTTAGTTGCCAAAAGTTATATCATCAAGTACATCATTTACGAGTCATTATCAAATACACCATCAAAAGATACCAAATTAGATTTCTATATATTTTTGCGGGTGGGTGGGGGAGGAGGGTGGGGGGTGGGGGGTGGGTGGGTGGTATTTTATTAGTAAGAAAAGTGATTATAATAGTGTCCATGGTCAAATAAGCCCAACCTCTATACAATAATATTCAACCAAAGTAAAAAACTTATTTTAATTATAGACTACACATGTATAAGAACTATATGACTGGCTTAAACAAACCTGAGTGAATTCACCTGCAAAGTATGTGATATCATGAAAACTGGAAATGAGCGCCATCTCTGGCAAATCTATGGGTGGGATGGGAGGTTGCAGCCTCTAACCTTGGGGTGTAATGAAAAAAATTAAAATTTTATTTCAGGTGATAAAAATAAATGGTGTTTCCAAAATCGTGATATACAAATCAACATTTGTAGAATATTATTTGTAAGTGTACGCGTCGTCTTGTTTAATAACAGTAGTAAGTTATCATCCTCCATAAACAATATGAAGTTAAAATTTAGAAAACAAGAGAGAGAACGCACCTTACGCGCGAGTAGATCTATCTTGTTTTTTTGGGTGGGCTAAATGTTTTTCTTTAATTTCTAATCCAAATCATTAGCAAATAACACTTAAATTTAAACATTTTTGCCTTTCTCTTTCATGAATCACTTGTTTTACCCACACTTTCTAAGATCTAACAAGTTTTTTCTTTCTCTTTTTCACACTTTCCTAACCCGATTTATATTCTCAACTTCCGTTACTTCTTTTCTTTCAATCTTAATCACTTTTTCTTTTCTTTTTTGTGTTACACTGGCTCGATCCAAGAAATCTGTACAAAGAGACATTACCCAAATAATCTTCGAAGATAGTAATAAATCTACGCAGAAGAATAATGTCTCTACAAATTATAATAGTACTATGAGTGATAGCGCTGCAAAAGCTAATGATAACAGAAGTATACAGAGTATTCAAGCACAAAATATGAACATAGTCAATAATGCTAAAGTTGTCGAACCGAATGATAAACAAAATGAAGTGAGTCAAGCTAGCATGATGAGAGCTAATACTACTTCTATTGCTATTCAAACTACACAAAAGAGTAAGCCAATAATTGAACAAGAGTTTCATAAACCTATGATGAGGGTGCGAAAATATGGAAAAATTTCTTGGTGGGTCTGTTCATAGGAAATTTATGTCAATTTTATATGATTACTAATTTTGTGCGCTATCAATGGAAGAATTTAGGAAAAGTTCATATCAAATCTTGTGATAAAACGTATATTTTCAAAATTGATAGTCAAATTAATTGTAGTAAAGCACTCGAGCAGATATGGCATGTAGGAGGTAAGCCATTATTTCTTCATGAATGGAGTGCAAATATGCAGTTTGGGAAAGTGGATTATCATAATATCCCGTTATGGATTAAGCTAAAAATGTGTCAATGAACTTGTGGACTAAGAAGGATTTATGGTACATAGCTAGTGGAGTGGGTAAGCCTATTCAGATGGACTCTTTCACGGAGTCAAGAACAAGATTAAGCTATGCACGTGTCTGTGTTGAGGTGGATTTTCAAGTGAAACTTCCTGATAGAGTCTATGTTGATGTTGGACTTGATAATCTTCATGAGGTGGAGGTTGTATTCGATTGGAAGCCAATTTAGTGACCAAAGTGTCAAATTTTTGATCATGCTATGTTTAAAAATGACAAGAATATTTGGGTTCCAAAAACTAACATGGAAAAACAAAAACAAAAAGTGGAAACTAAGGAAGTGAGTAACAAATAACCTTTGAGTGAAGCTATTTCTCCTAATACAAATGAGGAGTCATGGAAATTTGTTACTAGTAGATCAAAACATAATGAAGATGCTAGCTGCAGATATATCTCACCAATTTCTTAGAAGAAATCATTTAAAGTTTTAAACAGTCCACTTGCAGCACTTGATGAAGATATATTAAGGATTATAAAAAGTGTTGAAGGAGATTGTAAGAATAAACCTTCTGATCCATGATCATTGGATCATTGAATGTAAGGGGTTTAAACATGGCCCTAAGATAAATTGATGACTCTAATTTTATGTTTAGCAGAATTGTTAATATCATGTGCCTACTTGAAACAAAAGTGCAAGTTCATAATATGCATAAAACTATGAATGAGCACCTTAAGGGATACAACATTATTCACGTAATAATAAAGATCCTAGAGGAAGAGTTTGGGTTTTATGGAAGCAAAATGAAGTTCAAATTCGGATGATTGAGGAATCGTTTCAAGCTAAACTTGTGGAAAACATCAACATTAAAGAAAATACTAAGGTAATTCTTTGTGCCAGGAGTAATATATATATATAAGAATGATGTGTTCGGGTGTATTGGAGATTAGAATGAAATTCTTAGGATAGAGGATAGACTCTATTGTGATGAACTCAATGATTATGCTTAAAAATTTATAGATGTGTGGAAGTGGTTGAGTTATATGAACATCAAACTTGTGGTAACTTTTATACTTGGAGTAATAGGATTATGTTACAACTTAGAGCAAGTAAAATTAATAGACTCCTTATTAATGCTAAATGGTTTGATCAAATACATTCTAATGTTCTTCGTCTAGCTCATTCAACCTCAGATCATTGTGCACTTCTTGCACAATTGTAGCTCAACATAAAAGTGGCCCGAGTTTATTTAAATTCTTCATTAGACTAAACATATGGATTTTCAAGATGTTATTAACAAAGCTTGGCAGGTAGAAGTTCATGGTTCTCAAATGTATATTTTATACACTAAGCAAACAGAGGTTAAAAAGGCTCTTAAGGCGTTCAATATCAAACACTTTAAAAGAAGTTCTCAATATATTACTCAGTCGAGAACTAAAGTAGAAGAACTACAAAACATGATCATGAATGGTAATGGTAGTGAATTGATTATGGTTCAATAGAAAATCTTATCAAATGAACTTGAGGATGTTATTCCCAAAGAACAAGACGTGCTTAAACAAAAAGGTAGAGCTACTTGCTCTAATGAAAGTGATTGTAGCTCAGCCTACTACTATAATTTTATCAAATGCAGACAAGTTAGGACCAAAGTAAGTACTTTAATTGATGATGTTTAATACAAAAGGGAACCCGTTTTATATTATGTATTGCAGTTTGGGTTTTTGAGCATCATTGCTAGCTAAAGAGGGAACCCGTTTTCAACTGGGATCCCATTATTTTTTTAATGGTTCATCTAATGAGAAAACTTTATAGACAAGAGTTTTTAGAAATGATATTTTAAAAAAACTTTATAGTTCAACTCAAGAGCCAATTCTCAATACACAAAAAGCTATTGCATCCACGCACACTTAGAATTGGGAGTGTTTGATCATCAGTAGCTACACGACACTTTATTACTCCTATTGTGATCCTTGTAAGTCCCTTCTAAACATATCCAAATATATCGGTATGTTTGACCACATAAAGGACTACTCTGGTAATCGTAGGCATGCCACCTACTATCACGATAAACCTCCCCTATGACCTACATTCAATCAGAGCACCAAAAATGATTATTTGGTCAATAAGTTCTACGATGTGAGTATCTTGAGGGTATCGAACTACGACATGCACACTGTCATCCTGACATCCTATCGTGTCCTTGCACTTAAAAACATCAACTGACCTTATACTATGTTATCATTTGTGATCACCGTGTGCATTAAATGCTCATGGCCTTAATCACAATAACAATATTTATTTTTAAAATTTGTACTTACTAAGTGAAACTGTGAAAGGTTATCTCCCTGGGTATACAATCCCAACACTCACCATTTCAGGTGGGATGGTATGAGGCAAACAAATTGTGTCCTACTCCCTTATCCATTCCATCATTCAATCCTTTCTTGTCCCCTCACCATCTTCATTGTGCTCCACATTGTTGACCTTGTCACAATTGCTTTATCAATCCTCTCTCATTATCTCTTTCTTGTATTTTTTTAATTTTTTGAGTTCTCATATATTTTATAATACGTATCATAATTATACCATCTTCCCTTATTATCATTTTTATCATCTTAGCACTTTTTCCACCTTTTGAATCAAAATCATATCACTTAGATAACTTCTATACTTTGCAGCGTCTCTCTTCTTCCTCCTCCCCATTCTCTCATAAATACCTAAACCTTTCCAGATTCATGAGTTTTTGTCACATTCTTATGGTGGTCTTTGATGTTTAATTACATAACTAGGCTTTCAATAATGTCTTCAACGTCAATTGTAGTATTACATACCATTTGACTTCTTAGAAAAATATTGTTATTACATTATCAATTTTCTATTTGGACCTCAATTAGGTTTCCAAATATGGAAAGTTCAAATCCAGATAAAAATCTATATTCAAGGTCAAAATATGAGATTACACGATTTCTTATGGTTTAACCGGTTATTAAAGTGTACAGTCCTAAGGGGTGAATAAGATTTTTATCTAATTAATGCCAAATTAAAATAAAGAGGGACTATTCTACATAAGGTTTAGGGCAAGATCATAATGAACAAACTCTAGAAGTGTAAAAGATCTTCGGGTATGTTCGAACCGCATATATAAGTAAGACAATTTCCATTTTCTTGAATTGTGTTTTATGAGAGGTGGAGATAGATGTAGTGCAAGTGATCTTTGATTCGGTAATGATTTTTGCAAATGCACCAAAGTCAGTGTTTAATATAAAGTGCCCAATAAGGATTACTTCTGATTAGGAAAGCAAACATGACTCGTGGAATGAAATATATATGTACAAGTTAAGTAATAGTATCATTGACGAGTTCTTAAGAAATTATTCGTGGAGCAGTCATGCAAGCTCCTTCACTTATTGATACTTCTCGGGTGGATATTGAGAAGAGGACAATGGATCTTGAGGGAAAAGTCCCACATGAGATGGGTTCACCACGCATAGCCGAGAAGAAATAAAATTCGAGAGATAAGGATCTTCGTGGAAAGAAAGGATGAGCGAGCAATTTGACCAATTCGAGACGGCTCAACTTTCTTGGTGGATGATGTGGCGCATATTAAAGATAGTCAAAGCACATTATCACACTCCTCGAACTAATTCATCGTGATATCACAAAGAATCGACCTCACCTTACCTTTGGGTGACGATCACGGGAGAAATAAGCCTCTAGAGTACATTTTCTTCTCAACCTTTCATATCATTAATTGAATCTTATCTTTTTAGATGTGTATTATTAAATTTTTATTTCTTTTAGAGTGGTGGGGACATGACTCACTTTTGAGTTGGGATGGGGATTTGTTGTCCTCATTCCCATTTTATATGCTTCAATTGAAAAATTATATAAAATTCAAAAAAAATATTAGTGTATAATATAAGTAATTGAGTATAGAATGTGAAAAATGTCCCCCGAAAGCATATTCTTGGCAAGTTAATGATAGAACGTGGTATACTTTGTAATTGATTCATACCACACTTGAATTAATTGCATGAAAACACACAGTAAAAGATAGAAAGGATTAGTGAGCAATGCGCGGAAATAAGTTTGAACTTAGTGATAATGAGTAGTGTGTAAGACGTGAGGTTAAAGCTAGTTGGAACCTGGTGGGGGCAAAGGTGTGATAAAAGAATAGATAAATAAAGACAATAATAAAGAGCACACACCCTTGAGAACCACAGAACTCACTGCAAGTACCATAGATCGTTTGAAAGTTATAATGATAAGTTAAGTTCGTTCGTAGGGATTTGATCCATTAGTTCTACTTATATTTAACAAGCGTAGATGAATTTAGATGTTTTAGAATAAAATATAATAAGAGGACTAAATATCTGATATGAAATAAACAATACGAATGCTTATAAATAAATATGAATGTAAGTCTAATAGATTAGGGTCACTAATATGAGTCTATTTTACTAAGTTGTTATTCTAACCTGTCACAGATTAAGCATTATATATTAACCAGGATTCTAAATTCTACCTAGACTTTTCTAGGCTTAGGAGCAACCTATCCACTACTAAGGATTCCTAAGTAATGATTGGTGATTAAATCAAACCTTTATGGCTATCTAGTTAGGCAAAGGATCAAAACTAGACGATTATGTGGTGTTGTCAATAACTAAGAATAATCCTAAGATTGGTTAAATCTAGGGTTTAAAGCAATAAGTCAAAACACATAATAACAATATACGCCAAGCTCAATCAATTAAAATAACAAATAGTATTATGAATTTGAAGACAAAATAATAACCCAACAATTAAAAGTAAAACTTACAGAATAAAAGCTTAGAAATATGGTTAAGCCACAAATCTATAGCTAATTACCCTAAATATAGAGAAGGTGAGATGTAGAAGAGGAGTTTGTCACTCTCCAACTTCGTGCTTCTTGTCTTCCTCTATAGGTCAGCTTGCTTCTTGGATGAATAGCTTGATACTAAGGATTAATATATGTGTAAGGACTAAGCTAATGTTTAGAACTGAGCAAGGACATGTTTACAATGGTATAAGGGTGTATTTATAGGTGTTTAGGAACCCTAATTCGTTTTCTTGAAGGAGAAGGAAAGTAATGGAATCCTTGCCCAACTCAAATTCGTAGGTAAATAAGGATAATTACTGCTGACTTGTTTTTACCATATCTTCTTCGTTACTGGACCGTTTTTGCTCCATAAGATATCAAAAGAATCCTCATAGAATTATCTACGTCCCTATGAAAGGGATATTCCAGAATCGGCTCGGTTTTGGAGTTATCACCACTTCTTTAGACGTAGGTGCAGAAATTCAGATTTATTTGACAGCTTTTCCTTTTCCTAATTGAACTCTGTTTCCTTCTATCTCCAATTACCATGCTTATCTCTTTCCATATCTCTTAGTCTTTGACTTGGAATCTAATTAATCTCCATAATCATCTTTAAAACTTCACACTAAATAAATAATTAAACACAATATGCTCTAAAAATATTATTTTACTAACTCAAGAAATTCGACTAAATGACTTCCTAAATCACTAAAAATGATGTCTCATCCTAACATAAATCTATCACAAATGAGAAGACATCAGAACCCCACTTTATATATAAACTAAAATTGAAGAAGTAATGAATACGCATAGTTAGTGAAGTGAATGAGGCATTTTTATTTGATAGCCCCTTGAAGACTTTTAGCTTGCTAACCAAATGTATATGATATATCCGTCCTAGCCCTCTTCTAGCCTTTAGCCTTTATTTGGTAGCCGCATTATAGTCATACTCCTTACATTTGGGATGAAGGTGATGATCATGGGATAGGATATATATATATACATATATATGTATATATACATATATAGTGTGTGTGTGGGGGGTTGATTCTTCTTATATGCTACGTTGATGATGTGCTTTGTTATGCCCCCTTGAAGGCTTATATATTAAAAAAAAACAAGAAAAATAAGTTAGCATGACATCTCACATAAAAAAGAGTGTCATGTTTAACTTACAAGAAAAGATGAAAATGAAATGATAATAAAAAAAACCAATAAAGGGAAATGTTATGTAATCATCGTAAATTGCTTTGGGATACTTGGGGATGCTTATCTAGTGTATCAAGTGGGTTGAGTGAGCACGTCTATGAGTGTAAAATCAAGATTGAGGGTTATTCGTCGACAGCTAGTTAGGAGAGTTCCAAAATTTCAATTTAAACTATCCAGAAACGCATCTACTGTCCCTAAGCCTACGATAAACCAAAAGACCCAAAGATTCCTAGGTATGTTGTTAAGTAAAAATTGAGATAATAGGGATTATTTAAGTGGAACTTTGGATACTATGTTAGGATCGAGGAATGGCTTATAGCCACAATTTTGAACTAAGTGAAAATTTGTTCCTTCTTGCATTGCGAAACTAATCTAATTTTAAATTTATAACATGTTGATGGTTTGTATGATAAGTGTATGTGTGGATTGGTTTTCTTTTTGATACGTGGGTTCCAAGCTTACACCCGACTAATCTTATCGGGGATATGACCGCCTCCCAAACCATATCCCCAGGCAAATCAGAACAGGGTTACCCGTATTATGGGAGGGTTTCGAGCCTTGGACCCCATGGATGAGACAATAGAGCCCTATCCAACAACCTTTTTTAACTTTCTTCCACCTTCGGGATTCGAACCTTGGACCTCATGGATGAGACAATAGATTTCTGTCCAATAACCTTCTTTAACTTTCTTCCACCTTCGGGGTTCAAACCTTGTACCTCATAGTTAAGAGACAGGGGCCTGGCCAGATAAGCTAGCTCACCTGGTTTTGGTTTTTAAGTTTAGTTACATGATAATTGTTAAGATGGTGCTTTGGGACCATTCTTTATTCTCCTTGGGTAGTGTCCCCAAACGTGAGTAAACGACATCTGGTTTTATCTGTTAAAGAACACTTTATGTACTAGTCTTGAAATTGAGGTTAGATACCAAACTTATTTATCTCGTCTTTTTTAGTGACGGGGACACTAACTATAGACATAAAAAATTCAACTTCCTTTAAAGAAGGGTTATCACCCATGTTTGGGTGATGACTCCTATTTTTTTTAATTACAACGGAGATCCATACAGATCGTGAAACCCCCCAATGACTAGCCTAATACATCCTCAACTAGGTCTTTGTTGGCATATAGCCTCCCTTAATAGGTTGTTTTAATATGACAAATCCTCTTGTGTTTAGTGTGCTAATTACTCTTGTTATACATATTCTATCTTGCACTCTAATTCATCAAAAAGCACATCTTTATCATTTAGATCAAAGCTTTATTGTTATATCTTATGAAACTAATTCTCATACAAATACTTTTAACCTTATCTTTGTGTACATTGAGAATTAGCTTTAGTGATCAACTACAAAGTTTCTTAGAATGATGTTTCAAACAATTCTCGTGAAGAAGGTTTTCTGATCCGAGCATCGTAGTGAAAGATATACTCATTAAAAGGTGTTTTAGACCTTTGGTGCGGTACACCGCACTATGGGCACGGTACACCGTAGATGTGCGGACCAGGGCACGGACCAGGGGGCTAGCCCGTCAGAGAGCAAGTGAATTTAGCAAGCTTGGCGCGGTGCACCTCACCAACCCCGCGGTGCACCTCACCAACCTCGCGGTGCACCTCACCAACCCCGCGGTGCACCGCAGATTAGGGTTTCCTGCAGCAAAATGAAGACAAAAGGAATAGATCCGTTGGGGATATTAATATATCCGTTGGAGACAAGTCTTATGACCGTTGGGAGCATTTTGCAGCTATAAATTGAAGGTCTTTCAAGGCTACAACTACACCTTCAACCCATATACACTTAGGGGCTTAATTGTTATCATCCAAGAAGGTGTCAAGAGCTATACATAGTCAAAATCAATCTTAGTGAGCTTATAAGTCCTTCCAAGGAGTTAATCAAATAAGCCACAAGGTTCTATCTACTCAAGAGGAGTTTACAAGCTATATAGTTCATATCCACTCTTTTAGGAGTTTATTACAAGCTTTTATAAGCAACCCCTTAAACACTTTGTTTCTATCCTCTTAAGTCTAGGTCTTGTAATAGATAGATTAAGAGAGAATTCAAGTATAGGGAGTATACTTGGTATCCTTGTCTTGTGATTACACAAGTGTTTGTCCTTCGTGTTATCGAAGAGGTTGTAAGGGTTATTGTGTTCTCGACCCGGTTAAGAGAGACACGGGAGCTTAGTGAAAAGCTTGAAATCCTAAGGAGGCTTCCTTAGGTAGTGGATGTAGGGAAACCGAACCACTATAAATCGCGTGTATCTTTCTATCCCTACTCTATTTACTTTCCGCACTTTATATGTTTGATAATATGCTAGCATGATTATTGTGATATTAATTATCTAGTTTATCTAACATATAGTCTTCTAAAGTAGTAAGATATTAGATTGTCGATTTACTTGTTATACTTATATATCAAACCTCTAGCTTATCCTTTGCATGATCCTATAAGTGTTTGATATATTTAGTTGACTTAGAAGTTTTCACTTAAACTTATAATTGTCCAAAAGATCTTTAATTAGGCATTAATCTTATTAGTAATCCTATTCACCCCCCTCTTGAAATTGAGGTTAGATACCAAACTTATTTATCTCGTCTTTTTTAGTGACGGGGACACTAACTATAGACATAAAAACTTCAACTTCCTTTAAAGAAGGGTTATCACCCATGTTTGGGTGATGACTCCTATTTTTTTTAATTACAACGGAGATCCATACAGATCGTGAAACCCCCCAATGACTAGCCTAATACATCCTCAACTAGGTCTTGATTATACGTAACTCGCGGAATCTTCCAACCCGCTAAATCCTTGACAATTAGGCTCCACATGCCCTCCGGTGGATCCTGAAGCCACACAAAATCTATTTCTTGCTTCATTCCTATTCGAGCCAACCAGTCCGCGCATACATTAGCCTCCCGAAACACGCTTCTCAAAACGAACCCCTTATTACGCAAAATAATCGCCCTTATCTGGTATATCCACTGGGCCTCCACAACCTCCCACGAATCGCTCTCTATTTCTAACTCTTTAATACCCATTGCTTCCACCATTTTTAGCCCTTCACACACGGCTATCAGCTCCCCCATTACTGGAATATCATGTGAAATTCGCATGGTAAATCCACAAACCCATTCGCCTCTCCTGTCTCGAAGAATTCCTCCTCCACCTCCCATGTTGCGCCACCTACTGTAACCTGCATCCGTGTTTAGCTTGAACTCCTTTTTCGGTTTTTCCCATCCTATTAGCGACACCACTGATCTATTCAATTGAACCACTCCCGGCCCACGACCCCATACTCTACTGTTCACAATTGCTGCGTTTTTTGCTTTCTTAAACATTGCTAAGGCATTAGGCAAATCCCCTCTGTTAAAAACTACTTGATTACGCTCCCTCCAGATTGTATCGATTAACACTCCGAAAAACGTTCCCAACTAATACCAGCAAATACCTTGTTACTCGCGATATTCTTCATCCACCAAGTCTCATTGTTCCGAAGGTGAATCTGCTCCCGATTTCCGGCCTGCTACAGGCTCGAAATACCTGCAGAATTCTCGGGACCTGCTCGAATCATATTCCTCTCCAGGCTGCTGTCTTCACGCTGAAAATCTGGTCCTCTAGACTCGCTGAAAAGAACCTCCCCATCTTGCGCTTCAAGCTGCTGTCCTATGTGGCTGGAGTGCTGTTGCTCCCTTGACGAATTCCGGACCTGTACCTGCAAAAAACCAGAGGAATTCTGCACCAGAGACCTGTTGGTCCTTGTCAACTCCGGACTCTCCTCCTCCTGAACATGCCATCTCCTCCTATTAGTACACCACCCACCATTCGTTTCTATCTCGTTACGGCATAACCTCCACACCCCTTTGATCATAGGGCAGTCCTTAAAAAGATGGCAGGCCGTCTCCACCTCAGTACCACACAACACATATAGATCCGAAACCACTACTCCCCGTTTAAATAGATTTCCACATGTTGCCAACCGGTCACGCACCGCCTCCACAACAATACCCGAACTTTCTGAGGACACTTAAGACGCCACACCTTGTCCCAATTGAACCCTATATCATCCATACCATTAAAAGCATCCAAATAGTAGGACCTTACTGAATATACTCCTCGGACCTCATGAAGCCAGGAGAGTTTATCGCGAAGACCCCCTCCTTGCCCCAACGTAACACCAGTGATCTCAAGTAGTTTTGAAGGGGAAAGAAGATGTTTAAATGCTCCCCAATCCCACGATCCATCAATCCTCACGTAATCCACAATCCGCCTTCTTCTATCCTCCTAGTCACCTCCCCTATAGCGTGCTTTATTAACGGCGACTCCCCTAACCATTAATCCAACCAAAATGATATATCATTCCCATTACTTACGAGCCATCGGGATCCCCGTCTAACCACAGCAATACCTTCCACGATGGCTCTACACATCCTCGAATCACTTTGTTCAACGACATATTGGAGTGGCGTTGACTTGAAATACCTTTCCCGCATTACCCGTGGCCACAAAATGCTCTCATTATGAATTAAACTCCACCCCAACTTACCCAAGAATGCTTTGTTCATATCCTCAGCTAACCTCAACCCTAGACCCCCTGACTTCTTGGGTTTACACACATCTGTCCAGGCAACCCAATTAATTCGTCTCTGACCTTCCGAAAACCCCTAGATGAATTCTCTTCTGATCCTATCTATTTCCTCACAGACATACATCGGTAATTTTTTGATTTGCATTAGATACATCGGTGTTGCACTCAAAACAGATTGAGCTAGTGTGATACGACCCGCTAACGAAAGCGAGTTACCTTTCCACCTCACTAACTTACCCCGCAAACCATTTATAAACTCTCCAAAAAAACCTTTTGGCCTCCTACCAGATAATATATTGATCCCCAGATACTTTCCAATCTCCTCGCTTCTGCGAAAGCCACTACATTCCGTAATCGCATCTGCCATCTCCTCAACCACATTTTTTGTAAAATAGATAATCGATTTGTCCTTACTTATTGTCTGACCCGCGTCTCAACAAAAAACATTCAGCGTATCCTGTATTAACATAAAATTATCAATAGAAGCCTCTACAAATAACATTAAATCATCAGCGAACAAAATATGGGAAATAGGAAACCCCCCTGAATTAAGTCGGATCGGTTTCCACGCCTCGCTTTCCACTAGACTCTGAATCCGTAAAGATAGGCGCACCATGCACAGGACAAATAGATACAGTGATATGGGGTCCCCTTGCTGAATCCCTCTCTTAGCGTTGATTGAAGGCAGGGGCTGACCTCTCCACAAGACATGAAGCTCATTCTCCTCTAACCCCGAAATGATAACCGAAACCCACATAGGCGGCACCCCTAATTGCTCAAGTGACTCCTTAATGAAACTCCACCTCAACTTGTCATAGGCCTTGGCCAAATCTACCGTTACGGCCATGTAACTCTTCTTCCCTTTCACGTGCCTCATAACAAAATCCACCTCACTAACAAGTACTACGTTATCAATTGTCGATCGGTGCGGAAGGAAGCTACTCTGAAACGGGCCAATGTATTTTGCTAGCATGGGACACATCTTATTCACGAGTACCTTCATACATATATTGTAACATACATTTATCAAGCTGATAGGACGAAACTGTGATATAAACTCCGGACTGCCCACCTTAGGGATGAGATGTATAAGCGTACCAAGAACTCCCTTCGGAAACCTACCCAAAGTTAACGCATGACGAATCATCCTACTAACTGAAGACCCCACTATATCCCAACACTTCTGATAAAAACCCGCTGTCATCCCATCAGGACCCGGTGCTTTATGTGGAGACATCTGAAAAACTGCTATCTTAATCTCCTTATCCACCACACTACCCCCAAGTATTTGTATCTCACTCGGTTCTAAAGACTTGAGCCGTGGAAGCTCAAAACCATTTGGGGCGGCTTCTTCCGTAGCGAACAACTCCTTATAAAAATCCCTAACCCACACCTTCTCCAATTCACTATCCTCGATCCAATTTTCATTACTGTCTTTGATTTTTGTAACCTCCGTTTTAGACTTTCTTACTTGAACAACTCCGTGATAATATCTCGTGTTCCTTTCTCCCGAATTTACCCAATCCGTTCTTGCTCTGTCAAACCAAAACATCTCCTCCTGTTCTAGTAGTCTCTCATACTCCCCCATTAATCGCTTCTCCAACTCTACTAAGGATGAGTTGTAGGAAATCTGAAGTGCTCGTTGGATCCCTGCGATTCGTGCCGATACCCTTCTTTTTTTCCGAAATATATCCATAAACAACTCAACCTTCCAAACCTCCAACTGATGCTTCAAAACCTCAATATTCTCCTCAAAACTCTCCCCTCCTTCCTCCAGTTCCGTTCGACCACCTCCCGAAACCTATCATGATGACACCATGTACCCTCGAAACGGAAACGCCTCTTAACCCCAACCGAAGGCGTTGATTCTGATATTGTGCAAACCATAGGAACATGGTCTGAATGAACGTGCGGAAGATGGGGAACTTTTGATGCCCCAAAGATCTCAAACCAATGCCTATTTCCATATGCTCGATCCAATCTTTTAAGTATACGAATTCCCGACCTCCATGAATCACTCCAAGTGAACCTTGGACCCTCGAAACCCATATCCTCCAACCCGCACTGATCCCTCCATCTTTCAAAATTAACTATTGATCAATTCATACCCTCTCGTCCCCCTTTTTGGTCCTCCGGATCACCTATTTGGTTAAAATATCCTATTACCAACCACGGTTCCGTTATCTATACCGAAGCTGCCTCCAATGAGTCCCAAAGAGAGTCTCTTATCCAACTCTTTGTGCTCGCATACACTGCAGATAAAATCCAAGAAATACATGAGTTTTTCGAAATACGTAAATTAATAATCTGTCTACTAGCCGATAAAATCTGAATCGAAAGATCAGGTTGATTCCAAAGCACCCAAATTCCCCCAGAGAATCCCACCGCCTCTATCCTGACAGATTTCTCCATCCTGAGTGATTTAATGATTCTTGTGGCCTCTGATCCGGACGCTCTAGTCTCCACTATGATGGCCAGAAGTGGTCTATGGCGTTCGCTGAGGTCATTGAATGCACGTCTAAACCTATCGCTATTAGCTCCTCGACAGTTCCAAAAAAGAATTTTAACCGGGCGATTAGCGGAAAACCAATTGCCACCATGTTGATCACCTGTTGTATTCATCATATAACAAATGGAAATATATACAAACGGACACTAATTAACCGTAATTCAAGAAAGAAAAAAGGATACAATACGAAGTCATGTCGCTAGACATCGGAAAAATCCGTGTCTAACTCAGGTCCTTCGCGCTCAGCCCCATCGAACATATTAGTGTCTGCCATTGATACATCAGTCACGGCAATTTGGACCCTATTCTCGACCATTTCTGAATCCCTGCTCGGTACTGCTCCCTCCATTTCCGTTAGTACTGTCATCACAGCCTATGATGTGGGACCCGGATCCGGACTGAAGCTACTCCTCCTGGCCTGTTCAGAAAACATTCTCCCAAGCTCCTCCCTCACCATGCTAGCGCTAGGAATAGCCTTGCTCCCTCCAACTTCTAAGCCATCCACCAACAACACTTTAGACCCCTCACACCCCTGTAACATATTTTCTACCCCCAAACTTCTCAAATTTGCACCCAAGTCCCTGCTCCTAATAGCCCCCACATTAGCCGAAATCCCACTCTCCTCTTCGCCCAACTCCAGCACCCCATTGTTATCCATTGTACTAACTGTTGCCCCACTGACTTTGTCCCCACTTTGACCACATCCACGGCCCACCTGGTCCACGATAGTCTCTTCATTTCGAACCAACTCGCCCTCCTCGTGAATTACAAGTGCCCCTTTCTGTTTCTGATTCCTCTCACTCCTCTTTGGAGAGGGGCCCACTAAATTACCATCAATAACCTTTTGTTTCCCCCTATCAAAGAAACCCCCCTTCAAGTTATTCGATACCGCCTCAATCACCATATGTTGCCTACTACCATCTCTATTACCCACCACTTTGGAACCCCGAATTACCTCCTCTATTCAGCCATTACCCACTGTTACGCTATCCTCGGTACCCTTGTCCCCACTTCCACTCCCTTCACCATTTTCCATCCCCGCTAAAACCTCAAATCTTGACCCACCCGTACGGGACGATGACGGAACACTTTTCTTCTTCACTGGTGTCATTCCCCCTTTGCGATTACCTCCATTATTATTTCTCTGATTCGGCCTTTGTTGTCGAGATCCTCCATTATTTCGGGGGCTCCCCCTATTCCGATTCACGGTCATCCATTCCCCATACACAGGTATACCATTCGAAGCCTTAGCCACTTAAACTCTATTTTCCTCCCCTCTACCCTTGCTGCTCTCGTCGTTCCCATTCTTACCCCCATTCACTCCACACCCCTCCTTGACATGACCAAAATTACCACACGTAAAACAAATAAGGTGTAGGCCATCGTACTCTACTTTCTGTAAATGATCCTCTATTCGTATAATAGGTACGAGTGGTTTGTCGAGTTCAATTTCCACCGCGATTCGCGCAAAATTACCACGGGCCCGTGACCTTGTAAACGGGTCTATCCGAACTGTTTTTCCAATTAGATTCCCTAGAGCCGTAAGTATCTCCTCAGTGTAATTTATTAACGGTAGCCATGGCAATCTCACCCAAACCGTAGTTTTAACAATCGGAGCATCCTGGGGAATGAAATAGGGGTCCCAAGGCCTAACTATTAAATATATGTCTAAGATCTTCCAGGGGCCCCACTTAACGCTTTTTCATAGTCCTCATTATTAATAAATTGCACCATAAAGTAACCAAAACCCACCTCCACAAGTTCCATATGCGCTTTAGGTGCCCATCTTTGGGTTAATTTATTGAGCAAATATTTAAAACCCACACTATAACCAACTAACCAAGAAGTCGAATGATAAGAGTTTTATCCCATACCTTACACCCTCTCCGTTTTTGCTCTACCGTTCTAATGAGTTGCGGATACGTAGTATCATCAGTCGGGACGTCATCCACCATCTCAAAATCCCCTAGGTCCTCCCTATTCTCCCTCCTATTTTAAGCACATTATCTACAAACCTAAGTAAAATGCTTATGCTTTTATCAGTTAAAGAACACTTTATCTAACTAGTACCAAAATTGAGGTTGGAGCCCGAATTTATTTCATCTCGTCTTTTATATAGACGAGAAAAACTATCCATATAAATAAAAACCTCTTATTTATTTAAAGAAGGGTCATCAACCATGTCTAGATGCAATGAAATCCTTGTATTTCTAATAACAACTAGATTTTCAAGGGATGAAGGATCTTTTTTTTTAAAATTTGTTTCATCATTAATAAATCGCCCGTGGTAATTAAGGAAGGCCCATGCTTAGGGTTATCGGAAAAAAGACTAATAAAACTTATGAATATGTAGGCATTACAATAAAGTAATGTAAAATAATGATGGGTGATGTTTTATCTTTGACAACGAAGGTGTCTAAATAGTCAACGAGTAGATTTGCTCAAACACAACAGTAAGACCTAGTATAGAGATGAGGAAGAAAGTGATATATCTTTTGTGTATCCACTACAAATAAGAATATGCGCAAAAATATATGTGGAAAGCAAAGCGTTCACTTCGTAAAGAAGATCTTTGGATTCCATAACTAATAATGATGATTACACTATCGACATCGTGATAGGAAATATCAGATATATAACAAGCCAAAGAAACATGCCATCTATCCCTTGGGTAACACCACCTATTACTATACGCGGATATCGATCTTGTCAATTTTTTTTTTGGAATATAAATTCAAAATAAAAAGGTCGATAAAACTGGGTACTTAGGAAAAAGAAATCTTTCAGTAAACCCTAATCCACTCAAAAGAAAGAATTAGGAACTAAATAGGTATTTAAAGGGGAGAAATTCCCTTGACCATATGTGCTCGAGGATAAAACTTTTTTGATAAAGTCGGAAAATTTAAGCGAAGATTAATCGCTAAAAGCTTGGAAAGTTGCTTCAAAAATACGATGTTAAGGACAAACCACTATATCTTATCCATAACATAACTGGCATGACATGTGGCGTCATTAATGATAACCTCAAGTTCATGGCTCACTTAACAACCGTTATGTAGAAAATTGTAAAAATTGTATATAAATGTAGAGATTTTAACTATAAAAGGGAAAGAACTATAAATAGAATAACTCTGTAAGGAAAAATAATCAACTTATGTAACCACATGCTATTACGCCACATGCAATAAACAATTTATTTTATCAATTTCAAATATTTTCTTTACACGATAGTTTTCTTTCTATGACACCGACCCTTTAAATATCTGTATTACGTGGTCGGTGCATCGAGATGTGAGGTAGTAGCAATTTATTATTCCATATATTAGTGTTTGCTTCATCCTCAATGTGTGCATTCCTATTTCAGGATACCTTTTCCTACTAAAATACTAGTCCATGCTAAAGATTTTACCTTTTTCTTCAGCACATACCCGAAAGAATGAGACAAGGTATGTTTAGTAAACGCCATACATTAGCAACAAATAGTGTTAAATTCATATTCCCAAAATCTCTAAACCCAAGACCACCATCTTGTTTTGGTTTCGCAATTTTTCCTCAAACCCTCGAATGGGTACGCTTTTTTTTTTCTTGAGCCCCAATAAAAGTTAGCAACCATCCTTGCAAGTTCTTTAAAAAACATTTTAGGAAATTGTAGGATAGACACAGTGTTGTTTAGGATCACCTGAAGATCGACTTTATGAGGACTTTTCATCCCCATCAGAAAAAAGAAAAAATCTCCACCATCTCGTCTTCTTGAAAAAAGCGGTTATTAAGCCACTTAAAAACGTAAATTCCTTTGAATCAATTCTAGAATTGTATTTTAAAGGATTTAAAAAAAATTAAGTGTTAATGGGATAGTTAGTCACTTTTATACCTATTAATCGAAACCTAAATAGTTTTTTGGCTATATTCTTTTAAAAGTATATAAACCTAATACATTCATTTTCATATTTATGAATTTCAAATAAGCAAATAACAAATCAATCAATATATTAATTAATTTTGATAAAATGTTTTCTATTTTCTTTTCTTTTTCTTTATCTTAGGTTGGTCCAAACTTCAATATAAATAGTTTTTTGTTTAAACTTGAACGAAAGTAAATTTTCCTACAAAATCTTCATCTTTTTGTCAAAAAAACACTGTTGACAAATCTTTTGAACCTTAACAGTTGTCCAACAATACAAAAATTGTTACATATGATATACTATCTTAAACTTGTTTTCCAACAATAGTTGTGGTGATGATCAAGAATTTTGCACGCCCTATTACACAACACCAAACAAACACTATCAAACTCAGTTCGGAAAAAAGTTTATTAGTTTATTTAAAAAAAAACCTCAAACTCTAAAGAGGAAAACTCGCTAAAAAACGAGTTTGTTCATAAACTATTATATATTATATTTATGAATTGTAAATTAATATTTTATTTATTTTATTAAAAGTTAAATATTAACTAAAATATTGTTTTTTCCTATCAATATCACATTTATAATTCATACAATCACTCCATTCAATACAAACCGTTCATAGGATATTCTTTCGTCCATAAAACAAACAAACCAATATTCGAGTTTAGCTAAGAAAACCTCATTCAAATTAATTCAATAAGTTAGATAAACAAGTTTGAACAATTACAATATCGATACTTTTTAATTTAAACTCGACTCGAATCACCTCAAGAAGTTAAATAGAGAAACCTTACAATTACTACTCGTTTTGAGTCAACTTGTTTACCGCCCTAACTATGAAGAGTCTCTCATTATTTTATCAATATAGAAAGCACAAAAGAAAAATGACAACTTCGGTCTGAAAGTTAACATTAATTTGTGAGCTCAAATGTGAAAGCCCGTATAGAAAACCGTATTTTGAAAACTACTCTATATTACTCCTTTTGATGGGCCTGATTAGAACGTATAACTGATATCCTATATACAATTGTTTTTGGCTGGAGATCTACTATATACTTATACAGTGAAACATCATTGTAATGCATAGATTTGTGTGGGAAGAGATGTAATTAGGTGTGAAAATCCGACGAAACAAATCAGAAATAGAGTTTTTCAAAATTTCTGATTGATTTTTCTATCCGGTCCTATAATTTTGGGGTTGGAAATAAATTTCGAAGGGTAAGATTTCCGTATAATATTGGATGGTCCAATATTTAAATCATAACCATTGACTAATATAACAAAACACATGTCATTAGATTAATAACTTATTTACTTTTGTAAGTTTAAAACATGGAGTATGTGTAATAATATAATTGGTGTAGGATTATCCAATATTGGATGGAAGTATTTTCCAATTTCGAATTCAAAAATTTTGGTATGGACCTTTCAAAATTTTTGGTTCAGAAATTTTAGATTATTTTTTATTCAGAAATTGAAAATTTCAAAATTATATATCTTTTATTTTTCAAAAAAATCAATGATCCATTTTTATCATTTTTTCAGTAAAAGAACTAAATATTGATTTAAGATTTGGGGATTATTAGACTTGGGATTAAAGACTGTTCAGTTCTATCTGTGGTAGGACATCATGAAGAAAGACTCACAAAAACAATCAAGGTTATGTACTAGTAGGGATATCAATGGGGCGGGTTTGGGGCGGGTTTACCTATCCCCGCATCCCGCCCCAAAAAAAATAGAAGCCCCATGCCCTGCCCCGCCCCCGTGTTGTTCTTCCCCACACCCCGCCCCGCCCTGCTCTTTTATTCGCCGCGGGGTGTGGGTTCTACCCACGGATTTTAATTTGATCGTTCAAATTTTTTTATTACTACAAATTTTATTATTTTTAAACTCTTAAATATTCCATTCTTCAGAATTTTCATTTGTATTTTGATTTTTAAACAAATTCTTCCCTTGGAGTTGCACTTTGATTTGAATAATTTAAACTTTGTGTGTTATAATAGACGCACACAAACTTTGATTTGAATAATTATTGAAATTAAAATATATATTATAAATGAAATATATTAATTATATATTATATACATGCGGGGAGGGTTTGCAGGGTGGGGAATACTTATCCCCACAACCCGCCCCGTCTCGTGCGGGTTTTGAAAATTCATCCCCACAACCCGCTCCAAACCCCACTTAGTACCTTAAAACCCGCCCCTATGTACTAGTGAGTATAAATTTATAAATGTAAAATCGGAAAAAAAGAAATATAAATCGGAAACAAAAACGGGCCAGAAATA
This sequence comes from Nemophila menziesii, assembly GCA_029959085.1. NCBI lineage: Eukaryota > Viridiplantae > Streptophyta > Magnoliopsida > Boraginales > Hydrophyllaceae > Nemophila > Nemophila menziesii. Next base: position 856,819 of record JARWIR010000012.1, on the reverse strand, counting down.
GAAAATTTTGGAAATATATATGTAGTTCCGAATTCAAACTTTGAAAAAATCGGAAATCGAAACACTAAAAATCTGTTCTGAACACCGAATTTTTGGATAAAAATCAGAATTTTCGAATTCGATTTCCACCCTGGACGGTTCAAACCGTGTAATGTAGGAAAATTATTTCATCAGATTAGATAAACGATGGTCTTATATAATTTCTGTAATCCTGTAATGTAATGCCATTTCAAAGTATTATGAAGTACTGGAAATTTTAAGTGCCGATCTTATATCGAAATAGGAATTCGCTTAAAAAAACATAACTTTGCTGCGCATAAAAAAGTAACAATAAATTCAATTTTTGGCTTCTTGAAGAAAAGCAAGCAAAACAAATCCCCCTCAGACTGCCCTGCTCCCAAAATGTAGTTCATAATAAATTGCTGACGGGGAACAACTAACTTATGATGCTGCCTGGTTTTTTTCATCTTTTTCGCAAACAAAGTATCCTTTTTCCTAGATATGAATTTTACTGATTTGATCCCTATCCTATATATTTTTCCAACTTTTATTTCATTTACCACATTTTTGCTGGCTAAATCTTGCTTCCTATACTTTATTCATTCTTATGGCCTGGTTACAACTCTAGGTTGAACGATGATCGGGTATCGCTTCTGCGTGCGAGTTGTGGGGAAGAAAACCAACTTGTCTTGTTCAGCAGGGACCCAACTGTTAATACAAAAAATTAATAAATGTGTTCATTTTAAAGGTAATAATCATAGACTAGTTAGTGAATGTTAGATCGTACGTGAAACGGGTGACAATGTGGTGAAGGAAAACGGAAAGCATAACCCTAGCAAGCTCAGCTCCTGGACAACGCCTCGGCCCTCCACCGAACGGGGTACTACACGCATTCACGGATGGATTTGTCTGTTTATTGCATAAAACATGGAGTTAGTATTAGACATGAATCCAGGGATATGATAGCATTAGAGGAATAAAAAAATGACCTGCCATCTCCATGGATTAAATGTTCGCGCATCTTTGAAGTGTTGGTGATCTAAATGTACTCCTCGAAAAGAAGCAAAAATCTGCCAACCTTTAGGAATTGTGTAACCTGGAGGTAACAACAGTTTAATACATTTACTAGTATCCTATCTTTATTAATAGAAGTGAAATTTCTTTTCAAATTCTCACCTTTTATTTCGACATCAGCCATAGTTCGCCTAAACACCCCACTTATAATGTTAGCAACTCGCAGAGTTTCGTTTACCACCTGGGCAATCATGTATAATACATTTAGTTGTATTATTGGAGCATAAAAGAAATATAATGCATAGAGATAATTTTGTAAGCTTACACATTGAGTAAAAGGCATGGACTTGTAATCTTCCCATTGCAGAGTCTCATCTTCTCCTTTCCTTGCTCTGATCTCATCATGCTCAGACTGCCAAATCAATGGAACATGTCCGTTAAGGTGAAACTCCAAACACAAATAAAAAAATATGGAACCCAGTATCAAAATTATCCAAATATATACAGGTGCCATTGTAACGAGTCATTAACAGCAAAGCTCACACGAAGCAATCTATTTTTAATATTGCTAAATTATAGATTAAATATAACATTTAATTTAGTAGTGCAACTATCCATATACTCCAGATGTTTATGTGAACACTCACAGAAGTATAATGCGGTTTCGAGACATAGACGGTTGATCGTGCTTCGCGTTAAAGCGGGATTACAATGGGTCGAGACGAGATTAAGTGGTATTTAACTATTTAAGTCTGAAACTTGATGAGATTAATTTAACAATTCAAAATCTAGAGTTTACTATTGATCATTGATCTCATATATAATATTTATTTAACTTTCCATATATATTAAAAAATACAATTATTACACTGAGTAATGAATCTAAAATATCATTATTAAAATATTACTCATGTAGATGATAAATGGTATAATCGTAAAATAGAGTAAAAAATACTCACTAAAAAAATAGCATGATTGGGCTATTTACAATCTAGGGTGAAGATATTTTAGTACTAGTTTTTCAACCTTACTTATACTAAAATATCTTAAATATATATTAAAAATGTAAATTTAATAATTTTAATAAAAGTATTAGTCTGAAAATTTAGGAAAAAATATTTTTAATATTAAAAAAATAATAATTTTGAAATATTAGTTATAATAAGTGAACATTATTCTAGTAGAAATGAAAAAATATTAAACTTTGAAAATTATTTAATTTCTACTACTATCTTATCTACTATTAAAAATTATTTTTAATAGTATTGCTTTTGTTTACGTAATATATTACTGGGTGTGTCGTGTCCTTTTATTTTTCCTTTCATCCAAATTTTAACATGCTTTTGTCTATTTTAATATAATAATGAATACTAAATTACTAATGGGGGAATTATAAAGTAAGGCCCCAAAAACATAGTTTTAATAAAATAAGGCCCCAAAAACATAGTTTTAATAAAATAAGGCCTAGCTCTAATTGTCTAGTTGAAACCCAATTAAAGAAGAGAAAAACCCCAAAAAACCCTTCTAGTTCCTTCATATTCACGGTGGTATCTTATATACCCAAAACAAAAACCCAAGTAGGGTTTTTATTTTCAGAACCCAATCCCTTTCACTGATCTCTCTCCTCCCTCCCTCTTTGCCGCAGCACCATTCCCACCTCACCCCACACCATGGCCACCCCACCACCCTCTTCGCCTTCCCACCGAAGCCACCTTGCGAAGCCCCCTCGATGCCCTTCTTATCTGCGAAGCCACCCTGCAAAGCTCCGATACACCACCACCATCAAACCTGCGAAGCTCCAGCACCCCCACCGTCTTCTCTGCGAAGCCAGCCACTCCCACCTTCTTCCCGAACCCACCCCATGACTGCCGCGCAAGACAACCACCGCCAAGGATCTAGCCTTCCACCTTCGCTGCGCTGCTGTACACGAGCACCACCATCGCTGCAGATCTTGGAGCTGTCCATTGCTGTCGCAGCAGATCTGGAGAAGAAGAAGACCAGAGCTTCGCACCACCACCGCTGCAGATCTCGCCATTGCAGATCTCCTTCTAGTGCTGCAGAGCTCCGTCATCACCACCACGATGACTCATCCCAAGACAGCACCACCCTGCTGCTGTAACACCGACACCAACACTCACCTTCTTCACCCCTCCACCAAGACAGCGCCACCAACCCATCGTGACCCTCCTTCTAGCTGGCCAGCTTGTACCAGCACCCCTGCTACTGTTACACCACCTCAGCAACGATGCAGCTCCACCACCACGCCGTGAACCTCCACACAGCTGTGAATGCGAAGCCACCATCATCTCTTTCCAACGAGCCTCCCAACATCTGCAACCTTCCACCACCACCCAGATCTCACCTCCACAGATCTGCAACCTCCCACCACCACCCAGATCTCACCACCACATATCTCCATCTCCTCCATTCTTGGCGAGCTCCGTCCAGACCTGGAGAAAACAGTCATTCCTAGATCTGCAGAAAACCTTTGTCTCTTTTTTTTTTCAAAAAAAACATGATTTTGCAAAGATAGATGTCCAATTTCTGTGTCCAGCCCATTCCAACGTGTATCCAATTTTTTTTACACAAACAATATGGTCCAGCCCAATGTGGCTGATCCTTGTACGTTTTTTACACACACAACATGGTCCAGCCCAATGTGGGCTAAGCCTCCATTTTTACACAGCCAAAATGGTCCAGCCATTATATACTAGTTTTTACTTTGTATACTGTCATTTTATTGTGTCTATTACATATGGCTATACATTATGGTCTAGACATTATGGTGTAGACATTGGTGAACCCTAGCTAATGAGTTTGTAATAGATTTGTTTCTCGGTAGTTTGACACTTATAAAAACGGACAAAAAACGTATTCCATATCTCTTGACATGGACAAAACTTTGACATGGACAAAACCTTGACATGGACAAACCCTGAAAAGTATGTGGACAAAACCTTGACACAAACACACCTAAAAACGTTAAAAACGTATATGTCTGTACGAATAGGTACGTACCTCTTTGAATGTACCGGAAAAAAATATCAAGTAGTAAAAGTTCAGAAAAAAAAATTAATAAAAAAACGAAAAAGAAATAAAAAAAATTAAAAAGGGTAAGAAAGTAAAACACCTAACCAAAATTTTGAGTTAGGCCTTAAAAAATAGTATTTTGCAACTAGGCCTTAAAATCTTAAGAAGTGTCAATTGGAGCTTCAATTTGTAGTTTCCTCATTACTAATGTATAGGGGTGGAATTGGAACGGAAATTTCCGATTTCCGACCGATTCCGATCCGAAAATTCCGTATTTGGAATTGTTTTTTTACCTTCCGATTTCCGAATTTCCGAATTCCGATTTTTCCGACATTTTTTGGATTGGAATTGGAATTACATATTGAAAATTTGGAATTTCCGAAATCCGATCCGATTTCTATTTCCGGTTTTTTTCCGGTTTTTTCCAATTATTTTTCCGAATATTTTCCTAAATAATATTTATATTTTGAAATATTTATATATATTAATATATAATATATAAATATAATATATATATATGTAAATTTTAAAATAGATAACTGTAACCCTATGTAAACCTAAACCCCAAGTTTTTTTGGGCCCATACAAAAAACTCTATCGGCGGCGACCCCTTCTTATATAAGACACATATTATCACACACAATGACGCCATCATCATTCCACGCCATCAGCATTCCACTCCATCAGCAGAAAAGGTAAGGGTGCCACTAGTGATATGGACTAAAAGCAAACCTTGTCTTTTCACTTCTTCTTTTTTTCAAATCTTCTACCCGCTTGTACGAATTTAAAGTTTAAAGGGTGGAAAAGAGATTCACAGGTATGTTTTTAGGAATGTATTCTTGGAAGACATAACTGCTCTTACTGCTTCGATGTTCATGTATGCGAAATGTGGTGATTTGGGTAAATCTTGTAAAGTTTTCGTTTTAATAAAAAAGAAAGGATACAATTGTTTGGAATAAAATGATAGTTGCTAAATCAATGCATGGTAAAGGAGTTCAAGCCTTATCTTTTCACTTTTGCAAAAAATGATATTCTTTTTTATTTTTGTATCTTAAAAAAAAAATAAAAGAGAATTTCCGAAACTTCCGAAATTCCGAAAATTTCCGGGTGTTCCGAAATTGGAACGAAATTTTGAATTCCGATTTTTTTTGGATTGGAATTGGATCAGATTTTGCTCTTCCGAAAAAAAATTGGAAATTTCCGAACAATACATTTTCCGATCCGATCCGGCCGATTTCCACCCTACTAATGTAGCAAAACGGAACAAAGGCAGAAAACAAAAGGAAACAAATACTGAAAGCGGGTTAAATACTGAAAAAATTACTTAAATTTAAATTAGAAAATTAAATTTAAGCTTCCCGTGTTGGTTTGGCCAAACCAGGTTTTGGCCAAAAATCCATAATCAGACATATAATAGGTTCAAAGCAGGAGAATTAATCCGAACTGGGCAGGTCCAAACAAAGTAGGAGCGGACCTTAGTTTAGGCTGACCACAAACGAACAAAAAAACATAAGATAGGCGTCCATCCTTTTCACACCCCACGTCCACGAGAGTGCATAGAAATCAGAATTACACATTTCCCAAGAGAGACTCCTTTTTTAAACCGTAGGTCCGACTTAATACACATAGAGCAGGCTACATTCTCAGGTACAGGTACAGTAGTGAGTAATAAAGTAGGAGAGTATTGATTGATAAATGCCCCTAAAGATGCTACCCTATTGTCTATTCTACTCTTTTACCCAATCTTCCCCAACATATTAAATATCTCATCCCAGACTTTGTCCGCCCTTTCGATGTGGACATCCATCATTTCTCCACTTTGACTTTTATCACTTTTATTTTCTCCTACTTTTTGACCAAGCCCTTCAATCTTTTCTTCAACACAAGTAATGGCACATTTTAATTTTAGTAGAAAAAGGGAATTTCTTATAAGTGACTCCAATTTTATTCAAGTTATCATCGTAAGAAGGATCTCTAAAAAGAAGTTTTTGATTTAGATTATTTTTTATTTGAAAACCTACCTGGAAAACAAATATAGATTTAAAATATTTGTTTAAAGTTCCTAGCGAAAAAATACAAATATAAATTTTATTGTAACTTTTCCTCATTGAGCTACATCTAGCGAGTAAGTCACAACTTCCAATACCTAAGAATAAATTGTTCTGTTAATGATAAAAGACGAATTTATAGTTTCAAGTAGACATCCATATCAATGTCCTTGATTGAAACTTTGAGACGTCTTTAAAGAAAGATAATTTATAAAGATGCTAAACCTCCAAGCTCCAATCCAAGTATACTTTCAATAAAATTTAAAATGAAAACTCCCAAGATCTTTTATCAGTGATAATGCTGTTTTCCTACTTAGTTACACTTGATATTATGACTTTCGAAATAATAACACATCATAAGTCTTTATATTATCTAGACTATATAGAAAAATAAAATTATAAAAAGTAACATAGCCTATCAAAAAAATTATAAAAATAAATATTTTTTATATTTGAGAAATCAAGTTAAAGTTTCTGAAAAAATTTGTAAAAATGTACAAGGTAATAATTGTATTTTTATAATGTCAATTATTTTTAGAAAAACTAGTAGAGGCCATGGGCTCCTTCTTTATGAGTGGCTTCATCTTGACCTTCTGTTTTGAGATATATAGATATTTTTGTCTCATTAGTAAAACATTCTAAAAATAATATATTTAACTTAAAAATTATATTTTTGAACTATTAACCCTGAAAATATTAAGGTAAAACTTTTATGTTATGTCGGATAATTTAATATTAACAAACACATGTTATTAGATAATTAAATAGTTATTATAACTAGGGATGTCAATGGGGGGGGGGGGGGTTTGGGGCGGGTTTACCTATCTCCGCACCTCGCCCCACGAAAAAATAGAAGCCCCACGCCCCGCCCCCGCGTTGTTCTTCCCCACACCCCGCCTCGTCCCACTCATTTATTCCCCGCGGGTTTCAAATTGATTGTTCAAATTTTTTTTGTTACTACAAATTTTATTATTTTTAAACTCTTAAATATTCCATTCTTCAGAATTTGTATTTTGATTTTTAAACAAATTCTGCCCTTTAAGTTGCACTTTGATTTGAACAATTTAAACTTTGTGTGTTGTAATAGACGCACACAAATTTTGATTTGAATAATTATTGAAATTAAAATATACATTATAAATGAAATATATTAATTATATATTATATACATGTGGAGAGGGTTTGAGGGGTGGGGAATACTTATCCCCACAACCCGCCCCGTCTCGTGCGGGTTTTGAAAATCCATCCACACAACCCGTCCCAAGCCCCATTTAGTATCTTAAAACCCGCCCCGTTTAAAGTGAGGTGGGACGGGTACCCGCAAACCCGCGCCCCATTGACATCCCTAATTATAACTAGTTTTTACATCATTTAAATATAACGTATGTGTTATAATTTAATTAGGTTAGATCATCCAATATGATGAAATATTTTCCTAATATTATTAGGCTTACCTAATAATGGAATTTGCTTTATCTAAATGGGTATCTTTAGAACACTTGAGACTTAAGAGTGAACAACAAGTGCACGTGTGGAGGAAAAAGTCATACATAGTAGGACTTGATCTTTTGTTTCAGTCGGGACACATGGAATCTACACAATTCCTTTTACTCTTGAGAAGAATTGCACGGCTCTACTGTGTCGGCCACCACTCTTCTCATAATTATTATGTTTACAGAGACAGAGAGCTAGTTATAAAGGGGAACAAATTAAGTAAATTCTATTAATTTGCACAACTATATATTTTTTTTTCTCGACAAATTGTGGTAAAGAATAATTGGGCACGGTACGTTCTGAAGCTAAAAAAAAAAAAAAAAAAAATTTCCTCCCTTGGTTAGCAATTGAACTTTTGGAAGAAACGTCAAAAAAAAAGAGAAAAAAACCTTTGGAAGAAAAAAAAAAGGGTTAGCAAACCTTCTTAGTTACTCTTTCAATTTACGGTTGTGATCCTTTTAAAATTAATTTGTAGAACTATCCAGGATTTATAATTAAGGTAGAATAATATCATCCAAAATAAATAAAATTTTATATAAGGTGTTTTATTTTTTAATAAAGAGTATTATTTTAAAGGTTAATGCCAAATAGGCACCTACACTTTACTCTCTTGCCCATAAAAGACCGTCTTTTTTAAAGAACAATGAGTTATGGGAAGCTTCACATAACTCAAACGACTCTTTTTATGAAAAAAAAAAAAATATATATATATGGTCTTTTATGGAGAAAAAAATTGATAGTTGAGGTAAGAAAGAATTTATTCTAACTTGATATTTTTTGGACAATAATCCTTATTTTTTTAATTGACATAAATGATAAATCTTGTTATCCTCAAATTTGAAAAATGAATAGAAACCCAGATAAATTCATAATACACCACGGGTTGGGTGGTTGCAGCCCACTCCACACACCCCTACATCCCATTTGGCATAGATCTCATATTAAATCAATACCTCAGTGATCATGTTCAAATCTTCGGTTAAAGTTAAATATAAATATATATATTATTAACCACTTGAGATAAAATTCAAAAGAAAAACTTGATTGATAAAAAAAAAATTAAAAAATAAGTTAACTGTTGTTGTTAGTTGTAACATATATCATAATCTAAAGTTTATAATCTTAAGGAAACAATAAAAGAAACACGTATCAACACATGATATCGTTTAATTGTGATCCTCATGATTTTGATTGGATGAGAATTTAGATAAGAAGATGCAACCATGTTTGTTTGTGATAGTGACATGGTTCCACCAACAGACCCATTTTTTTTCATCAATATATTATCATTATTATTTTAATGGAAAAAAACAAAAGAAATGTAAGGGTAAGGGACCAACTCTATTATTTAGATTATAAATCTAAAATCTGAATATGTATTACGAGATATTATAAAAAATAGGAGTATATTTGAAAGGAGTGATGAGTCCAAAATATAGGTACATACATACCTTAAGGTGATCCAAAGCTAGTGGTGTTTCGGTGAGAAATTTGACAGCAAGAGTCATTATAGTAGAAGTTGTTTCATAACCGGCCACCAATAAAGAAAGCAAGAAATCCACTATTTCTTCATCGGAGAAACCATCTCCACCACGGTCTTCCTCCAATAAAGCTTCCAACATGTCTTTCTCTCTATCTCCTCCTTCACTTGCTTTTGTTTTTCTTCTCCCCTTCACCACCAACGTTAACTCCTCTGCCACCTTTGTTCTAGCCTTTTCATATACCACAAAATAAATGTCTTAGAAAAAAGAAATGATAAATTATATGTCACAATTCTTATTTAAAAATCCAGTTACGTACAAAATATAATATGATTGAATTTATTCTTATATGTAAAGAAAATATTAAGATTCCTTCTAATATATCAATTATACAAAATTTGATTTTTGATTTTTAATACTAATGAATTGTACTCCTAATAAATTATTGAAACAACTCTCAATTATACAATCTTGACATCTTGAATCATAAGTTAAAATTACATTAGTAAAATGACAAATAAGGAACCATGACACATATTTTTGTATTAATTTTACTTTACAAAATATTGAGAGAAAAAAAAACACTAGATAATAGATATTTAGCAAAAGGGACCCTGCATATATATATATATATATATATATATATATATATATATATGAATGCATTTCTTTAGACAAAAACCATATCCAATTTTGCTATTATGATTAATAATTTCTTAAAATTTAAGAGAATGAATCAAATAAATAAAAAATAAGAAGAAATGGATGTTATGTTTACTTGGATAGCTCTTCGATATGTGGGGGAGATGGGCAAAGGAATGGAGAAAAAGCCTTCGATGACAAGCATGTATTCTTTCATCAGATTCTGAGTCCACTCACATGGATCAAAACTCATTAGCTGCTTCACTGTTAACTCAAACGTAATCTGCAAACAATAATCACTCTTTTAATCTTTAACTTTAAGACTATTGATATTGATAGAACCTTCGAAGATATCCTGATATATATTAATTATATTAAAAAAAACAAAAACAAAAAACAAAGCATCATGAGCAAAAAGGTAAAAAGAATAAAGTTATTACTCCATAGACATGCACATGCTGATTTATGCTTCTAAAGTTCTTTAATTCTTTTCTTTTGTTCCCCTTTTAATATTGTTTTATTTTCTTTTTGCCCCCTTACATTTTCTGTTAACTTAAACCCCAACATTAGTTTCATACCACCCACTAACCATGGAAATCTGACTCATCCCATTTTTATTCCTTTGGTATCACTTCTGATCAAACTCATGTACAATGTATTATTATAATGGCGTTAGATTGCTGTTTATACTTAAGGACCCGTTACTAAATTAATATTAAAAGATTTGATTCATAAACATATATACATAGAATAACGAGGAATAAATGTCAGATTAATATTATATATCTTTTTCCTAATTTAGAAAAACTCTTTCCTATTCTGATCAAAGTTTATAAAATAAATATTTTTTTGGATCAACAAAATTAAATATTTGAATGAATGTTTCTAGAAAGAAAAAAAAAATATAATTACTGAGGTCTTAAAATGGGTTTATTATGCGCTAATTAATGCAATGATTTATATATAGGGTTGATCATCATTTAATAACTCGGCCGGTTCAATACCGAGTCAATCCACAAACATTTTTTTTTTCACGTACCTTCTTAGCTTCCTCCAGGAGGACAACACGACCAGTCCAAGAATCCATATTCAAACGGACCAGCCGGTCTATATCAAACAACAAATGATCTTTAATGATTGAAGAGTTACCAAAACTCATAGTAAGTGAATGCATTCTCTTATGAAGAGTTCCCCTCATGAGCAACAATGAATGTTTTCCAAGCAAATTTGATATCGAACCGGGATAACTTGACTCAAATAACCGGCCTTCATTTTGTAAAATGAACCGGTTTGTTTCTTGATCAGCTGAGAAAATAGTAGGCTCACCAAAGATATGGGTAGTGAAAACTGAACCGTATTTTGATACCCTTTGATCAATAAACGGTTCAGGGTTCTCAGTTTTATAAGCTGAGATGAGCTGAAGAGATTCGCCGATAAATGGTAATCCGAGATTTCCCGGGGGAAGGTGGTGCTTGCGGCGGGTCAGGTGGGAACTGGTGGTGCGGAGGAGGAAGAAAGTGACGGTAGAAACTAATATTGAAGAGAAAATATAGAGAGGAATAACAAACAAGTCCATAACTTGATCACTATGAAGAGTTAGGGTGTCTGCGAGAGGGAGATATATTAGAGGGTGAGTGCGTTGATGAGTTAAGGAAGAAAAGTGGATCGGGTCTAGAAAATAAAAATTACTATATCACGTTATTTAAAAAAGAAATTGGATATTTTTATTTATTAAATATGTCCCAATTAAAAAAAAATATCTTTCTTAATTAACAATTTCGATCTTATGTTTTGAAAAAGTTGATCCGGGATAGGTAGTCGGGGGAAAGGATAACGAATGAACATGGTTTGATTTGAGAAAGAGCATTAATTATGCACATGGGTGTCTGAAAAGAACTCTAGAGTAGAGGATGTGATAGAAACCAAAGTATGAAAAGATATTACTCTATTTTTCTCCTTTTTTATTTAATTATTTTTAATGAGTATTGCAAGAATATTTCCAATCAATCCGTCTTAATTAAGAAATTTAATTTCAATCAACAAAATTAAGAACGTTATTAAGGATAAAAACCAAAGTAAATGAAAAGATATATTTTTTTATATGTATCACCTTTTTTTGATTGATTCCTGTATCACTTTATGTGTGTTACATTAATTAAAAAAGAAAAAAATGTAATTAGGAAAAAAAAACATAATAATTGAATTTTAAAACTTCCACACATAGAAGGCGATATAAACATAAACAAAAAATAAATAACAAACAAATAAATGAACTCAAAAGGAATCTCGAACTATGCGGTAAAGGCTTGTCAGGATATTTTAGCTTCTAAGGTACATTACGAGCTAGTTTAGAACTATCGAGAAACTAACAGTTGCGCGAATTAGATGGCTAAATTTGGTGCGGCACGTACAGAAGGACCAATTTCATATAGAGATCCACTGATGGCTTATGACGCCTATTAGCTAAAGACTGTTATGGTTGGGCAGTACCTAGATTATGCGTAATTAATCAATAAATTGTAAAGAAGTTCTATTTCCTGATCTTTAAACTTCATTTATATAAAAAAGACAAATATCATTATTCTTCATTTAATTATTTTTAAGAGTATGGAAGAGTATTTCAAACCAATCCATCTTAATTAAGTAATTTAATTTTGACCAATAAAAAATAGATTTTTTTAAGGATAGAAACCAAAGTAAATTAAGATAAATATTTCTTCTTCTTTTTTATCTAATTATTTTTATAGAGTATGGAAGAACATTTTCAGTCAACCTATTTTAATTAAGATATTTAATTTCGATCAAAATTAAGGAATTTATTAAGCATTTAGAGATAGAAACTTATGTAAATGAAAAGATATTCTCTTTCTTCCTTTTTATTTAAGAGTAATGATTTCTTACTAAATATTGTAATAATTAGATTAGTATCCTTGTCAAAAAAAATTAAGAGTAATGATATATATTACTCTTTTATCCCTTCACTCCTTCACTATTTATATGAAGTATATGTAAAATTAAATAAAAAAGAAAAACTCATTTAAAAAAGAAAAACATCATAATTGATTTTTAAAATCTCTATATAGACTTTACATAAAAGGTGAAGGGGTGATATATAGCATTGCTTTTTATTTAATTATTTTTAATGAGTATGCAAGAATATTTCCAATCAATCTATTTTAATTAAAAAACAAATCGACCAAAAAAATTAAGAAAATTATTGAGTATTTATTTTTTGAGAAATTCTCATAAGTTTATTTTTTTGTTCAAATAGAAATTCTCATAAGTGGAATAGTCTATTTCAGACCTCCAAACAATAGAATTCTTCTCTCTCTCTCAACACTATGCAGACAAAACTTTAGTTATGAATTTCACTCTCCTATCTCTCTCAAAACACAAATTTTCCCAAACACTTAATCTAAACAAACACAACCTAACATACTCTTAAATTCATATTATTTGGAGTGTGATTCCAAGATTAAGTGGTTTGCCTTACCAAAATCAAACAAATTACTTTCAACTCACTTCATTACATGCACCCTCCTTACCCACCCTATACCTTTAAATCATCTTTATTCCCTCCCCTCCTTAGCTCTTTTCCTTCCGCTAATCTTCCTCCATTGCTTCAACCCTTGAAACGATGGATTTCTTCGCTGCTTCACATCCCTTAGCAAAAAACACAAACCTTGTTATTACACCTGTCACCAATACACAATACAAGCTATTAAATGAGCACAAACTCACGGCAAGAATCTTAGTAAAGGAGCAAATCAACCATGTCTTTATCAAAAATCACATTAACAAACACTAGTCACTAAAAAAACCAGTTGAAGTTGAAAAAACTAGAGAGAACACCTTTGTTATAAGGTTTGAATGTGAAGATGATATGAACAAGGTTTGTGAACAAAGGCCTTGGACTATACAAGGCAAACACTTTGCTATTAACCAATACAAGGCTATGGAAAAGAGTATTGTCAACTACACAACATTGTGGATCCAACTCTCAGGTATACCAGTCAATCTTCTATCTACTACCTGTCTAGGAGAGTTGCTTACCTATTTTGGAAAAGTTCATCAAATTATACTACCAAATACATTGGAAATTGATGAAATAACAGTTACTCGTGTCCAAGTGGATTGGGACTTAACAAGGCCTCTAATTCCGGGAATTAATTTTTGGGAAAATGAAAACAAACCAGCTTGGATCAAGTTTTGCTATGAAAACATAGGGCAGGTATGCTATGGTTGTGGAATCTTTGATCATCCTGAAAAAGGTTGCACAAATCCAAAATTAAACCCTTGATTAGGAAGTTGGATCAAACTATCGACAAGAGGTCCTTCACAAATATATATGTTAAGGGAGATTGTAGCTACCAGAAAACAAATTATTACCAATGAAGAAAAAAAGTAATTGGGAGGAGAAACGAGTTACCGAGCTATGAAACTGAGTCAACCCACAATCAGCAACAATACTAACGGAGAGGATAACGGTAAAGCTGATGCCGTCTGTAAGCCTAGCGGAGTTTTTGAATTTGGTAGGATTCAAGGTAGTGGCAAGGATGGTGAGAAAGGAAATGGTAGTGGTACGAGATCGGGTAAAGAGAAAGGAAAAGACAAAAAAAAGAGTACGGGTATGAAGGTGGAAGAGAGAAGGCTTTAAGAAATAAAATTTTAATAGAAAAAGAAATTAATTTGGCTCATGTGGCCCATGAAATGTCTATAAAGCTTAACAATAGCCCAGCCCAAAACAATGACCTCTTATTTGGGTCATTCACTGAAACCAACCCAAAGATCAAAAGCCCTAATGTTACTATCCATCAATTATCTAGCCCAAACTCATCTTCTTTAAACAAAACCCAAACCCACTTCCACTCTGAAAACATCTCAACCTCTTCGTCTCACCAAAACACATCTCCCTCTCAGAAATCCCCAATTCGATCTAACCCTAACCCTCAAGCTAAACCACCAAACATCCCTCAATTTAGAAATACACTGAATTTCGATAAGAAACGAAGGAGATATGACCAAATCAATATGCAAAGGTTATCATGTCCTACAATTTAGAAAAATGAATTTTAGTAAGATTTGGACTCCTTGACTTGGGGAACACTCTGGGTTTCGACCTAATGCATAAATATATATATATATATCCACTTTTACGTTAAGAAAACCATCCTTGGTCATTATCTAATCATCTAAAGAGTAAGAGGAAGCCTAGATCAAGAAAGAAGATAGAAGAAGAAGCTTGGAAGCTGTTCATGCAATTCCAACCCTTCCCATTTATAATTGTTTGTCTTTATTTCTTTCTTATTAAGGCGTCGTTTTTTTTAAGTAATAAGTGCTGAATGCCGAATAAAAAGCTGAATAGAACTTATATTGTTAAGAGGCAGTGCCTGAATGATTCAGACTTAGTTTAAAATCTTAATGAAACAGGCCAATTAAGAGCTATCCAGATCTGAATTGGTCAGGAAAAACAAACAATATGATTGATCTAGTGTCTTAATGAACCAGATTCAGATCTCATTAAGTGCAAACAAACACCCCCTAACTACTTCTATTTAGCTCGAGATTAATATATGAGTATGAACCCTAGACTTGTTTTATCTTTTATTTAATTTGGGATTTATATTTAATTGAAATTGGTACTAATAGCTATGTATTATACGCTTTGAATTAATGTTCGTAGTTCTTGCGGTGTACAATGTATAGAATTACCCCATTAGTAATTGGGTTGACACCCTGATGTGGGATTCAATTATAGAAACACCACATAATCGTCTAGTGTACCTCCTGACGGGCTTGCCTAACTAGATAGTCAATAGGGTTTAATTTAACCATCGATCATTGCGCCGGGTCCCCTTACCCAAGTCCTCTGGTAGTGTAGATGTTGCTTCCTAAGTCCACCCTGACGGGGGTTAGGAGGAATTTAGAATCTTAGCTATTGCGTATCTATCACACAATTCTCCCTTAGATAATAAACATAGAACAAGGCTAGTAAGTATTACTTGCTAGTTCTCGAGCTAAACTCTCATAAGCTACTCTATCATATTTTATTTGCTTGTCTTTAATTTTAGGTCTTAGTTTTAACTGTTTTCGAGTTATAAAAACCCAATAATATTTTAGTGTCTTTGCATATTATTTTATCAACTATTTCTAGTCCACTTAGTAATAGCACAATTTACAAACTTACTTTCGTAGTCCCCGAGACCAATATCTGTTTTACTTACTTATTACTTGTAAACGATATGTTCACTTGCGGAGAGTTTATCGTAGTGGTATAAGGTGTTTGTTCTTTCATTTATATCATTATTCTATCACACCATGGCCACCGCCACCGGCTAATGCAAATTCACCAACTCACCCTTATGAATAAAAAACATTAAATTAGTAGCATAGGGGACTAATAAATAGCAAAACTTCAAGCAACTCGCTCATAATTTATTCCATCTTTTCGTTAATTGTTTATTTTATTTTATTTTATTTTATTTTAGTTCATAATCTTATTTAGTTAATTCTTAGTCTTTAATTATTGAAAAACAAATAAATATGTTGCTTTACATTTTTTCCATTTCATTTCATATTGCAAACTTCATATTTTTACACTATTGAAGCATATTATCTATAGTGATAGTCTATGTGGAGACGATAATCCCTACTATTTATCTTTATTTCTTGTCAACTAACCATAACTTGCGGGGAGTAGATTCTGAGGTGTAGGTGTGTGTCATCACACTCTAGGACACGACAAGTTTTTGGCGTCGCTGTCGCGGATTATATTGTTAGACTTTCGTGTTTTTATTTCATTGTAGAAGAGTCTAGTTTGTTTTTTGTTTTATCTTGTCTTCTTGTTTTTATCTCTTTATATATTCACAGGTTTTGGTGTATGCTATTGAATCCCGAGAAGTTTCTTTGAGACTAAAGAAAGAGAGAAAGAGCAAGAAAAGCGCAACTAGTAATGGAAAATATTGACCCACCACCTGGTTTTGGGGTCAATGAGAATTATGTGGATGCAATAGTTAGAAATGACACACATTTGAGTCCACACAACAATAATCCACAAGAAATTAATTAGAATGGAGGCCAACCACCAAATGGTCTGAACAATCAAGTACAAGGTATTCTGAGTCTAGGAATTCTGTTTTGTGTTCAACGTTTGGGATTCACCCTCTAGATATTCAAGCCACGCGGTTTAAGCCTGATATGGGTATGTTGAATCAATTCCTTAACTATGGGATTTATAGTGGAACCGTCCACCAAGATCTTGCATGAGCTATTCAGAAGTTCATGCATATTTGTGACGACTACATTACCCAAACACGCGCCTAAGCAAGCCTCAAACATGTTTGGCACAAAAGTGTTGTGGCCCAATAACACTCCACCACGTGACTTTATCTGAATGATAGTAGGTATCTTTCACAAGTATTTAAACCATGGAAATCGAATGAATTTTGACTCATATACCTAATAACATCAACCTCTAGGCATCAGTTACACATGATCCACAAATCGAGGGATGCTAATATTTTGTAGTTGCTTATTATTAGCTTGTAACATACATGTATCACCCGAATATCCTCAACACAATATATATATATATATATATATATATATATTCATCGATATTCACCCTTGCGAGCTAATTGATTTCCCCTACGCACAATACAAAGTATGTTCTTTTGCTTTCTCTCTTAGGTCAATCTTGAGGGGATCCTTTCATAATTCTACTATTGTCTTGATCGTTAGAGTGGCCCTTGCTCCTAGATTCTAATGTTTATGTTTCATTTTACAAGTTAAACATAAGATTACTGTGAGAGTTTTGAACCATTCAAATGAGACCTTACTCGAATGTATTTGGATATTATGTGTACAACCAAAAATTAACTCTATCACTAACTATTTACATCTAATGGCAAAACTGTGCGTATTTTTACGGAGGCCTCCTTCCACCCCCCCCCCCCCCCACCACCACCACCACCACCACCACCTCTCCCCCTTCCCTTACACACAACAAACACAATAAATATAAACCTCATTTAAAAAGCAAGATTAATTGTATGTCGTTCAAGGTTTTGGTAGTCGTATATGTATCTTGTATCATATAAGGACCTATAGTGCAATTAATTTAAAGATATAACTTATTCTTCATAAGAGAGGGACCTATATAGTGCATTTAATGATTGTTTTTATTTTGCATTTAATTATTGCAAAATAAAGGGACCTTAATGTATTTTTTGAAAAAAATTAACTTATAATGCAATTAAATGAAAAAATGCAGTTAAATGAAAAAGAATCAGGACCCCAAAATAATATTCTTGTTGCATCCCAATTAAATAGTTGGGCAAACTTTGTATTGCCTCTCGTTCTAATATGTATATGCAAGCAAGTACCCTCTCTTATTTACATCCCAATCTTTTTCTTTTTTTTTTCCAAAATTTACAATTGGAATATCCGTTGTTGGAGGAAGAACAATTCAATCAGAATAAGCTGTTAATACATCCCAATCGAATATGTGTATGCAAGCGAGAACCATCTCTTTCCCTGCCTCTAGTTCGAATAAGTATATGCAAGAACGATTGTAAATCTAAGAAAGTATTTATTTATGTTTTTCAACAATTATTTCAAGATATTTGTTTAGTTTATAGCATTTATGTAAAAGTTAATGTATTTTATTTTATAATTCGACGTGCGTAACAAAGCTTACAATAGACATTTATTTCTATAGATAATTCTCTTTAAATCAATATTCGGTCCCTATCTCATAGACAGGCGTAGGGCTTTTTTAAATTTTGTGGTCCTTAATTAATTTTTACCGGCACCATATCAATTATATGTATTGGTCTGTTACTATATCTTAGATGTTCTTAAGACGTCTCGTGGTCCATTTCCATCGACGGGATGTACTCATATATATAACATGCTTCTTGTACCATAACATGCTCCGCTTTTTATCTTAATCATCACTGCATTTCCTTAATGATCATTATCTTTTCTTTTTTCATACGTTGGATGGTTAAAAGCTGTAGTTAATAAATATTATACTATACACTCTTGTAAAAATTACAAACCTACAAGTAATGCAACCACTTTTATTTCGTGTAACACTTTTCCATAAATAACCTGGAGGATCTTTGACTTTACACTTTCACCTAATTTAGCATCTTTCCTAGTCACTAAGGTGAATAAAGTTATAGATGGAGAAACATGGGCATTAATAATGGCATTGAGGTCAAGCAAGGACCTCATTAATCAGAGAGTTTAATTCTACTTTGACAACCTTGAATTAATTCAAGGAATTTTGGGTAAGATCGGGCTCCATTAGGAGTCTTAAACCTATTCTTTCGAAAGTTAGAAAATGGTTAGGTCAAGAATCCTAATGGAACGTTACTCACATTGATCGGAGATATAATTCTACTGTAGATGCTTTGGCTAAATGCATGAGAAGGAATTTGAACTTAACGGGTTGGAAGGATCATTCGCTAATTGCATCGAATATGTTTTTAGTTAATATGTATAATAGTGATAGGTAGATTTATGTGGGTCTTGTAGACAAAAATAAAATCCGCACATATATTAGCCTCCTAATATATATAATTTACCGTGAACTCTGGACGTTCACGTAGAATCTCAAAATACTCTCCTCCGACATGACAAACCTAATTCTTAGAGTTACCATCACCATTCACTATCGCATAGAACTCTTTTGAATCAGTCTCGATATACAAGTTTTTAATATCGCGACTCATCGTCTATTTCAACCAAAGATGTACCAAGACCTCCGAGTGGGAAAACGACTCCACCACACATGACTTTTCAAAGAATTTATTCTATCTTAATTCTTTTTATATCGTGAGTAATCATCAATAAAGGTTATAAAATATTTCTGACCATGCATATCCATGTCAGGACAACATATATCTGTATGTATGATTTCTAATAAATCTGAACTCCTATTGGCACCTTTCTTTGACTTGTTGGTATGCTTTCCCTTAATGCAATCCACACAAGTTTCAAAGTCGGTAAAATCTAGAGTACTAAATATTCCATCTTTTACCAACCCTTTGATTCTTTTAATAGAGATATGACCTAATCGTTGGTGTCATAGAGTCGAGGAATCCTAATTTATATTACACCTCTTTTTACCAATTTGGACATGAAAATTATTAGTAGTAGCATTATTTTGTAAAGCAATGCAATAAAGACCTTCAGACAAAATACTATTCCCAACACATTCAAATTTATTGAAAATACTAAAGAAATGTCTTTGTAAATGTAAAGGTATAACCCAAAGGTACAAGTTTGGAAACAGAAATCAATTTTCTAGAAAAACATGGAACATAAAAAGTCTTTTCTAATTTTAAAACATAACCACTACTTAAATATAAATAACATGTTCCAATGGCTTCCACATGTGAACCCATCTTATTTCCGGACAAGATGCATTGCTCACAGGCCACAGCCCACTGGTTTTCTTAGGTTTCGCATACCCTGTAAAGAGTTGGCAACATGGATTGAAGAACCAGAATCAATCCACCAGGTGTTAATATTAACATTAACACTATTAGATTCATAACAAACGAACGAGGTAGGATTGCCTTTATCCTGAAGTCATATATAGAATTTAGCACATGCCTTCTTCATGTGTCCATTCTTTTTACAGAAAAAACACTTAGCTTCTTTCTTAATATCAGTTTGAGGTGTTATTATTCCTTTCCCCTTCTGATTGTTCTTTATTGCCTTTTCCTTGAGTAGCCATCCTTGGACTTCCACCTTGTTCCATTAACAACCTTTCTTCTTCTTGAAACACATGGTCATGAGTTCATTAATTGACCAATTATATTAATGTGTGTTATAGGAGATTTTGAAAGGTCCATATTGATTTGGAAGGGTGTTCAAAATATAGTGCACAAGAAAACACTCGGAAACACTCAGAAATATAGAAAAGTGTTACAACTTTTCATTTGCATAAGATTAATAGAAAATCATTAAGATAAAATTAGTGAATGGATTAATGTAGGATCATGAAAAGCCAAAAATTATAAGTTTATTTTATTCATCAATTTAAAATAAAGATTAATAAAATAAAATAATATTTATATTAATAAAATAAAAAAATGACTTATATGCACTTCATTGACGGTTGAAGTACACTGGGTTGCACTTTTCCCATGTCGGTGGGAAATAAAAAATGTTTATGTTATTTTACATCCTATTTACTTATTAAAAGGATTATTACATGAAACTGTATATACGTGGTTCGGCCCCACACGTGCATCATCGTTATTCCTAGATCCGGTTCTGGCGGAGGTGTGGCGTAGTCTTTGGGGGTATTAAAAATAAAAATAAAATAAATTTTGACTATAAGAATATACAGGAGTTGGTTTGTGGAAAATCTAGAAAATTCTACACGTTATTTAGTGGTAGAAAAATGTATGTATTTAATTCTTGTTTCTCTTCCCATGTCTTTTGCTCATATTTATCTTAATGGTAGAAATTCAAATGCTTTGTAACTACTATAAATCAATGTCTTGGTCCTCCTTCCTTGATTTGTTGCGTGATTGATTGGTTTAACATTTTTAATCCCTTATGTTCTAATAAAAGCCAGACTTCCGCAATTCATTTGGCACACCAACTTCAACTCAATACAATATCTCTACTCTTTTGTCTAAGTTCTATGTTTTTTGAGCAAATACTATGCTAGTCACATCCTTGTTCTGTGAGTGCACATAGTTGAAAGAAGTAATAGTCAAAATTTGGAAAATGTTCGACGTTAAAACAGTGTAACATCTTGGTTATACCCAAAATTCGTTCTTGAGGCAGTGAAATTTTCCAATCCATTGCAATCACTTCTTAGTTAGTAAGTTTTATGTTTTTTTTGTTTTAATCTCGTTGTTGGCTTGTAAAATCTTTTTTTAGTTTTTATCGTTAGACTAAGATCTTTTTGTAACAATCAACACTTAGTCTAACCGATATATATTATTTCTAATCAAGTATACTTGCATGCAGCATTTGATCCCAACAAGAAGGAGCATGTCGATCCATTTAAACTCTTTATTTATATAATAGTATGTCTATTGCCAAGATTTAAATGTGTAACTTACAGTATCGACCTAAAAACACCCTCTTGATACCCAAACATGCACGTTTATGGGTTGATGTGAACATGTAGATTTCACGAGTTTCACGAATTTCAGAATACGGGGTATATATGTTTGAAATATTTCTGTTTAGACTCAACAATGACTAAACAATATATTAACCTCAAACATGATACGAATTTAAACTTTTGATTTTTTTAGGGAAAAAAATGAAATTTTTTAATCTTATTTATTTATATTTAACTTTTAACCCTAATTTTTATCAAATGAAATATACTATTAATCTCTTCCAACAAAAATTTCTAGATTTACCAATGTATACATTCAGGTAGCAGTTGGTATATCACAATCAGAATTTGATGCTCCCTTGCAAATTGCCAAGCAGGGTAAGGTCCAAAATTGACCAAAAACCGGACAAGACGCTTAAGGGTTGGCATGTGAAGCAGTACATTTTTCAGTACCACACAACTTTTTAATTGTATCTATCTTTATCTCTGTATGAACAAGCGTCGACGTCGTTATAATGCACGTGCACAACTTATTGCACGGTCCATTCGTGCGAAGCTGATGGTTGAAGCAGTGCTGCAGCAGTAGCAGAAGAAGAAAGTAACATCGGGAAGTGTTTCTTTCATGTCAGGAAGGTATGCACACACGTGTGCATCAGACCTCGTGTTTGTGAACTATGTTTTCAACATTTGACTTTTGATGCCGTATAGCCATGCAAATATAGAATATCGGCAATAAATTTTCGTGATTATCAGTATATATTTTTCGTCTCAGAGTAATTAACTGTTTCGATAGAAAAAAAAAGTAATTAACTGTCTGTAATGTTAGATTTTCACTGATAGAGATCACCAGCGAGAAGAGCGAAATACAACGGAACGTACCAATGTTATTGTCAAGAGTAAGGTTCATAATATTACTCCAAGCATAAGAAAAAGAACTACTAGAAGAAAAACTCAAATGCTAATTAGTTGATTTTTATATGCAGCGACAAGTTCAGAATTTTATATATGAGGATTGTGAGAAAAGATTTAGAAAAAATTGGAAGGAAAAGAGGAAGAGGTTTCGAAGCTTATTTTAATGATTTTTGAAAATTTTAAAAAAACCCGAACCCCACATGATATAAAATAGTCTCGTTCTTGTTTTATGTACGTAGAATTATCATGACGCAAGGAAGGAGGTGGAGGAGGTTTAATTAGAGATCGAGAAGATAATTGGATTGGAGGATTTTCGATGAAAGTTCAACATGAGTCTTCAATTATTGTAGAATTAAACTATGTGAAGGACTTAAAATGATTGAAGCAATGCGCTTGAGGGAAGTGGTTATTGAGGTGGATTCAAGAGAAGTTTTGAGATTATAAGTAGAGTTGAAAAAGATAAAGGACCTGTTGCTATTTGGGTTGAACAAATTTGTAAGATTATGGTAAGAAATAACTTATTCACACTTGGATGTATTTACCGCGAGACGAATTATTGTGTGGATTAGTTGGCTCATACTGGGTTATTACAAGTGGAGAGTTATTGCTTCCATACGGACCCGCGGGGATTTGGAAATTCCTTACGCGTGATCGGATGGGGTGGAAGACGCCCTGAGCTATCTTTAGTCCAGGCTTGTTAACTGATGTAATAGTCTAGTATTCCACGATTCTTCTAAGTCTTCTTGTAAAAAAAGAATTATCATGGAAGGTTTTGTTTATTCTCAATATACACGATAAGACTGTCTTAGGGAAAGTGCAATAGGTTACATGTATTGGACTATTTAATTTTAGTTTAATCTTCTTTTAAAAAAAATTAAACTATATAAAATATAAAGTGAGCTATAAAAAAATTATGATTAACCTATCCTCACACGACATAATAAACTTCTAATAAATAAAATTAAGAGTGAAGGAGTCTAATCATCCAATTTCAGAAGGAAAGTAAAGAGTCTAGTCTTCCGAGTTAGAATGGCGACCTACTAATTTATCGACCGACAAACATGACAGATGACTACATTTCCTATGAGTGAAATTGACACCGCGGATTCCCTCATAAAGGGCCTAAAATTTCATCTAGAGTTGGATAGATCATTTATACTGTAAACTATGTCCTGACAATTAGTGTGTTTAAATACCTCACGAAGGTTTTTAGCTCTTTCACAAGTTTACAAGCTTCTATGTTAGCATGAACTTCTTCTTTAAGGGTTGTTGCACACCGAGTATTTTTATAACAACTTTTAAATACGTACCTTCCTGCGACATAGGAATAATAAAAATGCTTGTAGGATAATTTTTATTAGTGATAGATGCGTAAAAAAAGATGATTTTTGTCCAGATCCAAAATACTTTTTGTATTTATATTGTCTCTGGTAAACCTACTATCTTGTGAATTATTATTATTTCGGTTACTACCGCAGATATCTTCCATTACTGAATTAACTTCATCCAAGATAATTGTGCTATTCCAAGCATGGTTTGCAAAGAACTCCTTTATCTGGGTTCCACGTAATCTAAATAATGATAAAGATATATGCAACAATAATTTTATCCTCTCATTCATTTTTGGAAAGTGCTTCACATATTTATATTATACAGTCATCCATCAAGTCTTCACTATCAATTTCGATTTTTACTTGTAAAACTGACTTAGCCCAAATTTCATGATTTTTATAGTATTTGAGAAACACATGGTTTTTTTTTCGTGGTTTCCGGTAATTGTGCACAAAACTTATTCTTGAACACTTTCTGTTAAACAAATTCTCTATGGGGGCCATAACTCCCTGACATTATTTTGAAATAAACCCTTGATTTTTGAGGGAATGGTAGCATGCCGAATAATCTTCCAAAGACTGAATTTGGTTCTCAAAAGATTCAAACCTAGATTGTAACTCTCCTCATCGTCTTTTTGAACAATTATATGATATTTGGTTTTGGTCGTATAAATACACAGAATAGAGAGAGGCGAGCCAATAAAGTCATTTGAGATGGTTTCATTAAGAAGGATTCTCAAAATACAGTTATCCATGTTTTCGTCAAAGGTATTTCACAATATCAACATCCCATTCACAATACATTGAGATAATCAACCCACTCACACATTTTAAGGGTCTCTCTTCTGTAATTTGAATAAGACTGTGGACTGGGACCCAAATATTATTCCAAATACTACTATAATTACCATTACTGGTTTGATTGATGCAACCCCATATAAGGACATCTCTACCAACAAGAATATTGGTCTACGCCTAAGACTTCATATCTTTTTTTGTTTCGCCTCTCAAAAGAAGATTTATGAAAATAGATACCCATGAGTATTTTAGAGATGACAAAAGTTGGGTTGTTCATAATCCTCCAAGCTTGACTAGCAAACAAAGAATTATTTATTTCTTAAAAATAAAAAAAACCTAGACCTCCATTACATTTAGTTGTGACAGTCTGATTCTACACCACCTAATAAATTATATTTTTCCTAGATTATTCCCACCAAGATCTTGCAAGAATATCATAAAGTTTCTTGCATTCGATTTTAGGTAATAATAAAAAAAATATGTTATAATCGGCGAGTGACTGAAGGACCGCTTTAACCAATACTTCTTTTCAACTTTCAGAGAGTAGGATCTCTTTCCATCCTTTAACCTTAGAAATAATTCTATTATATAACCATTGAATGATAACAGTCTTATAAAATACAAAGATTACACGAGCATTTATAGTGATTCGGTTTTCTTACATCCACTACCTAAGGTCACCTCCATAAGATTTTCAATATTCTCCACTAAGCTCTTTGATATCTCTTAAGGGTGAGATATAAACCGTTACAATGAGGTTTTTCTGCGCTTAACCACGACCAAAAATTTCTGAGACTTATAGTGGTTAAGTCACACCCCGATGATACTTTTAGTGGTTAAGTCACACCCTTTAGATCTTTACAAGGTTAAGTCTTAACCTATGAAACTCCTTCTTCTCTGATGTAGAGAAACAATAATACCCTAAGTGGTTGAATGATAAATATTACAACCAATTGTATGTGTCCTAGTGAGATAATATTACAAGATGATTGACTTGTAGGTCCGTCTCTAACTGATCGATGATCTGTGTTCCCCTTTCGTCGACCTTTTCCATTAATTGTCTTTGTATGGCTGAAGCTACTATTGTTGGAGGTTCGACCTCATTCTTCTGATGAAATACCTTGTAGCTCTTTAGGATTCTATTATTTGTGTCGTTCAGAAGTCCGAACTTACCTAATTTTTTTAATGGACTTTGATAGTTTGCTTAATGTTCAACCAGGGGGTCTGATAGGTTGATCTTCTGTTGACAAATCTTTTGGAACTCGTCAGTTGTCCATTGGTTTCCTCTATTTGAATATCCAAATTACTTCTTCTTCAATTTCATTTCTCATTATGAATTGTCTTCCAACAATTTATCAAAATCATTTTATCAAACATTTTTGTAGTATAGTTAGCTTATGTTGATTCTACTTCCCCTATTCGATAATGCACAAACATTATAAACTCTCATAATCTCTTAGGTCCATATAGAAAGGTAAACGAAGGTAGTTCGGGACAAGATTGGAAAAAAATGTACTAAAATTAGTGCAAATAAACAAATAACGAAAGGTAAATGACAGATAAGAAGGGGGAAACTCCAAGCTCCAATCTCGTAATAGAGTAGGAGGATGGAATACCTCTTCAAACATAGTATTAAGGCACATATCCTTATACGCCACCTATCAAGCTGAGACGACCAAAAAATAACAAAGCCATTTGAATACTACTCCTGGAAAGTATTGTCCAAGCAACTACAATAATAATTGGACTATCGATATAGACGAAATCTGTCTACTAAGAATTATCGAAGACGACATCTAGACAATGTAGTTTGTTGTTACGGGATGAAATAAATGTGAACGTCACACGAGGAGGTAAGCACATCTCCTGTCAAGTGTATTCAGGTTATGGGTATGTACCCATTTGAGTTGATGTGACATGGGTAAAAAACCATCGATACTAATGGGTAAAACCCCATCGCTATTCAGATAATACTCGAATATAAGTTAGGAAATGATCGTCACGTATGGTTTTACTGGTAACCGATGTAGTTTTATTCATGCTAGAAGACCAATACTCGATAGACCTGGTACGGGAAGAGATGGCTCAGACTAACATAGGGAAGCATGCAACACATTTGGACCCAAACGCCATGATAAGTTTAAAAAACTCGTTAGGTTATTATATACACAACATTTTAGGACAATATTAACTTGAATTGGTTCCATATAGATATATATGAACTATGGAATGCAGACGAAATCTGATAGTTTTTTGCGGAAGTTATTCAATGTGATACGCAATGAGTATAGTCTGATACTGATCCCCATTAAGACATTATCTAGACAACACACACTTTGGACCATGTTAATTTAGGATTCTGGAGAACATGTGTTCATACACTACAACCTAATATCGGAATCTAGACAATCATTCTTGAATGATAAGGCTAGCCAAAATGCCTAGAAGATTGCATCTGGCTTGTGAAAGTAATTGTGTAGAAATAAACATTGCATGTTGTCACTCAATAATCCAAACCAAACTTTCCGCTTAACCAATTCCAAGTCAAAGCTTCAAGAGACAAAAAGACTGACTTGAGCTCAATATATATACATATAGCAGAGGATATTTATGAACATGCACTAATACTCATAATTATACACAAGCCTAAACAGAATCCATGGGAAGCACGATCATTGCAAGGATTCTTAAGGACAAACAATGTACAAAGATCATGTCAGATAATACGCGTACTCATCGCCTCGCATGGATATATAACAAAACAAAAAATTAAGTTTGTAATAGACTTTAAGAGATTTTATTGAATAAATTTAGTTTGTTATGTTGTTTTTTTAACTTCATTTCGTAAAGGATAACTTTGATATTTTTTTGTGGATTCGGTTTATTATATAATTAAATACACTTGCATCCATTCAACAATATAAATGTCCATCAGTATTATAATGGGTAAAGACCCATCAGACTGTAATGCGTGAATACCCATTAGTAATGTAATGGATAAAAAAATTGGGTGTCGTATAATAGTACTACATCTATATCTTATTTGATAACATAATATAACCGAAACACACAAGTGTTTTGGCATAGTAATTGGTAAAGAACAATATAAATGTAACATATGTAAAAATTAATATCAATTAAATAATTAAAATGTAGATGCCTTTATCCAACTTTGGGTAATGGGTAAAACCCCATTAGTCCAACAATGTCATAAATACCTACAAACAACCAACAAGGCTATTGATTTAAATGAATAGTTAAACTCACAGGATAATGTTAGATAAAATTTAAAATGTTATGTACATTTGATAATGTGAAAATGAAAAAAAAAAAGCACCCTACAAAATATGATTTACGGTAAATAATTCCAGTACAAGAAGAACAATTCTAAGATATAAGGACCGAATCCAGGCTAACAAATGCATAAGACTCTCCTCCAAATATATGAAAACCACAAATGATTTGCAAGCCTATCCACCACTGCAAAACATGAAAATACAAATTACTAATAAACATATAAACTGGAAAACAATAAAATAAGGTGTGCACTGGGTAAAAAGCCATCAACACTCATATCTTATGTGTTTGTTAATCTCAATGGATAAAACCCTTTCGAGAATAAAAAGTTCTGACAATGGGTATTAACCCATCAAAACTCATAACTGTAATGAGTTCGAATGTCAATGGCAAAGCCGATCCTGAGGGGAGGCCAAGGAGGCCATCGCCTTGTGCCCCCTCAATTCTTATCATTTTTAGGGCCCCAAATATTTTTTTCATATATAGTATAACTTTTTTTTATTAAAAAATATCCAATTTTAGCTCAACTTAAAACAAAAATGCTATACATTTAAGATTTTTTAGGGGCCCATATTTTAAAGTTTGCTTTGGGCCCCCAAAATGTCAGGACCGGCCCTGGTCAATGGGCAACCCATTAGAACTCATACATGCTATGAGTTTGAATGCCAATAGGTAAATACCGGCCTACACTCATAAAATGTTGTGAGGTTCAATCCAACTGGGTAAATACTCATCAACACTCATACTTATGACAAGAACCCAAAAATCATGTAAAATCGCTCAAAAATTGATTCAACAACATAAAAAATTCCTAAATACATGAAAAAATAAAACAGATGTGGAATGATGGTGATTATAATTTAGAAATTTCGAACAAAAAAATAAAAACCATATTACATACATGTTTGTAAGTTAAACAAAATGAATATAAAGATTTAAAATCTATATTCAACAATATATTCAAAAATAAGATAATAATCAAACAAAAAAATTAGAATTTTTTTTTTAAAAAATCTAAAATGTAATAGCTTGATATTTATATCGTGCAAATAGCTTATACTTGAACAGTTGGGAGTAAAAATTGTTCTCGTATAGCTGAAGTTTCATAAGATGTGTATTACTTTAACTTAAAAATAAAATAAAAATGAAAAGAATGTTAAAAATTGTCGATCAAATGCGTCAATAAAGTACGTGTATCGTATGTATGTGATATTTTCTTTTAAAAATGGTATTAAAGGATAGATATACAAATATTAATTTTTTTTTAATTTTAGTTTAATATATGAAAAAAAAGAAATGTAGAAAGATAAACTCTTATTTGAGAAATATTCTACTTAAATTTTTTATGGAGATAAAATATAAACCGTGTATATGATAACTAATTAAACAAAAATATGATAACCGTAGAGATAAAAAAATTTACCACCTACAAAAATAATTAAACCTCTGGTCAATTGAGCTAACCTCAACTATTTGTGTATATAATAATTAAAAAAAAAATTAATTGGATTTGATCATTATTAATTTTTTATATGTATATACAAATTAAGCAAATATATGATTTAAAAATAATAATTACATGAATTTTGGATGTACATAAATAATAGGTATCTGACAAAGTTGAAAAAAATAGGTATCTGCCATAATTTGCGATCACTCCAAATTGGTCAACAATGGCTTTTTTTTTTCCCGATTAAAAAAAAGTTAACGAGTTACAAATCTACTCATCCATCTAAAGAAGTCAATCATATTAATAGGATGACCTGACGAAACGTCGATTCCCTTCCTCGTGAGTTTTGCAGCTTTATCGGCAATGCAGACGAAATCCCTTTTGCAATGTATAATTTTCCAAGATGGAAACCGTTTGGTCCAATTGAGCGCTTCATTGATCATTGGTCTAATTCTCCAATTAGAAGCCCCACCGTTATTTATTCCTTGAACGACTTCAAGGTTGTCGGAGTAGAACGAACAACTCCGGTAATTGAGCTCCGCTGAGGATCTCATGGCCTGAAGAATGGCCCAAGCTTCACCTTCTGTGCTTGAATTAACTCTCGCTCTCTTGATCACCTTATGTTTTATATTACCTTCTTTTGAAATACCAATAGCCACTATTCCAGCTGGTTCCCAACTGTTATTGAAGGATGCATCATTTAACCAGTTGATATCCGTCTCTTGCATATTCATTGGGTCATGTGGGACTTCCTTTTGACCAGTGTGATGCTTTGAGTGGTCCTTTCCTATCTCGTTCCTTTTACCAAAAAGATGCTTCACCATAATTTTCGTATTATTGTTGATTTAATAGATGTTCCACGGTTTTTTCTCATGGAAGCCCTTCATTCTCGCTTTCCAAATATTCCATATCGTAATTAATATAATGGCTGTGACTACTTTTTTATCCCAGCCATTATTGGAATAATTCTGAATTATGCCTTTAATCCATTCACTCACACTTCCCTCCCATTTCTCATCAATTTTAATTTGCAGTTGAGAGTTGGCCCAAACACCTATACTGAAGGGGCATTTAATAAACATGTGTGCACAGGTTTCTTCTTCTCCTTCGCACCATTCGCAGATATCATCTTCCTTGCATTTCCTTTTTTTCAGGTTACTTTTGGTTGGGATAGCATTATTATGAATTTTCCAAATGAAGTTTCTAACCTTAAGCGGAATGTTAGAATCCCAGACAATCTTCCATAGTTCCTTATCGTTGTCTTCTCCTAATGCCGAGGACTCACCCTCCTTATCTATCTCTTTTTGAACCAACCTATGATAACCGGATTTGGTTATATAATCGCCACTTCTTGTTTCTGGCCATATAAGTTTGTCCTCCTTTTCCAGTTGGAGGATTGGGATCTTTCTTATGTCCATTATGTCCCTGTTTGTGCAAAAATCCTTGAGGATATCAAAGTTCCAATTGGAGAGGTTATCATTGAAACACTCCGCCAGTTTCTCTAATTTACAGTTTTCCGGATTTCAAGCTTATACCCTTTTTTTATCCACACATCGTTCCAGATGTTAACCGTAAGGCCATTTCCAACCTGCCAGATGCATTCGTCCCTCAAAAAACATAAGCCCTTATACACACTTGCCCAGCTCCACGATCTTTTATTCTTTAATTTTGTGTCCCACATGTTACTATTTGGATAATAAATCCCTTTCAGGACTTTTGCGACTAAAGAGTCCGGGTTGTGTAATATTCTCCATGCCTGCTTCCCTAGCATAGCAATATTCATTTTCCTAAATTCCCGAAAGCCAATACCTCCCATCTTCTTGGCCTTTGCTAACTTCCCCCATTTAATCCAGTGGATCCTCTTTTTATCGCCCGAATTCCACCAAAAGTTGGAGACAATAGAACTGAGTTTTTTGCAAAAAGAGATCGGAAACTCAAATATAGACATTGCATAGTTTGGTATAGATTGCATTGCGGCTTTGATTAATACCTCTTTCCCTCCATCTGAAAGTAATTTTCCTGTCCAACTTTCCGCTTTTCCCAGGAATTTATCCATTATATACTTAAGGTTTTCTGTTTTTGATCTTTTCAACGACATCGGGATACCCAAATATTTGCCCATGGAATTAGTCATTTCAAGTCCTAGTGTATTAGCGATATTCATCGCTTTATCCTCAGCAAGACCCTTGCTAAACATGATAGTAGATTTATTGAAATTCACCTTTTGGCCAGAAGCCATGCAGTATTTAGCAATCACGCTTTTAAACGCCTCAATCTCCTTGTCATTAACTTCTAAGAAAAATAGCGAATCATCGGCAAATAACAGGTGGGTAAGCCTCGGTGCTGCCCTTGCTAATGATATACCTTTGATGTTTCCTTCACGACATTCATAGTTCAAGAGACCCACTAGTCCCTCCGTTAGCATTGAGAATAAAAGAGGAGATAACGGGTCTCCTTGCCTCAGACCTTGAGATGGCTTAAATTTCTTAAGTCTATCGCCGTTAAATTTTATTTGGTAACTTACCGATGAAATGCAGTTGAAGATCAGATCCCTCCATTTCTTGCAAAAACCAAGATTCTCAAGAATCTTCATTAGGAATTCCCAATTGACTTGATCGTACGCTTTGGCCATATCTATTTTTGCTGCTCCGTAATGTTTCTTTGAGCGCCTTTTAGTCTTTAGGAAGAACCCCACCTCTTGGGCAATTAAAATGTTGTCTTGTATGCTTCTTCCTTTGATAAACGCCGATTGAGTTGGAGAAATCAGATCGTTCATGAACGGTTGCAATCTTAGAGCCATTATCTTTGCAATAATTTTATAACAAAAATTAATGCACGATATAGGTCTAAAGTCTTTGATTGATTCTTGAAGTTCTCCTTTCGGAATAAGTGAGATGATCGTATCATTAATGGGATCCAAAGGCGTATTATATTCGAAAAAATCATGAACCAGCTTAAAGATATCATCTTTTAGAATCTCCCAAAATTCTTGGTAAAAGTTACCCGGAAGACCATCGGGTCCGGGCGCTTTAGATCCTGACATAGCGAAGACAGCGTGTTTAACTTCCTCTAGGTCGGGGGTGCGAATTAAGATGTCATTAGTATGTTCATCCACCTTACATGGTGTGTGTCTAGCCACGTCTTCAATGTTAAAAACTTCATTCTCATTAAAAAGGTCCATAAAATACTCTTGGATGATGTTTCCAACTTCTTTAATGTCATCGCACCACTCACCATTATTATCTTTTAGACATGATATACGATTAAGATTCCTTCGGACTACCGTTTTCGCGAAAAAATATTTCGTATTTTTATCGCCTTTATTTATATATAAATCTCGCGCCTTGTCCGCCCAGAACGCTTCCTCTTGCTCCCATAATTGGTCCATTTCTTGCTTAATATCCGCTTCTAATATATAATTCTCATCCGTAGGATCCCCATCCTGGATTTCCTCCAAAATCTTTTGGAATTTTTCAATCATTTTTCTACTATTACCAAATGTCGATTTACTCCATCTATCTAAAGCTCTACATGTCTTCTCCTTCTTCTTGTTAAAATCCGTGACATTATCAATAACTCCGGATTCATTCCATACCTCGCTCACAATACCTTCACATTGCGAATTCTCTAGCCATCTAGATTGAAGCATAAAATTCCTCTTGGGCCTAGGTACCCATTCATCTCTTTGAATAATAAGAGGTGAGTGGTCCGAACCAATAGCCGGAGGAACTTTAATGATAGTTCGGGGAAACAGATTATACCAGGATTCCGAAGCGAGTGCTCTATCTAGCTTTTCTTTTACATTTTCAATACCTTTTCTTTTGTTAGTCCATGTAAAAAAACATCCTTTTGATGGAATATCGATCAAAGAATTTCTATTGATAAATTCATTAAATTTCATAACGCGATCAAAGTTTGAGGTCAATTTACGTCTTTTTTCGGAGTCCTTCGCGATGTCATTAAAATCTCCCGCAATAAGGATTGGTTCTTTAATTTTTTGTCTCCACTTGGAGATGTTTTCAAAGATCAAGTCTCTATCTTTCTGGTCATTCGGAGCATGGATAGTTAATAAGTACCATGGTTTAGTATTAGGTTCCGAAATGAGACAAATAATATAGTACGAACACGAGAAACAAATACTTATATTAAGGTTACTTTTCCAAGCCAATATAATCCCCCCGGACCTAGCCGCTCTTCCCCAGGGTTGACTATATATTTATTATCAAAAGACTTAAGATAACTAATCGAACGGATGTTACAAGCCTTCACCCTCGATTCCAGCAAACATACAAAAGATAATCTAAACTTATCAATAAGGGCGCGTATCATTTTTTGCGTCGAGGTCGCCCTTGCCCCCCGACAGTTCCACACCATCATATTATCCATTGAATCTGGCCGCTTTCACACCGGGCTGGCCGCTACCCTTATAGTTTGAATAGAGCACGTTTTCCTCCACAGGGGGTCCCTGGGTACTCGCGTCCTCTCCCGAATCAGATTCCAAACTATGTTGATTATTAACACCCTGATAAACTTCCAATAACAACCGGATCATGTAACCATGCATATAGAAAACACTCGAATATAACTTCAAAATATCACTCGTCATGACCGGAGAAAAGTGGGGAGTGCTCAAAGAAGATGACACTACCCACGCCGGTAAGGACCAAAAGAGAGAGCAGCATGAAGCAAAATTGAACACATTACAGGCCACAGCTGTAGAGACCCCAAGCAAAAAAAATCTTCCAAAAGAGATTTGAAAAATCAATTTACCAGGAGTAATGCACGCCAAATCATTTACCCATCCAAAGATAAAATAAATCAATTCATTAGAATCAGAAGAGTAAATAATAAAACGCATAATCCGCACTATCCCAAAATGATGATGATCAGCTTTAGAGCCCAAATGGTTAACATAGGCCCAAAATGAAAATTGGGTACCTGTGATTGGATAGCACATGCAAAAAACTAGAATGTAAAAAATAATTGGGTTGGACTTATCTTTAGTATCTTTGATTTCATCGTAATAATTAGACTCCCAAATTGTCTGAATGTTAAACGTTAGAAGTCCATAAGCAAATAGGAAACTATTAATAGTAGTTTTTGTGATCTCCTTCAAGAACTGATTTTCTTTCTTCTGCAAAATAGCACAGTAATACCCACAAGATCCAATACAATACTCTGTATACACATTGCAGAAAACCCGTTGATAGAATCCATTAATGGAGCAGCAATTAAACAACAAAATGCAGGGTATAGCATCAACATCGTAATTATAATCCGTTATTATTCGACACATGCAGTACATCATATGCGTATCCAGAATAGTATTCGTCAAATAGTCACAGCCCCTTGCTCGAGAAAAGTGGAAAACGCTCAATAAAGACGACATTAACCACGCCAGCAAGGACGAAGCATCATCACAGCGAAAGATCCAGGTCACAGAATCCAGAGGTCCATAAAGCACACCACCACACATCAAAACGGAGAGACACAGCGACCAAGCCAACCACCATTCGAGAAGGCGGCGCATGCCGCCGCCGCCGTGAATAATAGATGGTAACAGCCACCAGGAACAAAGAAATCAAAGTGATAAAACCAAAGCCGAGCAACAAAAGCCAATATAAGAAGAAAGAAGTTGAAAAGAAAATTAACCAATGAAAGACTGTACACAAGACGAAAAAGCAGCCATGCAATGAGAAAGGAAGGATGCAGATGGAGAAGAATTAAGATGAAGGGAGGAGTTGACTATCGCAGAGCATTTTGATTTTTTTCTTTCTGTTACAACTTCATATAAACTCTTTAATTAACTCAATTGAAAAAAACGGTAGTTAAACAAAGCTAGAGAAAGGGAAAATGATGGAAACTAACATATAAGATCATGTAGAAGATGATTGACAATGGTAATTGATAAGAATTTTACAGAAATTTTTAGGCCATCGATCTTTTTTTGAGAGAAGTTTTTCTTTAGAGAGAAGTTTTACCCACTGGTCAACAATGGCTTAATATTGTCACGAGAATTTATTTTTAAAAGTTCCAACAACCTTTACACTACTCACAAAATCCTCCATGTAACTAAACTAATAAATCTTAACTAGATACAATAAAAGCCCAAAAAGCCCTCCAACCTTTTTATTACTAGTAAAATATAAAATAGAAAAAAAATCCTATTAAGTTTTGATTTCAGATTTAGAACCAACTCTTTCCTCAATCCTCAATGTGTTCTCTCACTAAACCCACCCACAACCCCTTCCCTCTTTCCCCATTGTTGCCGCTCCTTTTCACCTTCCATCGGCACCCACCATCACAGTGTTGCTGCACCGCCAACACGAGACCATGGCTTGCCATTGTCGTCGCCGTCCATCTTCACCTACGTCCATCTTCACGCCTCACCATCGCCACCCCCATATCCTCTCCCTTCCACAGCAGCGAAGGCCATAGCGTATGAGGCCTCACCAGCGCCGCCCTTAGCCTCTCACGCTCCACCAGCGCCGCCCTTCACCTCCGTCGGTCTCCTGATCGAGATCTAGATCCAAATTCGAGGTCCACCTTCCTTCGCTACTGGTATCATCTCCAGGCAGCAGCGCCTCCACCAGTAGCGCCACTGATCCGTTTGAGCACACCCAATTCAGATCTCCTAATCCAACAACAGTTGTGGTTTGAGATCCATGGTAGCTTAGCTCCATTTTTGAGATCTTGTATTAATACATTTTGGTAGCCACTTTACGTTTTGGAGATCTTCGTTCAATATCTTCGTCCAAGACACCACCGAGCAGTCACATAATCCAGGCCCAAGAAGCAATGTGTGAAGAAATGGGATTTAATTTTTTTTATTCTGGTTTCTGTTAGTTTTTTGTTTTTTTAATTCCAATATCTTTTGTAAAATATTTTCTTTTTGTTTTAGATCTAGATTCAGATCTCTTTGGAATGTACCAACATGATGTATTTGGAATGTACCAAAGTGGTTTGTTTGGAATGTACCAACTCGTTTTTATCGTGAAAAAAGTTAGCGTAAATATATTTGTGTATTGTTTTCCGGGAAAATCGTTGTTTGGTGCGTACCAATGGGAGGATCTCAACACGATATCTTCGATCGGTTTCTAAATAAGTCCGCACAATAACCTAGTACAAAGAAAAAAGATCCTCCATAAGTCTAGAAAAATACTATTAGTGACCGTAAAACGTAAAAACAAACATAAAAAACATTTGGTACGTACCAAACTCGGGAACATTGGCGCGTTCCAAACACATAAATATTGGTATGTATAAAACTTAAAAATATTGGTCTGTACCAATAACGAATTGAGTAAGGGTATAAGGGTAAAAATCTAACTTAGGCCTTTGTTAGAATGATTTTTTAATTAGGACTTTGTGATTAATGTTTTGATTTTTTGGACTTTTGAAAGTAATTTTCTCTATTATTATTTTTGTCTACATTTCCTCTATTGTCACTGTCTCAATCTTAGACATATAATATGTAGAGTTTTTTTATAATATTATAATATTTTAAAAAACAATTTACACATTGATCATATAAAAAATATTTTAAAAAATATACCATTTCAAAATTTAAAGTTCGAAATAAAGCAATTTGATATCTCTCATCCTAATCTGCTCACTCTAAATGCAAGCAAACCAGTTAATTTTTAGAATTTTCTTTGAATTTTCTTTCTTTATATAGAATTATTTTCCTAATAGAGAGTCTAACGGTCCAATTCTGGACCCTCCACGGCGGCTGCCGCCGCCATCCTTTCTTACCGCCGGCGTTGGAAGAAGCTAAATAATGAAGAAAAACAACAAAAACTCTTTATATTTTGCTCCCAACACACCAATTACAGAAAGAAACGATTGTAATAGCAAATCACAGGGCGTTAGACATTTATCTACGAAGCGAATTAAGATGTTTTCAAAAGAGGGTGAGCCGGAGGCGGGATTGTCGGAAATAGAGGCTAGGACAGGAGGGAAAGCAAGCAGACAGCCGAAGAGAGCCTTGGAGTTCGCGAATCGAGACCGGAGAGGAGGAACCCAGAATTCAAGGGCGGGAGACCCTTACCGAGCAAGAATCCAATGCAAGTGCTTTACCTTTGCCACTGCAAGCCCAACATTCGGAGGCTAGTAACAGGTTGATGATCATGAATCCGATCTTTTGGGATGGACTAACCCTGGGAGGAGAATCCGTGTTGGCAATTAGGGAGGCGGGAGATGTTTCCTGACGCGACTACTGGTGGATAACCTCATCCGGGAAAACATTATGGTATTTTTTATATATGCTTCTACTTGTTTTAAGACCCAAAAAATAACTTTATCCAATTACTAAACTATTCTTATTCTATAAACAACTAAATTTTTAAATATTTCTCTTTCCCTCAATCTTCTCCTCTTATCCAATATAGGCTATAGCCCATCTCATCTATCTCTCGTATCACCACCATTATATCTACCCCACCTTCACGGTCTTCATCACCCACTTTCACGGTCTTCATCATCAACAACAAAATCTATTGCTCTGATCCCTAAAAAATCTACACTTCCACTTCACAAAATTTCATATCCCATACTAATTCACACCTTAGTCTTAAACCACTACAACTTTTTTTCCTTTTCCTTTTAATTTGTTCGAATGCAAACACATGTTGCCAATATTAGTGTTCATAGAAACTTGTTGTAACTACACTTTTATCTTGGAATTCTTCTATAATGAGCTCCATTGGAAGCTTGTTGATGTGATTGTGTTGGTATTTAATTTAAAATTTAATATTAGAGGTATTATATGGATAAAAAATTATACATGTTTAGAAATTGAAATACAAGTAGTTACGTTTTATTTGTTAAGTGTTTTTCATACAATTGAGGCCAACGACCAGTAAGAAAATTCTTACATAAAAGAAATCCTTTCACATGATACTCAGAGTTGTCTTAGGTGTGGCACAACCACTTTTATCCCTCGTAATTACCTTCCAAAGGTCGTTCAACGGATCAACACGTTTTACGAGTCCCTCTCTTAACATTGATCCAAATTTGCTAGCTAATCTGCACACTTATTTATGTCTCGGTATACATAATTTGACTTAAACATAAGGTGTCTATTATGGATAACCAAGACATTCTTGACCAACATTTGTCAACCTATTCCTAGAAACATCATTGTCCTTCACTACCACATGAATCTTCAGCTAATCAGTGTCAATGCATATGTAAGAAAGACCTATTTACTCTACCCATCTCAAACCATAATACAACACAAGTAATTCAAAGTTTAAGTTGATTCCATTAAACATGACCCATTAAAATCACATAATTAAGTATTTGAGGTACAATAAAAAATTCAAATGATAATTGATATAAACGTTCTTGTAAACATTAATATGTTGCATATTTTCTACTAATCTAATTGATTTTTTTGGTATCCTGTGTGGTATGATCATGCTTGTGTGTATATTGACTATTCTGACAATGAATACACACGCCTTCTCATGGTATCTCCGAAATAAATTAGGATTAAGTTGTTCATATTTTAAGAGGGTTTTAAATCCTTAACCGTTATTGACATCTTTAAAATATAAAAAGGGTAAAGCCCCAGTGAAACCCTTGAACTTTTTCTAAAGTGCACGATCCGCCCCTGATGTTACGTTTTACTCTTTCTGACCCTTGATGAACCTATTTTGTGTCACCGTTAGCCCTTTTTCCATTTTCCTGTCAGTTGACCGTTAGTCAATGCCACTTGGCGCCACGTCACCGCCAACCATATTCGTCATCATCGTCCCTAACTGTGAATTTAAAAAAACTTTGAAGGTTTGAATCCTTCAAATCATTAATAATTGGAGGAAAAAAAGTATTCAAAGAAAAAATAAAAAAAGTATTGATCGTCCTTCACAAAAAATTATTACAACAATTAAATACAAAAAAAAAATCATTGTTAAATGCATCACATCTTTTCCTAACCTCACCACCCCTACCTCTCTTAACACTATACTCACTCAACTTCACCATAGCTTTAGCAAAAGCTTGAAAGAAAGCATTTTGATCTTTAGCATAAGTTCTACGTAACCCCGTGTCCTATTATCCGATAACATACCACGACCCGATAACAAAAGTCCTAACCCTTTTGGCAAATTCTGATAGTAACTTTTATCAAACTTATTTGGACTCATTATATCATTAAACACAAATAGTGTCGGATGTTGAGTAGATTTAGCACAAGCGTTACGTAATGCTTGCGCAAATCTCGGGTTATAAGACGGATCAGATAACGATGTTTTGTTGTAGTTGTAAACACCAGAGCTGAATTCTTTACAATGTGAGAATCCAATTGTGTGTGCTCTGGATAATGCCACCATTTCTTGGACAGTGAAACCTCTGTTTTCGAAGATTTTAAGGATTTAGGTCATATACATTGTTGGTCTCGGGAGGTTTCCTGGTACATCAGAGGCTCTAGAGACTAAACTATCTTTCCGACCATGTTTAACTTTGTAGAATGGACCACCGGCCATGGAAACGAGGTTTCGAGTAGCTGCGGAGAGGATATCGGAACATGAGACTATTCCGTTGCAAGCTATTTCTAAAGCGGTTTTAGCTCGGATAATTACATCGAATCCATCTCCGGGGAGGGGGAGGTTAATTTCAGAGTCTCGTTCGGCTTTGTTGAAGGGTTTTGAAGTGATTAAAACGGAGGCGTCACAGCCTGAGACAAAGCAGTCGTGGAAGAAGAGGCAGAGAGTGGTGACGGCTGTGGCGAGGGAGTTAATCTGTTTGGTGGTGATGATGTCTATCATGATTTGTTCGAATCTTGGACATGTTTCGTTGTAATAAGTGGTGCTTAGAGAGTGACATTGTGTAGTTGTTAAGAGGGAGAGTAGTGGTAGTTGTAGTAAAAGAAGAAAAGGTAAAGCCATTTTTTTCTGATTGTGATTTGTGAATGAATGAATGAATCTAGAAGTATTGATTTGGAAGTTTACTTTATGAAAGAATGTGTAGCTTTATCTATGGAGGTTTAAAAAGAGAGAAGAGAAAGAGATTGGAAAAACAAATAGGGGGGAGTGAAGCCCCTGTGAAGCCATTATTTTTTGAATACTTTTTTTTTCTCTATTTTTGATGATTTGAAGGATTCAAACCTTCAAAGTTTTTTTTTAATTCACAGTTTAGGACGATGATGACGAAGATGGTTGGCGGTGATCTGGCGGTGACATGGCGCCAAGTGGCATTGACTAACGATCAACTGATAGAAATAATAGAAAAAAGGCTAACGGTGACACAAATTAGGTTTATTAAAGGCCAAAAAAATAAAATGTAACATCAGAGGCGGATCGAGCACTTTGGCGAAAGTTTAAAGGTTTCACGAAGATTTTACCCATATAAAAATAGTAACAAGTCTATGAGCCGTCAAACTAAGTCAACTAAGTAATCTAATTGAATTTTAACTGATAGTATTTGGTACAATAACTTTATGTCACATCAGTAAAATATGGGTATATTTTTTTATAAAATTTGTCATATCACAGGTATATCTTTTTATAAAATCCTATTATATCAATCATATATTATAATGTCTTTTTATAAAAATTGAATTAATAAAAAAAAATTTAATGTACCGAATAATTTTTCTTGATACATGCTAAGACTTTTTTTTTCTAGAGAGGCGAGAAAGTGGAACATTAGTCTATAGATTTATTTTATTTTGGATGGGCGATACACTTTTATAGCACAATACAAATATTAGGAATCCGAAGAAAAAGTAGAAATACGAGGCCTCTATAATTCAAGACAAGGCCATACGTCTATGGCACATGACAAGTGATAAGAGGTTGGTCTGGCCCACTCACATGCGTAGCCCAGCAAGGAAATGCTGGCCAAAATCGTTCTCTTGCCAAATTTTTAACCCCTACTTTTTGATAAGTCACATTGCTCGTTAGCCGTAGTGATTTTCTTTTCATATTATATATTCCATAATTAATATTGAATCAGTAAAGTCCAATCCTAAAATCTTACAAGTTATAATTATAAGCCATATGGTGTGATCAGTGTTCTAAAGATGCTAGACGTTAGGCGGACGATCGTCCACCTTCAAGCGTCAAAAGAATTAGATGGACGCCTAGTTGGAGTATAAGCATTTTCTTAATAAGCGGTTTTAATTTTCATCTAAATATTTGTTTGGGTTTATATAATATTAAAATATAGATTTATATAAATTTTTGTATTAAAAAATGATTTTATTTTTACTTTTCTAGCTTCCAGATCGCCTAAGCAGCTACCTGGGCCATTTCTGGGTCCGCCTGGAGGTCGCCTGGGCAATTAATAGAAGTTACACTACCTTTTAACGCTTAGGCGCCTCCTAGGCCGAATTTTAGAACATTGGCAGTGATACACAAGAAAAAAACACATACATCTCATTTACACAATAGTGTAACTTATACACTATAAAACAAAGTTAGTTAGTATAAGACTATATATAATGTGTGTATAGCTCAGCACCTTAGGCATGTTTAGACTCTATATAATTGGTTACAAGAGCAAAGAAGATTTCTTAAATTCGAAACTTCAAAATTCGCCATTAATGGCGTCTTAGCAAACTTCATCATCTCTGCTCCTTGATCCTTGCTTCTGCTATCTATTCATCATGGAAATCTTCTTCTACAACACCTCAAATAAGCCCGAGCTCTTCCATTTCAGCTGGGATTTTACTTTTACGACATAATTGGAGCAGCTTGGTACAAATTAATCAATCTTCCTCCAACTATGTTCTATGGCGTTCTCGACTTGAGGTTGTGTTAGAAGCTCATGGCTATCTCGGTCATGTGGATGGCTCACACTCTTGACCTCTTTCATTTGACTCAGATTTCTCTACTTGTCTAATTGAAGATCAATAACTTAAGGTATCGTTCATATCATCTATGCTTCCATCCATTTTAACTTAAGTTGTTAAACTCCCTCATGCCTTTGATGTTTGGCATAAACTTGAAGATTTTTTTTCCACAGTTTTGCACTCATATTCATCAATTTAAGATAAAATTATGCAATATTAAGAAGGGTGATCTATGTATAACTACGTATTTAGCTAAAATTCAGGATATATGTGATGGGATTGAAACTGCGTCCTCTTATTTACCTCTTGAAGATGTCATATGTATACACTTAAGGGTTTAAAACATGACTATAATCAATTTAAGTCGAGTATTCGAATTTCAAATGCACAAACCTCTACCCTTAGCTTTCACTCTCTTGGAAGTCTACTTGTCTCTGAGGAATTGCACATGAAGATGAGTGACTCGATTACAAACAATGGTGGTCATAAGAAATGTTATGGTATAATGTCAATTGATGTTTTTGAGTGTATGGACACGACAGACTGTCATGATGGCGGCATGCATGTCATAGGTTAGTTTCTCGAGATACTCACATCATAAATACTTCTTGACCAATTAATCCTCGTAAGGCACTTTTATTGCATTGACGTCATGGCAGAGGTTATCTATAATTGTAGGTGGCCTGCATACGGTTAGTGGAGTAGTCCTCTTTGTGGTCAAACTCACCGATATATCTGGATATGTATAGAAGTAACTTACATAGGATCACTAGTTTGAAAGTGATTTATAGCTACTAAAGGATTAAATGCTCTTAATCTTATGTATGTATGGATGAAATGATCTTGTTAAGTAAGTATACTTTGATATAATATGTGAACGGGTCCTTCATACTCTATATCTCTTATATGTTGGGTATATTGCTTAACAGGTCACGACATGTACACAATAAATAGAATTAAGGTGATATCCACTTGATAGTAACGTTGTATTGATTAACTTCATTCCGTCCAGATAATATATGGTACAACATATTTAGTTATTATTGATTTTGAGCTGAATGCTTGAAATCTAAGAGATAATACCAGCTAAGGTGATCTGAGTACTATCGTGACAAATATGCATGATGTAAACTCAACAGTCTACCAGTTAGATATGTTAATAGATATTCGTGAACGCCGTAAAATCAAACATCAATTCAACCATTAGAAAGGTGTTTTGAGTGAAAAATGGGTTGAACTTCATGATTACCTCAAAGAAAAACCACGTATCAAACTTCACAAGGGGTTGCCAAGTGAAACCTAGCTAGATCACCATGATCCCCTACGTTGTTTTAACTCCCAGAGGAGTGAACGGGTAAACTAAGAACTAATATTTCCCAAGTTAAACAAGAGAAAGAAAGTCTGATATATGAAATCCTAAATAGGCCATCAACTTGTATAATTTGGGAAAATATAACAACTAAATTTAATATAAAAGACAACCATGTCAAGCCCTATATCCTAAAAATAATAATCTTGGCTTATCTCTCCAATAATAGAGAATGACATATACGTTAAAAACCATGAATCCCTAAGCCGTAGAAATCACATAAACCAAGAGAAAGAGAACGCGGGCAAGGAAACTTCAGAATCTTGCAAAGTAGAGATAAGTAAATTATTCTCTGAGAACTTGCAGAAGCCATCATTTTCTCCAAAAAATTAAATAAAATGGTGGGTACACTCACGCTAGCAGGAACATGAGTTGGGCCATGAAAGGACTCCTATGGTAACTAATAACAAATGTTGAAGCAATAACATCTCTACGGGGAGCCTGAGCTACCCGCAAAGTCCTACAATATAAACCTTTAGGGGTGATCAGACATGACTGCAAAAATTCTTGAATTTTTTTTGAATAAATAAATACCCACCTCTGGCATGCTTATATAGCAGGAAGACCAGGTAGTGCCGACTCTCAAAATCCCAAATAGACGTTTGGGATACTCGAGAAACAAAGGATACAATCATGACATCGTTAGGAATATGAGAAAGTGGTACACCCATGTAAGATATTGGGAAACTAAAAGGATT
Source organism: Nemophila menziesii (assembly GCA_029959085.1). NCBI lineage: Eukaryota > Viridiplantae > Streptophyta > Magnoliopsida > Boraginales > Hydrophyllaceae > Nemophila > Nemophila menziesii. The sequence continues at coordinate 812,359 of JARWIR010000012.1, read as the reverse complement.
CCATGCATCCCAAAATTCACAAAAAAAGGGCTACTTAACCAAAGTTCTAAAAACCCGGATGATAGGATAATGACCTAATGCCCCCACCTTAAAAATTAGAGGAAAGAATTAGGAATCAGGAATGGGCCCATGATAGTGGTTGTAAAAAAACTAAACCGTTATCTTATCATTATCATAACCCATCCAACTCACATAGAGGGTCTCATTTAGTTGTCTAATAAACATGTATAAGAGACACAAATGTTCACCAAAAGCCTTAGAAAAGACAAGAAATGAAGATACTCACATCGTTGAGACATAGAAATAAATCCCCTGGGACCTAGGAGCCTATGCTCAGCTAAAAAATGTAAAAGAGAAAATAGGTTTAGGGTCCTCAGAAGGATGCAAGTGTACTAGCATACAATTGTACATCTGGCAAATCTTACTAAGCGTAAGCCTAACAACTATGCATAGGGAAACCAGCTAGTATTGGGGAAAAGACATATGATGGAAGTTGACAAGAAAAACCAGTTGGTAAGAGTTTTTTGAACCCTAGAAATAAAACACATGAGAGTTTGTACCATTCATCCAAAATATTACATCAACGAGAATGAATCCAATAGCAAAAATTAGCCATACTTCAAAAATTCCCTTAATTATGGCATAAGATCGATTTAAAAGAAAATCTAGGCATTCACCTGTGCATCTAGTGCACCAACATGGGGATCTATCGTTGCAACCTCTAAGGCGGGTTCACCACGAACTTGAAAGGACTTGAGATTTAGAGGGATGTCCCTATCCAACACCTGCTGCAAAAACTTCAACCAAATAGAGCTAGATATTGAGGTAGTATATTCCACCATGGGTTGCTCAAACTACCATGAACTCTTAAAATCTTCCACAACACTCACTAGAGCCTCTTCGAGCAACAAGGGATAACGCGACATCTCATTTTATAGATCTGTCACTTGGGACTCGAGCCTTTTTCTTTAATCCATCAATCTGGGACACTAAGGGGGCCCTCTAGATGTTGAAAGCCTTTCGGTTAAGGGAAATAGGACCCATATTAGACTTTTCATTGTACTTAAGAAATCTTTAATCATTAACTAGATTTATTCTCTCCTCCCGAAGTTCTTTGATAGTATTTTCTATCATCTCGAGACAATATTGGACAACAGGAATATTGCCTTGAAGATAGCCAATAGGGTCATAAGGAGAGTTTCTCTTATAGGGGCAGGTGCAAATAAATGAATCTTCCTATCACCTAAAGTAACATGAGGTGAGAGGAGAACAAAAAGCAAATCATTAGAAGAACGCAAACGCTTACAATCCAAAGTACGATTACCGCTACCCCCAAGAGCAGAGGGAGAACCCTCTAAAGATATTTTTAATTTCATTTGTGAAAGGGGTACAACGTCTCCATCATAATCCACATCACTAGATATTGAGATAGAAATTGTGTACACCTGGTCAGATTGAGGTCGAATATAGACCATAGATAGACAAGGTAACCTAGCTACTAACCTTCATGGGGTGATATAGTGGGTTGGAGGAATCATCGTCCCCCAATTTTGTTTTTCATATGGAACTGTCACGATACTTCTCTCCAACACCTACGAGAACCTCGGTTATCAGTTAGTCAACGACCATTTGCCCATATAAGATAGACATGGATTAGAATAATAAACGTGCAAAAATAAAAAATGGACTGTTCTTTGAAAAAAATGGTGCTGAGTCCAAGGTGACCTCTTTTGTGATACGTGGAGTAGTTAAGCCATTCAGAAGAAATATTGTAGTGAGGATATAACTTCTATTATATAATGGTTTTGTTGGAGAAAACTTTAGTTAAAGGAACACTAGCCTTGATGCTCATAATCTTGCAACATTACTACTATGCATCGATTCTCAAATCTGGCATAAATTCCCGTTCAGGTGAACAATCATTCCATGTAGAAGAAATAGAACATGACGTAAGTTTCTTAAAAAGACAAATATTCCATGCCAACCCAAATGACTACTAGAAAAGATGTTAAAAATATATATGTGCATGTGGTCCTCTTTAAGAGGGTAATATGTATACCATTCACCCTAAAGTTGGGTTTTAGCCAAAAAGCTCAAAGGTTCATCTATGGTGATGGATGGGTTCCGTACAATCTTAAAAAAGGCTTGGAAAAGGTTAACTGAGATACTGTACTTAAGGTTTATTTGGAAAAAACATAAAATTATTGTCCAGCCCTAAGAATTAGGAGATAGTTGTAGGGCTCAAAGAGCAAGTTCTTAAAATATCATACACAAAGGAACTTAAGGGATACCTCATCCCCATTCGAGAACAACACAGGTATAGCCTTCATACACCCACTTTAACAACTTAGAAACCCTATCCTCTATTCCCGGAGAAATATCCTCGAAGGATAAAAAGAGATTCACTATTTGGGATTTAAGGAGCATCTTATTTGGTTCACCCTGAAACTAAATTGGGAATCAAGGTCTACCTTAGTTTTGCAGTTGGATAAATGAGGGGTTCTGCCCCCAAAAAAGAAGACCTCAAACTCTTGTAGTGAGGGGTCATTTTCCAAGTTTGGATACAAAGGATTACTAGAAGCCATGACTGCCATGGGGATTTCTAAATCTAAAGGATTATCGGATATTAAAGGAGGAAATATACGTATGGTTACCCTCTAGAATCACACGCTCATGCATAGATATACCACAAGAAAAGGCAATATAAGCCAACGAAGAAAAAGACATAACAGTGTGGCAATAAAAGAGAACAAAGAATTACCTCTAGAAAGTAAAAGTAAGAAGGAGTCAACAAAGAAGTTTCTTTTAGAAAATCTAGGAAAGATAATGAAAAGGAAGGGAAATGTGTTCTTATACCTGAGAAAACCTAGCTTACATGTAGAAAAAAGTAATGCACGTGGAAAGAAAGCATCAACCGCGACCTAAAATCTAGGAACACTATACCTCTGAGGTAATGATCACGTTAGCCCCATTATGAGCTGGTGGCTGGTAGGGTGTGATAAAATAATTATAAATATAAGAACTATCACCCTAACCAATCACGTTACCCGCTGCAAGTATCACATATCGTATGCAAGTTTTAACAGTAAGTAAGATTTGTTCTCTGGGACTTAGTGTGTTATAGTTGTGAACTAGAAGAAAACGTAGTAAAGAACAGTTTTTTGGAATAAAAAGACAGTAAAATAAATATGATTGATTGTTGAGAGAATGAATAAACTAAAACTTATGCAAATAAATAAAAGGTGTAAGAATTAGATGAGAGATATAGCTCAGGTTCGTGTGTATGTACTTATCATTCTATTTCTTCTACTAGTTATAAGGGTGATTGAAGCTCTTAAACTAAGTAGCCATGATTCTATATTTCTCCTAACCCCCTTCAGAGTGGACTTAGGTGGCGACCTAACAATTACTAGGGGACTTGGGTAAGGGGACCTTGCGCAATGATCGGTGGTTAATCTCAAACCATAATGACTATCTAGTTAGGCAAACCCGTCAGGATCACTACCGCGCACTAGACGTTTATGTGGTGTTTCAACAATTAGGCACCCCTTCCGCGTGACCATCCAGATGCTATTAATTAGGTATTCTATGCTCGTGCACTAAAAAGAATTACATTCAATACATCAAAGCACATAAAAAAATATAAAGTTTAAGAAGCTCAATTGATTTAAAAAGGTTTTTCCAAAAAAAATTAGATATAAGAAAATAGAATTCAAAGATTATACATATGCAAACCCCAAGCTATGGGAAATTTAGTTCATGCTAACAAGAAATTAACTAAAATAAAGATACATACTGTCAACTTGCTTCTCTTGATGTTGCTACTTGATACTAAGGACTAATACTTAAGCAAGGACATGTTTACAATGATAAGAGGGTGTATTTATAGGTGTTTTCTAACCCTAGGTCGAAATCTTGGAGTGGAAGGTAAGTAATTGGAGTCCAAGTCCAAGTCCAATTCCTTTCCTAAAATATATGACAAGATAAACACTTCTCACTGTTAGTGATAATATCTTCTTCGTTACAGGGCCAAATTTCTCCTACTTTATATCAAAACGACCGCAGCAAAAAGATCTATCTAACCCTTTAAAGGCTCATCCGAAATCGCATCCAATTTGGAGTTATCTTCACTTTAGTGGACGTAGCTGCATAATTGGCAGATTTATTTGGCAGCATTTCCTTTCCTATTTCCACTTTGCTTCCTTTTATCTCCTATATCTTCTTTCCTTAACTCCATGGAATTTATTTGGAATCTAATTTTATTCCATAAACCTTAAGAGTTTCATATTAACACACAACTTAAACCAAATATGCTCCAAAAGTAAGAAATCATCAAATCAAGACATGAATTAATAAATTATCTAATAATGGAAAAAATCCCGTAACAAGTAATCAAATACACCTAAAATGATGTTTCAAACCCTGATTAATATATCATAAATATGGAGACATCATGAGCGTATCTGTAGGGGGTCATATGAAGTGATGTCATAAATATCATCTAGTTAGATACAATTAATTACAAATAGAGGAATCAGGCGACGAGTTAGTGTACAAGCAAAAAATCCCTCACTGAATAAAGACGAGGCATGGCTGAAATATCAGAGTCAACCCTGAAAGCCCTATGACTGACACTTTTATGGATTAAAGTGGTAGTTGATAGGAAGAATATACCACCTACCTTGATAAGTAGAAGTAGTGAATGATGAAGCAGCCTTCAGCGGTAAAAGAACACAAACCCCCTCCCCGAAGTTTTGTTAGAGCAAAGCTTCACCAACTCGACTTATTGAAATTCAAGACAAGATTGGGAGTGAAGCAATGTGGTCTCTAGGGTAATTTACCAACTAACCACTATCAAGATATCGCGTGTTCCTGAATACGGTAGTTTCCATACCCAACCCAGCATGGACTTTATATATAAGTAAAATTGTGTAAAAATAACTAACCAATGTATTCAAGGCTTTTACGCCTTAATTTTTCAATAAATATCAATGTACTATTTTGAATTCTCGTTCTTAGTATAATATTTAAAGTTTATACGAATTTTACATACTCACATATTGACTCAACCATGTAATACACCCCTTAGATATTAAGCCCCCAAAACATACCCTTCGAATCATGCGCATAAATTATGTCTAATTCACCCCAAACTTTAACTGGTAAAATTTGTCCCATTACTAGCCTTTTAAGCACTTGTATCAATATAGAATAAATTTTAATGTACAGTCTTTGCAATTAATTGTTCGTCTCTCTAATTTTAAATCCTAATTCCTTTCCCTTTTATAGCTTATTTTTCCACATCTTTAAAACTATATATTTTGAACATACATATTGTTTAGTATTGTTCCATATGGATATGTACTCGACCTTGTCGAGTTTATTAATATCATCGACGTATACTTGTGTGAGTTTAATTAGATCCTTAGTTGTTGCAGCCTAGTTGTCATCCAATTATATCTCTTAATCGCAGTGCTTAGATGATATCTACACGCATATCTAGTTATAAAGGATTTCCTAGAAGTTTGGATTTGTCTTCTAATTATCTTATTTCTTCTTTATTTTCTTTTTTGCCTTGTATGTATCATGTTTTCTTCCTTATCTTTTCAGTGCTTCTTTCTTTTTAGACTGTTATTTTCTTAACTTACCGAATTGGCCCGGCTAACGAGAGGGTCAAATTACACACTTCTTGGAATCCACTTGGTTAATCCAAGTGGATCTTCTATGTATTAGTCATTATTTCATTTGGTAGCCATTTCTAAGATCCCTGTTTTCCAAAAATAACTTTAATTTCTCTGTTTCAAACATATTTCTTCAGCTAGTCTAAACAACAAGGTAAAATAGATCAAATGTATTATAAATAATAGGTAAAACACCATATTTTCTGGACATATCATTTATCATCTTCACAAATAATGATCTTCTAAAGATAAATTGCAAAGAGGTTATAATGCTTTGTTTGATGTACAAACTTCTTGAAACTAGTATCATACTACCAAAAGATTTGAAAATGAAAATCTATAAATAACACGTTCATGAAAGCTTAGGATGACAAATCATTTTCAAATTATATTTTAAGAAATATGTGGTTCTTTATTAAAGATAAAAATATCTTCGAAAATAAATTGCCTCTTTACAAAACAATATTGTTGATTTTGATATTACAACTTTAAAATTTACAAAAGAAAAGAAAACCTTGCTTTAATATTGAAATCAAAAGTATGACACTTGACCAGAGTGGGTTAGGATATCAATAATCCATCGAGCATAAACCCTCCAAAACATCATTATATAACCACACCATCACTCAATGAACTTTCAAATGTTTCTCATCATATATGCACTTATTGTGATGGAAAAGGTCACGACTTTTCTTAATGTAAATTTTGGAGATTAGCAGACCTTGAATCACTCAGTCTCTCATGACAAAGATCAAAATGGGTCAAAAAAGAAAAAACTACTAACTCTCATGGACCCCAAAATTATTCGAGTACCAAAAGATTGCATCTCGTAGGAAAACAAGTATCAAGGACTACATCAAGATAGTTTGATGTATTGCTTCATTATAATTGGGAACTATGTATATTTTTTCTTGTAAATAGTTATCCTATTACATTGTTTGCATTTGGTCTCATTTGTTGTGTATAGTTTCCTTACCTTATGATAAGTACATTAGCCCTTACACATATGTAGATACATTATTTGGTTCCCTGATTGATATACCTATAATCTTCCTAATTGGTTCCCTGATTGGTTCCTACATAATTTTGTGCTTCTAATGTCTCGTATCAATCATCACTTAAACATATGTATTTTTAATAAATAAATATATGTGATACACTTGACATGATTTGATAACCCTTTTGGTCTCCTATCTTGACCAATGTGCATAGTTTAACTATGGATCAACATCAAAATTTCATATGCTAATCCAATATTGTACAATCCCTTGTGCTTATTGTATATTCATGATATTCACGAAAATTTGTGCATACCGATATTTTTAATATTAACATGTTCATCTTGGAAATATGCAAGACATTGTTAGGTTAAGTCCAATAAGTTCCCAATTATAGCAAAAAACTACAATTGAAGGTTGAATATTAAAAAAAATCTTCAATAGCCTCTCAATTCAGGGTACCTAATTCATTGTATTTTTTAGCCACGTCTAGATAATCCAATCCCATATTACGACATTTATATATATATTTTATCTATATTTAAGTTTTAAAAAATGATAACAAATTGTTGTATTTGTAATACTATGTAGAGATATGTATGTAATTTTTTAATTATTAGTTAAAAAGATCTTTTCACTGGAAAAAAAGTTAATAATAATAAAAAAAAGTATATTAGTTAAAAAAATGTATTTTTTGGATTCAGTTTTTTAAAGGAAAGAAAAAAATGATAAGAATAAATTTTCTTTTCATTTGTTTGAATTCAATTTTTAATTAAAAGAAAAAGTTATTTAAAAGTGAAAAACATAATAAAGGAAAGAAAAGAAAAATTATAAAAGAAAAAAAAGAAATGAATATTTTTGTTTGGATTATAATTTTTTATAAAAGAAGATTTCATAAATAATTTTAGATATATTTAATTTGTATTGAAAAAAGTACAAAATGAAAGAAAGTAAAAGGTTAATTTTGACATATAATCACTAATAAAATTTATTTCTTTCTATTTGACTCCAATTTAAGGTGTTAATAAAAATGGATAGAGGAGTGAATTTTGGAATGACTTCCATTCTTTTCTTTCATAAAATTTCCAGATACAAACAATGTACAAGGTAAAAATCATTTATATTCTCTTCCTTTCTTTTCATTTCTTTCAATCTAAACATACCCTTAAGGGTATGTTTGGATTGAAGGTATTGAGAAGAAAAGAAAGGAAAAGAAATGATTTTTGATATATTCAATTGTTTGGATTGGAATATTTTTTGAAAGAAAGTAATTTGGATGATTATTAAAATCACCTATAAACCCCTATATATAATCACTCCAAATCGGGGTCAAATGGAAGGAAAGAATTTTATTAAATAAGTAAGAGAAAAAAAATAGCATTGACACCTTACAAATAATGATAAAAATGGAAATAAGTTAATAAAAAAAATTCTTTCCTAATTTTTTTCTAATCCAAATAAAAAAAATACTCAAATTTCTTTATGAATTTTTATTTGTTAAAATTATCAAATCCAAACAACATTTTTCACTCCCTTTCTTTTCTTTTATATTTTTTCTCTTCTTTTCTTTTATTATTTTTTTTCCTTTGTGAATACAAACACACCCTAAAAGGTCAATGATTTAATACTCTCATGTTAGAGTCATTTTAAAGAAAATGAAATGATTACTTTTTAAAATATCACAATTAACCTTATAATTTTAATATATAATATTTTTATATAACACAAATGGATATAAAAGTATTTTTGTGGAAAATAATCATTTCCTTTCCTTTAATAATATGAATTCAAACGAGTGATTCGGTAATCAATTACTTTTTTTTTATTATTTTTATAATCCAAACACGGATATCACTTTCCTTTCCATTCCTTTAATATTTTTATATTCCTATCAATTTTTTCCAATGATAATCAGAATCCAAACAATGCATACGAGATTTCTTTAACAAAAAACTTAATAATCAAATTAATGGAAAAAATAATCGTCACGATTTATTAAATAGTTTTAATATATTTAATCTTTTTTGATATTGACAAAAAAGAACTTGTTTGCTGATTTCATTGAGGATTTTAAATTAAAAATTAACAATTTATATTTTTGTTTCGAATAATCTATAACAAATTTTAAAATAAAACAATAAATAAATAAATACGTGAGATTTTTAAAAATAACAAATTATTTGATTTAAGAAAATTGTTAGGATAAATTTAAAATAGAGTTTTCCTGAATCTGGGAAGTTGAAATGGGAAAACAGTTAGATCAAACGTGTCTTACGAGGTTGATAATTGATAAGAAATAGGCGTTTGAGTCTCAATTATGATAAAGCAATTGAAAAATTATCGGACTTAGCCTTATAGGTCCACTGTTGCACTATAATTTTGTTAACGACTCAACATGAGTCTCTTACCATATTAAACCACTGAGAATTGAGGACTTTAGTCAAAACGAGTGCAAATAACCATGTTCCATATAAATCTCAAGTGATGTTATGATTTCGTAGACCTTGAGCTCATTATATTTATGCACTATGCTCGTAATATTCACATGTGTTGATAATCGATCATGTATTACTTCTCATAGTTTCCTAATCTATTCCTATTATATGAGTGTGTCACGCGTGTTTCATATCATGGGTAGTTAAGGATACATACGTTATAATATGTAAAAGAACTCATAGTATATGACTAGGAAAATTGTGCAGTCTTCTTTAGAAGAGCCTAGGTTCTTAGAAAGTAATTAAAATCATACATTGGTTTCTCCTCATATGACCTAGAAATTTGAGGACCTTAAAAAATGCATGCTCTACAAACTTCTACACAACATATTCCCATGTATATCAGAAGCTAGCAGGTATCCATTTTCAAAATTAACATAAATACGAAGGAAGTCCTAACTACTATATTAACTATAATTAGCAAAGATACATGGTATGTGGAATTTTGTCGCTAATATGCATTTTTTGTTGTTAGCGACGAAATTTTGTCACAAGAGAGACACACTAGTTTATGGTCATTAGACAATTATTGGCGGCTAAAGAAGAAAATTCGTCGTAATTGTTCACCTTATCATTCGCGACGACATCTTTTCATCATTAGCAACAACAATTTAGTCGCTAAAGAGCTCTATATCAGCGACAATTTTTTTGTCTCTAATGTGGTCCTCATTAGCGACGAGTTCATCTTGCATTTCTTAACAAAATTTTCATCGCTAATGAAGGATTTTATGTAACTTTTTTGATAAAAACCTGAATCGCCTCTAATTTTTTTTTTTAATAAAAAAATCATTATTTGTCCTTGTTACCTTTTAGCTTGTAACCTAATTTAATTGATATATCGTTCTTAGCCCCTTCCAGTCTATATTCTTCTCTGTGTGACCACATTATAAACCATACCCCTTAAATTTTAAGATTTTTCCATATTCCCCGCACTCAAATCGCAACACCTTAAGACCATCGCCTTTGAGCTTGAGTTTGGGGTGATAGGTTCAATTATGGTAAACACATTGGGTGGTTTGAGCTTTATATACGCTATATGGATGTTGTACTTTGTTGTAATCCTTTATCGGGGAATGTAAATCAAAGATTGAGAAAAAGAAAAAAACAAGAAAAAAAAGTTAACATGACACTCACATCAAAAGACTGTCATGTTTAACTTGAAAAAAATGAAAATAAAAGAACCAACAAAGGGAAGTGTTATGTAATTATCCGGAATTGATTAAATGTTAGTGGGGATGCTTATAAAGCACATCGATTAGGTTGAGTGAGCACATTTATGAGTGTAAAATCAAGCTCTAAGTTAATTTGTTGATGGCTAGTGTGGAGAGAGCCAAAATCTCACTTTAAACTATCCAAATACTTATCATACCGTCCTTGAGCCAATGTTATAACCGAAAGACCTTAAGATTCTTAGTTATGTGGTCAAGGAAAGATTGAGCTAATATGGATTAGGTTAGTGGACCTTTAGATACTATGTTAGGATTAACTAACAACCTATAACCACTATTCTGAACTAAGTGAAAACTCAATTCTTCTTGTATTTGTATGATAAGTGTATGTGTTATTTAGTTTGTAGATATTTGTACATGATACTTGTTTAGGTATTACTTTGGGATCATTCTTTACATTCTTTTCTCCCATATTTATGGATTAGGTCCCTACTTTAGTTCTTATTTTGTCGGGACGACAAAACTTTGAGTTGAGGGTCTTGATGTCTCATTTGTGTGATAGATTAATCATATCACGAGACATATGTCTAAGGTTATTTGGAATTATTTGAGGGAGTATTCCCTATATTTAGCCATATACTCATTTTTTGTCACGTTTTGGATGTTTACTACTTTTATAGTTATTTGTGTGTTAAGTGTGAAAATCTTAGGTACTTGGATGATACGAGATCCCGAGACGAAGATAAGAAGTTAGGAAGACAAGTTCAAACCCAAGTTATGGCGTTAAAGGACCAAAAGATCCACATTTGGAAAGTTAGAGCGTTTATTGGCAAAACTTGAAATTTGACTTAAGAGAGTCACCACGTGCAATCTGCTAAGATTATGAGCAAGCCCTTTGGTTTTATGGTATCAATTGAGGTTAGGAGCATTTTATAGTTGATGGTTTGTGATTTGGCATGAAGATGAAAGAGTTATTAAAGCTGCAACTGCCGTGGCTCGAATCAACCTACTCTCCCTTGAAAACGTTTTTGGGTTGACTTGGGCCATTTAAAATGGGCCCACAATTCCAAATACGTTTTGTACCCTTATTATATCAGAAGATACATTTTAGAAAGGGTTGCACTTCACAACCATTCATTAGAGAGGAGAAGTTTGAAACGCATGGAGAGGAAGAATTGGATCCCTACTCCTTCATTCCTTCACCGATCCTATTCAATCATTATAGTAATTTGTATTTATTTTATGCTTTAAACATGATCCTAATACTTATACTATCCAATTTTCATTATTTATTTATGAACTAATTCCATTTAGCTCGAGTTTGCATTATGTATGAACCTTGAATAATTATTTGATGATTATTTATGCTATTTGGGATCAATTTACGTTTGACTGAATTGGGCAATTAGTTATTGTTGCATATGAATTGAATTATTTATCTTCCTATATCCTGATAAAATATAGGTTGACCTTAGTTCCCTAGACTATCGCCCTGATAGGGGGTTGGGAATAGACTCACCGACTCATTATGATAGGGGATTAATAGCAAACTTGAGTGATACATCTCATATATTTTCTCTTTATTAATTTCAATTTTTCTTAATTTAATTATAATTTAGTTTAATTTATTTTCACCGTATACCCTCAGGTGAAAACAAAACAAATATTAATCTCTTACCTTTTGTTTTTTAGTAATCGAAACTAAATCCGGAACATTATATAGAAACACGATATTAGTTAACCTCATAGTCCCCGTGAAGAACGATCTTATATACTTGCTTATTACCTGCGAATGACCCATAAACTTGAAGGGAGTGATATCTTGAGGTGTTGATTAGTATATTTTCTATCACACCTTGACAAATACACACATGATCAAGATGATTTTCATCTATAAATTCTTCAGGTTGTCTCATATAAATGGTTTCTTGTAAGCCACCATGCAAGGAAGCAGTTTTAACATCTGACTGTTTAATTTCAAGATTAAAACATATAACAAAGGCAAGCACAACCCTTATGGTGTTGAATTTAACAATAGGTGAAAAGATTTCATTATAATAAATACCCTCCTTCTAAGTATACCCTTTAGCTATAAGTTTAGCTTTATATCTAGGAGGGCCACCTTCGTTCAACTTATAAAGCCTTCTACACTTAACAATCTTTTGACACTTAGGTTTTTAATACTCAAGTTTTATTAAGTCCGAGGGACAATATTATATCATGCATAGCTTATCCCAATACATGTTCATTGGACTCTAAGGCATCAAGGTAAGAAGATTGTAAAATGTTATTTACCTCAACTGCAACACTATAGCAGTATATACCAAGTCAACATATGAATACCTCTTCTATGTATAAGTCTATCAAGTTGATGATCTTGGAGCTGCCCTAGTGATGACTCTTGTAGCTAATCAATTTCTTCATTCTCTCCACGTTCAGGCATTTCACCTTCATCATTGTCATGAGCATTGTTCTGATCATGTCCATGCCTCCTACTAAGTCTGCATCCTCAGCTTGAGGCTCCACTTCAAGTTCTAATCCCATAGTATTCTAGGCAGCTGAAGGTTCAGCCTTGGCATTATCATTTGTACTATCACCAGACTTGAAAGTAAATGTTAGTTCATTAAAAATAACATCTCCACTCAAAATAAGTATATGCCTCCAACGTCCTTTTACCACAATTTATAACACTTGATCCCATGTTGTTTCTGATAGCCAACCATAATACATTTTAGGGACCAGGTCCTTAGTATGAGCATAAGCTGCACACCCAATAATTATCAGATAGGATAGGTCATGCTTGTGGCCTTTCCATATTTCAATATGAGTTTTAATGTCTATAGATCTCTTGGGATCCTATTGACCAAGTAAGTAACAATGTATAATGCCTCACCCCAAATGAATTAGGTAGCCCAACAGTATATAACATGCATACGACTTTTTCAAGTAATGTTCTATTCATTCTTTTACCAATACCAATTTTTCAAGGGGCATGCCTAACTATTTTATGTCTTAGAATGACATTCTCATTATAGTAAGTACCAAATTCAATACTACAGAATTCTAATCCATTTTCAGTTGTAAGAACTTTTAAGCCAAGTTAGTGGTGGGGGAAAATGTGTGATAAATAAGCATATAAATAAATAAATTAATAAAGAACATACCCTTGACTACCACAAGAAACTCACTGCAAGTATTACAGATCGTTTGCAAGTTTAGTTAGTAAGTAAAGTTCGTTCGTAGGGATTTAATCCGTTAGATCTAATTGTCTATATAGAGAAGTGTAGGAGAATTTACTTTTTAAATAAAGAGACAAATACAAGAAATAATAATTATTTGGTTTTCGAATCTAGAAGATAATAATGCAAATAAATAAAATAACAAAGAATGGAGATGAGAAATATAGCTTACGATTTCTATGCACTTATCTTTCTAAATCAATATTCTAGTTATAAGGGTGATTAAATCTCTTAGACAAATAGCCAGGATTCTATATTCCTCCTAAACCCCTTCCGGGTGGACATAGGTGATGACCTAACAATTACTAGGGGACTTGGGTAAGGGGACCCTGCGCAATGATCAGTGGTTAAATCTCAAACCCTAATTACTATCTACTTAGGCAAGCACTTCCAGATCACTACCGCACACTAGACGTTTATGTGGTATTTCAATAATTAGACACCCCTTCCAGGTGACCTTCTAACTAATATTAATGGGGTAGTCTATACTCGTGCACTAGCAAGAACTACAGTCAATAAATCAAAGCACATAAAAAAATATGGTTAAGAAGTTAGAATAAATTTAAAAAGATTTTCCAAAATACCATAAAATCAAAAATTAGAAATCATAGATTATACATATGCAAACCCAAGCTATGGGAAAATTAGTTCATATCTAAAGACATAGAAATAAACTACGGATAAAAGTAATTAGAAACAAAGATAAGCGAAAGAATCTAATACAAATTACCCTAATGATAGAAGGAGATGATGGAGAAGAGGAGTTTGCTACTTTCCAACTTCTTGTCTTCCTCTCTACAAGTCTTGTTGCTTCTCTTGAATGACTAAGGATTGATCTAAGGTTTAAAACTGAGCAAGGACTAAGCCAATGTTAAGAACAGAGCAAGGACATGTTTACAATGATAAGATGGTGTATTTATAGGTGCTAAGAAGATCCTAGGTCTAAACTGGTGAGTAAAAGGCAAGTAATTTGAGTCCAAGTCCAACTCAAATTCATTTCCTAAAATATTAGAGAGGATAAACACTTCTCACTGTTTTGATCATATCTCCTTCATTATCGGTCTGATTTTTGCCTACTTTATATCGAAACGACTGAAGCGGAAAGATCTACGTCTACGCTTTTGAATGCTCATCCAAATTCCTAGCTGATTTGAAGTTATCTTCGCTTTAGTAGACGTAGCTGCAGAATTTCAGATTTACTTGACAACTTTTCCTTTCATATATATCTCTACCTCCTTTTATCTCTTGATTCCTTCCATATCTTCTTTCCTTATATATTTAGAATTAATTTGGCATCTAATTATATTTTATATATCATTAAAGCTTCACATTAGTACACAAATTAAACCAAATATGCTCTAAAAATAATAAATAATCAAAACAAGATAAGAAATAAGAAAATATCAAAATATAAATAAAAATCTATAATTAATTAATCATAAACACCTAAAATTATGTCCCAACATAGATTAACATATCACAAATAGGGAGACATCAGTTAGTTTGTTTTCGTTCTTTTATTTTAGAGGAAGTTCCATCTTTAGATTTTAGCAATAAAAGTTCACACTCTTCTACTAAATCATTTACTAAAGATTAGAAATACTTGAAGTTACCATGAGAATTATACCTTCTAGATCCTCACAAATCAACATGAACATATTCAAGACAAGTCTTAGACTTATGAGCCCCAAACTTAAATTATAACCTGTGTTGTTTACCAAGTATACAAGTTTCACAAAATGTAAGATTATCGATTGCTTCCTTATCGAAAATGCCTTGTTTGTTTAGCAAAGTGAGCCCTGGAAGGCTCATATTACCAAGCCTAAGATGCCACTTTAGTAGCAACATGTGAAGAATGATTAATAATATTGTTCAAATAAGTAGATAAGTTAAAACCATCTAACACATACAACCCATCATGTTTATTACCAGTTAAAAGGTGCTTAGATTTCTTACAAACATGCATACATCCATTCAATAATTTAGATACACATCTAAGATCATCTAATGCACAAAAAAGATCAAGTTTTTTATAAGATCATGAATATACCTAAAATTTGTTAGCACAATCTTTTCACCATTATTCATTCTCAATCCCACTTTACTAGTGCGTGTAACCTCACATGTTTGATCATTACCCATGTATACAGTTTCTTTATTAGCCTCAGCAATATCATGAAATAGTTCAACTATGGGGTACATGTGAAAAGTACAACTTGAGTCAAGTATCCAATTAGCATGGTTAGACATATTAGTGACATTCAATACCTCATATACATCATCATCACCATCCTAAGCATACAAGCTACATTAGACTCATTGTTATTAGCATTAATTTAGTTTTAAAGCTTAAAACAGATCTTTTTCAAATGACCAACTTTACCATAGTGAAAATACTTTCTTTATTCTTAGTGTTTTTCTTACTCTTTCTATCCTCAGCAAGGCCATTCATCAAGGCAGTATATGTCTTGGTTTTACAAACATATTAACACAAGTTCTTTTGGAGACTTTAGTTCATTTTCTATAGTTTTTAAAGTAGTTACAACTTTATCACAACTAAGGACACTATCATCATATTAGAACACATATTTAACTACTATATATGCATCGTGTATAAAATTTAGAAGGATCATAAATTTACCAGTATCATCTACGGTCATAGGCGTACCTTTTAACATAAGACACATCTTAGTAATATCATCCAAATTATCATCAATAGATTTAGACACATCCATCTTATCATTTAAACAAGGAAGCTTTCAAGAAATCAGGATTAGGAACTGGTTTAGTAGCATATAGAGATTTAAGCTACCCATAACATAAGAGTCAAATCTACACCATCAACTTGTCTGATCACGAAATCAGAAAAATTCAGAAATAAGATGTTATAGGCTTTTTTTTTGTTTGAGAACTCCTTATCAGACAAGCCTTTAGGACACAATTTAGTGTCTTTAACAAGAGCATAAGCCGCTTTATGACGAGATAGTAGTATCTTCGTCTTTTTTTGCCATACACTAAAGTCAGCTTTTTCATCATAGACAGATATCTCAATATGATTTGTTTCCACCAGGTTAGTACTATCAAGATATAGAAAGTACTAACATCGTAGTAAAGAACTTCAAAGCAAATCCGCTTTTAAATCACAATTTTTGTAAAACCCTCACAAGATTTTGGAAACCTTAAGCCTCAAATAAATCAAATATTCAAAAAAGAGGCAAACCCATAATTTTCAAACAAATTCAAAAAAATCAAATCCCCAAAGAATATTTAAAGATTTATTAGATGCCATACAGAAAAACCCTAAAAATTGTAAAACGTGATAAAAATATAGAAGTTTTAAAGCTCTAATACCACTATTGTAAATTATTTAAACGAAATTGAAAAAAGAGATAGAATAGAGTATACCAGAACAAATTGAACAATTGAGGAAAAGTAAAGAACACAATCAATTATCGTGGTTCAACCAAAAGTGACCTACATCTTCATTGAACTCCGATGAGTGTAGCTCGTCCACTAGAAACTTCAAATTACATATTACAATATCACGTTCGAACCACACAACCCACTCAACCTACAGATTTCAGAAAACTATTCACAAATCTCACTAGCTTACCAACTACGTCGAAAGTTATAAGTAATGAATCAAGGAGATTCTTATTATTACAAGAGATTTACTCGTTATATCAATGGACCTATCAATCTAGAATGAATATTACAAATATATGAGATTTCAAACTGTTAGGATTTCGAGAGAACGTATCTATGATAATAAAAATAAATAATAACACATCCAAAGAGCAAATAAAACTACATATATACGACGTAGTTTCGCAACGGGGCCCAACACTGTGTCACAATTTCAAACAAATAATACTTCACCATAAAATAATATATATATATATATATATATATATATATATATATATATATATATAATCACAATACGTAATTTTTTTTAGACAAAGGAATCAAATATATAAAACAAACAAAGCATCAAGAGTTTATCCAACTCCTGATGCAACAAAAGAGTTAGAATCATTACAAACTAGAATATTAAGTTCTAGAGGAATATTACTAAGCCAATTACAAGATAAAAGAGAAGAAGAGAAAGTCTTCGCAAGCCAATCAGCGACTCTGTTCGCCGTTCTTCTAACACCACAGATGCGTAGACGACTGTGGTTGCTAACCATATTTTGAATATCACCGAGGATAGCCCTGTCCTTCCAATGACAGTTCGGGCTCGATGAATACACGGCTTTTAGAACGGCTTCGGCGTCAGTTTCAAATCTGTCGCAAAGGGGAGCGTGGTCTAAAGCAAATTGAATGCCAAATCTCAATGCTTTAGCTTCAGCTTCAAAACTAGAAGAGGCAATAATGATCATGGAAAAACCATCAACAATATCACCCTTCCAGTTACGTATCACTGCAGCAGCGGAGGCTTTCCCTGTCTTGTAAGCAGTATCAACATTCATCTTCAGATTGCGCTGTGGAGGAGGAATTCAACAATGAAGCAAGGGGGAGTTGAGGGGAGGGTTCAAAGGGTCTGCAATAGGAACTAAGGGGCTTGTACTTTCCTCAAAGAACACTTGACTATGGAAGATTTTCAATAAGTTCAAACAAGCATCCAAATCAATAGGGGTGTAGTGGAAGATAACCTTATTCCTGGTTAGCCAAATGACCCAAAAACATAGAATGATGGTTAAAAGAAGATGGGATCTATCTTTAGTATCCTTTCCTTGGTCTATTATCGAGCCAATCCATGTTCCAATTCCAAGATTACTAGTAGGGGCGATATGACAGTGGAGAGGGGATAAAAACCAGAATTTTCTAGTCCAGTCACACTTCAAAAACAGGTGTTCCATTGACTCTTCTTCCTTAAGGCAGATGTGACACAGGTCTGTAGATGAGCAAAAACGGGAGAACCTGTTCTGCTCCGTTGAAAGTGCATTCATCATCACCCTCCAGAAGAAGAATTTAAACTTGGGAGGGGTCTGGGAATTCCAACTAAGTCTCATAATATCAGCAAATGGAAATGATGATGTGGACGGATGGATAGAAGGGGTAGTCAAGGGTTGGAAAGCTGAGAGATAACCAGACTTGCATGAGTACTTACCATCTTTGGTGAGAGGCCAAACCCATTCAACCTCCTGATTGGTCCAAGGGATATTGATAGCCGAGACAACAGTGACCAGGTCAGGGGGGAAAAGATAGTTCAGCATATCCATTTTCCAAGTCCGAGTAGAAGTGGAAATTAGATCAGCCACGAATTTAGGGAAAGATGGTTCCTCAGAGTAAAAAACAGGTTTATCAATCAGCTTTCCAATCCAATTATCTTCCCAAATCATTGTGTTATGCCCATCTCCAATAGATTTAATCACATGGGGTTTAAGAAAGTCGCATCCTTTGCGAATACTATTCCAAATCCAGGAGCCCTTTCTAATATCATTAGTACATAAAAACTCTTTATCAGGGAAGTAGGTACTCTTAAGTACAAGATGGACTAATGACTCGGGGCGAATAAAAATGGACCAGGCTTGTTTTGCAAGAAGAGCTATATTAAATACTTCAAGATTTTTAATGCCAAGGCCTCCAGCATCTTTGGGGGATGAGACTTTATTCCAATTGACCCAGTGGATTCCACGGTCTTCCTCATTACCCCATAAGAAATGGCAGGTCAAAGAGTTAATCTTCTTGATAACCCCTTTAGGTAGTGCTAGCAAGGACATAAAGTATGTTTGGAAGGCATGAATGATAGAGGAGATTAGAACCGCCTTCCCCGGCATATAAAGCAGAGATTTTTTCCATCCACTCAATTTAGTGGCCATTTTGTCTATAAGGGAGTCCATAGCTTTTGTCTTTGAGTTCCCCCAACTAGTAGGAAGGCCAAGGTAGAGGCCTAGATCCTCAGACACGGGCATACGAAAAGCTTCTGCTAGAAGGGATTTCATAGAATCAGTACAGTTAGGACTCAAGAATATAGAAGACTTGTTAAGGTTAATAGACAGGCCTGAAGCAAAGCAGAATTTATACAGGATTTCCTTAAACACATGAATCTCCAAGACTGAATTTTTAAGAAAAAAAATAGAGTCATCAGCGAACAGGAGATGGTGAATATGGGGGCCATTTTTCCCCATTTGGATACCTTTGATATCACCCAAAAGGAAATCAGCCTCAATGAGAGAGGAGAGGACATTAGAAACAATAGTGAACAGGTAGGGAGAAAGGGGATCCCCTTGGCGGAGACCTCTAGAGGGTTTAAAAACACCTACCTTATTCCCATTAACTAACACATTGAATGTAACTGAAGTGACGCACTCTCTGATACACGAGATCTAAGAAGGATTGAATCCCATCTTCTTAAGAACAGCAAGTAGAAAAGGCCAACTAACCCGATCATAGGCTTTATGCAGATCAGCTTTGATAATGGAGTAGCTGTCTTTAGAATTCTTTCTCAGATGCTTGAGCTTATGGATCACTTCATGTACAATGATAATGTTATCTTGGATAAGTCTACCCTTAATGAAGGCTGATTGGGTTGGGGATATAATGTCAGGGATAATACTAGATAATCTACTCACCATCACTTTTGAGAAAATCTTATACAAAAAATTTGTGCAAGAAATAGGTCTGAATTGACCTATTTTCTGAGGATGTTTACACTTAGGAATAAGAACAATATTGGTATCACTGATGGAACCAAGGGACACAGTGCCAGTTAGAACCCCATTACAGATAGCGAGAATGTCGTCTTTCAGATAATCCCAGTACTTTCGAAAAAAGGAACCTGGAAAGCCATCAGGCCCTGGAGCTTTGGAAGCCCCAAGTTGCCACGTGGCTTGCTTAAGTTCCTCAATGGAGATTGGGGCCGAAAGTAAAGCATTCTGGTTGTGATTAATACAAGGGGATAACTTTTGGATAATGGGTTCAATCAATCTAGGACCAGAATCTTCGTAGAGGTTTTTGAAAAAATTAATAACATGATCATTAAGTTCAGAGGGATTCAAAGTCCATGTTTCATCTTCTTTCATCAGGGATATCATTTTATTGGAAGCTCTCCTAATACGAGTGGATAAATGAAAAAAATTCGAATTTCTGTCACCTAGCTTAAGCCAAAGAACTCTAGATCTAGTTGCCCAGTACTTCTCCTCAAGGGACCAAAAAAATTCAATATCCTTAGATATAGAAGTGAAGAGATCCTGAGAGTGAGGAGGGAGGCCATCAGAATTGGAAATCATAAGGTTTTCGAGTTTCTTGGACAGTAAGTTAATAATAAGGGCATTATTCTTCAGGTTGGCTTTTTTCCATCTCATGATAGTTTTTTTGCATTTAGCCAATCTCTTAGGAAACCTAACTGATGAGGGACCAGAGAAATTACGAGAAGAAGAGAGGCAGTTACGAATAGCCAGTGAACAGGACTCAATCTCCAACCATGAGGGATCCAACTTAAAGGCGGGTCTGGGATTACTAGGTGACAGATCATCCCAATGAAGGACCATTGGAGAGTGATCAGAACCAATAGGAGGGAGGTTATGGATCCAAGAATTGGGGAATAGGTCAAACCAGGAAGCAGAACCTAGCCCTCTATCCAATTTTTGTAAGATTAAGCTCTCCTCACTCCTATTATTCCTCCAAGTAAAAGAACAGCCTTTAGATGGGATTTCAACTAGTTCATTAAGGATAATGTTATTATTAAACAAGCGCATTTCCGCAGGATTCTTCCCTAACCCCCCCACTTTTTCCTGGTCCAAACGGATATCATTAAAATCACCAATAAACAGGTTAGGGGTTAGGGGGTTATTGTTAGAAACATCACGAATATAATCCCACAAAAACTTTTTACTAGATTCATTAGGTAATGAGTACACAAAATGTAAACACCAAAGAGAACCTAAAGCATCAGTAGCAGAAAAGGAAATATGATTAATAGAAAAGGAAATTACATCAGCATGCCAACCATCAACAGACAAAATAGCAAGACCACCAGAAAGCCCCACAGGGTCTACACTCCACAGCAGATTCATTTTTAATTTCTTCGCCAAAATAAGCATCTTCTTCCTCTTGGTCTTCGTCTCTGAAAGCCCGATGACCCGGGGTTTTTCCTTAGAGATAATTTCCCTAAGGTTTTGGACCGTCAAGGGGGACCCCGTCCCTTGACAGTTCCAAAAAACTCCAATCATGGATCTAGTGGGGGTTGCTGAGAGCAACCACCCACATCATCAGGGACCACCGTAGAAAGAGGGACCACGTCAACTGCCATATCCAGAAGAGGGACTTCAACCAAACCGTCATCGCTTTCCTTAAACCCCACCATCTCCGCATGGGTTAGCTTGCGTTTCTTAGTACTAGGACCACATCTCTCCTCCTCTGGCCGCTCCATGGAAATGGGTATCTCAGTAAAAGAAAAGGAGGAATCATGGATGGGGGTATTAGCAACCAAGTATGTACTAGGCGAAACCATAGGGGTAGACGAACCAGAAGAGGGAGACGCCGGGTTATTACCTCCCATTTTCGGTTCATCTCTACGAGCGGAGATCACTTCATCGGTATTGTGAGAGGGAGAGGAAGAAATATGGATTTGGGTAACATTTGGGTTAACAGGAGAGTTAGGAGGGGTGGAGGGGAGAGGCGTATTATATTCAGTAGGAGGAGAAGAAGGGTTGGTGGAAGGGTTGGTTTTAGGGGGTTGGATTGGGGTTGAGTTTAAGTTGGGGTTCACCCATTGCAGATTAGTCTTACCACGAGTGGGATTAGTACGAGACCAAGTACGGTTAGACCCACGACCAGATGTGGGTTTGGCCATCACCGGCCCATCAATCTTCTTAGGCCAAGCCGGCCATTTTCCAGAGGAAGAATCACCATCATGCTTCCTTTTTGATCCAGACCAAGAGGGAGGTGGGCTGGGCTTGTATGGTTTTGAAATGGGCTTAGAAGAGGATTTCCGCGCGTGGGATTTAACGCGAGTAGCAACTGAGCTTCCAGCCTTACCTTTATCAGAAGAGGGTTTAAAAATATGCTCCACCCCGGTCGGATCTGAGCCAACATCCTTTAATAATTCCTTAACAGCGAGGGCATATCCTTGTACCGGATCATTGGGACAACCTCGTAGGAACTCAGGAACATTCTCATCCTTACTGGTCCCGACCTTATCATTGGACTTGGTATTAATTGAAGAGGGACCACCACTATTGCGGGATTTGGAAGAAATATTTTCAGATGAAGGCATTAAAGAGTCTTCGCTCCCCGATATGATATGGGATGGGTCATCCAAATCATCAACCACCATAACATTCCTTCCTCTACCTTTGACCGGGGTGATACTCATCCAGTCACCAAAAGGGAACTTCACATACCCTCTGCATCTCACTTGTTCTTCTTTATACAGACTACACTCTCCAGCAGTATGGGTGAGGAGACCACATAAGAAGCAGAACTTACTCAACTTTTCGAATCTAACCTTAACTTCAAGAGGAGGGAGAGACGGTCTTTCCATATTAAAAGATTTGACCAGCGGTTTGTCTAGCTTCCACAGAGATCTGACTCGAAGAAGCTTCATGGTATCACTCACCTTATTAATGTCATACGCCAAGAGGGTACAGTCTAAATTTTTGCAGATATCTTTGGCATTATCTGGTGTAGCAAAAGCTGGGGCGAGATTTTGAAAGTGGATCCAAAAGGGGGCCATAGAGAAATTAGCTTCGCTCATGGACATCTCCGGATGCCAGGCTTGAAGGAGGAGCAGGTGGCCATTGACAGACCAAGGGCGAAAATTCCAAGTATTTAGGAGGTCCTCACAAGAATCAAACATAAGGAAGAATGTATTAACTCCAGCAGAAACCACATGCATCTTAGATCTGAGACCCCAAGATCTATTAGCTGCATAGGCCACTGTATCGGGAGAGATATCAGTAGTAGAAAGGGTTTTAGAAAGTAGCATGTATCTTCTAGCAAAGATTTCTTCTGGTTTATAGTAAGGAGTGAGTTTCATGGTGATGATGGAATCGGACGCCATGGTTGAAGCTTCGGAGAGGATGAAGAGACAGAAAATAGAAAGAGAGAGAAGAGAGGTAAAAGGTAAGCTAAGATAAAGAAGGGTAATGACAATATAAGTACTAAGGATGAGGCGTATATGGTAAGCCAAGAAGCTGTATTGGGATTAGAAGTAATAAGTAAAGTAACTCGGGAATGAACAAAGAGAAGGAGAAGCTCGAAACAAACAAAACGTGTAAACAAGAACCAAGGAGTAATGATGGAGAACTAGGGAATATCAAAGGTAGCCATTGAAGAGAGGAGAGAGAAAGCTATTTTAGAGAGAAGGAGGAGAACAACACAGCTACATCCTCCACAATACATAATTATTCTCAATAATCCCCACTTTAAAGTGTTATTTTTACATATTTAAGATTATTTTTTAAGAATATTTTCTTTCAAAAAAGAAAGTGTTAGAAAAAGGAAAAATTGTAAATGTTGAGGCAAAGATTAAAAATTAATGGACTGATTTGATCAAATACATATATTTTTACTTAATTCTCAATATATATTATTTAGAAGGAGAAGCAAGCCTAACCAGTTGGACTAACCCAATGGATTTAAAAGTGCAATAAGATTGAAGTTGTATATTTCGGTGGGAGTGCCACTTGTGAATTGTGACGTGCGACTTGGGATAGCTTTTTCCACCCAACAATCTACTTCTATACGTTTCTTCCTTCACCTTCAATGCTTTTAACCTTTGACCCTTTTCAATAAATCTTTATACCTACATTTTCTGTTTTTTAATTCAATTCATCTTCTTCTTCAATAAATACCCAATACCTGAATTTCGATTGCATAAGATGGGTAGGATATTTTCTGTGACACTTGAAGGCAGGATCTATAGCTGTAAGCACTGTGCAACCCATCTCGCTCTTAGCGAAGACATTGTCTCTAAGGTTCACCGATTTCTCCTATTATTCATCCGTTAATTTGTTAATTCATGTTGTTCTTCAGTCAATATTAATTGATTTGTTGCTAAATTAATTATCTGTTGATTAAAATTATGCTTTTGTAGATAAACAGTAGTTGAATTTGGTAATTAGTGATTGTTAATCGTTTTTCAAAATTAATTAGCCACAAGACTTTACTTCGTCTATCTATAGCCTAAGCATAATTTGGTTATTCAATAATCTGTTGAATTTGGTAATTAGTGATTGCTATCCTTCTCCTAATTCCATGTTTTCCTTTTTTCCTTTTTTCCTTCAGTCCTTCCAGTGTAAGCATGGGAAGGCGTATCTCTTCAGTAATGTGTAAGTTTTCTTCATTCTGTAAACCCATGGGCTTTAGTTAAAACATATGATCGGTTTACAGAGTGAATGTAACCTCTGGAGAGAAAGAAGAAAGACTGATGATGACTGGACTACACACTGTTGCTGATATATTCTGTGTCCGTTGTGGCTCAATTGTTGGATGGAAATATGTAAGATTATTTATTTTTTACTTTCTGAGTTTTTCTCTTAGTTGTTTTAAGTACTTTCTTTGGTTTATTTTATTTATTTTAGGAGACGGCTCATGAAAAGAGTCAAAAGTACAAGGAAGGCAAATCTGTCCTTGAGAGGTTAGTTATTAGTAATTATTATTCAGGTTCTGATGGTTTTACTATCTAAATTACCTGATTTTGATATACATTGATCAGGTTCAAGATTTCAGGGCCTGATGGAAGCAATTACTGGGCAAGTCATGGAGCACATATAGTGGGAAGTGACGCAGAGGATGTTTAATGACTTGTTTTAAGTTAAATCTTTCTTCTGCATATGTATATATACTTTAACTATCTCATTAGGTTCTACTGAAACCATTACTGGATACAATCTATTAGTCTATTAGCTTCTCTAAGCATACAATGTGTCGTATGTTAAGAGTCTTCGTGGGGCTTGATTTATGACTTAACTGGTTAAATAATATATTATAATGTATTATCTGGTTTGTGGGAAAGTTATTGGTCAATGTTTATAATCGATTTTTCCTATCATACTCACTTCAGAGTTCTTTCTGCATAGGCAACTGCAATTGGTATAGTCAACTCCACCCTCCAAGAGATGCAAACATTTGTAACACAAACATATCTTGCAAGTAAACATGTAGCATTAAATTTTTTGTAACTTTAGGAAGTATATACTTTCATCCAAAAAAGTGGTAGATGCTAGCGGGGGTACTTGAAGGATGAAGACTTGAATTGGGTCCGGACCAAAAGAGTCCTAAGCTCGAAAAGATCCACAACAATATTAATGAAAATTTGGCAGATTTGCCCATAAGTTGCATCCGACGTGCGTAGTCTATTCATATACATCACGGACCATACATACTTACATTCCATATATACCCATACATAGTGTGAACCATACATACCTACCCATACGTGTATAACCCCGTTTGTGTATAACCTCTCCTTTTAAAGTTTGCAAAAACCATAACCACCAAACCCGTTCGTGTATAACTTCTCTAGATGGAACCACCATTGGAATGTCGAAATCTGTCGCCATAGTTACATAGATCCATGAACAAAATTCACATATCTGACTCATCACAAATCTGTTACCATAGCTTTGTGAGAGCTATCTCAGATCGGAGCAACGCGAGCTTATTGAACAAATAATTTGAACATGGTAAAAAAAATCATATCAATGGAATAATATTCAGGACCTTTTGAGAATTAAAAATCGAGAAAAATACAATCCAAGACCTAATCTTTCCAATGTTTCTATTTTAAATTTCAAGTATAAAATAATCCTATTAAAGTCCCATTTCTAAGTTTTTGGTTTGGATTTTTACATTTTTACCTTTTGTTCTTGATGGGTACGGACCCGTAGCGTTTGTAATTTTTTATTTTTTCGTTTTTTGTTTTTCTTAAGTCATTGATAGTGTCAATGTTCAACTCCATATGGGTAAGGACCCTTAGTGGTTTTAACGTTTTATTAGTGTGTTTATTTTTTTTATTAAGTCCTTCATAGTCATTTGGATACAGACCCATCTCGAACAATAGCTAGATGGGTCCAGACCCATCTCGAACAATTGTCATACCCAAGGAGACCATCTTCAGTAGTACACATGACCCAACAGATAAAACACACAATTTTTTTGCAATGGTAACGTAGGTGGTACCCATTTAGTAAAAACATCTATTCACAATTCAAATTGGTTGTATCCATTTAGTTAAACACAACTCTTCACAATTCAAATGGGGCTGTACCCATGACCCAAAGAACATAGTGGGGCTGGCCCAATGACAAAAACAAAAAGACTCTGTCGCATAAAAAAAACACAGACCCTTCACGCTCGAATGGATCCACGATCGGTGAATACAAAGGGTCCGCGAACTAAGGCGTGCAACTGGGTGAGCAGATCTCACGAGCGGAGGCGTGAAATTGTATATGGCTGCCAGGTTTAGATCCGGCAGTTTCCTGGTCGGGTTTCGTGAGCAGGAGATCGGAGGCGTGGAAGTGGGTGCAGGAGAGCGGTGAGATGAAGGTGAGATCTGAGATGGCCACGTCGGGCGGCGAGGGAGAGCTATGTTGATTGTTGCAGGACAATAGCCACAACGAGCGAGGATGATGGTGTTTAATGGTACATATCAGGAGGCGGCTTGGTGCGAATCGGGGATGGTGATGATGGTGATGAAGATGATGGTCCACGAACGGAGGTGAGGGATGGCGGGAGGTGATGGTGGTGCTGAGGGAGCAACGATGGCAGTGGGTTTTCTTGAGAGAGGGTGGTGATGGTGATGAAGATGAGTGTGATGAAGATGAGGGTGATGAAGACGGTGGTGGTGAGACCAGAGGGAAGGTGGGATGAAGATGATGGTGGGGGATATGATGATGCTGGAGATGATGGTGGTGGAGGTGAGATCGGAGCTGGAGAGAAGAGAAAGGGTGGGGGGTTTGGTTGTTTAGAGAGAGAGAGAGAAAGAGAGAGAGAGAGAGAGAGAGAGGGTGGGGTTTGCAGCGCATATTAAGGGATTTTGGTTTTGGGTTTTTGTGGTAGTCTGTAGGTAATAGGGGAAGAGGGGGTGTTTTGGGGGGGGGGGGGGGGGGGGGGGGGGTTTACTCCTTTTAGTTGGGCTATAATTGATGGTTAGGGATAGAGATTTATAAAAGAAATCATAAGGTCTTTGGGTCTTATAAAGTAAATACCCCTTAAAAATCATCTGAATTCTAACTTCTAAGGACAAATTATTCTTAGAGTGTGAACCTTTTGAGTCATTATTTTTTGGGAAACTATCTCTACAGGCTAAGAATTAAACAGTCAATAGAGTTTATGAGTAAAAATCTTATATTTAGTTTGAAAAGAGTAAGTATATAGACCCGGAGAATGATAGGTTAATGAATTTGTTTTTCCTTGGAAAAAAAATTTAAACAATTTATTATAAATAACACAAATGTATAACATAAAACAATAATAAGTCATTTATACTAACCTATGGAAAATAAATCATAAACCTAAATAGACAAATTCAAAAATTGGTTTAAAAATTAAAAAACACATAGTTTTCTCTTTTTTTTTTCATCTTTTTGTCGTCTGTTTATATTTTATGGGATTATTCCATTTTAGGCCTAAAGTTGCATTAGACTTCTAAGTTTAGACCAAACAAATTATAATTCCAATTTTAGGCCTTGAGATCATTTTACACTAATATAAATGATAATAAAATAAAACAATTTTATTTAAAATTATATATTCTTAATAGAAGAGTTTTTTTAAGTTTTGGGAGGCCACCGGTCAACTCCGGCAATGACCGACGGTCAACATAGCTCAAATCCGTCGAGTTTTTTTTTTATAATTTTCTGGGCGGCCACCTGTCAACTCCGGCGATCAACGTCGGGTCAACTCCGGCAAGTCCTTTTTTTATATTTATTTTTTTGTAATTTCTGGGCGACCACCGGTCAACTCCGTGTTTTGACCGACGGTCAACACCGGTTAACTCCGACGAGTTTTTTTTAATTTCTGGGCAGCCACCGGTTAACTCCGGTGAGTTTTTTTTAATTTTCTGGGCGGCCACCGGTCAACTCTGGCGTTAACCGGCGGTCAACGACTTAGTTGCACAACTACACATTTGTAGTTGTAAATTTTTGTAGTTGCACAACTACATTTTTTTAGTTGCACAACTACACTTTTGTAGTTGCACAACTACACTTTTGTAGTTGTAAAACTATGAGAAAATGACACTTAGGGTCTTGACCACACCCCCCTCTTCGAGTTAGCACCCCCACCTAGAGCCTCTTCTTACTAAAGACCTCAGAAACTTTTTAACACATGAACCCCAAAACCCCTGTTACCTTATTACCCCTTTTTACACAATATATATACTAAATATTCTATTACAAATCTCATAAAATCATTCCCGTGAAAAACATCTTCTCTCTCTTCCCTTGACCTACTTTCTCTCTCTCTCTCTCTCTCTCTCTCTCTCTCTCTCTCTCTCTCTCTCTCTCTCTCTCTCTCTCTCTCTCTCTCTCTCTCTCTCTCTCTCTCTCTCTCTCTCTCTCTCTCTCTCTCTCTCTCTCTCTCTCTCTCTCCTATAAAACCAAACCCGCCACCACCGAGATAGCTTCTTCACCACCGAGATAGCTCCACCGCCATCATTGTTGAGCAGCAACCATTGCAACCGAGAGCACCGACCTCCTCTCTCACTCCTTCGCCGCCCCCATCCTCCATTGTTCGAAGCTCATCCCGGTGAAGGAGAGCCACCACCGTACGAAGCTGATTCAATGGCTTCGAAGATAGATTTCCACCGTTCGAAGACCGTTGCTCCACCTTTGTTCGAGCAGCGTTCGTGAAGCCACCTTTGCTCCGGCTATTCTCCAGCGTGGATCTGTTTTGTCGGAGCTTCGTTGGTGGTTCGTGATAAACCAAGCCGCCGTTGGTGGTTCTGCGCAATGAAGAATCGTGAAGCTCGCCTTTAGTGGTTCTGTGCACTGCATAGCTGTCGAAGCCAAGCCGCTATTCTCCAGTGGTGACCTGCTTTGCCGGAGAAGCCAAGCCAAGCTGTTCGTTGTTCGAGGAAGGAGAAGCCATGGCTGCGGATCTCCGTGAACTCGCGAAGAAGGGGAAGGCTGCCGGAGAAGAGCAACGAAGAGCTCCAACAGTGTTGTCGGAGTTTCCGTTGTGGAGGTGTGTTGTTCGCCGGAGTTGCAGGGTTGTTCTTCGCCGAGAATGCAGGTGGTGGTGGAAGTGTGCTATTCATTTCTCCATTACAGCAGCTGCGAAGAGGAGTCGAGGTGCAGTGGTGGTGATATTTTCGAGTTGCAGCAGTGGTGTTCAAAGATGCAGCGAAGAAGATGAGAAGACCTCGCCGGGCAGATCTGTGGTGTTTCACGCGTGAAGAGATTTTTTTTTGTTTAGTTTGACATGGTTGACCAGATCTAGATCTGGTCAAACCAAATAGATTTCCTTTTTTTTTTGATTGTGTAATAATCTATTTGTTTGAATAATTGAATAACACTCACCATTTTTATTAATTACTCATTGCTTTTTTAAATTACTCTCTAATTGTTTAAAATACTCACCAATTTTTTTAGAATACTCCGACTATTTTATAGAGTACTCCGACTATTTCATAGAGTACTCCGACTTTTTTTATAGAGTATTCATTTAATTCGTTAGAGTATTCGTTTAATTCGTTTAATTCTCGGAGCACTCAGCAAATTCTCGGAGTACTCTATGTTTTTTCCGGTGACCGGTGACTGGTGGTCGGAGGTCGGAGGTCGGTGGTCGGAGGTCGGTGGTCGGAGGTCGATGGCGGAGGTCGGTGGTCGGAGGTCAGTGGTCGGAGGTCGGTGGTAGGTGGTTGGAGGTTGGAGGTTGGAGGTAGGTGGGTAGTGGTAGGTAAAGGAGAGAGAAACGGTGACATCACACTTTTTGTCATTTAGTGATAGTAAGGGTAGGAAAGACTATTGTAAAAAATGAGGTCCCTAAGAATAACAACTTTCAAGACACTACTCTATAGAGAAGAAATAGTGTTTCTAAGACCCTATATATAATTCACCCTAAAACTATACTTTTGTAGTTCAGCAACTACAATTTTGTAGTTGTACACTTTTGTAGTTGCACAACTACATTTTTGTAGTTGCACAACTACACTTTTGTAGTTGCACAACTACACTTTTGTAGGTACACAACTACAAATTGTAGTTGCAGTTCCGGTACAACTATTCGACAAAATCCGTCCAAGCTGGAAAAAAAAGATTAAAAAAAAATCAGAATAATTCAAAAAAAATCACAGTGATATATTTTTATCTGATAATTGTAAAAAAATCGGAGTTGTCTGGTGGCTGTCCCGAATTTTTTTTAAAAAAAAAATCTTGCCGGAGTTGACTGGTGGATGTCCTGAAAATAAAAAAATATTTCTGGAGTTGACTGGTGGTTGTCCCGAAAATTAAAAAAAGAAAAAATAGCCGGAGTTGACCATTGACCACCGGAGTTGACCTCCGTTGACTGTCCAGCAAATATGGTGATGATAAAATAATAATTTATTTATTGACTATAATAAATTTAAATCAGAAAAGGGTAATTTAGAGAAAGAAAATAGTAGTGGCCTATATTTAGAAAAAATATGTTAAATGAGTTCTATAATAAGAATTAAAATATTACATGATCTAATCTTAGAAAAATATGTGTGTTTGGACGTAAAAACAAAATTATTCTATATTTTAAAATCTATAAAATTATTATTATTATTATTATTATTATTATTATTATTATTATTATTATTATTATTATTATTATTATTATTATTATTATTATTATTATTTGTTTATGTTAGGTGGATTGGTTAATTTTTAGTTTTATGTAATTGGTTTGACGTTTAGGACTTTAGGTGGTAAAGAGCAATTGGTTTAAAAACATATGTTATTGGGTGGCACCTTGCTCATTGATGCACCTTGCTCCACCAACAAATCCATCAGAAAGCTGCCAAGATCTTTTCCAACGAGCCAAAATAAACCGAAACCAACAACCGAACCGAAACCAAAGAACCATGCCCGGGTGGCAGCCACCACCGAGTTGAGGATGGAAAAATCTACCAGAACAAAGTCACGAGCTAGTCCAAACCTCTTAAAAATATCACCACAGTAAAGGGTGAGATAAAAGGCTGCGAAAAGGCGAAACTCTCTAGATGACACAAAGATGGCAAGCACAGATAACATCTCAAATGATATGTAAATGAAACACCACGAAAGGACACACAAGCGAAAACTTAGCTCATTCATCAATCCCAAACGAACACAATTGGTCAAACTAATCACACATGAAAATAACAGACAAAATGAAACTCGAGCGAACGACAAACACCCAAATCTCATCTTGTATGAATCAATTGTAACGATAAAGTAGACCAACAGTGAGGAGCCACCGTCTACTAATGGGGGGAAAACGCATAATCTAAGAAATACCCGAAAAATAAAACCAACACAAGACCACGCTACAAAAAATTGGAGTAGAGCCCACTGTAGAAAGTCCCAACAACTCAAGAGAAGTAACTTACCAAGGCGGAACAGAGAACCTGCGCAGAAAAAGCTTGGCAAATACCCGTAAAGATGTGAGATCAGTTTTGATTCGCAATGAAGAGATACTATTTCAAAATTCCATAACAGTTTTATGACCTGCCTTCTCAAATCAACTCCAGGAGACAGTAAAACGTTACAAAACGTGAAAAAAGGGCCCCGCCAGTGCAAACTCAAACAAACCAGCCAAAAAAAAAAAAAAACCAAAACAGAACAATAAACCCACCTAAACAACACCGCTAAGCTCTGTTTACCAGTCAAGAAGCCCAAAATAGCCAAAAAAGAGAGATCGGACACAGTTTCTTCAAACCCAAAAGTCCAGAACAATGAAACAAGGCCAGAGGAGCAAAGACCTGTACCTGATAAAGCAGTATGCTTTATATCATGAGTTCTTGGACAAGTAACAGTAGCGCTACCATCGATTTGTGCCTCCAAACGGGCTAATCCATCCAAACGATTGAAATCTGCAGCGCTTGAAAAAGGAATCCCCTGTTATTTAAGCTCCCGCCGCTCTGCTTTCTTTGGAAAGCCAAATTAAGGTTACATGACCTATTAATCTATTATTTCATGGAAAGATCGGCCAACCATCTATTTGAGTGCTTTCCAGACAAAGGGGTGATATTTTTAGAAAGATTCTTTAAATCAATCCCATAAGTCCCAAAAGTAACACAAAACTTAGATATTTTCTCAAAATGGCATAATATTAAAAAAATAAAATCTTAATTTATAATCTCTTATAAACTCCTCCTTCAAGGACCCTCCTATATATCATAGCTTCATCAACGGTGTTGGTGAGCTTGAGCTCGTTTTAATAGAGGATTTGAAACGATGATACACGGGTTGCTCATGATCTTCCATTCGTGCTATATGTGGAGCTCACTTAGTGTTTGAATGGAGTTTAAGCTCGAGAAGGGAAATGGATCAGTGTACATCTCGTGGCCTTCCATGGCTATTTTCTTTTTTGAGTTTGCACAATGTCCAAATGGAGACCTTTCATTTTGAAAAGCTTCCACGAATGCAAGGATCTTAAGACATACAATTCACTATTGATTAGGACAAAATACTTGTATAGTCTTAATAACGATTAGGTCTTAACTTCGCTTTCCAGAATGATTAGCATTCTAGAATAATGAATTAGGAAAGTAGACCGATGCGAGAACTTTCACAGCTAAATAATTAGATTGTTTTGTCAATCTCCACGAGATGCTAAATGCTATATGAAAGGCCAGTCAATACACATGCAACACATGTGGACATAAATACTAAAAGCAATTAAAGGCAATGTTAACAATTAATTTCTATCTTTCAAACTTCTCAGTTTAGACACATGTGAACATCTTTATGCTTTAATTGGGTTATTAGAGATGCTACTTTATGCATCAAATTATTGGGTTGAGTGAAAAAATGTTTATGAGAGTAACGCAAGCTTTAGGGCGATTCGTTGATGACTAGTGAGGAGAGAGCCAAAAGCTAACTCTAAATTATCCAAAAATACTATCATACCGTCCCTAAGCCTAAATTACAACCTTAAAGACCTTATGACTCTTTGATATGTAATCGAGAAGTGATTGAGCCAATAGAGAGTAGTTAAGTAATTCTTGGGTAAAATACCAAATACCCCCCTGTGATTTTACAAATGGTCAAAAACCCCCCTATGTTTTTAAAAGGGACTAATACCTCCCTGTGATTTGACAAAGTGTGTCAAACAACAAAGTCTGTTACATTTTCCATCCAACATAAACTGCACGCGCCTTATTCAGCATTTGGGTATTCTTTTTTCATTTTTGTAAATTATTCAATTTTATAAATTACACTCTTATCCTTTTCAGCTTTCTCTTTTGTTCTAATTTTTTCTCACGCTTCACTATATATCTTTCCACTGAAAACCTTTCCAAGATAGCATTTATTAAAAAAAATTCAGGTTCTGATTAAGAAGGTTAGAAAGTTTGCCTCAATCTTTATTCAATTTAATTTTACATTTAATCAGTGATAAATTTTAATTTTGTTATGTATATTAGACTTGTTTACTTGTAATTGAGTAACTTAATTGATGTGAAAACTTTATAGTTGTTGAAACCTAATTGTAATTTGGAAAAGAGTTTCATAAATTAACCATTGTTGATATTTATTGCAGTAATATTTGCTACATTTCTGGTTAATGTTGGTAGATAGATGATTATATAATGATGTAAATGATGAACTTGATGGTGGGTTCTCATGTAATGGTGGGTTCCCATGTAATTGTGAAGTCGAAAGGTTGCTGAAAAATTGATTTGGGATTAGCTCGTGTGCAGCTGTAAATGTAGGGTCTGGTGGTGCGATTCTAAAAATGCAGGGACTAATTTGTTATGGTCCCATATACTTCAGGACTAACCTGCAAAGAGTTGAAGGAGAAATATAATTAACAATTATAATTGATAGGTTGAAAAGACTATTTTGCAGGCCTATTGACGAAATAAATGGTGTTTACAGAGTTCTTTTTTAAATTAGTATTACTTCAAACCGAGACTCCAAGACATAGAAATATGAGTTTTCTTTCAACTAGTGACATGAGTAGAATTGTTAGTACAAGATCTTCAGTGATATTTAAAGAACTAAGTATTTCGAAGCGAAACAAAATCGATCGGCTATTGAATTTATTGTTTCTATTATGAATGTTTTTTCTACAAATGATACCACCTAATAATAACACGATGGTTTTATACATGTTACCTGCAACTTCTTTCAAATGTAGCTTCTTTCCACTGATAAAACCTTTTATTATGTTGTGCACATATTTATTGTAATGCTTGAAAGATAATAAAAGACTCAATCAATTCATTTTAGAGAAAATAAAGATTAAAGTCAATATAAAAAATGCATCAAAATTTTATTTTTTTTAGTCAAACTAGTAAACCTGCACTTTTTTTTTGTCGAAGCAACAACTTACTCCAAACCTCAAAACTAGAGTATGGGTAGCATTTTCACTTTTTGTAAGAATTATATTCTTTATGTAATTTTTTTACTTTTACTAGATATTCTATTAAAATTATAGTATGGTCCTTTTACTATCTGAAATTGCAGAATGAACCCAAAATATCATATACTTTAAATTTAATATATCTGTAATTTTCCATTTACACAAACGAGACTCTAATTTGTCGTAAAAAAAAATCGAGTGTCCGATAACAATGAATAATAATCATTTTTCAGCAAACAACTTATACGCTATTCAAAATACTAATTCATATCTTTAGATATTCCAACATCCAAAATAGTAAAATAAGTTTTTCCAGTAATTCAACGACTAATCCAAAAATATGTTTTCCAGTAATTCAATGAGTAATCCAAAAATGTTAAACAATTGTATTTTACAAAACAAATAAAAATTGATATCTTATTACAATTTTTCATGGAATCCATTTTCGCTTTGTGAGAGCGGCATGCCTAAAACGAGTGTAAATCATTCCTGTAGGACCATCATGCATTTCGCTAGCACCCGGTGCATTTGTCTTTGGTTCACTAGTACTTGGACCATTTGTTTTTGCTGGTTCTCGCACAACTTCAGAAAACATAAAGCCCGGTAAACTATATGCAACATCACTAGCAACTCCACTTGGACCCGATACAACACTCTTAGACAAACCATCTGCTTCATTTATATCTGTATCCAAATAATAAAATAGATAAATATAATAGTTATATATGTCATAATGCAACAAGCAATGAGGTCAAGGTACACGAGAACCACCCTAGATCTATACTAATAAAGTCTAACACTTACGATCATGCGCTTCCAAGTTGCTACCATCAGATGGAGCCTCATACATAATTCGACCCAATGTAGTGAATTGATTGGCATGGACATATTCGTAAGAACTGTCGGGTTCATCCAAGAGTATCCTCTCTGTAGTATTTCTCATAGCTAAGAATAGTAAAAAAATATAGCAAGGAAAATAATCTAAATTAGATTTCTTGTAATATTATGTGAAAGAGAGAAATATGAAAATTTAAATATACAAATAACATAGTACCACCTCGGTTACCACCACCTCTTCTACCACCACTTCGGATACCACCTCCACCTCGGGAACCACCACGACTTCCACCACTTTGGCTACCACATTGGCTACTACCTCGACCACCACTGACTATGTTTGGAATCTTTTGAAACACATTATCTCATCGAAATTATATACTAATAAATAATATATAATTAACTCAGATTATGTAAACGAAACTTACACGATCAGGTTGTTTTTCATGTTCATTTCGTGGTTGAGCTTGGGTCATATTTGAACTTCTTGCTACTCTTGATTGGTTTTCTTGTTGCCCTCCAAGAGCTTGCTGATTTAGTGTGCCTTCGGCTCCTGTTCCTTCTTCTGGTACCTATAAAACTCTTATATATTACTATTTGATTAACAATATGATTAAAAGTTATGACAGTAAAATCATACCTGGTTGAGTTTAGAATTAGCGTGGATATCATTTTTACATGTTCGGACATTATGACCCATTTGCAAACATCTCTTGCATTTTACTGTCAATCCTTTCCTAGTCGAAGATGGGTTTTTCTCATCTGCACCCCTTCTCCTCACCTTAGGAGGTCTACCCGTCCTTTTAACTACAACTGGAGGCATCAGTGGTTCAGATTTAGTGTCCACATACTCATGTGGACCAGGTACTGGCATCACCATGTGTTGATAAACATTTAAATACAAATCCTTTTTATAATAAGGATGCACATAATTCTCAAGTGGCTTCCTATCAGTAAAAATACATGAGTATGCATGAATACATGGGTACCCTCTCAATTGTAGCAACCCACAAGTGCATGCCATAACAGAAAGATCAACTACATGTTTGGTCTCACCATTATAGACTTCATACTTCTCTTTTCCAGCCCAAATAGAATGCCATCCACTAGCAGGTTTAGTCAATCTGGCAATTTTCTTTAAAATGTTAGGGCAAATTATCCCTTTATACTTTTCCATTCCCAATTTTTTCACTTGCATTCTAGTCATTAATCTAACCCGTATCATCTCAAACATAGTAATAATTGGTTGGTCCCTAGCATCTAAGATATAACTATTAAAAGACTCACACAAGTTGTTTACCATGATATCACACTTTGCAGTTGTTGCGAAATATGATCTTGCCCAACATTTAACTGGTATTCTCATCAACCAATCATGTGCATTCTCCCCCAACCCATGTGGGCTTTTTTTTTCAATAAGCTTCATATACTTGTCAAATTCATTCCGGTTACATGTTGATGCGGCCCTCCAAAAAAGATCTTTCATTGTTTCACCTTGATACTTCTTTTTGAAATTTGCATACATATGCCTCAAGCAAAATCGATGATCCACATTTGGATACTCTTCATTAAATACTTCACACAAACCTTTTTGCCTATCACTGATGTATGTCCATTTATTAACATCTGGGTGACCAATTGCATTGTGTAGCTCACGCAAAAACCATGACCAGGTTTCTTTTTTTTCTATTGGAACCACGGCCAATGCAATTGGAAACATGTTATCGTTTCCATCCCTTCCTATAGCAGCCAACAATTGCCCACCATGAATCGTCTTCAGAAAGCACCCATCTAAGCCAATGATTGGCCTACAACCTACTTTAAAACCCTGTATCATTCCACCAATACTATAGAAAAGTCTGTCAAAATGTGGTACACCAAGATCCCTATTAACCCCAACCAATATTCTGCTCCCTGGGTTACAATTCAAAACTGTTTGGCAATAATTTCTCAAATTTGCATATTGCTCGCCAACATTTCCCTGTATTTTTTTCAGTGCCACATGCTTAGCTCTCATTACTTTGCGCCTACTTACATCAACCTTCACCTTCTTTTTAACTACTCTTTGTAATTCAGATGATGTACACTTTGGAAACTGTCTCACGGTATCTTCAATCCTTTTTCCAATGTATTTAGCCGAGACAAGTTTGTTTTCATGAATAAACTCACAAGTATGTTCCCCTCTCAATATTTTCACTTGAAAATTTATACCTTGGACTTGTGAAGCATGAATCCTGA
Source organism: Nemophila menziesii (assembly GCA_029959085.1). Classification (NCBI taxonomy): domain Eukaryota; kingdom Viridiplantae; phylum Streptophyta; class Magnoliopsida; order Boraginales; family Hydrophyllaceae; genus Nemophila; species Nemophila menziesii. The sequence continues at coordinate 774,216 of JARWIR010000012.1, read as the reverse complement.
ATGAGCAACCATTTCGACAAACTGCCGTCACCCTTGTTTTATCATTTACCAAAAATTTTAAATCAAACCCAAGTCTCACCTGCCAATCCCGCAACACTTCCCTATATTGGTATACATCCTTGAATATTAACCCCTTAGTCATTTTAAAATCCTTCATACATGTCCCTTCTTGGAAAACCGGCCACTTCATATTTCTTTGTGGTTTATTATTATTATCATCTAGATTGTCGAACTCTTCTTCATCTTCACCATTATCACTAGCCCATCCATCTGTAGTGATTATAGCTTTATCTAGTTGAGTACTTCTCTTTTTATTTTTGAATTTCTCTTTCACTCCAGCCTTCCAAATTAGATATTTTTGTTTTTTTGATTGAATTTCAGTTGTATCAGCAAAGATATCTTCATCAGATGAACCTTCAATATCTTCAAAACAACTACTTGGTGTATCCGAGTCAACGTCAACTACATCATCTACATCTTCAACCAACTTTACTACTTCTTCATCTTCCTCATTAGCATCACCATCATCAATTTCTTCATGTACACAACTACCATTAGCCCTACGAAAAGTATGTTCATGCAATTTTTCTTGTTCGATTTCATGAGATTGTTCAATCTCATGTATATTGATGTTTTCTTGTGAACCAAATGCAGCTATAGCTGCTATCATTCCATCAGTATATGCAGCATCATATGTATCATTCATCCTGCAAAAGTATAAAAAACAATAGGTCAGTAAAAATTCTTGAAACCATAATAAACATATACGAGTAATATATTTTTGACATTCTAATATTCTAATATCTATTTTAAATTTCAAACCAAGTATATTGATTCTGGAGAATCTTTGTCTATATACCATATCCTTTAAACATTATGAATTTGACTTAATTATCTATTAATCAAACTATTATAACCTAGAATTTCACGTATATATTTGATAAACAACAACAAACATTTGAAACAACATCTAACAACAACAAAATTGTTGGACCACAACGAACAAAAATAATAAAAGTTTCACAAAAATCAAACATAAAAATATCACTATTGTCATATTTGTAAACACATACCTTCTAAGAAATGTTCTCTTGTTCTCTTGACAGATGACGAAATAAAAAAAAAATCACTGAAAAGGCTAAGATTCAGAACACGTTATGTTTTGAGTTTATAGATATTCATTGATTTAGAGGATTTAGATAGATTAGTTTATGATTTATCATGAGAAGTGGAAAGGGTTTTAAAATAACGTGGTAAATTTATGGGTTTTTTTTTTACAGTTAACTAAACATAAAGGGTAAAATTGGGTTTTAAGTATCTAATTAACACCGTTAGTGTTAAATGTTTTAGAATGGGTAATTTATTACTTTTTGACGAACTACATGGAGATATTTGTCCTTTTTGAAACCATAAGGGGGTTTTTGACCGTTTGTAAAATCACAGGGGGGTATTTGGTATTTTACCCAGTAATTCTTTGGATACTAGTGAAGTTCGATGAACAATCTATAGCTTCCTTGGAGAACTGAGTAAAGTTCCTCTCCTTCTTACATTGCGAAGCTAATCTAATCTTGGATTCAAGCCCTATTGACTGTGGATATGAGAAGTGTACAGGTATGTAGTTTGTAAATGTTATTACATGAAATTTTCTGAGTAGTTTCTTTATCTCTATTCTATATATTCTGCTATCTTCTTTCCCATTGTGCTAAAATGACCTAGGTGTATATTTAGAGACTTCCCTTTGTTTTTATCTTAATTGTATCGGGACGATACAACTTTGAGTTGGGGGTCTTGATGTCTCCTCATTTGTAATGAATTAATATTAAGATGAGACATCATTTTTAGTGTTTTAGAAGTCTTTCTAGTCGATTTTCTCATGTATTATTACACTTTATTATTTCTAGTCTTAGTTTAATGGGTCATTATTTTTAGAGCATATTGGGTTTAATTATTTATTTAGTGTGAAGCTTTAAAGATATATATGGAGATTAATTAAATGTCAAATCAATTCTAAGAGATAAAGGAAAGAAGATATGCATGGAAAAACAAAAGCTAAAGTATGGAAATATAAAGCTGCCAAATAAATCTGAATTTCACCACCCACGACCACAAATTGGCTTATATCTCAAACTCGGTGAAGAATTTGGAAGAACGGTCAAGAGCAAAGTTAAAGATCTTTCCGAGACGATGAATTTCGACTACTCATACGCGTCAAACGGATAAGTATTGAAGCCGTTATGACCAAAACAAAAACGGGGCTAATTCTATATTTTAGGGTTACGAATTTGAGTTGGGCTTGGAGTCCATTACTTACCTTCTCCTTCAAGAAAACGAATTAGGTCTTCTAAACACCTATAAATACACCCTTATATCACTTTTAAATCATCCTTGCCTCCCATTAATTAGTCCTTAGGTTTATTATCATTATGGTTATTGAAGAGTGCAAGATGAAGTCTTTTATTATTTCTTTTAGTTTATTTCCTTCAGGTATGAACTAATTTTCCCATAGCTTGGGTTCTGCATTATGTATAATCTATGAATTCAATTTTCTTTCTATCTAAGTTTCTTTGGGAATTATATGTTTTAATCTGATATTAGCTACTTACCCATATATTTGTTTATGTGTTTTGATTTATTGTTTGTTTTCCTTGCGGTGTGCAACGTTTAGGATTACCTTAATAGTAGTTAGATGTTCCCCTTAACTGGGTGTCTAATTATTGAAACACCACATAACGTCTAGTGTCCGATATTGGTCTTGACAACACTAATTCTAACTAGATAGTCATTAGGGTATGTTTTCATCACTATCACCATGTATGGAATTGAATTGCTTAGGAACCTAGTAGCGCATGATAACCCTAAGTTTAGGTTGCCTCGTGGTGTGTTCGTAGCCCCCTTAGTCGCTCTCAAGGTCTAAGAGAGGGAATTTAGAATCCCGACTAAGTATCTAAGTGCTAATTATCTCCTTTATTAACTAGAATTTGATAGAAAGAATTAGAAGGATTAATGCATACTAGCAAAACCTAAGCTATATTTCTCATCTCACATTTCTTATATTTTATTTTATTGTCTTTACTTTTTATTAGTTTAATTATTTATCTCTCAATCGTTCCTATTTATTTTCTGTCTTTTAATTAATTACTCTCTACTCGTTATTATTGCTCATTCGCATAACACACTAAGTCCCTGAGAACGAATTCAACTTATCATTAAAACTTGCATACGTCATGTAATACTTGCAGTACCGTGCTTGTCTAGGGTGCTTTAGTGCATTGTTTTCAGAGTTTATTTATCACATTTTTATAACACCCTAGGTGACACCACCCGCACTCGATTCGCGATGCATAGACAATTGTTTTAGAGCTTGAGTTTGGGGTGGTGGGTCCACCATTATGGGAAATATTATTGGGTTGGGATTTTTTGAGCTTATTGATTGTGCTCTGTTCTATATATTGATGATGATTCATAGGTTTATTATATTGTAACCCTTTGCCGCGGTAAGAGTAAATGAAAAAAGTTATGAAAAGAGTAAAAATGAGAAAAATTGCATGATGTCTCAACATCAAAAAGAGAGTCATAGCTATACAAAAGAAAAATTGATATGAAAAGAGTATAATTATTTGGACCGGCAAAGTGGAATTTTTATGTGAACATCATAATGCTTTATTGGTTTATTGGGGATGCTAATTAGCTTATCAATTCATTGGGTTGAGTGAAAACGTTTTATGAGAGTAACTCAAGCTTTAGGGCGATTCGTTGATGGCTAGTGAGGTGAGAGCCAAAAGCTCACTCTAAATTATCCAAATATACTTATCATACCGTCCCTAAGCCAACATTACAATCATAAAGACCTTTTGATTCTTTGCTATGTGATCAATAGGTGATTGAGCCAATGGAGAGTAGTTAAGTGGATCTTTGGATACTAGTGAAGTTCGGATAACAATCTATATCCTCCTTCGTAAACTGAGTAAAGAACCCCTCCTTCTTACATTGCGAAGCTAATCTAATCTTGAATTCAAGCCGTGTTGATGGTAGATATGACAAGTGTGCAGGTATGTAGTTTGTAAATATTATTACATGAAATTTTCTGAGTAGTTGCTTTGAGTCTATTCTATATATTCTGTTATCTTCTGTCCCACTATGCTTAATTGATCTAGGTGTGAATTTAGAGACTTCCCTTTATTTGTATCTTTATTGTATCGGGACGATACAACTTTGAGTTGGGTGTCTTGATGTATCCCCATTTGTGATGATTTAATCTTGGTTGGAGACATCATTTTTAGGATTATTGGAAGTCATTTACTCGATTTTATTATGATTTATTGTATTTTCTTATTTCTTGTCTTGATTTGATGATTTATTATTTTTAGAGCATATTTGATATAACTGTTTGTTAAATGTGAAGCTTTAAAGATATATGATAATTAATTAGATGCCAAATCAATTCTAAGAGATAAAGAAAAGAAGATATGCATGGAAATTGGAGATAAAGGAAAGAAAAGATAAGTGTAGAAAGATAAAGTTGTCAAGTAAATATGAATTTCACCAGTTACGTCCATAAAAGTGATCATAACTCAGGATTGGCTTGGAATTTGGAATAATGGTCTGAAGCAAAGTTATATATCTTTCCAAGACGATAAGTTTCGATATCAATAACGCGTCAAACAGAGTTGAAACGAATAATTTATGGCTAAAACAAAACAACAACAGTTTATTACCTTTTCTATATTTTAGGGTTACGAATTAGAGTTGGGCTAGAAGTCCAATTACTTGTCTTCCACTCCAAGAAAGCGTGTTAGGGCTTCCAAGACACCTATACATACACCCTTTAACCATTGTAAACATTTCCTTGCTCAATTATAAGCCATAGTATATTATTTGCTTGAATATTAGTCCTTAATATCAAGTTTATCATCCAAGAAGCAAGCTGACCTGTAGAGGAAGACAATAAGCAAGAAGTTGGAGAGTGACAAACTCCTATTCTACATCTCTCATTCTCTATATTTAAGGTAATTAGCTATAGATTTGTGGCTTCACCATATTTCTAAGGTTTTATTTTGTAAGTTTTACTTTCAATTGTTGGGTTATTATTTTGTCTTAAATTTATACTACTATTTGTTATTTTAATTGATTTGAGCTTGGCGTATATTGTTATTGTGTGCTTTGACTTATTGTTTCCACCCCTATATTTGTCCAATCTTAGGACTATCCTTAGTAATTGAGTTAACACCCGAAAGAGGGATTCAATTATTGACAACACCACATAATCGTCTAGTAGTGATCCTAACGGGTTACCTAACTAGATAGCCATAAAGGTTTGATTTAACCACCAATCATTACTCAGATCCCCTTACCCAAGTCCCCTGGTAGTGGAGAGGTTTCTCCTAAGTCCACCCTGACGAGGGTTAGGAAGGATTTAGAATCCCGGTTAATATATAATGCCCAATTCACCCTTTAAGGTTAGAATAACAACTTAGTAGCATAGGCTCATGTTAGTAACCCTAATTTATCTGACTTACATTCATATTTATTTATCAGCATTCTTATTTCTTTATTTCACATCAGATAACTATTCATCTTATCATATTTTAATCTAAACATTTAAATTCATCTACGCTTATTGAATACAAGTAGATCTTAAAGATTAAATCCCTGCGAACGAACTCTTCTTATCAACTAAACTTGCAAACGATCTGTAATACTTGCAGTGAGTTTCTCGTGGTAGTCAAGGGTGTGTCCTTTATTATTATTATCTTTGTTTATCTATTTATTTATCACACCTTTTCCCCCACCATATATCAAAGAGGTACTATCACTACAAGCCGGAAAGGCCAAGGAAGAAGTAGTTGCATAGTAGTGCAAAAAGAAGAAGAAAAGAAGATGGCCTCGCCGCCTAGTGCTCCAGTAATGTCACCACCAATTCAGATTACACATCATAAAGGTAAGACTGAACTCAAGTCAATTGTTGAGGCGTATGGTGAAGATAAAATCAATGCCCAAGTGCTTGAGATTGTTGAGAAAGAGCTTACACCGCAACAAGTGTTCACGCAAGCTATTCCTAAAGAGAGTAAGATTGCGAGTGAAGAAGCCGAGATTGAGATCGTGACTGTGGCTCATACTGAGAGAGTCTCGAAGAAAGTTGAAGAGGAGCTACCACCTAAGCTTTAAAATCTTGGAGGTTTGAACCTTCCTATACAAATTGGTGGTAAGCTCAAGGTCAAAGCTATGTGTGACGTGGGTTTAAGCGTGAACCTTATGCCCAATTCAGTGTTTGAGAAGCTTCGCATCAAGAAGTCAAAGAAGACATCTGTAAATCTACAATTTGAGGATAGTTAAATAGCAAAGACATGGAGAATCATAGAGGACGTTCTTGTCCGAGAAGGTAATTTGACTATCCCTATTGAATTTGTCATACTTAATTATGATGCAGATAAGAAGGTTCCAATAATACTTTGAAGGTCGTTCTTGGCCATAACCAAAAGCATCATAGACTTCCATGAGGGAACAATGACCCTCCACACAAACAACGTATCTAACATATTATTTGTATTGGATAAACCAAAGAAGGTGTCACCAACAGTTACCGTCATTCGTATTGAGACCAAAGAGCTCAAAGAGAAGGTTCACATCAAACTCGTGGATTGTAGAGCTCAAGGTGAGTTTTGGGTCGGCATCGAAGTCGTATGGAAGGCCTCAAACCAGAAAATAAACCAGAATGATTTAAGAAAGCATAGATGTGACCGTTTGTCGTTACTCAAGTTGTTTCAACAAAAGTAATTGTAATACGACTGGTGGGGGCAAAGGTGTGATAAATAAAAAGATAAATAAATATAATAATAAAGGACACACCCTTGACTACCACGAGAAACTCACTGCAAGTATTATATATCGTTTGCAAGTTTAGTTAGTAAGTAAAAGTTCCTTCGCAGGGATTTGATCTGTTAGATCTACTTATGTATATAAAGAAGTGTAGGAGAAATTATTTGTTAAATAAAAAGACAATAAAAGTAATAATATTTATTTGGTTTCCTTTTAACTCTTGATTCTGCCTTGGAACTTCTTTCCTCTTCTCCTTAACATTGATTTGGAATCTAATATCATCATTGTATCTAAGAGATTCACATTTTAACACACAAATTACACTAAAAATGCTCTAAATTTAACAAATACCCAAAACAATGTAAGAATTGAGAAACTAACATTAAATTGGTAAAAATCCCTATCATAAGCACATAATACACCTAAATTGATGTCTCATGAATAGATTAATTCATCATAAATATGAAGACATCAAGACCCCCAACTCAAAGTTATGTCGTCCCGACACAATAAGAAATATGAACATATAGAAGTTCCTAATATATGGCTAAGTCAATTAAGCATAATGGGAAGAAGAAAGAAGAATGTGAGTAATAATCCTAAATCAACTACTTAACAAATTTCATGTAATAATATCTACAAACTATATAATCTATATACACTTATAAATTATCATACAAACTGTCAACATGGTTTTAATCCAAGACCAGATTAGCTTCGCAATGCACGAAGGATAGTTTCATGACTTAGTTTGATATGGAGGATATAGATTGTTCATCGATCCTATTTAGTATCCAATGAACCACCTAACTACTCTCCATTGCTTCAGTTGCTTCTAAATCACATAGTCAAGAATCATAAGGTTTTTGAGGTTGTAATGTTAGGCTTGGGGTCAGTATGATCTTATATTTGGATAATATAGATAGAGCTTTTGGCTCTTTTCGCACTAGCCATCAATGAAACGCCCTAGAGCTTGAGGAACTCTCATAAATTCTCTTGATCAACCAAATGATTTGATGCACTAATTAGCATCCCCAATAACCCAATACCAGTTATCAAGATGATCACAATAGAATTTCCACTTTGCGGATCCAAATCATATAATCCTTTTCACATCAATTTTTTCGTTTTCTTTTGTAAGCTAGCTATGACTCTCTTTTCGATGTGAGATATCATGCTACTTCTTTCTCAACATATTTCTTTTCAATATTTTTCTTTCTCTTTTACCCTGACAAAGGGTTACAGTAATAACAAGTGAATCATCATCAAGAGCACAATACATAAGCTTAAATATACCAAACCCAATAATTTTTCCCATAAAGTGAACCCACCACCCCAAAATCAAGATCTAAAACGACTGTTTAAGTATCGCAATTCGAGTGCAGGTTATGTGAAAAAGTCATATAATCTAAAGGATATGGATTATAATTTGGCTAATAAAAAGGCTTTAAAATGGCTAGAAGGGAATGAGATGGATATAAATATAAATTAAATTTGGACAAAAAGCTACAAGGCAACGAGGTATTATCAAAGAACCGCCTTAATCACTTTCTACACTATGCAACTTTGTTACTTTCTCACCTCTAGCACGTTAATTATATAATTTTATCAACTACCTTAGATGGCACGGCCTACACACTACTCAAGGCACCCTAAGATTAAACTTACTTCTACCGCATTGCTTACTAATACTTTCTTTACTATTAAGGTGTGTTTTCTTGTTCATATTTTAAAGCATAAAAAACAACTAGTTCATAAACAAATTATCTACTATCATTAACTCACTAAGTTTATGCTTTTAAGCCATTAGCACAATCAATATTGAAATCCATCTACCAAATATTTTTATTTCTACCCTAAAAAGCAATAAATCACACAAAATGGTGATAAGGGACAACAAATCCCGATACCCCCAACTCAAAAATGAGTCGTGTCCCCATGACTCGAAACAAATTCAATAAAAATTAAAAACTAACACAAATATTGCAAATACAAAAATGGCAGGGAAGAAAGAAAACATACTCTCGAGGTTATCTCCTCGCATGATCGATATCCAAAATAGGGTGCAGTGGTTATCCTGTGTGTAATCTTCTTATATCACCAATACTCACATTTTCTTACCTCCTAATGTACTCCACGCCAATCAATAATCCACTATGGAAATATTATGTTCTCTCATTTTCCAATATCTTTCTCGATCTTACCCAATACCTTGTATTGATTCTTCTTCATCTCCCTAACACTAGATAGTGTTTTCGTTCTTTTCGTCATCTCTTTGACCTCCAACTCAAAGGTTCAAACACTCTTGAAATACCTTTTGATTATAAATAAACAAGGTGTTATTTGGATTAGGAAAGGTGTAAGGATAATGATTCTTTATGTGGGTATGATAAAATCTTGCTTGGATGATAAGGTTTTAAGAACTTGGAAAAAGGATTTGGAAATTTTTTGTTCCGATTCTCGGATTCTAGATGTTTTGGATTGATTTGGGTGGGTAAATCTTGTTTGTAGAAGTGCATGGAAGGGTTTGGGTACGAATTTATGGTGATTTGGTGTTGTTTTGATGTGAGGTGAAGGTTTGGTAAAGTTTCAATGAAGTTTGGGTGTCTTGGGGAAGAAGAAGGATTTAGGTTTAGAAGTTATAATGGTCTTTACCTTTTTTTTCTTGACTAGTAACAACCCGCACCGGCATGCTGCCTGTATGGACGGCTAGTCGGCCGCAGTGTTCATCCCTCCTAACTTCGAACAGTCGTGACTCTTGTCGCACGTGTTATCAGAATATAGGATCGGCTAGCTTAGAGGTTCGGCTTGCCAGTCAAATTCTAAAATACTTAACCTCAAACAACGGCATGAACAGTCTCGGCGCTTTGTGACGCACTGGTATGCCGCTCGTGTGATTGGTATGCCTATCAAATTTATTTTTCCTTCTGTCTTGCAATAGTCGCGACCCTTTGTTGCAAAAGAAGACACATATTCGACTGGCTAGCCACTTAAATGGCCAGCATGCCGGTCAAAATTTTCAAGCTTTTATTTTTTACCATGGCGTGATCAATCGCGACCAATTGAGGTGGGTCTGTATGCCGGTCGTGTGGCCGGTATATTGGTCCACTATTGTGGACTTCGGTTTTTTGCAAACTTCTTCACCCCGAACTCGTTTTCTAAGTACCTACACATAAAAAAACACTTCTACCTTCTTCATTACTGCTATATTTACTAAAAAAACTAATCTAAAACATAAACAAAGCACTTTTGTTTAACTTCGTTTAGAGTTTAACGCATTACCTCATCTACTTTTTGAGTATGTAGCCTCCCCAACTTCGAATGAGTCTATGAACATCAACCATTCGGAGCTTGCGACCTCTCTTAGGTCGTTGATGTCTCCCTATTTGTGATATAACAATCTAGGTCGGAGACATCATTTTAGGTGTATTCGAGTATTTAATTATAGATTTCTATTCATATTTTGATAAATTCTTATTTCTTGTCTTGATTTGATGAATTGTTATTTTTAGAGCATATTTGGTTTAATATGTGTGTTAATGTAAAGTTTTAAAGATATATGAAAATTAATTAGATGCCAAATTAATTATAAAGAGATAACAAAAGAAGATATGGAAGGAATTAAGAGATAAAAGAGAGTAGCGATAAAATAGGAAAGGAAAAGTTGCCAAGTAATTTTGAAATTCTACAGCTACGTCCACTAAAGTGAATATAACTTCGAATCGGTTGGGAATTTGGATGAGCAATCAAAAGGAAAAGTGTAGATATTTTCTCTACGGTCGTTTCGATATAAAGTAGACAAAAATATGACCAATAACGAAGAAGTTACGACCAAAACAAGACATAAACATTTATCTTATCTCCTATATTTTAGGAAACAAATTTGAATTGGAAAAGGAGTCCAATTACTTACCTTCTACTCCAAGATTTCGACCTAGGGTCTTCTTAACACCTATAAATACACCCTTTAATCATTGTAAACATGTCTTTTCTCAGCCTTTAATTATTATTACTCTTAGAAGTCATCCATAGAAGCAAGAAGACCTGTAGAGTGGAAGACAAGAAGTTGGAAAGTCACAAACTCCTCTTCTCCATCATTTCCCTCTATCATTAGGGTAATTTGTATTAGATTCTTTAGCTTATATTTGTTTCTAATTACTTTCATACGTAGTTTATTTCTATGTCTTTAGATATAAACTAATTTTCCTATAGCTTGGGTTTGCATATGTATAATCTTTGAATTCTAATTCTTTATTTGCTTTTATGTTATTTGGGAAAACCTTTTTAAATTGATTCTACTTAACCATATATTTTTTTATGTGCTTTGATTTATTGTCCCTAGTTCTTACGAATGGATGCGTATAGACTATCCCATTAATAGTAGTTAGATGGTCACCTGGAAGGGGTGTCTAATTATTGAAACATCACATAAGCGGGCTTGCCTAACTAGATAGTCATTAGGGTTTGAGATTTAACCACCGATCATTGCGCAAGGTCCCCTTACCCAAGTCCCCTGGTAATTGTTAGGTCGCCACCTATGTCCAACTGGAAGGGGGTTAGGAGGAATATAGAATCCTGGCTATTTATCTAAGAGCTTTAATCACCCTTATAACTAGAATATTGATTTAGAAGGATAAGTGCATACTAAACTGGTTTAAGGAAAGTGCAAAAGCTGCTAAAAGTTGATTTCCAGCTGTAAAGACGTGTAGTACTTCTAGTTCGGCATAAAACCGACAAGGAATTTGAAGGAGACATTTTATATCTAGAAAGGTCTTTGGATTCGGCCGTTTCGATACCAGGATCACTGGATTTGGAATTGTAATGAAGGAGTTATGATTTTTACAAACTTTATAGGTCTACCAGTCCTATTATTAAGGAAGACGGGTTTGAGTTGGATTAGGACTCCAAGACTTGTCTCGTGACCCAGATTTTTACCTTACACCTATATATATGACTACTTACTTCTGTAAACATATCCTGGATTGATTATTTATCAATATTGCACTAAGAGATCATTCAAAGAAGCAAGTTGTCTAGTAGAGGAAGACAAGATGCTGGAGAGTCACAAACTCATCTTCTCCATCCTTCCACTCTACCATTAGGGTAAAATTAGATCTATACTTTAACTATGATCTGATTACTCTTTACTTTTATTTCTTTAGCTATGAACTACGTTTTCCATAGCTTGGGTTTGCACTATGTATAATCCTTGATTTCTATTTATATATTCTATGTTATTTGGAAAAATGAAAGTTAATTGATTGATATTTTACTTAATATATCTATATTATGTGCTTGACTTATTCCAGCCCTAGACATGGCCAATCTTAGGACTTCCCTTAGTAGTTGGATTGTCACCCTGCTGGGGGATTCAATTATAGACAACGCCACATAATCGTCTAATTTGCGGTAGTGATCACGACGGGTACGCCTAAATAGATAGTCAATTGGGTTAGATCTAATCACCGATCTCTACTCAAGGTCCCCTTACTCAAGACCCTTGGTAGTATTGATATTGCCCTCTAAGCTACCCTGGAGGGAGTTAGAAGGATAATAGAATCCCAGCTATTTATATTTTTTCAAATTACCCTTATAATTAGAATAATGATTTAGAAGGATAGGTGCATACTAGCAGACTTAAGCTCTATATTTCTCATCTCTATTCACTTAGAAGATATTTCATCATTTTATTTGCCAAGATCTTGGATATAATCTTGTAAAGCACATTACAACAAGATATGAGCCCATAATCTTTGACAGAAGTTGAGAGTGCACCTTTAAATATTAATGCCACATTAGCTGCATTCAACCGCTTCAATAGTTACAATCTTATAATGAGTCTCCGATTGCACTACAAATTTCATGTCCAATTAAATTGCAAGCATTATTTAAGAAAACAGCTGAGAACCCATCTGGTCCAACACTTTTATTGTTATGAATGCTCTTAAGGGCACTTCATACTTTATTGTTTGTCACTTTAAGACATATTTAATCACGTCTATTGGTAGGAACTATAGTCTTAATTAACTTCTTGAGCGAGAAGACATATACATCAATGACAACACTTGAAGTTCCCAATAAGTTCTTATAATTGTTCAGAAATTCATCCACTATGCCTTTATTTTTTAGTAGCATAGGTTTCATCTTCCCTCATTATGGCTTAAATTTTGTTCATAGAGAATATTACTTTTATATTTTTGGATAAGAAAGTTGAGTTATGATACCACTCTTTGATGAGGTCATTCTTCTTCTTCCTAACTAAATGATTTTTAATTTTTTTTGTTTATGTGTTTGATTAAATTGATATATAATTTTATATAATGAATTATTCAATAAATTTAATCCACTAGTTTGCAGTTATGGTACATATATTGTGTTTCTACACACACACACACACACACACACACACACACACACACACACATATATATATATATATATATATATATATATATATGTATGAAGATTTATGTTTTCTTTTATTCTCTTCGCCTACTCTAACAATTATTCTTATTTTTTTCCGCGTCACGGTGAAGAATAATTATACATGGCGTGTTCCATAAAAGCGTCATAATGGTGGAGTTTGACTTTGTACTAATTAATTAAACATTAAAAAAATAAAATTACTAAAATAATTATGTTTTATAGTATATATAAGAACACATACAACACACAGATAACCCTAAACTCTAGCATATCTCTCTGTCCTTTCAATCTAGCCGCACTTTATCCTTTTTTGAATTCCTTCTCTCGATCTTGCTTATAGATTATCAGAATTTGATTTTACCATTTATTTCATTCTTATATCTCTAGAGAATCCACCATCGTATTTACGAATTAGTCAAAACCTCTCAATCATCCATCACTACAACAACAATTATCACCGATATTAAATAATAAAGTGTCAGTATATGTTGTTGTAGCATTTTGTTTTGTTGGATTAATGATCAGATTAATGATTTATTTGCTTCCATTTATGTAGATAATGAATTGAACGATTGATTTCAAACCAAATCTTGTGTGTTCATCCTCATCGTAGAGTTCGATTTCAATAATGGTACGTCCTTTACATTTCTGGTATTTACATGTTCATTCGATTATAATAAGTGGGCTTATATTAAGCGCAATTCCTCTCCCACGATAGGAAGTGTGCCAATATTATTGGTCTCACTTCCTACCACACGACAAGAATATGGCCCACTCCTGCAGTGAGGTAGGAGCATATTGTAGTCATAATTAGGTATTGATCTCAGAATTTAAAATTGTTTTATGTTTTTTTAGGAATTATGATAATTTTAGAAAATTATATAAAAAAGATCTGAAGAAAAACAATTAAAAAAATTGACATTTTTATAAATGATAAATATAAGGGATAACATTGGTTATAGATTAAAACCGAAATCAATGGATAATCGAACCTATTATATAACAATGGTTAAAACCATTAGGTTATGGTTCTGAAACGTCCAACGGTGGTTAAACTCGTTAGGTTATGATTTTAGATTTAAAATAAAAATCATAACCTACACAATCTTTTATATATGTCAGAGATTTTTCTGGTATGTGTAATACTTTTTTCCATGAATTTTCAATATTTTTATAAAATCATAGTTCGCTTATGGTTTAAATGGAGAAGACGTTTAGTAACCGAGAACTAATGGTTAGGTTATAGTTTTGAAAAATGTAATTGATAAACTAACCATTAGGTTATTAGTTTTTAATAAAAACAAATGATTATGATTTTTGATTATTTCCGTGATTTAACGTATGGTTTCTATCCGAAATATATATGAAAATATTGAAAAGTAAAAAGTTTATTAAATTTATTAGTTTTTTATTATTTTTAAAATTTAATGAAAAAATTAAAATAAAATAATGTGTTAAGATAAATATTTCATAAATTTAGATGGCTCATAAAAGATTTAGTGATACTGGATATCATCTCAAATCACATCATCCTTTTATCGCCTTCTAGGCTGACCAATCATAAAGAAGAGAGAAAATATTAAATCTAGAAAGAAAAATCATATGATTGGTCAATTTGAAATCCACCTATCAGGCGATAAAATGGTGATACGATTTGGAATGATATCCAGCATTACTCTAAAAGATTTGATCATATGATAAATAAATATTTATTAATAATCAAACTTAAAAATCTATTAGTATTTACATATAGAATTTTAGGTGTAAAAATACATTTTAAATCTTTTATATATTTTTACTTTTATATTTATTATCTAATTTTACTTATTATTATAAGCATCAAGCACACTATTAAGAGCCTGGGATTGATTATTTTAGAGTTTAAAGTATTTTTTGATTAAAATTAATTTATTTTAAAAAATATTAAAAATTATTTAGACATCTAAAATCACTTCAAATGATTATTTTAATAATCACTTTTTCCTAAAAGTGACTTTAACGGTCTAAAGTGCATTTATGGATGTAAAATCACTTCAAGTGATTATTTTAAAAAACAATGCCAAACGGGCACTAAATAAATTACTACTAATTTGTATTATTATTTAATATAAACTTAATATATAGAATGTATTTCATTATATAATTTACTAATCATTTTCCTTCATTATGGATTTCCTCTCTAAAAAAAAGACTTCTTAAAAAACTTGCATCTTTCTCTCTTTCTCAAAATTTATTTTAAATTACCTATACTACCCCTATCTCTTTCTGTTTTTCTTCGATCTTTAAATTTTTATACCGTTTCCACTTTTTGTTTCCATATTCTATATATATATATATATATATATATATATATATATATATATATATATATATATATATATATATATATATATATATATATATATATATATATACTAGGTATGAACCCGTGCCTGAAGGCACTCTAAGTATATTAATTTTAAAAAATAAATATAACATTGGACAAATAAATATTTCTTGGTAAAAACAAACTGAAAAAAAACTAATATTTTATTGTTAATTCTTTTTTAATTAGAATAATTTTTTTTTTGTTAGGAATTTATTTTTACTTATACTTATAAGTACTGATAGATTGTATTTTCTAGCAAAAGAAAGAATTTAGTTCACAATAAAACTTGTCATTTTTTTAATTAATGGAATATTTGTTTTTCACAAAACCAAAAAAACTATGACTATTCTCATTACTGATTGAAGCTACAATTTAAATCCTTTGTAGAGAAAGCTTTCATAAGAAAAATATAACCTTTCCTAAGAGGTTTATGCTTTAAGAAATAAGTTGCATCACAAATTCAATGAAAACCAATCTAGTTCTTCTCATCGAGTAAATTAAAACCTCTGAAACCTAATTCAGTTATGCTATAAGAATCGTCATTTCAATCGATTTGCTTATGAAATTATTCCGATTTAAACAACAGGTTCTGTATTAGAATGCAAGACCTAATATTAATGATTTGTGTTTTCTGCATTCTCAATATTTGTGATGTTGTGTTCCTTGCACGCATGATCAAATTCTTCTTCAACCCACCAGCTTCTCTGCCACTGTTGGAATATTCCCCACTCTAGCAAGTCTCATGAAAATAGATGGAAAACCTGCAATAACGATCGTTTACTTGATTTAAATGAGATCAATTATTAGAAATATCAACTGACAAATTAGATTAAGTGTAAATTATACACCATTTTGGTCATACATGGACCTAAATCCAACTACTCAAAAGATCAATGTAAGGATCCATATAGAGACTTATACAAAAATTGTGCTATAGGCCCATATGTTATTCTTTACACCATACAAACCAATAGTGCAATTTATGCATAATATAAGAACCTGTAGTGCAATTACCTCATACAGGAACTTATAGTGCAATTACTCAAAAAGATCTTAATACAGTGCATAACCAAATTATCTTCTAATAACAATCTAAAGTAATTTCAACAACAAAAAAAATCAAAAGTAACAGAATAGAAATTAAGAAATAGGTCTCTATATTTGTTTTTTTTCTTGAGATAATGATTTTTCATTTGCATTAGTGTAGAAACATCACTTATTGAAAACGAATTAACAATATCTCTGTGGCGCTTCAGTTCTTTGTCGTATCTTTTCCTCGCACCTTCTTCTCCCTTAAACCTCACAGCCAACACTTTCTTCTACTTCATTACTCTGTCACGTACATATACACACACCAGTAATCAAATGATAATCGTAAAATTAAAATTAAAATAGTTTTTGTTATCAAACCTTCAATTCATCATGTTTCCGTGATTTCAGTTGGGAAATTTTTGTCTTGGCATCATGAAGGCGTTCGTAAAGAGCTTTATTCTTAGAAGACATTCTTAGAAGACAGATTTTCTATTTCATCATCTCATTCTGAGCAAAGCCATTCCACTTTGTAAAGACAACTACGTCTAGTTATAAGATCAGAGGAGTAGCTTTATTAAACCATCTCCAGTTTGCGCCAAATGGATATTTAACTTGCCAATGTGTTGCACCACAAAGTCCTGCCCCTGAATTTGCTGCACCACAAAGGGAAGTTTTAAACACACTATCGAATTGTTAAAATAGGAAAACATAAATTGCACATCGGTCCCTGTGTTATGCAAATTAACATATAAGGGACCAACTCAACACAACTCTATATGGTAGCAAATAGTAATATTTTAAGAAAGAAAATAGTAATATTTTTACCCTCTTCTGTAGAAGTTTAGTTTCCTCCAGTATCATTTCATGCTGCACAACATAATATACACATATGCTCAACTCACAATATGAATTGATCGATCATCCTAAATTAATTAATTACATGCCTCGTTCAAGTCTGTTCTCCAGATGCTTCAACTCTTTCACATTCAAAGAGCCTAACCCATCACCCTGTAAATGCCTGTATATAAAAAATACATTACAATTCTCATTTCAAATTAATTAATTATTAAAATCATGTAACAACCATTAATTCATGTTAACTTACTTGTTTGCGCATTGCATTGGCCGTATATTTTGCTTACTTAATTGTAAATTTTTCACACTTCTTTTAACTAAGAGAAAATTAAACAACGGAAATTACCTACAACACGTATGTAACAGTCTCGAAACGCGGAAAAGAGTAAGCGAAATTTGAAATATGGATTTAGAAAAGTCAGTAAATAGTGAACTAAACGTTTAACAGAGAGAATACTGAAATTTGTAACAAACCTCTGTGTGTCTGAAGTCTTATATAAGCTCATTGTTTTACTTTCTTATATAGACACCAAGAGTTGAAGCATGCTGAAGTATTTGGCAATCAATTCGCCTAAATAAGCCCCACCCCCACCCCCTCTCTTATGTCTAATTTCTTGAGAAATGAGCACGTATTCGAAAAATAATATGGAACACGTAAAAGATATAATTTATATCTTTTTTATTTGATTTATAAAGTCAAATTATTTGATTCAATATTGACCCGTTGACTAACAGGATTATACAAAACTTTCAACCTAGTGTCTTTGCGGTTTGCACTTCTGTTTAAACTTAATTTCGTTTTTGGCCCATGAAAAAAGGACTATGGATATCTACAGATGGTGGTCAAAGAGGAGTACAGAGTTTGTGACCTGAGCATACAATAAATAACCATCGAACTGTTGTAACAGAATTACTAAACATGACCATCCAACAATACTATACAATGAATCTCATCCATACACGTGTCTACACATTCCATTTCCGTCTCCATTTCAATTTATATCTTAATCAACATTTCCACCATTCATCATCCGCCCTTACTGCTCCGCTTGGTACCAGAATGGTGATGCAAATATTTTATTCTCATTGTCTTTATTTATACACACCTCACATCTTTGAACTTTGATCAGTCTTCAAAAACTGTTGCCTTAATATTCTTCTCATAACCTTATTTGTAGCAGTTCTAGGAAGAGACTGTAAAGGCACAATATTTGCAACCTACAAATCTCAACCATTAAAATTATTATAAGTTTGCAAAAGAGTGAAAATCAGTCATACCTTGAACAATGGATTTAGTTTCTTTTGTAAAGCAGAATTAAAAGATGACATAATGGTATTTAAGTTGATAGTTGAGTCATTTGAGTTTTTAAATACAACTGCTATAACTCACCGCTCGGGCCCACCTCCAGGAGATGGGACCCCTACAGCGGCTGTTTCAAGTATATTACTGTCCACTCCGTTACATATCCGTTAAATTTTAACTGAACTCACCTGTAATAAAAAAAAAAATCAAACCAATGTCATATTTTGCACTTGATTTTATGATGAAAGGGTTAAAACTAAACAGACCTTTATACCCCCAATATTCATTGTATCATCAGCACGACCATGTGCATGATAATACCCTCTAGACGTGCGCTCAAATACATCTCCATGCCTTCTAAGGACCTGTTTGCAAATACCTTAAACTCTATTTAGCAACAAATGACATAAAACCCCTTCATAATTTAAAATAAAAAATGCGTGTATACCTTTCCATTCCAAATAGGCATTCCTTTAAAATAAATATTATAATGATCCGCATTTAAAAGCGTGCTCGAAGCTCCAAACATAAGCGGAACTAAAGCCATCTCACCCATTCCAGGCTTATCCGATGGCTTATATCATAATACAACAGCACATTAATTACAAAATTACATTTCAACCCCTGAGGTTTACAAAATTCGTATTCTATCTTTGAGAAATTGTATATAATGCGAATTTTGTAAATCTTAGGGGGGTAAAATGCAAAAAAAATCATTAGAAAAGTATAGCTTCGCTTTGCAGGTAAGGAACAACAACCTTCTTTAAGTCACGGCTGAAAGTCAATCATCCAATCAATAAATCCCAACAATTATACAAAGATTTCCGTGAATAATAAAATTATTGATGTGAAAGAGAGACGATTTTCACTATTTAACTATGGTAAATAGCACCATTGGTTCCTGCATTATGTAAAACAACACAATCCAGGCAAATTTACTACAAAACAAATCAAAATATGCAGAATAAGACCAAATTACTTACTCTAATAGAAAAAGGCTGTGAATCACTTCTTACGGTCATATTAATGGCCTCTGGGATTTGTATAAAAATCTGATAAATATACTTCAATCAGATAATTCTGGAAAATTAAAAAAATGATGAAATTAGGTTAAAAATAATTTTAATTTTTTACCTTAATTTGGATTCTTCGCAACTGGTTTAGGATTGTGGGGAATGGTCCCCGAGTGACGGCGGTTTTCTTGTGGAGGAGAACGGCTTGGTGTGGGAAGGTGAGTGTGAAGATCTCTCTTCTTTGTTTTCAGCGCATCACTTTCATACGGCAAAAGGCTTCCAACTGTCATATTCGCCATCGCAGGATTAGTATAGAGATATAATAAATATGTCATATTGGCCATCTAAATCAGACAGTTCTGAAAATTTGTAACAATGATGAGATTAGATAAAAATAATTTCAATTTTCACCTTAACTTGAGTTCTTAAGCATGCGATTGATGAGAGGGGAGCGGTAGAGATAAAGGAGTTTTTACAATTTTTCCAGAAGCAAAACGCTGAAATAAAGTAATTGCAAACCATAGTAATATACCTTGGCTATGAGATTATCGGAGCTGGAGAATTAATTTGTGAAGGAGAGCGGCGGGAAGGAGATGGGCTTCAGAGCGGCTCTCTTAGTGGGAGGAGATGGGTTTCAGAGCGGCTCTTTTAGTGGGAAGGAGATGGTTTCTTCAGCGAATTAATTTGTGAAGGAGAGCAGGTCTCTTAGTGGGAAGGAAGGAGATGGGTTTCAGAGCAGCTCTCTTGGTGGGAAGGAGATGGGTTTCTTCGATGGTGGAGAGAGAGAAAGTATAGGTGGATTGCTTGGTGGGGAAGAGTTGTTTTGAATTTTGAATTAAAAAAAATAGAAAAGTAAAAAATATAATAGGAAGATCTAATGGCTGAAAAATATAAAGGAGACATCAAGATATTTTAAACCGTGGATTGAATTTAGACAATCTAGACCATTAATTAAAATCGATCTAAAGGCTGAAAATGATAGAAATTTGATCTAAGGGCTAGAAAATGTGGAGAAAAACTGGAGACATTTCGGGCCGTTGGCCCTTCTCCAATATTATATAGATATATATATATATGTATATATATATACATATGTATATATACATATGTATATATATATATATGTATACTTATATATATTATCCTTTCGTTTTGTTGTAATTATTCTTTTTCAGAAAATGTAATACTTTGGGTGCTCCATGGAAAATAGAACTGAAAAGATTTAAAAAGTTGCTATTTTTGGCTAGTAAATTTTAAATTTGAAGCTTTAATTTGATTCATCGAAGAGTAATGACTGGATTTTGTAGTGGTAAAGGTTTGTGCTTGGAAAGATACGGATTTAACATATAGAGATTTTGGATTTTCAGAAACAGTGATGAACTGAGAGCTGAGACTGAAAATTTGGAACATAATTCGGTTAGTCAAAGTTGTAAAGCTCCACAAATGGGTTGCTTAAGGCCGTCAACAAGGAAAGACAATAATGAGAAGCTGGCGAAGTTCTGTGACATGAAACGACGCGAAATCGAAGCATATGGCAGACATGGTACTAAATATTAATAATCATAATACTATGCTATTGACTAAAAAATTTTATTCATTTTTTGATTAATGAGAAATTTTGTGTAGTTTGATCATTTGATGGCTTTTAGTAAAAGAAAATATAACATGTTAGAAAAAAATATATGCTTTAACAGTGTATTATAGCCTTGATAGTGATTTGGGTATGTCTCAATCTGCAGGATCGTATGCTAGAAATTGCGCTAAAACTTCTTTCATGTGCATTTTCAAGACTACACCACCTCGACGGACCACTACTGATTATTTTCCTGATACGGATACTGATACTGATACCGATACAAATAGCCTTAACAGGTAATATTTGATATTCCTAGAATAAACATGTATATTCTATATATATGTATTATAAATACCAAACAATGACCATGGGTAATTTAGTAGTTTTATTGTGTTGTCAGGCGCTTAACATTTCCTGGTACTCCACCTTTTCCTTCACTAAAGATGGAATCAGAATCACAGAAAACTCTTACGCGTCAACCGGAGGATCCAAAAGCTAGCCAAGAGGCTCCGAAATCTAGAGTAAGGAATATTTAACTAATGAGTGTTTAATATTCTTTTCTCTTGATTTAACATTTAGATAAACCATATGCAATTGGCTTTAGACTTGCATAATTTGCCAGCATTGAGAATGTAATTATTATTTCATATCAAAACTGGTTCCTTTATTTGACCTCAATATTTAACATTTTCTCAACACCCTAACTATTTTCCTAGATAGCAATTTTTTTTTGTGTGCGTAATATTGAAGGTAACATATTCACAGAATGAGGCTGTTGCAAGAAGCGTATCTCGTGCGTTAGATATGGGATCAAGACCAGCTAAAACTACCTTCCCATCAACCTTCAAACCACCACCAACGAGCCCATGTAAAGTAACATATAGAGCATCATCAGAGCTTACTTCTCAATCCACATTGTTATTGACTAAACCTCTAGTGACACCACCACCTTTACCACCAACAATTAGGCCATCTGTACCTACACTAAAATTCACATCCAGTACATCAACACCAACTCGAACACCATCAGCTCCTTCGAGTAAACTACTACTCTCTGCAGTGAAATCCAAATTGGATTTTCCGGTGCAACCATGTTCAAATTCTCCATTTATGAAATTTAAACCATTAAAGCCTATTAAGGTGCCTGGATGTACTCTTGATGTTCATCCAAATTTAATGAAAAAGGGTAGGCTTGGAGCTGAAGCACCTCCTATAAATAGTATATATGCAGAAAGTAATGAAGATATTAGCTATGTTATGCTTGGAAATGAGATGGTTGAAAGGATCATAAATAAGCAGAAACTCACTCCTGCTAAGAAAGAACACAGACGTTCACCTGCAATGTCATCATCACAGTTTGAAACACTCTCAGAAAAATCGTTCCACATGGCTATGAGGGATATGGTAAGTATACTTATTACTCTTATTAAATTTACTTGTATCGTATTTAGCATCACTTATTGGCGAATAGATCATTATATGCATCGTCTTTTTATCCGATTAAATCATTTTTGTATTATAAATTATCGATGCCATATGCAGAATGCATGTGGTTTAATTAAGTCCATGACTTTTTTCTTTATCATGTAATTTGATCCTTGTCTGCTTGGGGGATCTTTAAGATTTTGAACTATTCTTCTTTTGGAAACCCTCACATGCATGGTTTTGAACTTATATATCACTTTTTTCCTTGTGTAGGTAATTAAAGAAAACATTGCTCGTATTACCCAATTACCATCTGAGTATAGTCGTCTATATGTAGACCCTCCACTCGCTACAAGCAGTAATACAAGTTGTGAAGTAAGTATTAACAATAGTGCAGAATGCATGTGGTTTAATTGAGTCCATGACTTTTTTCTTTAATATGTAATGTGATCCTCTTCTGCTTGGGATCTTTAAGATTTTGAACAGTTCTTCTTTTAAAAACCCTCACATGAATGGTTTATCTTGAAAAAGGTTCTATAACTTATATATCACTTTTTCCTTGTGTAGGTAATTAAAAAAAACATTGCTCGTATTACCCAAGCATCATCAAAGTATAGTCGTCGATATGTAGACCCTCCACTCACTACAAGCAGTAATACAAGTTGTGAAGTTACTGTGGATGGAAGTGAACTAGTTGACGATGTTAGCAGTGACAAAGGTGTTACGTCCCAGTGCTGATTTGAATTCTACTTTACCTTATGTTAGTTATGATTCATATTATATTTAAATTCACTTACTCTATTATAAATCATGGCTAACATCATGTTCTTCGAGACAGTTAAAAGATGAAGACTGACCAGAGAATTGGCTTATGTAGTTTTGTGTAAAATTCAAATTTAATTTATGTTGTATCATTGAAACTTTTTACAATGAATTATTTGTCTGGTTTGTTACAATGTTATTTGTTTGGATATGGAATTTACTTGATTAAACACAACACCAATTCATGAGAATATTGATATGCCTTACCAAAACATTTCTAGTGTACCTTATTGCTCAAGTTACAAAAGAAAACTTAAAGAGCTGTATCCTCTACAAAAATTAAGTACATTACCAACTAACCTTGGAATATACATGGGGAGGGAGACGCACATTGTGAAACTAGTTGAGGTAAAGCGCAATCAGTCTGGACCGTCCATATTATAAAAAAGAAATTACATTACCAACTACCTGTTTTTTTTTTTCGACAATAAAACAAACCGGTAATGAAGTAAACACCTAAATTGCAACCAAATAGAGATAGTTACAAATAGACCCCTTTAGCAACCACACAAATACTTTTAGTTGCTAGTACTTCCTTTCCAGAGAAAAAAAATAATTAGTAAAATTCTTAACTGCGGCGAACCCTTTTCATTCATAATTCTGTATAATTTATGTTTTTATTATTCTCTCCCAATTATAATTTTCTCCAATTTTCTCAATCAGAACCTTGGTTTTTACCCAAATCGAAACTCTACACCGTAATCATCATGGAATAAGAGATCAGATCAAACTTCATACAAATTCACACTCAATGGTCGATGAATCGAATAAATTTTCTCCAATTTTCTCAATTAAAACCTTAATTTTTACCCAAATCAAAACTCTATACGGGTAATCACCATGGAAGAAGAGATCAAATCAACTTTATACCAAGGACGGAGCAAGGAATTTTCGAGGTTAACTACCTTTATTTTTTTCCGACTTATTTGCAATATATATCCATATATTATGAAAAAATTGCAAAATAAATCATTGTACTATACAAAATTACAAAATAAATTCTTATATTATGCAAAATTACAATATAAGTCTCTATATTATCTAAAGATTATACTATAAGTTTTGATATTGATTTTTTAAAATTAGTTATTCTATAAATAAAATAATTATAAAATTAATAAAATAAATTTCAAAAAATAAGGTAAACCAATAAAATATTTTAAAAAATTTAGAAAAGACCCATGACTATAATTTTTTTTTTTAGGTATTATTATTAATTTTTGAAAATCAGGAGAGCTATGGACCTCTCAAGGAAGGTGGGCTCAACCCTGACTTCATGCAAATTCACACTTGAAGATTATAATATGTAGTAGTTGCATCTAAAAGAAAGCGAATTATAACCGATTTTAAATGTAGTTTAGCTTAATTATTTTATGATTTGTATGGTCATATGATAAACCTGAGGTGTGAGTATATACTTTGTCCAAAAATTGTGACGCTAGGGTTTTTTTAATTTGGTGGGACTTTATACTTATTTACCAAGAGGATACAACAACTTTTCCCAAAATCCTAAAAAAATCTCCCAAATTTCACAAAACCCTCCATCTCCCAAATTTCTCAAAAACTTCTTGAATCAGTGATGAAGGGAAGGGAGGGGGCGATTTCCCCCACCTTCGGGTTATAGTGAGAATTTGTCGTTATATATATATACATATACACATATATATATATATATATATATATATATATATATATATATATATATATATATATATATATATGATGTCTCCATATTTGTTATGAATTAATCTATTCATGATACATCATTGTAGGTGCATTATATTAATTATTTAGGGATTGTTTCTCATTTATTGAAAATTTCTTAATTCATGCCTTGATTTGGAGATTTATTACTTTTGTAGTATTTTTGGTATAATTTGTATGTTAATGTGAAACTCTTAGGTAAAGTGATTTAATTAGATGTCAAATCAATGTCAAACGGTTAAGGAAAGAAGGTCCAAGGCAAAATATAGAGTTAAAAGGAAATAAAGTTGATTTAGTAAAGGAAAAAATACCAAATATATCTGTCAAGTTGTGAAGTCGTCTAGTGTTTTGAATGAGGAATGTACCTTTTAGGGCCCAAAATTCAAAAAAGAGAATTTTAAGGGCCCAGTTTTTCTTTATGTTTTTTAAGGGCCTAACTAGATTTTTTGGCAGGTTAGGTTCACGTTTTAGGGGGTTCGCACCCGCTATTTTTTGAATTTTTAGGGGGTAGATCCCCCTATTTTATTTTTCGGGGGTACACGCCCACCATTTTTTAATTGAAGTCCATTTTTTATTCAAGTCCTTTAAGTCAATATTGTCCAAAATACCCCCTAATTGTCCAGAATACCCCCTAATTGTCCAGAATACCCCCTAATTGTCCAGAATACCCCCTAATTGTCCAGAATACCCCCTAAAATACCACAATACCCCCTAAAATACCACTAATACCCCCTAAATATCACAAATACCCCTAAAATATCACAAATACCCCTAAAATATCAGATTAAACCCTAAAATAAACTGGTGGTGGTGGTGGTGTTGCTGGTGGGGTTGTGAAGCTCGCTGGTGGGGTTGGGAAGGTCACTGGTGGGTTGGGAAGCTCGCAACCGGTGTTAATGGTGGTGTTGGCGTGATGGTGGGTGGTGGTGCGCTGGGTGGGTGTGGTTCGAGGGTGGTGGGTGATCTCGAATGTCAGCAGAGCTCGAATAGGTGGTGGTGGTGCGCTGGGAACAGATCTGAGCGGCTTCGTTCTGGTTTGACCTCGTCGGTGTTGGTGGTGGTGGCTCGTCGTCGCTGCTTGAACGGAGCACCAGCAGGCCTCGAACGGATCTCGATCTGGTGGTCGATGGTGGTGGTGGTAAGCTGCTACGGCGTTCTTGGTGTTGCTGGCGTGGTGTTGGTGCTACAGACGAAGCAGATCTGCGCTGCTACGGATCGATGGTGGTGGTGGATCTCGAAATCACGGCAGAGGCGGGGTGCTAGAGAGGAGAAGCAGGGTGGTGGGGCTGGAGAGGAGAAGCAGGGTGGTGGTTCGATCTCGTCGGTGCAGGGTGGCTCGGAGCAGTGAGGGGGGCGGGGGGTGTTGATGGTCCTCGAGGAGGCTGGTGGTGGCGGGTTTTCTGGTGGGTTGCTCGACAGAAATGGGGAGGGGGTCTCGACGGTGTGGTGCGGTTTTGGTGCGCGAGAGAGAGAACAATGGGGGAGGGGTGGGTTTATATTGGGTTCTTTTAGTTGGATCCCAATTGAATTGGTTGGGTTTCAAATGAGGCCCTTCTTTATAACATAGATGTTATTTTGGGCCTCTAAACCTCTTTTACCCGTTTTGAATACAGTATAAAATCCATTACGAATTCGAAGGATCCCTTTTAGGGTCCGGTAGGTCTTTGAATCACGGTCATTTCGATGAGTGGGTCATTAAATTATGATAAGTAACGAAAGAGATATGGTCAAATCAATTTCTAGAGTTTATCTTGTCCTAAAATTTTAGGAAACAAATTGGAGTAGGGTTTGGACTCTATTACTTGACCCGTACTCTAAGATTTCAACCTAGCACCTATAAATATACATATTTACCTTTGTAAACATGTCCTTGCTGGTTCTTTCTCAGCCTTTAATCATTACTCCCTCCGTTTCAAAAGAAAATATTTGATCTTTTGACAGGAATCGAACCCAAGTTTCCTAGTTGAAGGTTAAGATTAAGGTTGAAGTTAAGATTAAGGTTAAGGTTAAGGTTAAGATTAAGGCTCAAGTTAACGTTTAAGTTTTAAGGTTAAGGTTTAATAAGATATAAGGTTTTCGGTCAAATATTAATGCGATGTATCTTCATTTGGTTAAGGTAAAGTTAAGGTTAATATTAAGATGAATGTTAAGGTTAACTTTTAAAATTCAAGGTTTAAGGTAAAGTTTAATAGTTAAACGTTAAGTTTAAATGTAAGGTTACGTGTATGGTTAAATGTTAAGGTTAAGTTTATGGTTAAAGTGAAGATTAAGATTATGGTTTAAGGTTTAAAGTTTGGGGTTCAATGCATAAGGTTTAAGGTTTAACTTTTAGGGTTAAAGGTTCAAGGTTAAGGTTAACTTTTAAGTCTAAGGTTAATGTTAAAAAAATTCAGATAAAGGTGAAGGTGAAGGTAAAAGTTAATGTTGAAGTTTAAGGTTAAGGATTAATCGTAAGGTTAAGGTTTAAGGTTAATGTTAACGTTTAAGGTTTAAGTTAAGGTTAAGGTTAATGTTATGGTTAAGGTGAAGATTAAGGGTTTAAAGGTTTAAGGTGTAAGGTTTAAGGTTAAGGATAAATTTAAGGTTATGGTTAAGGTTAAGGTTAAGGTTAAGGTTAAACTTAAGATTAAGGTTAAGGTTAAGGTTAAGCGGTAAGGATATGGATAAGGTTAACGTTAAGGGGTCAAGGTTTATCGTTAAGGTTAAGGTTAAAGTTAAGATTTAACATTTAACATTGAAGGTTAAGGTTTAATAAGATATAAGGTTTGAGGTCGAATATTAGTGCGATGAATCTTCATTTGGTTAGGGTTAAGGTTATATGAAAGTTAAGTTTAAGTTTTAAATTTAAAGGTAAGGTAAAGTCTAAGGTTAAACTTTAAGGTTAAATGTGAAGGTTAATATTATGGTCAAATTAAAGATTAAGGTTATGGTTTAAGGTTTAATGTTTAAAGTTTAGGGTTCAAGGTTTAACGTTAAAGAAGTTAAGATGAAGGTGAAGGTGAAAGTTAAGGTTAAGGTTTTAAGGTTTAAGGTTTACTGTTTAAGTTAAGGTTAAGGTTAAGGTGGAGATTAAGGGTTTAAGGTTTAAGGTGTAAGGTTTAAGGTTAAGGCTAAGTTTAAGTTTAAGGTTAAGGTTAAGGTTAAGGTTAAGGTTAAGGTTAAGTTTAAGGTTAAGGTTAAGGTTAAGGTTAAGGTTAAGGTTAAGGTTAAGGTTAAGGTTAAAATTTAAGTTTAAGGTTAAGTTTAAGGTTAAAGTTAGGGTTAAAGTTAAGGTTAAGGTTAAGGTTAAGGTTAAGGTTAAGGTTAAGGTTAAGTCTAAGTTTAAGGTTAAGGTTAAGATTAAGGTTAAGATTAAGGTTAAGGTTAAGGTTAAGGTTAAAGTTAAGGTTAAGGTTAAGGGTAAGGTTAAGGTTAAGTTTAAGTTTAAGGATAAGGTTAAGGTTAAGGTTGAGGTTAAGGTTGAAGTTAAGTTTAAGTTTAAGTTTAAGGATAAGGTTAATGTTAGGTTAACGTTATGGATAAGGTTTAAGGATATGATTAAAGTTGATAGTGAAGGGGTTAAGGGTTATGGTTAAGATTAAGCTTAAGGCTAAGGTCAAGTTTAAGGTTAAAGTTAAGGTTATGTTTAAGTTTAAAGTTAAGGTTAAGGTTAAAGATAAGGTTAATATTAGGTTAAGGTTAAGTTAAGGTTAAGGTTAAGGTTAAAGTTAAGATTAAGGTTAAGGTTAAGGTTAAGGTTAAAGCTAAGACTAAGGTTAATTTTAAGTTTGAGATATATTAGAAATTTTTGAAATGATTTTTTTTTATATAAATTAAAGGTATAGAGTTAAGGTTCAGGTTAAGGATACTTGAGAAAATTTTGAAATTATTGTTTTTTTATATAACTGCAGGGTATAAAGTTAAGGTTCAGGTAAAGGTCAAGTATAAAGTTGAGGTCGGGTTATGGTCAAGTTTAAGGTTAAGGTTAAGTTTAAGGTTAAGGTTGAGGTTTAGACTTAGGTTAAGTTAAGGTTAATATTAAGATTAAGGTTAAATCTAAGGGTTAAGATTAAAGGTTAAGGGTAAAGTTAAGGTTAAGGTTTATTTAAGGTTGAGAAATTTGATTTTCTTTTAAAGAATTAGTTTTTTTTTTAAATTGTTTTAGGGTATATGGTTATATTTTCATATATAATATAGATTTTTTTTAAATTGATATTTAATTAATTCATATAATATAAATAAGCTTGTAGTAAAAAATGGGAAAATGGTGTTGGCAAATTGTACTCAAAAAATTCAACGATTTTTGTGGAAAATAAATATAAATAAAATTCAAACGTTAATTTAATTTTAGTTAATATATTATTTTTATTATTTGTATTATCTTTTATCAAATAAAATATTAAAGTAGATATTCTAAAATCATATCTATTAAATTATTTTTTGTTGATATTTTAATCCTACTGTGAAGAAAATATATATACTTTTTAATTTTTCTTTATTTAAACATATGTACGTGTATATAATATAATGAAAAAATGAAAAGAATGGGAAAATAATCAGAAAAATAAAAGAATTTTAAGTGTTAATAGGAAAAGTTAAGTGTATTTTATTATATAGATTCGTTTAGGACTTTAAAATTTAATAAAAGTTGAACTATTTTTAATTGACTAAATTTTTTTGGGAAATTAAACTTCTTCTAAAAAGAAAATATTTAATGGAGACCCTTTCTCTCTCAGGCACGCTTCCCAAAGCCCTAACCCTTTCCCTTCCCCGATCAGATTAGCCACCACCAACCTCCTCCGATTAACAAATCTTCTCCGTTCTCTTGGTTTGTATGAAGCTCGACATCATATATATCTCTCTCTTTGGTTTTAGATATATAAAAATCACGGTTTATTGCTTTATTGAGTTTACTTTAACCCTAATCTTCTAAGAGCCGATTTTTTCTCTCTCTTAGCCTTTATGGCGAGTATTAAAGATGATGAGATGGATCGATCTGATGAGAAAATCACACTTTCTCCTGATAGAGAAGCTATTTATGGTGCCTTCGAGGAACCAAAACTTTTCATTCGTGTTCTAGCTACAGGTAACATTAATCTTAACTATCTCAAAAAGATTATGATACAACACTGGGGTATTGTTGGTAGAATCTCTATCGATAAACGTGGTATGTATCTTTGTGTGGCTAGTTTCGAAAACCCTAAGGATTTAGAAACTGTGTGGAACAATAGGCCTTTTCATATTTTCGGATTTCATGTTCTTGTTCAGAAATACGAAGAATGTGTTGTTAACCCTAATCTTCTTGAGGAGACTTCTTTTTGGGTTAGAATTGTGGGTATTCCCCCTCTTTTCTTGAAAGTAGGTAATGTTACCAAAATTGCTTCTAAACTTGGTAAAGTCACTGATATGGAACTACCTAATCCTGATAATTACAAGGATAACTCTACAGTTAGGGTTAGAATTAACTGTAGGATCTCAAAGCCTCTATCTGTTGGGTTTATGTTTAAAGTTTCGAATGGCCAGTCTGTTTGGATTTCTTTCAAATTTGAAAAGTTGTTTGACTTCTGTTATGTTTGTGAAATAATATCTCATGAAGAGAATAAATGTGATAATGCTGACAAACTTATTAATAAGCTTGGTAGCTGGATTAGATACTCTGAAATTGTGAAGAAACCGAATGATTTTGTATTTAAAGCTGAACAAGTTGGGTACTCTACAAGGAAAAGGTCCAAGAAACCTTTAAAGCAAAAGAATAAAGCTCAGATTCCTAGAGGAACTAATAAAGAAACACCACTTGATGTGGTCCAGTCAAATGTAGTTCAATCTATTTTATTGATGCCAAAAGTTAACTTGGGCCATATTGAACAGAAAGGGGTGTCTTTTAAAAATGCTATCAGGCCCTTGAGTCCAGGTGAACTTAATAAATTGTGTGGGCCAAACTCTGAGCCCAATATCATCTCTAGCCCAAATGTGGTGATAAACCCTATCATAACTTCTAACTCTGATGATAGTATTACCTTTGGATCACTTGAGAAGAATAAACTTCGTACTCATAAGGTTAGATTGGATCTTGGGTTAGCTACAGAGGATGAACTTTTATCCCAAGTACCTGCAACTCTCGCTAACCCAGTTATTGGGGAAGATGATGAGATGGCAGAAGCTTTGGGTTTTGATAATAATGATTTAGATAATGATAATGCTGATGGAGATGAGCAATGGGAAGAAGAAGATAATTCAGATGAAATTGATAAGAAGGTGGTTTGCGGGGTTGACCCGATTCAACCCCAAGCAGATCAATGATGCTAGCATGGAACTATCAAGGGATTGGCAATCCCTTGACAGAGATGAGTCTGAAGGATCTTGTCAAGACTAATCATTTTGAGGTAATATTCCTTTCTGAGACCAAAAACTCTTTCAATACAGTCTTTAATCTTTGTTCTAAAATAAAAATGAGTCTAGAGACTCATGTTGACCCTGTAGGCCTCTCTGGAGGGTTAGCCATTTTTGTGAAAAATTCAGACTCCTTTAAGGAAATTTGCAAAGACAAGAACTTGATTCTTTGTTCTTACAATTTCTCTACTGTGGGATGTTGTGAACTGGCCTGTGTCTATGGTCCTCCTAATGATATTGATAAGGCGAATTTTATTAACAAATTGAATCTTTTACCCAATACAGTTCTGCCTAGATGTATATTGGGTGATTTTAATTTGATCAGGTATCCTTCTGAAAAGCTTGGAGGTGAAATTAACTCTTTTCATAAGAATAACATGAATATATTTAATGATTTTATCAATCTTAATAATCTTAATGAGCTGAATCATAAAGGATGTAACTTCTCTTGGTCTAACAAAAGAAGTGGCAACCAGCTCATTAAGCAAAGAATTGATAGGATATTAGTCAATGCTCAGTGGTTGACTAAGTTTCCTAACTCTTGGTGCCTTGTGCTACCCCTTGTGGGCTCTGATCACTCTCCCATTTCACTTCAAGCTGGTAGTGATAAGATCAGTAAGAATAATAGATGTATTATTGATAAAAATTGGATTAGTGATGATTCTTTTTGTCAGATGATTTTTGAACACTGGGTTACTAAAATTTTTGATCACTTTACAGGTCTGAGAAAATTCAGTAACAAAATTATATATATTAATAAATATATTACATATTGGGCTAGGAAGAGAGTCCTTAATAATAGGAAGCTCATCTCATCTTACTTAGCTCAAATAGAAAAAATGTTTAATGCCCCACATTCTGATTCATATAAGTCTGATATGGAAAATTTGAACTTGAAACTTGAAATGGCTTGGGAAAAAGAAGACACTTATTGGGCTTTAAGATCTCGAAATATTTGGCTCAAACTAGGGGAAAGAAACACTAAATATTATCATGCTCTTACTAGATTGAAAAGGAATATTAATCGCATTTCTTCGATTAAAAAAGAGGATGGAAACTGGACCAATGATAATACTGAGATTATAGATGAGGTCAAAAAATACTATAATAATATCTTCAAATCTAATGGAGATAGATTTTATGATCCTATCTTAAGTAAGATCAAGAAAAATGTCTCACCAGAAATGAATGAGGATTTGGTTAGAAAAGTTACTATGGAGGAACTCAAAGAAGCTGTTTGGGCTCTTGGTAGTGATAAGGCCCCAGGGCCTGATGGTTATGGTGGTTTTTTTACAAAAAATTCTGGGATTAACTTAAGATTGACTTGTTATCTATGGTGGAGGATTTTATGAACAATAATATATCTTTGAAGGATATAAATGTCACTATAATAGCCTTTATACCTAAGTGCTCTAATCCTGACTTGGTCAGTTCTTTTAGACCAATAAGTTGTGCAAACTTTATATATAAAGTTATCTCAAAAATATTATCCAATAGGCTTCAATGTTGGATAGGAGATATCATTTCAGAGACTCAAACAGCCTTTATACCAGGAAGGTCTATATTTGAAAACATTCTTATTGCTCAGGAAGTTACACATTTTCTGAAAAACAAAAGAAACTCTTCTAAGTTTTTTTTAGCTATAAAAGCTGATATGAGTAAGGCATATGAAAATATTGAGTGGGATTTCCTTATTGACCTTCTTTATCAGATGGGATTTCATAGCAAATGGATTAGATGGATTCATATGTGCATTTCAACAGTTACATACAAAGTTAAAATCAATGGAACTTTATATGATATTGATGATCCTCAAAAAGGGATTAGACAAGGGGACCCTTTGTCCCCTTACCTCTTTTGCCT
The DNA here is from genome assembly GCA_029959085.1 of Nemophila menziesii. Lineage (NCBI taxonomy): Eukaryota > Viridiplantae > Streptophyta > Magnoliopsida > Boraginales > Hydrophyllaceae > Nemophila > Nemophila menziesii. Next base: position 740,644 of record JARWIR010000012.1, on the reverse strand, counting down.
GGTTACTCAGGCCCTTACTTCACTTATTGATTACTATGTGAACCTTGGTCTTTTGAAAGGTATTAAAATTGCAAAACAAGCCCCTGAGATTACACATTTGCTTTTTGCAGATGATAGCCTTTTTTTCCTTGAGGCTAATCAATATAATATTGAGATGTTCATTACAACACTGAACTGGTATTGTTTTGCCTCAGGCCAAAAGTTAAATTTGAATAAAAGTGGTGCACTTTTCAGTGTAAACACCCCTCATGCTTTAAGGAATAATCTTTGTAATACCTTAAGAATGAATCAGTTAAAGGATCTTGGTAAATACCTTGGTATCCCCTCTTCTTGGGGTATTTCCAAGGTTAAATCATTGGAATGGTTGGTTGAAATGATTCTCAAGAGAACTAATGATTGGGACACTAAGATGCTCAGTAAAAGTGGTAAGGAAGTTCTAATTAAGGCAATAATAGGTGCTATACCTAATTTTATTATGTCAGTTTTTTTGATTCCCAAGAAACTCACTTCTCATATTACTTCCCTTGTCTCAGATTTTTATTGGGATAATAAGGGGGAAAAAAGATTCCATTGGATCAAATGGAAAACATTAATGTCATCTAAAGATGATGGTGGGTTGGGTTTCAAGGATTTTCATACACAAAATCTTGCCTTATTGGCTTCTAATGCTTGGAAGTTCTATAAAAATGATAAATCCTTGGTATTTAAGGTCCTCAAAGGGAAATACTTCCCTAATGAGGGATTTCTTGATGCAACACTTCACTCTAACTGCTCCTGGGGTTTTAAAAGCCTGATGGAGGGTAGAAAATGCTTCATTAAGGACTTAGTATGGAATATAGGTGATGGTAAAGATATTAATATATGGTCAGATAAGTGGATTCCCACTGATTCTCATATAATTAAACCTGGAGGCTGCCTTGTAGGTAAAGTTTCTGATCTTTTTAGTGGATGTAATACTATGTGGAATGTCAATTTATTGAATAACTTATTTGAACCCAAAGTTGTAGCAACTATTACAAGTTTAGCTATCCCTTTCATTACCTGTAGAGACTCTCCTTTTTGGATTTATTCTAAAAGTGGAGAAGTCACAGTTAAGGATAGTTATAATATGTTATGGAGGGCTCAACCTCTTGATACTAATAAGAGAAATAAAGATAAGGGGTGTACCTCTTTCCAATTGGATCTTATTGATTGGAGATTTTTATGGCAATTAAAAGTCTATCCCAAGATTAAAAAAATTCTTTGGAAATGTTTGGAAAATGGGCTAGCTACCAATTATAACAGATATATGAGAAGATCCATAAAGACTCCCATTTGCTCATTATGTGAGACTGAAGAGGAAACCACTGAACATTTTTTTTTTTTTGCCCATGGGCCAGAGCAGTGTGGATGGCTTGCCCACTTAATTTTATTTCAAAAGTAGAACCTTCGAGTAATGTTAAAAAATGGTTCTCTTTTGTGAGGAAATGTGCCTCTGATAAGTTTGATAATTTTGCTAACTTAGGTGAAATGGCTAGTTTCTTGGCTTGGTTTATATGGAAAGGTCGAAATGAATACCTTTTTCGAGGTCTTGTCCCTGATCCTTTAAAAACGGTGAATAATTGTTTAAATGCCTATGATGAGTTCATTATAGCTCTTGCTAAAGATTCTGAGGCTAATCTTGATATGAATCATATTCATAATGAATTGAATGATAACTCTTATAGACTAAGGTCTAACTTTGCAGTTAACAATGATTTATCTATTGAAACTGCATGTGAGATAGATAACAACACTAAGTGGGTCCCTCCTTGTGTAGGGAATTTTAAGATTAATTGTGATGCTTCTATGAACACTAAATCTTATAAATCTACGTTTGCTTGTGTTGTTCGTAATTCTACAGGTTTTGTGATTGATGGAGTTGCTAAGGAGTCTTCTTCTTTCTCAGTGATGGAAGCTGAAGGGAGGGGAATTTATCTGGCGTGTCAAATAGCTTCTAAACTCCCATTTGGCTCCACCACTATTGAAAATGATAACCTTTGTATCATTAATTAAATTAATTCAGTTTGTAAAATAGAGAGTAGAACTAAGGTTTTAGTGTCTAACATTATCTCTTTTAAGAACTTGTATAACATTAAAATCTCTTTTGTAAAGAGGTCAAGGAACAGGGCTGCTAATTAGGTTGCTAAACAGATGTTTTGTGGGCGTTTGTTTGGCATTTTGAGTGCCTTCCCTCCTTCCCAATTAGCTAATTTGATTAGGAAAGACTTGGAACCAGCTGTATTGGATAAGTTGTAATATTTTGTGTTTAGTAATATATGTTCTTTCGACTAAAAAAAAAAAAAACTATAATTTAAGAAAGAATCTAAAATTCTATTAAAAACCCAAAAAACCGTTGTCTATTAAAAAGAAAAACTATTTATCCCCCCACAGAAAAAGAAAAAAACCATCGAACAACAGCTCGTCTGACCCACACGCACGCGTACAGAAACAGAGTGTCCTATTGTATGTCTACCTTTTTTTCTGTTTATCTCCTTCAATTAATTAGTTTCAACAAAATCAATTAATAAACCGAATCATATCACTATGGCGAGCCTATGGCGGGCCGTCATGGGCGCAGCCCAACCCAATGAAACAGATTACGATGGAGTTGAATTCTGGACGACACCAGAACGAGGCGGTTGGCTAACGAAGCAAGGCGAGTATATAAAGACGTGGAGACGCCGTTGGTTCGTGTTGAAGCAAGGGAAACTGTTTTGGTTCAAAGAAAGCACCGTGACTCGCGGGTCTATTCCACGTGGCGTGATCCAAGTGGCTAATTGTCTCACAGTCAAGGGCGCGGAAGATGTTCTCAATAAGCAGTTTGCTTTCGAGCTGTCGACACGTAATGAGACGATGTACTTCATAGCCGATTCCGAAAAGGAAAAGGAAGATTGGATCAATTCGATCGGACGGGCCATAGTGCAGCTCTCTAGGTCCGTTACTGATAATGAAATCGTCGATTACGACAGCAGAAAGTAATCTTTTTTCAGTTTATTTTACATAAATGATGTGTATCTATCTATGTACGTAACTTTAATTGCTCGCAATATTTTTATTATCTATATCTGTGGTGTGAATTTGCGCATATGGTATTAAAAGATTGTCTTGCCTTTAATTTGTTGAGAGCAATTGGTAGAATTAAATACCATATTTGTGTGTTGTTCTGCAATATTGAGGCAATCCTATTAAGTACTTGTTGCATATGTAGATTTCATGTCAATTCTATTAATAAACATGGTTATGTTCTGATAAATTCATTATAGCCTCATAGGTTAACTATTAACTCCGCGAACCTTCATATCGAGTAATGCTAAGCCTTTCAATATAATTGGTCCCATGGTCTAGTGGTTAGGACATTGGACTCTGAATCCAGTAACCCGAGTTCAAGTCTCGGTGGGACCTTCTTTCTTTTTACATTTTCATTTTACACATCCAGACCTTCATGTTTTGTTTTCCTATATTCGTGCTTAGAAATTAATCAAGGAGTATAGAGTATGCACCAGTGTCTAATATACATCTTATACATTTGCGTTTCTCTTATTTATACATAATAGGGGCATTCATTTTTATTGAACTCTTGATCTTTGAACTAAAATAGGTGATATATGTTGTTGATGTTAAGCTTGTATAGAATGTGTAGACATCCACTTTCCTGTATATGTAAATTTGTGTCTTCATCACATATATTGCTCTGAGTTAAGAGAATATATGATAGCGTTTTGTATTCTTAGGATGGTTGATAAGTTGATATTCTTAGGCATTCATTCATCTATGAGAGTGTTTCGTAATGTTAGTAAAATGGGATCCTATGAATTGTTGCATCAGGTGTGCTGAAGATTGAAATTCGATAATTTTTACTATCTCTTTAGACTAACCCAAAATGATTGACTAAAGTCTCACTTGCACTTTTAAAAGGTAAAACATTGACATTTGTTATATTGCTAGACTCGTATATGATTTATAATTCCAACAACACATAGAAATAACCAAGCACAAATAGAAACTAGGGGGTCTAAACTTGCAATTCATTCATATCTAGAATTATCTATCCTTTGCATTCATGTGGAAAGTCAATGTCTAGCATTATTGCCGAAAATTGTCTTTTTCCCACACCCCATTATGCATGCGTTATTGGTTGGTTTTACTATATATTTTTGTTAAAAATGAAGAGATACAAAATAAAAAATTGGGTTAAAGAACATTAGAAACCACTAGGCCCTTTAGACTTTTTGCAGGCTTATAAAAAGATATCTCTTCATTAAGAGAGACACAAACAACTGAATTGGGCTTGGGCCTAATGAATCAGATGAGGAGTAATGAATGTAGTGACGAGATGTATTAAATTCATCCATTTATGGTTGAAGATGTATTTTGCCCCTTGAAAATTGATGTAGTACGTAAGATCATTGTTATTAATAATTTCTTTTGGTTACTAGAGCAAGGGTCAAATGAAGTTATTTCCCCTAACAAGAAACACAATTCTCTCTCCCCTTAAAACCTTCAAAATCATGTGAGATATTTTTGTTTCCGTTTGAGATCCAAAACCTAAGAATGAAGCAACTAATGAGGAGATTATTGAGAATAACATGCTTGTCTCCGAACAATTTGATGCGATCGGCGACACAAATAGTAAGGAGAGGTGGTAAGCGCCGCGATGGAAGTGTACCCGTTGGTCACTTTCCAGTATATGTCGGAGATGAAATGGAGCGTTTTGTAGTAAACGCTAAGCTGTTAAACCACCCGATCTTCATCAAACTTCTGAATAACTCGGCACAAGAATACGGCTATGAGCAAGAAGGCGTTCTTCGTATACCTTGCCATGTGTTTGTTTTTGAACGTGTTCTTGAAGCTATGAAGCTCGGTAACAATGAAATGTTGCGTGATTTACAAGATCTTCTCAACGCTCTTTAAAAAATAATAATCGTTTCTTTTGTTGTTAACTTTGTGGTTAGTTAATCGTCATATTAGACCCTTAGATCTCAAAGATTGTATAATTACATTTTCTTTTTTTTAATTTTCTCGATGTTTAGTGTAAGATTGTATTTATTATGCAGCAATAAAATTTAAGATAAAATATATTTTTATTTAGGAAAAGTATCAATTAAAATAAGTAGAATTTTGATTACATAGAAATTTTAATCTCAACAATATGCTTACACACATTTTATCAAATTCTAAAGGCATTATAACCTATTTTGTTTAACCAAAAAATAATATATTATATTAAAAGAATGATCATAAATAAAATTTTATTTTAAAAAAATGTTTTATCTTTGCTTATAAGTCTTGGCAAACATGTAAACAACTTCTTCTCCTGTTATTTATACATCTTCATTTTGTCTAGAGGTAAATTTGTAGCTAGATAGGAATGGTTGCAAATAAGGTTAGAAGCTCTACCCGTCCTCCCCTTCTACCCAGCCTAACGTAAGGGTGTTTTTTAAGTCAAATAATTTTTTTGGGTCAAATCTAAAAAAACAAATAGAAAACGTAGGCAACTTATTTTATTGAAACCCAAAATTCGTTATCTAAGTAATTAACCCAATATCCTTTATTTATAAGTTGATTTGTGTTCATTCTTAGTTGCATTGCGCCCAGGTGCATCAAAAATTGGGTAAACTATGTTTTAGGGCCTAAGACAACCTTAGTTTTCTAAAAAAGGGCCCAGGCCTAACTAGCAACTACCTACTTGGGATCCAACTAAAAAAAACCCAATATAAGCCCACCCCCTCCCCCTTGTTTCTCGACAGAAAACCCACCCCCTCCACCCCTTCCCCCTTGTTTCTCGACAGAAAACCCCACCCCCTCCACCCCCTCCCCATTCTTCTCTCCCACACTGCATCCCACCCCCACCTCCGGCGAACCACCTTCACCATCGCCCCCACACTGCTTCACCAACACCACCGCTGCTCAGGGAAACCCATCGAGCTCCCCACCACCCATCGAGCTCCCCACCACCCATCGAGCTCCACCACCCATCGAGCTCCACCACCAACTCCTCGCGAACCAAACCACCACCACCAGATCGAGATCCGTTCGAGGCCTGCTGGTGCTCCGTTCAAGCAGCGACGACGAGCCACCACCACCAACACCAGATCGAGATCCGTTCGAGGCTCCTTCTCCGTTCGCGCTGCTTCTCCTTCTCCTTCTCCTTCTCCGTTCGAACCACCACCACCAAGCCTCGAGGTCCTCCACCACCACGCTGCTTCCAGATCCACTCACTCTCAGATCCACCACCCCCTCGACGAGCCACCACGAACCAGGAACCACCCATCTCCGGTCGAACCACCTCACCCAGCGCACCACCGCCAACTGTTCGAACCACACCCACCCAACGCACCATCACCAACCATTATAACCACCCCCCTCTAGATCTACCACCATCTATTCGAACCACCCCTATCCAGCTCACCAGCACCAACCATTCGAACCGCTCGAACCACCCCAAGCCACTAACCACACTCAGATTTGTTTACGGGGTTGTTTTTTAAGTAGTTATTTTTTTTAATTTGTTTTTTCAGGGGGTAATTAGAGGAGATTAGGGGGTAAATATGTTATTTGGGGGGGAAACATGGTATTTTAGGGGGTAATGTGATGGTTTAGAGGGGGTAAGGTGGTAATTTTAGGAGGTAATGTGATATTTTAGGGGGGGTATACCCCCCCGTTTTGGACTGACCTGCCTATATGGACTGTCTTGGACAATATGGACTCTAAAAATATGGACTTAACTTAAAGAACGGTAGGCGTGTACCTTCCGAAAAATTAAAATAGGGGAATCTACCCCCCGAAAAATTAAAATAGGGAGAATCTACCCCCAAAAAATTAAAAAAAGCGGGTGTGTACCCCCTAAAAACGTGAACCTAACCAGGAAAATTTCTAGTTAGGCCCTTAAAAAACATAAAACAAAACTGTGCCCTTAAAATTCTCTTTTTTAAATTTTAGGCCTCAAAAGGTATATTCCTCTCAAAAATTTACCTAAAGAAATTGGAGGACAGGCGAGAAAGAAAATTACGGGTTTTCTTTGGTATCTTGTTTGTTTTGGAAAATATTAGCCATGTGATCGAAAATCTGCATTGACCTTAATTTTATGATACACCAAAATTCTCGACCAACAATAAGATAAATTTTACAATTTAATGTTGTTTAGTATATACAGATATAAAAATACTCAAATTAATTTAATAACCAAATGAAAAAGAATCATAACCATTCTCTTATCCTTATCTCTATCATCGTTGATCGACCACCACCAAACATTATTGATTACCGCATCGATCCTTCATTACTTTTTGCTTTTTTTATTGAAACATATGGTCCCTTCAGAGCAGGTGAGTCTACGATGTTTACTGTTCAGTACATAAACATATCCAAATATAAATTGTTCAGATTTAGAAAGAAAAGAATCGATAGTTTTTTTAACATCAAATACTTGTCCAGTGATGTATTACTCACCAAACAAATGGTTTCAACTTATAAGAATTGTAGAAAATGAAAAAAAATTAGATATTTGGTAAGAATAATTGAAAGACTATATTTGAATTTTCGAATTATTAATTTAAATTTTCCAAAGAAAGATCATTTGATTTAACCCAGACAAATATATCAAAGACACAAACAATGAAAAATAAAACGAAGCTTAACTAAAAGCATATAACAAGAATCAAAATAAGTGAAAAATATCACATAGTCCTTTTTACCAGTAAGTCAACCAACGAACAACATTTTAATGATCTAGAATCCTTAAACAAGATTGTCACTACAACAATGTGGATGAATCCCCCGAAAAGCAAAAGGAGAACCTCATCCTTGAACAACAAGCCAAATAAAATGGCATACGATACTTGAATGCTCAAAATTATCATTCATTTTCCAAGCCCATCAACAAAGTTGGATTGGACCACGAAATAAACGAGAAAAAGAAAATTGCTTCACTAGAAGCTACCATAAAAAACAACACTCGATGACCCATCCTACAACTTTGTTATATTGAAACCACACATCTCCTTTATCAAACACCTAACCTTTTTTTTTGGGGGGGGGGGGGGGGGGGGGGAGGGGTTGGTGGTTTGACATGAATCTCATCAACTATGACACCATCATTACATGCAACATATTTCAGTAATTTTAGTTGATGGATGAAAAATTTAGGGATCTGCATTGGAACATCTGGTTATCAGTTATCAATCACTTGTACCGATACTAGATCAATAACTGGTCCAAGTACATAGGACTCCACCGTAGGAGGTGAGTTGTCGATTATGACTCGATTATTAGTGGAAAATATCTCTAATTGATCATAGCTTACACGAGACGGAATTCAGTTAATAATTCAATAATCGATGTTGACATTAAGAATGCAATTTTTGTAATCACCAATTGAATAAGCGTATTTACAAGCTACTGTCAAGTGATCTTATCTGGTAGCAACAAAATTTTCAATTCCTATTATATATTCTAGTTTATGAAATGCAAGATTTATTGTTCATCATCGACTTTAAAACAACCAAGACTTATGAGGCCATGTTGCAAATAAAAAAACAAAAAGTAAATATTGTTGAAAATAAGTACAATTTATCTAGCATTACTGAGGGACCGCAGAGCATACTTGAACCCCAAGAAAATGTCACAGAGGGGGTGAGTAGGAAAAATTGTTGTCTTTTGATGTTTTTCGGTTTGGAATTGGTTATTGTTGTGGTGGTTATATATGAAGTGGGTGTTATGTTTCTTTATGTGGAATAGATAATTATTGCTAATTGGAAAATTTTGTTCTTGAGAAATTTAGAAATATTTGGATTTTGGTGAAGAAAATTGTTGTGGTGTTTGATTGATTTTTTGTGTTGGAGTTGTGTTTAATTTAATGTGTGAAGATGGTTTTAGGTGTGTATTGATGTAGGGTAGGAGTTGTTACAAAGATTGGGGAAGGTTTTGTGGAGCTTTGATGGAATTCTGGCATGGCTTGGAGAAGGTAAAATTTGGGATAGAAATGGTTACGGTTAAAAACCAAAACCGATGATAACCGAACCGCTTAAAATCCAAATTATATACACGTGGTTAAAACCATTAGGTTATAGTTTTGAAAAGTGTAACCGATGGTTAAAACTGTTAGGTTACGATTTTAGATGAAAATAAAACGGAATAAACAAAAACCGTTTATTATCATATATATTATCAAATTATATAATAATCTAGGTTATATTAAGTATATTGAAATTTTAAAACCAAAATCCAAATAATAGATTCAACCAGTTAAATAATAAACATGCAATTTAATCAAAAACCAACATAATATTTTATATACCTTGGAAATTGTGATTTTATTTTATGAAAATTAATTTATTTATTTAATTAGCATTTGATGATGGTTAAAAACCGCAAGACCGTCTAAAAAACTGAAACCGAATAATGCAGTTATGGTTTTAAAAAGTGTAGCCGATAGTTAAAACCGTTAGGTTATGGTTTTAAATGATATAAACGGTTATGGTTATGGTTTTTGACATTTTTGCAAAAAAAAAAACCGATCTCTTGCCATCCCTAGGTAAAATAGGAAGAAGATAAGGATTCATGAGTACTGTAAAAGGGAGATTTTCGTATGGTTATCGCTCCCAAGCGCGGTGTACTGCTCTTTAGGTGCGATGTACCGTACATTTCGTATGACTTCTGCCTTTTTCCTTACCTTTGTGTGGACAATTAAAGATATGTATGCACGAACTTCCAGCCCATTCTTTAACTCCCTGGAGCGATGTACCGCAGATAGGCGTCGTATACCGCGCCATATCGATGGAAATTGTACATGTTAAACTGTGAATATGCAATGTTGTGCGTAGGCACGAAACATTAGAGGAAAAACATGCCTGCTAAAACACTAGTCGCGGTGAACCGCGCTTCAGGTGCGGTGTACTATACCTGGCGTTTGATGCTTTGCTGCTCTCTCATGTCGGTGGAGCATCTTCAATCCATTTTTTCACGTAATATATGGACCTCGAATGGGGGTTCTGTATACCGCAAAGGAGTATAGTGCACCGTAGATGAATGCTTATGCTTATGAACTGATTGATCTTGAAAATAAATAAGAAATCGAGCTTTCAAGAGATTACACATATTCAGCCACCAGAGAGGGCCCTATATTTGTGAACATTTCTGCAGGTAGGCAACCCCGTTTCAAGGCCATATTGCTTCTTTTTCAGGTGAAATATACTCTCGACGGTCTACCTTAATAGCACGAAAATATCATACTCTCGAAATGTTAGGAAACCTCATTTTGTTACCTTAATAGCATGAAAACCCCATGTACTCCAAAAAATTTGCAAGAAACCCCCATGTGGTCTAAAATAATAAGCACGAAAGCTCTTGATCAATTTTCTTATAAAATTATATTTCGAGTGTTTTAATTTAAAATTGATGTAAGAGAGTTTCGTGCTTATTATTTTAGACCACATGGAGATTCTCTACAAATTTTAGAGTACATGGGGTTTTGTGCTATCAGGGTAGACCAAACTGGGGGTTTCCTATACTTTTTAGGGTATATGGGATTTTCGTGCTATTATGGTACACCACATGGGGACAAGGTGTAATTTACTTCCTTCTTTTTCTACCTCGATTCAAAATATTTCCTTCTCGATTTCAATGAATCACCAATATAAATGGAATGAATCAACCATCCAACAAAAATGCCCTTCAAAGATATTTCACCACAAGTAGCGAGTTGGGGGTGTACAACCGATATTGAGGAAGATCATTAAAATGGTGGACTTTGTGGATCCAATCACGTTCAAACATATTTAAGGGCGTCTCAGTAATCATACATACAAGCTTGCAAAACATGCTATACTTACGATCACGGAAAGATATCAAGCAACATGAACGAATATGGATGAGCGGTTTGCTAGGACTAGAATTGGTTGAGAGGATAGTTAGAATATGGATTAGTAGATAGTCATGATGTTCCAATTTTTCTCTTCACCCAAAAGAAATATTTTTTACTACGATTTATCATATATTACTAGATTTTATGGGTATAAAAGTAAAAGGATTAGCAGAATAAAATTGATATTCACCATACAGTATACAACAAAAAACTAAAACACAAATAATACAAGCTTATATCTGATATGTTTCTTCCGATAAAGAATACGAGGAAGTATTGATTTCATTCTGAAAATACTTAACATGGCACATTGATCTTCCAACTTCATCTGCAAATCTAACCTTCTTTCTCTCTTTACAAGCTTCATTTTTAGAAAAAGCAACACCATTATCCGTTTAATTCTATAGTAAAACCATAGGTAAAAAAAATCGCATGTTAGGTAAAATCAAGCACTTGAAATCCATATTGACAGCTAAATATAAAAGATCAATTCTCACCATGATTTTACAGAATCTTTTGCAGTCCCTTCCCATCATAGATATACCTTTTCTTGTAGTTTCACCCACCTTTGTTGCACGATTAAGGGCTCTTTTCACCTGTTTAAGATAACCCTCTATATGTTATATAATTGTCTCTAACACGAGTTAATAAAACAGTAGACACTGTGAGATATTTAAAAGAACAAAAAGAGAGAAAAGAAAAGAGAAAATAATATATTAAATTAGGTGGGAGCCATAAAGGCTCGAGAACAAGAAAACACTAGAGACTACATTAAGACTAATCTAAATAGGAAATAAATACGATATCGAAACAAAATAACCTAATAAGGTAATAAATATATTATGGTAATAATATATTAAACACCCTCTATCAAACCAAGTAGGTCGGACGGAGAACAACTTGAGTTTAAAATCTGGATCGTTGATGACGTGCCTTGAGTCTTGTTGATTGAGAAGAGACGTGGTGACAATGTTGCTATAGTGGTGTGGCGGTGAGCTGGAGCAATGAGTTTACTGTCGAGAAACGTGAACCAAGAACCGAGTGTTCAATTACCGAGATTATTGGCACAGCTGTTGGATATGGTCTTAACATAACCCAAAAAGATGATTCTATATTTATATTGGGTATGTACCCAGTGCATCTGTATGGGAACGTAACAAGTGGACATGAAAAGATACACAATTTCACATCTTTGTAGAGAAAAAGGCAATAAGTCTCAATGTTTGGTATGCAATGTTATAGTGGGTATATTCGTGTTAGTTTGATTGTTTGTAGTATTTATTTGGTTTATAGTTGTCGGATTAGTATGGGTATGTACCCATCTTGTATGTATGGCATGATTATGGATTTGTCCGGGTACGTACCTAGTAGATATGTACGAGTGTGAAGAGATTTTCTTATGTTCCAATGCAAGTGTGAAGAGATCTTTGTTTTTGTTTTTTTTTGTTTAAATGCGATTGTGAAGCGATGTGTTTTCGGTTTTATCACGTTTCATTGTTTTTTTCTTTAACATTTTCAGGTTTGGGAGAAATTAGAAATATTGAGAAAGAAGGAATATGCCGAAACTGAAAAATTAGATAATCACCACGTGGGTATACACCTGTATGGGTACGTACGTAGTGGACCTTGACACGGTAGCTTAAGATACCCTTACATGGTTTGTTGTACTTATCGTCCTATACTTTGAATTAGGTACATACCCAATCCTGACATGAACAAAAAAATATATATAAAAAATAACTTTATAACAAAAATAAACACAGGCATAAGTATTTGAGTATTTTACCCAACTAGAAAACAATTAATGGGTACGTACCAAACATACATATAACAGTACTGAAAAAAAAATGAAAAAAAATTAAAGAAACTCAATGAATTTAAATAATAAGAAAGCTAAAAATTATTTTATAAAGAAAGAATAAAATAGTAAAAATAAATTACAATATTAAAAATTTACAGGATTATTTTTCAGTTGGTTATATATAAAAATCACTTTGGATTCAATTTCAGTTGGGTTTTAATAGTATTAATGTGAATGTTCATGCTTTTATATGTATATTCCTCATAACCAAGACACTATCCAAAATAAAAAAAAGTCGATTGAATTTTACACGGTAGAAAAAATCGAGACTCAATTATCTCGTTCAAAAAGCTCTAGAAAAGTAGGATCCGAATTGCAAAACTTTAATGGTAATATGGCTGCATCCTCGCCGCCGCTTCTGGTCGGCGACAACCTCCTGCCGAAGCTCCCTCCGGACCATCCCATGGACACTACAGACGCGTCAATGGCGCATAGGGTTAACAAAAAGGTCTCACTAACAGACCAGATCATGGAGGAATTCCCCGAATTAAGCACAACGATTCAGAAATCTCGTGGAGGAAAACGCCAACGCGCCGCCGTGGAAGCTTCTCCCATGGCTGCTGCGGCGAAGGGTACCCGCGTCAGAACTCAATGGAAGGCAAGACCTAGTGAATAGAACAGAAACACATACTAATCCCATGGCTACAGGTAACAATGCAAAATCCTTTGTTAGACCTCAATTGAATGGATGGAAATGGACCGTTACGAGTAATTATCTAGTTATCCAGATCATTGAGGATTTAGACGAAATGTAGAAGAGGTATTACAAATTTTCTCAATTAATAATCTAGCACAACCAATAACCTTCTTTAACTTTCTTCTACCTTCGGGATTCAAACCCTGGATCTCATGGATAAGACAATAGAACTCTGGCCAACAACCTTCTTTTTTTAACTTTCTTCCACCTTCGGGGTTCAAACCCTGTACCTCTTGGTTGAGAGACAGGGCCCTGGCCAGATGAGCTAGCTCACCTGGTTGACTCTCCAAACTTTTATTCGGACAAAGGAAGAAATACGAATTCGCCTTTGGCGAAACAATGCTGTTATTAGATTATTAGGAAGAGATGTAGGTTTCACCTATCTATCGTCGAAATTGAGACAAATTTGGAATCCAGTGGGACACCTAGAGCTAGTAGATGTTGGTTACGGCTATTATATGGTAAAATATGAGGAAAGGAAGGATTTTAATTTCGCATTATTCGGGCGGGCTGTGGATGGTACTAGATCACTATCTCATAGTGAGAGAATGGACTCCGAACTTTAACGCAATAACTAATTCGATAACAACAACCACGACTTGGGTTAGGATATCAAATATTGGGATGCATAGTTACATGGCTCGGATTTTGAGAAAAATAGGAGATAAACTTGGTCGAACGGTGAAGATTGATCCCATGATGAAGGGGAGATTAAGGGGAAACTACGCAAAGTTAGCAATCGAACTTGATTTGAAAAAACCCTAGAACCGGAAGTAAGGATCGGATCGGAAATTTGTAAGGTATAATATAAGGGTATTGATATGATATGTTTTAAATGTGGCAAATTCGGACACAGAAAAGAAATTGTCCGCCTAATGCAACAGTTAGAATGGATGCGGATGCAAATAGAAATGGAGGGCTGGAAAAAGTTAATGAAAATATAGTAGATGCCCCAAGTAGCAAAGAAAAGTATGGTGATAGGATGATGGTTAGGCGTGGAAATAGGGGAAGTGGGAAAGGTCCTATGAAAAATAGTTCAAAATCTTCGTTTCAAGGCAACTTGGGAACTGATTTGAGGCTTTACGTATGAAAGAAATCAATGTAGAACCTAGAAGATGAACACAAGGAATACAAAACAAGGGCCAAAGTTCAGGGCCTAAAACAAACAATAACAAAGGAAAGAATGTTGATTGGGCTGCTTCGAGTAGTAAAAATGGGGGTGGTGCGAAAGGTCGTAGCGTGATCGCTTCCCCAAGCTTCGAGTAGCAGAAATAACTTGATGACGAGGTAGTGATTCTCGATTTCGCTGCGTAAGAATTTAATAAATCTGAAAATACAGTAACAAGGAGAAGGAGGAGAACTACTGAGACAAAGGGTGAAAAAGGTAACTTGGAGAGTGCCAATACTGGCTATGGTCATAACGGTATGAGGGGAGAAATTAATGAACTAAATGATATTGTAGAAGAGGGTGAGTTTGTAGAGGTGATGGTGGAACTTAATGGAGGAGAAGGGAAGCACCGCGCTGCAAATAAAATGAATTTGGGGGCTATGAGCACGGGACCAGGGACCTCGACCTTAGTAGCGTAGCAACATTCTTCACCTACTGGACTCGTTCCAGCAAACCTTCTACTGCATCAGGTTGCGACGAGCTCCTTGGGAGCCATGCCTCCTGACTCGACTTGGGAGGATTATGGGGATGAAGGAAACCAAAGTGCTATGTGGTTAGATAGTCCAATTGCTGAGTCGGAAATGGAATCACAACAGCAACTCGAGCAAAGGCGTGAGCGAAAGGGAGCGGATGTTGTCATGGAGGCTTGCGCATGATGCGCCATGAGTTATTCCTTGTAATTTAATTATATTTTTTAATGGATAGTCAAGATATTTCAGGTACGCCTTGGGGAGAATCAAAACGACCCCTAAATATTTTAATTTGGAATTGCTGTGGCGACTAAACCGAGATTTCGTCGTGTAGTTCGCGACATGATGATAATTTATAGAGTATGGCTCACAGTGATAGTTGAACCTCGGGTTAGTGGCACACTCGCTAATAAAATTATTAAGTCTTTACAAAAAGACAATTGGGTTAAAGTGGTATCAGAATGTTACAAAAGTGGAATTTGGCTTTTATGGAATGATTCGAGTATAAATATTAGAATTGTATCGGCGGGTCGCCAAGTTGTAAATATAGAAGTAAGCCAAAAAGGGTGTGAAACCTGGATTTTTTCTAGCAATATACACGAGTCCTACTTATAAGGAAAGAGAGATACTATTGAAGGCACTTCATCATGCCTTTCATAGTATACAGACCCCATGGTTAGCGGCAGGTGATTTTAATCAAGTTGGTTTAGAAATATATAAAAAAAGGTGGGGTAACTTGCGTCTCGAGAAGAATGGAAAAATTTGAGGAATGGAGAAATAGTTGCGGTTTGGTTGACTTGGGTTTTGTGGGCCACGCTATACTTGGTGTGACTGATGGAACTCAGGACAACGAATCATAGAACGCTTAGACAGAGCTTATGGTAATGTAGAGTGTCAGGTTATGTTTCTGAATGCTCGAGTTGTTCATTTAGCGAGAGTTCACTCGGATCACATGCCAATCTTAATACAAATATGTCAAACTCAGAGGGTTAAGGTGAACTCCTGTCGTTTTAGATTTGAAACAGTGTGGTGTCTACATAAGGAATTTCAGGTTTTTATAAATAATAAATGGGAAGGGAATATCATTGGGGTTGGAGATGGTATATTGGCAATTCAGAATTGGTTAAATAAGTGGAAGATAGATGTCTTTGGAGATTTAAATCGTAGGAAAAGAGAGTTGAGCACAAGAATAAGAGGTATACAAAAAACTGTACAAAGTTCATATAATTCGTTGCTTCGTCAGATGGGAATTCGCTTTGCGAAAGAGTATGATAGTGTTCTTGAACAAGTAGAGATTATGTGTTTCCAAAAGTCTAAAGAAAAGTGGGTAAATTCGGGAGAACAAAATAGTATATTTTATCAACTTGCAGTCTCTACGAGGAAGAAATTGGCTTATTGCACAAGACTCTTAATTGACTTTGGTAATTGGGTAGCAGGAGAGGAGGAATTGAAAAGGATCGTTCGCGAATATTTTGAAGCTTTATATGAGAGCCCAAGTGATCATCCCGGAGAGTACACACTACCGCATATTAACACCATTGAGAGGGAAGTAACATGTGAACTTGAGTAGCCCTTCTCGGATGAGGAAATTAGGAACGTTGTTTTCCAATCTAATCTAACCAAAGCCCCACAAATGGATGGATCGACTGCGTTTTATTAGAAGTGTTGGTCTATAGTAGGTTCATCGGTCTGTAAGATGGTTCAGGAAGCCTTAAGTACATGTCATCTACCTTCGGGTCTGAATGGAACACACATAAACCTTATCCCAAAAGTGTCAGACCCCCTCCGTAACGGGTAACCTAGTTCGAATCCCCTACCTAACGAGTGTAAAGTAAAAGGTACAAGGCTCGAACCTCTCCCTGAACACGGGTAACCTAATTCTGATTTACTTGGGAATATACATGGGGAGGCGTGTATTACCCTGTGGGATTAGTCGTGGTGCGCGCAAGCAATCTTGGATCACCCAAGTAACAAAAAAAAGTGTTAGACCCGAATCGGGTACATTTATTTCGTCCTATTAGTCTTATTGATTCTCCTGTTAAATTTATAATGAAGGCCATGGTCAATAGACTAAGGCCTATACTCGCTAATACTCGCTAACATTGTTGGTCTTTGTCAAAGTAGTTTCTTACCAGGTCGTTCCACACTCGATAACATTGTGCTTATACGGGCAGGTGGATCATAAGATGCGTTATCTTCAAGGAATGAATGGAATCATGGCAATCAAGATTGATCTTGCGAATGTCTATTACAGAATTAGATGGGAGTTTATAAAAGATAAAATTAGCCATTTTGGAATTCCAGAGAATCAGGTTCCATTGATTATGTCTAGGATGGAGGATAATGAGATGACGATACTATGGAATGGGGAACCACGTCCACCATTTAAGCCCCATCGGGGTATCCGGCAAGGGGATCCCCTTTCACCATATATATTTGTCATGTATATGGAAAGGCTCTCATTACTAATTCAGAAGCTATGTATGGCTGGAAAATGGAAAGAGATAAGGATAGGCCGCCAGGGTCCTAGATTATCACTTTTTATTGCATATGATCTAATTTTATTTGGTGAGGCTTCTTTATTGTAGGTACGGTTAATACAAGAGACGATGAATTTATTTTGTAAGGAGTATGGGCAAAGTATTAGTGTTGAAAAATCTCTCATCTATTTCTCGAAGAATGTCTCAGAGTGCTTACAAAATGAACTAGCAGTAGCAAGTGGTTTTTGTCATAGTACTTCGCTAGGTACTTATCTGTGGACGTCTATTCTCTCCGGAAGGTTACCAAAAGGCTTTTACAAGAGCATACTGGAAAAAATGAGATTGAAATTAGCAACGTGGAAATCTAAGACTCTATCCCTTGCCGGTCGTATTACATTGGCCCAGTGTGTGTTGAGTGCAATTCCGGTATATCATATGCAAGTCATGAAATTATCAAAGTATGTTTGCAAGGAAATAGATAGAGTAACTAGAGATTTCATTTGGGGATCCTTGCTATCCAAGAGAAAGCTTCATTGGGTTGCGTGGGAACAGATTTGCAAACCAAAGAATAACGGTGGGTTGGAATTAGGTGCGCGAAAAAATACAATTTGGCGTTGTTAACGAAACTTGGTTGGAAAATTCTACAACAAGATTGTAACGTAGCATGCATATAGGTGTTTAAGAATAAGTAATTGAAAAATGGTCTTTTAAATCGGCAACAAAATGCAAATGATTCAAATATTTGCAAATCCATTTTAGCGGGCGCTAAGATCCTTCAGGATGGTATTGTTGAACGAAATGGAGATTCAGGGACGAAATTTTTATGGCGCTTCGAATATTCGGGCTCGTTTATGGATAAATCTGCATTTGATAATATGGAAGAGAGTGTGGTGGATCAATCTTTTAATTGGGAGCTTATTTGGGAGTTGAAATGTTCTAAAAAAGCACGGGTTTTTCTATGGAGAGTAGCACTAAATCGAATCCCTACCGCGGAACAAAAGAAGTGTGGTCGAGTCTAAGGAATGTGTACTTTGCAGAGCTGAGCTAGATGATCTATATCATGCATTGGTAAAGTGTAAAATAGCTTCTATTTTTTGGGAATCACTTGGTTATATTCCAGGTGGAGGACGAAGAGCAGCTCCTGGAGTACGGATGGTTGTTGGCGCTGAGCTGATGGGAGCACTGCTGGACGCTGGGACTGGAGCTGGAATGCATGCTGTGACGTGGCTAAAGGCGGCGAATCGGGACGCACTAGCACAGCTGAATGGAGCGTGGCACCTGGAAAGAAGGAATGTAACTGATGTTGCAGGTTTTCGAAATGCTGGAGTGGGCTCTGGACTTGCTGCAGAAATGGAGGGTTGTCCTAGCGAACCAGTAAGTGTCAAAAAATGGTTGAAAGGTCACCTCCGCTTCAAAGCAATTGTAGCATGTATTGAATGGCCCTACATATTTGTAGCGGCTATTTGGACAATCTGGAATAAGTGAAACCATATGATATTTAATGAGGCCTCAACAGTTTTGCAGGAGAATGAACTTAAAAGGAATAATCTCCCTAGCTAGCACCTTTATTCTAGCTTGGGGAAAAGAACTAGATGGTGGCAATAATTAAATTAGCCAAAATTGTAATGGTAAAGTGGGTAAAGCCAATAGATGAATTTAAGTTAAACGTGGATGGAAGTTTTAGCGCATTAAAAGGAGTCGCATGTATTGGGGGTATTTTGAAAGATACTAATGGTTCTTGCATCGCAAGTTACATAGGTCCATGTTTGTTTGATTCTCCTCTTGTCTCGGAGATGTTTGCCCTTCACTTTGGGTTGAGATGGGCTATTAATAAAGGCTACAAAGAGCTATGTATTGAAACGGATTCGAAGGAACTCCACGCGTTAGTGAAAGACGATGGGAATTCAGATCATCATCTTGATCAAGACTCGAGGGAACATCATGTGTCTATTGAAACAGATTCGAAGGAACTCCACGCGTTAGTGAAGGGCAGTGGGAGTTCAGATCATCATCTTGATCAAAACTCGAGGGAGTTACATGCGCTAGTGATAGGCGGTAGAAACTCAAGTAGTCGCTACGTTTCAATTGCTTAAGAATGCTGGACAATGTTGCGCAAATATCTGAGCTTTAAACTAACACATATATTCAGTGAAATAAATTTTTGTGCTGATAGATTAACAAAGGAGGATGCAAATATATGCACGCAACCGGTGTACTTTGATGACCCTTCAGAGTACATGTGGAATCTAATTACGAGAGATACGAGCAAATGAGCAACTGAGTAGTACTAGAATCCCAATAAACATTTTGTTCTTTTGTAATTTCTTTTTCTTAATACCTCTCATGTATGGGAAAATAAAAAACACTATCCAAAATAAAATGAAACGAAACATTACGAGACTTCATGAGAAATGCATATTCATAAATTCACAAATAATTAACAAAACAGAAGGGCAGAGAGTGATAATATTATCCCATCGATTATCTAATGAAGCTCAAAAAAATTACATTTAGCTTTTCAAATCCATCAAATTAAACCTCTAATACAACTTTCAAAACAAAGTAATCAACTAATCAATTGATTCATCAATCTCAATCTTAATGACCTCACCATCGTCGTACTTATCTTTCCTCGGCGGTGCTGGTGGTACGGGAACCCTAGGTGGTCCTCTCCCCTTATTCTTGTTCCTTGGCCTTGCCTATTTCCCAATTTATATATTGAGAAAAATCAATTAAAAAAGAAATTAAAAAAACATAATTCAAGAGAAAATTCTCACATTTCCGAAAGAGTGATTAAAACGTTTTCCTTTAGCAGTCTTCTTATCCCCTCTCCCGCAATAAACTGCAAAATTTGTTCGATAGTTCGACATTATTCAAGTAAAATTTGCATTTATTAACAAAAGTATATATGAATGTATAATATGTAAATGTTTCTTACTTGTAGGAAGAGTGGGAGAGGTAATGGGGAAAGAGAACGACACGGCAGAGGTGGTGGAGAGTGAGGTGGCGGTAAGGGATTGGGAGCGGGAGAAGGCAAGGGAAGAAGAGATAGTCGAAGACTGGGAAGCCATTGGAAAAGCTGATACTAACAGCGAAGCCATTGAAGTAGAAAGCTGAGCTCTTTGTATCACAAGTTAGTGAATGAAAAGATATGAGGAGGTACTTTGTATTTTGTTCTAAAGCGTGGTGGTGTGGATAATGGGTAACAAACGATGTCGTAAGGCCTCTTTACTTTGTTAAAAAGAATTATGTTTAAAGACCCACACAACTTTCACTTTCTATTTTAAATTTTCAAATCTAACTACCAATTAGGAGGTCCAACTAGTAAAAGTAAAAGGCCAAAATACCCCTAACCCTTATTCCACAATGAAAAAGGAAAAACCCACCCCCAAACCCATTATACACTCGTCTCATTCACTCACCCTCACACTCTCCATCTCTCGCCTCTCACTCTCTGTCTCTCATCTCTCTCTCCGTGAACCACACCCTGACCCCGCCGCCACCCCGATCCCACTGACCATCAGCATGACCACCACCGCCCTCCCCTCCATCAGCATCAACCCCGACTCCCCACCTTCATCACGATGCCGAGCCTCCCCTCTCCCCACCATCATCATCACCACCATCGAACCCAGACCTCCATCACTATCACCAAAATCTACTCTCCCCACCATTTCTGGCCTCGCCGCCATCATCACCACCACTGTCGATCTGACCTGCATCTTGGAGAACCACCACCGCCAGCTAGAGACCCACCGTTGTTACCATTTCCTGCGCCAGGCCTCCGTCTTCTTCACCAGAACATACGCCACCATCATCAACCCTGCTGCTGCTGCCATCGAGATCTGTTGTTCGTGGACCTTCAGATCTGTTGTTCGTGGACCTTCAGATCTACTGTTCGTGGACCTTTAGATTTGCTCTGTGATTAAACTCACCGCCGCCGCCAACGAGACCGCTCGCACCACCACCCCGACGTTCATCCTTACCCACCACCAATATAGCCTCCACCTTCCTCTTCATCAGCACTCACCCCCACGATCGTTTATCTGCCTAAACCCAACACCACCACCGAGAAAACAAAGAACCCCCCATCAAATCTGCAGATCCCGAGTTCGAAGCCTTCTGGTTCGTTTCTTAGCAGATTGAATTTTTTTTTTAATGTAATTCGGAAATAGGGTCAGCACCATTATGGGTTCCATGTTGCTGATTGGGCCAGCCCAGTGTAGTTGGTGTTGGTAATGGAGCTGACCCATTATAGGTTACATTTTTTGTGTTTTTTTATACATAATGGGTACATCCCAAAACGTAATTTGTTTTGCTGAACTGTGTTGATTTTTTTTTATTTAAAAGTAAGTGTTCTTATTGGGTACAGCCCGACATAGTTGAGTTGATTTTTTTTTTATTTGATATGGGCTTTGATAAAGAATTCTTACTGGGTACGGACCCATGAAGCTATTGTTCGAGATGGGTCCGTACCCACATTGACAAAGTGTAAAAATAAAAAAACAGACTAACATAAATTCGGGACCAAAAAGAACAAAAAACAAAGTAATGAAAAACCACGTTATGGGTCCGTACCCAGTAAGTAAGAACGAGGGTAAAAGAGTCAAAAAACAAACCAATAAGTTAAGATTGGGACTTAAAAAAATCCTAACTAGGATTTAAAAAAGAAAGTTCCCAATTTTTGGGACTTGGATTGTAATTTCCTCTTGTTAAAACTTAAACAGAGTTTTGAGTTTTGAGTTTTGTTTTTTTTATCTTAAGGGTGATTTACCATAACGGTCAAATGACCTAAAAAATCAAAATAATAAAATACTTGACCCAACATATCATTAACTAATTTGTTACGGTAATATTATCTTTTTACTCTCTTTTACTATATTAAATATACGGCAAAAAAAAAACAGTCTATAAAAATTAACCACGACTACAAATTATGATATGTCTACCCTGTCTGCTCTGCAATCAATCTCAATAACTCCATCTAGCATTTGAACAACACCATTGCCGTCTATATTTTAACATAGTCTGATAGGTTTTAGTATATTTTTTACTTCTGTGAACAAATTCTTAAATGTAACGTTTTAAGATGAATTTTACAACTCGTTTTCGTGAATAATCACAACAAAGGTTGTTTGCTCTATTTTGTCACTCTTCCGTATATGCTATGGTAGATTATCTCTTCAAATATTTGATTGGAAAAAAGGCAATTCAGGGGATTCGGGATGTACATGATTAAGCATAAATATATCTGATTTTTCAGTTACATGGTCCAACGAATTCATAGGAAAAAAACATGTAACCCTCTTAGACACAATTATTCAATTTTTGTTGCTTTGTACACATTAATTAGAAAAAAAAAACTAAGTTTTATGGTTGATCAAATTTTATAATTTCTATTTAGTAGCAAAAGACAATTAATTTATATTAACATATTATTTGTATGATGCTTAATGAGTACGAAGTAGACATTTCTTCTAATTCATACAACTCATGTTAAGTATGATATAATTATGCATCTTAGTGGTGGCTAATCCTTGATTAATGATGATCACAAATTCTAGATGGGTAAATTCACCTCCTTGTACAAGTTGTAGTAATGAAATCACAGATCATAACAGGTGTGTTGTAAATCCATTAGAAATCTATTTTGGAGTTTCTCGAGTTGAACTTTGTTGGTATGAATTATGGCCATCTTATTTATTTAAATTGTTCCTTTCATCATTTACATTAAAAAATTTGAAACTTATCTCAATTTTGACCATTTCTTAATTGTTCTTCGACATTGTATATCGGTGGTATATTTTCTATCTTTTACGTCTCAAAAGTAGATTTTTTTCTAATATTTTTATTTACTGCCCATTGTTTTGTTTTGTCTATAACTTTTGCAGTTCCACTTTTTTACTTAATTGTACTATAGGCCTTTCCATATAAAAATTTCTCTTGTGTGTGATGGATTTTTTTTCCACTAACAGTGATAGGATTCATCCATCCTTTCAATGAGATAAATCCCATCATATTCTTTTATTTTATTATAATTTTTTAATCCCATCATTGTAAAATATTCAACCTCTTTTATTACATTTGCTTCATGGCCGCTTTATTATTACACATTTCAATCTGGACATTAGATAACACCAAATTTGGAGATGGAATTATCTACTGTAAAGGTAGCTCAAGAGTCAATTCTTAGTGGCTCTTCTATATCAAAAGATACGAAAAGGACGGACTCGATTAAAAGACAAAAATGTGTGTCATGGTTATAAGAATTAACACTACCTTTAGTAGTCGTAAAAGAAGAGATTTAATTTAGTCCCATCAATCCGAGAAATATTTATTTGTGTATGATCTGAGGCGTTACTTAGAGAGATTTGAGGTGTAATTCATTTTTTTTAATATCTGAGGAAATAATGATGTATTAAGGCCCCATCATGAAGATAAGTAAAAGATCATTAGCAAACAAAATTCTGATCCCTGATGATGGGATTTATCCCATTGGCCTGGTAATAAGATTTATCTCATAGACACGGTGATGAGATCTATCCCATTGACCGATGATGGGATATATTGGTGATACAACTAAGTTGCAGATTAGGAATTACTCCGCAATGAAGTTAGAGGATGTGTATGAGAAGGACCATGAGAAGGCCGAAATGGAAGAGTAGCAAGGCATAAGTAGCTTAACGAGGGTCATATAGAGATTTGGACAAATTTACTAAATTGGAAAAGATGAAGCAGAGGCAAATGATGGAGATAGAGGTGCAAATGATCAGTTCATCCAGAAATTTGAGGTTCAAATAATGTACTTGTTTATGGATACTCAACCGACCTTGTGTATGCCAAAATTGTTAATTTTTCTTTACTTACATCCTCTGTAAAAGTAAAAAATTAGAATTTTAATTCTTGTTATTTTATTTATTATATAGTGAAATGGATGGGATATATCCCATTACAATGCAATTTGACAGGATTTATCACATCATGACACCAAGATTTATTACCTTACGAGCTTGTAGTATAGTTGATTTATATAGGGATAAAGTGCTAAATATATGATGAAAAATTATATCCCGTTATTATTCCACTAACAAATCAACATGTTTATATCTATTTTGATTATGAAGACATCACTCTGATTACCTTTGAATATATTTCCTCAATCTTCAAATATCGACCTGAGTAGAAAATATGATAATATGTATTACAACATATTACCTAATCAAGATTAGGTTAATCATACAATCCTACCATATTGTAGAAATCTTATATTGTGACTGATCAAGTCATATAACCAATATATGGAGATATAGGGACACCATTCAACCCACACCTATGGTACATAAAAGTATACTAATCTTGACTTCGTCATTGCATATGTACATGATCAAGAATTAAATGTATATGATCAACATTAGTTACAAGACACTTTTGAACTATAAAGTGTTCATTTTAATTTTTTTTGTACATTTGAGATGTACTAGTGAGAATGATTATAAAGAGAACTACTCTGATGACCATAGTCATGTCATCTATAATTATAAGCAACCCCAACCCCAATCATTACCTACACGCACTCAAAGAGCCAAAATTTGATCACTTGGTCAAGAAGTTTGTATGATATGAGTATCACTAGGTACCGACCTATCACTTGCACGTCATCACTTGCAACCCTTCATTAGCTTACACTCTAATCATCATGTGACCTTATACTTTTTCATTTCTCATAATCACTATGCATATTCAGTGAACATGATTTAGATCATCATAATGACAACATCCTTTCATATTTCACTCGTAAAGTGAAAAATAATTATCTTGGGCACATAATCCAAACAATCTCCCACTTGCACGGTGATTTATTTTTTGAGAGTTTGTTTACTGATCCAGCGTATGACTTCGAAGCTCTTAACATGTCTACGTGTATGTCGGATTCTTAATAACTGCTAGTTATTAGTTTGCATGGTGTCTGTATCTTAAGGAAAAAACTATAAAGAGATTTAAATATGGTACTCTTTCTAATCACGTATACCCATTCTACCCGTGTTTATCTAAGTATGTTATATTAACTTTTTCAAACCATGTTTGGACATCTTTTAACTTTTACATGTATTACTAACGGTAACTTTCGTATCCAATGAAAGTTACTCAATTTCATCATTTTCATTTGTTTTTGACTATTTTTATATTTACAAGTTGTATTATAAGTTAGAGTGTCTTGATATACGCATATTATCATCAATTTCAGTCTTAACATATCTACTTGATAGATTTATCATGCGATGAAATCGGTCTTCTCATATCCTATGAGGAATCAATACTTTGTTGTGAGATTCCCAATATTATACAGTTTTTCTTTGGAAATTAATATGATATATCTCATATCAAATGAGTGGATCATTATTTATTGTGTGTTCTTTCATACGTCGACGTCTATTCATCTGTGTGATACATCAATTTTTAATTTTTTTCATATCAGAAATCTGGGCTGGTTCAGTCTACAAACTTGACATATATTAGAGTCAGTCGATCCTAGTTTAACCATGTAAGGAAGGTTTAAAAGATAACTTTGTCATATCACGTTTTCAGAATGAAAAATTTACTTATGGAAACTCATAGTTAGTTCATGGATTCTAAAGATTTGATTGTTAGAAAAATTCATGTAATAAATCTTTTTAGCAACCAATCAACATACATCATAACTTATATTTCTTTTCTAGATATTTTTCCTAAATAAGACTACTTAAGATCCCGATCTCATATTTGAAGTATTACAAATTAATTTGCTGACATTATTCAACGCTTGAATTTGATTATTAATAGCGTATCCTCACATTATGTCTCAGTAAACCTTAAAATCTTACGATTGACTTACCGCTAAACTTAATCAATATCTGGTATCTTTTTTATTGATATCAACTCTTATTGTGCCAATGGTTAGAATCTACGCATTTAGATGCCTATGTCTAATATCTAGAGTACCAATGGCCTAAAAAATATAGTTAGAAACTGTACTCTATTTGGGAATCTTATAAGTGTCTTAATGATTTAATATGATCTTGCATACTTCTCATTATACTTATTGATGCCACTTGTTATTTTTTCTTTTATCAAATCATTTTCAATTTGTGCATATGAGTATCCAACTCTTCTTGACTCAATTGTCACTATAGTCTTGTGAGCGACATTCCCATTGGTTGGTATGTGTCATATGTTTTTGAACACTTTTTTTGTTACATAGGAGAGCCACTTTGAACTCGAAGTCATTGACTCGATTCGAACCTGCACCACTAGATTGGATGACTAAAGCCCTGGCCAGTGAGTTAATCCCAACTGGTTATGTTTTCGAACACTTTTATGTAGGCATTATATTTATTAGTAAATGAGTAAGTCTAAAGGCCAGCTAATAAATATGCATGAGATAGTAAATAAAATTATACTTTTGAGATGGAAGATGTTTATATAATAAACATATACCTATTTCATTAATTGGAATATTAATTAACTCCTAATTAGAATCCGGATTCGCGAATGCCCAGTGCCCTAAAAATAGGGAATGCCTACAAAATATTCCAAACAATCAACTTATTAGAGATGGAATTGGTCTAATATATATATATAATAAAGTTAATGTTTGAATTTCCTCTAACAAAAACTACTCAAAATAACAAAAAGTAAAGTTAGCCTAACATGGGTGTTACTTATCTACCCACAACTATGATCACCCTTTGTTATTAACACCATGTTTAGGAAAATCACATATATTTTATTAGTTAGTGGATCAAGATTCTAATCTATAAAATCACCACTATTTGATTATAACATGAGACAAAACAAGATTTATCCTCCTTACTTGCACAACTTTTGGAAATCTTGCTTCAAGTAACTATTCTGTCCATATTAGAAACACTTCCCCTTGATTAGTTCATTAGGCCATCCCTTATTTATATTCCCTTTATTATTGTTCTAATAAACATTGTGATTGGCCTTGGAAAAGTGATCATCGAGAAACAAGTCGGCTCAAAAGCCGCGATATCTACCCAGAAGAGATGCATGACATCCTGGAATTCACAACCAATTCCTCTTTTTTATTTGGTGTTAGCCAGTTTCTTTTAGGTACATAATGGGTACCCCAAGGAACTTTGGTCTTCAACCCAAACTTATCCCAAAAATTAGAATTACTCCTAATAGAAATAATAGATTGCACCACCATTTTTATTACCCTTACTAAATGGCCTCTCATTGCACGCTTACATTAGAGTACACGTGTCGAGAATGGTGGATATTATATGATGTCTCTATATTTTTGATATGTTAATCTATACTTGAGACATCATTATAGGGGTATTTAGTAATTAATATCGGGGTTTTTCTCCATTTATTCATACTTTACACTTTTTTGTCTAGTTTTAGGTGTTTTGTTATTTTGTGAGCTTTTGCGCGTATGTTCTTGTGTAGCACTTAGGTATATGGAAGTTATTACACCTATGGAAACTGATTTGAAGTGGAAAAGTAAACTAAATATCTTAGTAAAAGTCAAAAAGGAAAAGTTTGGATATATTTGGAAAGTAAAGAAGCTGCCAAAACTGCAGATACGTCCACTAATTAAATTGCTGCAGATTTTAGGTCAGTAATTAGGAGGCACCTTTTATATGAGCATATATATCTTTTAATTGCGGTCGTTTTCATATAAAAGAACATTAAATTCCAATAAGTAACGAAGGAGATATGACCAAATCAAAATCCGCAAAGGTTTATCATGTCCTACAATTTAGGAATACGAATTTTGGTAAGATTAGGACTCCTTAACTTGGGATTACTACATATTTCGAACAAAGTCCTATATATATATATATATATATATATATATATATATATATATCCATTCCTACCTTAGATAAATGATCCTTGGATCCTTGGACAGTCCCTAATCATCTAAAGATCAAGAGGAAGCTTACATCAAGAGAAGAGAAGACAAGAAGGAGTTGGATACTATTCATGTCATTCCAACCGTTCTCCCTTGTAATTTATTTTATTTATATCTCTAGTATGAACTAATTCTATTTAGTTTGAGATTAGCATAAGGGTATGAACCCTAGAATTGTTTATATCTATTTTAATTTGGGATGTCCTTATACATTTAACTGAAATTACTTGTGTTAACTCTGTTTTTATGTGCTTTGATGTATTGTCCGTAGTTCTTACGTTGGCCAACGTATAGGATTACCATAATAGTAGTTAGATGGTCACCCAGAAGGGGTGTCTAATTATTTAAACATCACATAAACGTCTAGTGTAAGGTAGTGATCCTGGCAGACTTGCCTAACAAGATAGTCACTAGGGTTCGATATTAACCACTGATCATTACGTAGGTTCCCTTTACCCAAGTCCCCTAGTATTTTTTAGGTCGCCACCTAAGTCCACCCGGAAGGGGATTAGGAGGAATATAGAATCCTAGCTATTCCATATTACACAATTCTCCCTTACATAAATAGGTCATAACACAAGACTAGTGGGGATCACTTGCTATATCTCGAGCTATACTCTCATAATACTTCTTTCTATTTATTTTCATGTCTTTATTTAATTTAGTTAATTGTTTAAAGTCTAAAAACCAAACAAATATTTCAGAGTCTTTTTAGCGTATAATTCTTCTAACTTCTTTTATTTTCACTTTATATTTGCACTAGACCTAAGCTAACTTTCGCAGTCCTTGAGAACGAATTCTACTTATCAATTAAACTTGCATACGATCTGTGATACTTGCAGTGAGTAACGTGATTGGTTAGGGTGATAGTTCTTAATTTTATTATCATTATTTTATTACACCGCACCAGACACCATTATACATCCTGGGCAAAGAGGGGATTTGGAAATGTTTTATATTCCTCTATTCATCGGCTACTGGTAGAGACTCTATTATCAAGTTGGTTAAGCATCGTGTTCAAATGATATGGTCACAATGTCCTAGAAACTCAAACTCTATGTATGACTTTTTAATATTTTTTTGTTGAGAAATATTAGCAAACATGTGGTTCGTATGGTGATTTATGGGTGGTAATGAATGGAGTGATTGAATTATGGGTTATACAAGGATTGTGTTTGTGTATGTGTGGTATATGATGTATCAGATGGAGGTGTGGGTTGTGTGTTCGGTGGAGGTGTATAAATTGCTTGCTGGAGTACTTTGGTTGAAGAAGGAGCTAAATTTAAAGCACAAACCAGGGTCCTCTTGATGTGATGTTGAAGCCACAGTCTCACTAAGGTGAGATAGTTGTTTCACCGCGATGCAGTCTTGCTTTGGCTAAGGCGAGAGACGGTAAAGTGGCTCACAATAATCCGGTAGAGAAGTTAAATATTTGGCTAGGGTGGGATCCGATAATGTTCTTCACCTCACAGAGGTGTGGGAAGCTTCACCGTGGTTTGGTGAGTTTTTACACCCCAACTTGATGAAGCAAAGTAGGTATATCAGGGTCGGTGGGCAAATTCTTTTTTTTGCCTCCATCTTAACTCAGCAAACTAGGCCCACCACAGTGACACAATAATTACACTGCGGTGATTCCATATCCCTCTCACGGTGCTGCTCTTCACACTAATGGTTCCACACATCCCGATTGGAAATTAATGATCCCAAACTTAGATAATTTTGCTCGGTTTCAATTTTCAAATTGATCTAGAAGTATTCAAAATTAGGGTGTCTTTGGTTTTCCATTTATCCAATTGCACAAGCACACAACTAAATGACGACTCCAAACTTAAAGTCATGTATCATGAAATACAAAATTAAAACTAACGATGATAGCAAGTAAGATATGTAGGAACATATTACCAAAATACTATAAACATCTTGTTTTTATCAATAAAACTTTAACATCTTCCACAATTGCAACTAATTAGAGTCTTGCCTTAACTTAACCACTACAAACTCACTTAAGCAATGAGACAATCCCCGACAACAGCGCCAAGAAACTTTGTTTGGACTCCGAGAATTATATAAATTAAGATGTAGATAAAGAAGGTTAGCTCGGGTAATCAAAAGATACTTGCAAGTATACATGATCTTACAAGTATTAAAGATTCAGAAAGACCTAACTCTGATCCACGGGGATTAATTGTCACCTCAAGTGCTTCGTTATGATCATAGTAAACCATTGATAACGTTGTCGTGGGAAGAGAAATATAAAATGGGGTAAGTTAGGATTAGAGCTAACTAATTGCATCACTGAAATAATTCAGATGAAGAGTCTGATAAATTGTGAAGTAAGAGAAGCCATTAATGGCGACAGAGAAGCAAGCAAGAAAGAGTTTAAAGGAGAAGAAGAAGATAAAGAAGAAGTAGAGAGCAAGTTACTTAGCAGAAGAAGAGAATCTTATTGATTGATTATCATAACTGTTTACATCATATATATACAAGATTATTCAATGTTTACAGCTGTAATTAACAAACTAAAACAAACTAACTAACTTTTATCAATATTGCTATTTAGTCCCTGTGGTTTCTTCTTTAGTTGATTCTTTACTTATATTCCAAGATCCCCCCACAAGCGGAACATGAATGTTGTGAATGTTAAGCTTGACGAGATTGGTATGAAACAAGAAGGAACCAAGAGGTTTAGTGAACATATCGGCTAGCTGCAAATTTGAAGAGATGAAGAACAACTTAATTGTTCCATCAGAAATTTTCTCACGAGTTATTTTGCAGTCTATATCAACATGTTTAGTACGTTCATGTTGTACAGGATTTGTAGACATGGCTATAGCTGATTTACTATCTGAATAGATGTGAGCAGGATAGTCATGTGAAAAACCATAATCATTTAGTGCATAAACCAACCATTGTAGCTCACAAGTTGTTGAGGCAAGAGCACGGTATTCTGCTTCAGCAGAAGATTTACTTATGGTTGACTGTTTCTTGCTCTTCCATGAAATGAGAGAATCACCAAGAAACACACAAAATCCTGTTACACTTCGACGAGTATCAAGACACCCTGCCCAATCACTATCACAATAGGACTTCAATTTGACCTCAGAAACTGTAGGAAAGAATAAACCTTGACCCGGAGTTGACTTAACATAGCGTAAGACACGTTGAGCTGCGTTCCAGTGATTAGTTGAAGGTCTAGACAAGAATTGGCTTAGACAATTTACTGAATACGATAAATCCGGGCGAGTAATGGTTAGATAAAGTAATCTACCAATGAGGCGTCTATAAGAAGAAGGATTTTCAAGTAGATCATCTTCATCACTTCTTAATTTCAATGTTGATTCCATAGGTACATTGGACGGTTTAGCAGCAAGTAATCCACACTCAGTTAGAATATCCAAAGCAAACTTTCGTTGACATATCGAAATACCGGATGAGGATCGAGCAACTTCGATGCCAAGAAAGAATCGCAATTCTCCTAAATCTTTTATTGTAAACTTGTGATGAAGGAAGTCTTTGAGCAGCTGAATTTCTTGAAGAGAATCACTAGCAGTGATTATATCATCAACATATACTAACAGTGCAATGAAAGATGTTGAGGTTCTTTTGATAAAAAGACTAAAATCACTTGTTGAATGCGAAAAACCAAATGAAATAAGAGCATTTGATAGCTTAGCAAACCACTGTCTTGAAGCTTGCTTCAAACCATACAAGCTTTTCTTCAGTTTGCAAATAGTATTAGAAGGTGCTGAAAGTCCTTGTGGAATCTTCATATAAACTTCTTCATCTAATTCTCCATGAAGAAAAGCGTTATTAACATCGAGTTGGTGAAGAATCCATTGATTAATAGATGCAAGAGCAAGTAGCAAACGAATTGATGTCAACTTTGCAACCGGAGAAAAAGTATCAAAGAAATCGAGCCCTTCTTGTTGATTGTATCCCTTGGCTACTAAACGAGCCTTGTAACGTTCTAAAGAGCCATCAGCTTTATATTTTAGCTTGAAAACCCATTTGGAACCAATGGGAGTAATATTTGGGGTTAGAGGAACAATTTCCCATGTGTTGTTTGATTGCAAAGCTTTAAGCTCATGCTCAATAGCTTGCATCCATTCTGGTGATGTAGAGGCTAACTTATAAGAGGTGGGTTCAGAGAGAGTTGTGATGGAGGCTATGAAGGAAGAATAAGTTGTTGAAAGGTTGTTTAAGGTGAGATAATTTTGTATGGGGTAAAGTGGTGTTTGTTGAACTGGTGTGGATGAACAAAGAGCTGAATTTTGGCATATGTAATCTTTGAGATATGGTGGTGGTTGTCTAGATCGTGATGGTCTAGTTGTGGGTGGTGGTTGGGGTTGAGTATTTGTTTGAGTAGATGTTTGGGGAGATGGTGGAGTTTGTGGAGAGGTATGAAGAGGTTGATCAATGTAAGAGGTAGAAGATGAAGGAAACAAAAAGGTGTGAAGTTGAGTCTGAGGTGTGTTATTGACAAAAGGAAATTGTGACTCATGAAATACTATGTTTCTTGATATGAAAGTGGTGTGGGAAGAAAGATCAAGCAATTTATACCCTTTAATACCAGTAGGGTAACTCAGAAACACACATTTAGTGGCTCTAGGATCAAATTTGGACCTATTGTTTTGTAGAGTAGAGGCAAAACAAAGGCAACCAAACACCCTTAGATGTGATAGATTAGGAGGTTTTTTGTATAGCAATTCATAAGGTGTTTTATTGTCTAAAAGTGGAGTAGGCAGTCGATTAATTAGATGAGCAGCTGTGAGGATTGACTCAGACCAAAACTGTAAAGGCATATTAGCCTGAAACATTAAGGCTCGAGCTGTTGTAAGAAGGTGTTGATGTTTGCGCTCAACAAGACCATTTTGTTGAGGTGTCTCAACACAGCTGAGTTGATGAAGAATACCATTTGTAGCATAAAACTCAGGTAGCAAAAATTCTGGGCCATTATCAGATCTTATAGCCTTAATTTTTGTATTGAATTGATTCAAGATTAAAGCATAAAATGAAAGTAGATGCGTTTTAACTTCAGACTTGTGTTTCATCAAATACACCCAAGTACATCTTGAGAAGTCATCTACTATGGTTAAAAAATAACTGTGGCCTGAGTGAGAAATTTGCTTAAAAGGTCCCCAAATGTCAACATGAATAAGATCAAAGCAAGAAGTAGTTGTAGTACAAGAAGTAGGAAATATAAGCTTCTTTTGTTTAGCAAAATGACAAGAATCACAAATGTTTGACTGCATAAACTGAATAGAAGAGTTTATTGCTTTAAGAGCTGCTATCTTTGCCTTTGAGGGGTGGCCTAACCTTGAGTGCCATAGATCAAAGGTTTGAGTTACAGCTGCTAAAGATGATTCAGTTGACTTGTTCTTCAATGGTGCATATAGATAGTACAAACCATGAATTTCAACAGCAGTCCCAATCATCTTCTTTGAAGCATTCTCCTGGAGTTGACAATAAGATGGAAAAAATACAACAGAAATGGAAGAATCCTTAGTAAGCTTTGAGATAGAAAGAAGATTGTACTTAAAATTTGGTACACATAGCACATTGTATAAGGTTATATATTGATTTAGCCTTATATCTCCCCTATGTGTAGCATTTATACTTTCCCCATTTGGTAATGTTACAGGAACATTAACAAGAACCACATTGTTTGTATATAAAGAGGTAGAAAATATGAGATGATCAGTTGCACCTGTGTCAAGAATCCAAGAAGTGATGTCATGATTACCTTCTTGAGTAGATGCTTGATGAACAGCTGCATTAGGAGTAGGTATATCAGATGAAGAAGAATGAACTAATGCCATAAGCTTTTGAAGCTCTTCAGAAGTAAACTCATAAGAAGGTGCAGAATTAGCTGAGGTAGAAGAAGATTCTTCAGTCAAAACATAGTGAGCCTTTGGATTTTGAGGCTTTTGATTGTTGATGATGAACCTTCTTCCTTTAGGACCATCCCAACCAACCGGGTAGCCATGAATTTGGAAACAAGTTTCAATAGTATGGCCATTATATCCACAATGAGTGCATATCATCTTCTTTCTTTCACTGTATGATGAAGGTCTCTGCACATTCTTTGAATAAAAGGCATGAATGGAAGAGTCTAATGATGATTGAGTGAGTTTTCTCTGGCTTTCTTCTTGACTGAGCATAGCAAACACAGAGTTTATAGAAGGTAAAGGGTTCATCAATAGTATTTGGCTTCTAACTGCTGTGTATGAGTCATTTAAGCCAATGAGAAACTTAATCACGAAGTCATGTTGTTGTCGATTGATCAAAGTTTCAAAGAGTTTACATGAACATTGATTCATGTATCCACAAGAACATGTAGGCATAGGGCGAAAATGAAGATATTCATCCCAAATGGTTTTAAAACGAGCAAAATATTCAGCTATTGAATTGGAATTCTGAGAAATTGAGCTTAAAGATTTTTCAAGATAATAAACACGAGTTCCATCACTTTTATCAAATCGTGTTTTAAGTTCATTGAAGAGATCAAAAGCAGAATTTACGTATAACAAACTACCTCTGATTTCTTTCGAAATTGAATTGAGAAGCCATGAAAGCACCAAGTTATTGGCACGATTCCAAGCTGTAAAGAGAGGAAGATCAGTGAGTGGAGGTTGAACAATATCACCATTGATGAATCCAACTTTATTTTTAACTGAGAGAGCTATTTCGATAGCTCGAGTCCAAGATAAGTAATTATCACCGGTGAGGATTTCTGAAACGAGAGATATTCCGGTGTTTTCGCTAGGATGTAGGTAGTAAGGGCTTGTAAAATCTTCAGTAACCGATTGAGCAGCCATTGAAGAGAGAATGAAGGTTGCGGAAGTAGAAGAGAAGAACAGAGTATGCGGAAGTGTTTTAGATTGCGACTGATACCATGATAAATTGTGAAGTAAGAGAAGCCATTAATGGCGACAGAGAAGCAAGCAAGAAAGAGTTTAAAGGAGAAGAAGAAGATAAAGAAGAAGTAGAGAGCAAGTTACTTAGCAGAAGAAGAGAATCTTATTGATTGATTATCATAACTGTTTACATCATATATATACAAGATTATTCAATGTTTACAGCTGTAATTAACAAACTAAAACTAACTAACTAACTTTTATCAATATTGCTATTTAGTCCCTGTGGTTTCTTCTTTAGTTGATTCTTTACTTATATTCCAAGAGAGTCTAATCTCCTTATTGGGGTTTAGAAACAAATCCAGAAACAAGAGCATATAAACATAAATATAGAAAGAGAGTGTTGTACCATCTGTTTAGTTAGCTAAATATTGATCCAAAGTACTTGGTAAAAATGGAAATGGAGAAAAGTGAAAGTAGATTTAAGGTGCTCTCTCTTTCTCTCTATCTCTCTATCTCTCTATCTCTCTCTCTCTCTCAACTTATACAAGAATAATAGAACGTAGTGTCTAAAATAGAATGTATATTACATGGGTGAACATAACATGTATAGGGTCTAACTTTTGGCTTAAGAATAGGGTTGAATGGTAATGACCCGACTTTGAATCTTTTCATCCCTCTCTACCTTGGAAACCGCACCGCGGTGACATAAGTGTATCACCCCGATGAATCAGGCCACGTGCCAAGCTTCTTGTGGTATTCTAATCAACTATGTAGGGTTCATATATCAGAGAAGAGTGGTCAACTCCTTCCTATCCTTTTCTCCCCATCTTTCGAGCTTTATCTTTTAACTTTCTTAGGATCAATTTGGGCGTGTTCATACAACATTTTCTATCTATCGTTTCCTTTACACAAAAAGAGCATGAAATCGACCAAACATGATTCAGATGCTCGAGACTAAGAAATATACAAAAGTACACAATAGGGTATAAAAATGCATAATAAACCCGGAAAAAAACACTTGTAATGGTGTACCAACCCTGAAGAAAAAAGCTCACACGAAGAGGGACATCATGACCCTTTCCTTTATTAATTTTTCCAAGTTTTTTAACTTTCCAAACTGAGCAAAAATTCGTTTGACGTTTTTAGGGGCGAGTTCGTTAAACTGACCATGCTCGTCCATAGTTAGCAACTAAGATTTTTTCTCGGAGGCTTAGCTACCATTAATCTAGGATTTGACGGAACCTTTAGTTCATATTTTATGGTTAAAATATAAATACCTTTGAGTTAAGGAAATTGGCTATCACTTAATCATATTTTTGTGGTTGAAATATAAATATTCCTTCTGTAAACTTAACTACCTTTCTTCTAAAAGAATTCGACGAAATTTGTAGATTATTTTGTGTGTGTAAAGTATAAGTATATTCCCTTGAAAAAATTTATACCTTTGGTCTAAGAGGATTTGACTAATCATCTAGATCATATTTAGTTACTTTCGGTCTAAAAGGATTCGACGGAACCCCTTGATCCTATTATATTGGTACAGTATTAATATTCACTAGGAAGACTTAGCAACCTTTATTCTACGAGGATCCGGTGGAACTTCTACTTCTGAATTAGGTATCTTTCTAAAATCAATGTATAAGAATTTTTTCTGAAAATTTAGATTATCTAGTTTAAAAGAATTTGATGAAACCTGTAGATCATATATGACATGGTTATGAAAATTTAACTAAACTTCTGTCTAAGAATTTTCAGCGAAATTTCTTGACCATATCTGATGGTTAAATAATAAATAGTATTTCTTAAAACTTATCTACCTCGAGCCTAAGAGAACTCGATAGAACTCTTAGATCATATTATACTTACTAATGTATACCTACGGTATAACAAAAGTTGACCAAACCTCTGGATCATATTTTATAACCAAAATTTAAATATTTCTTTTGGAAGTTAGACTACCATTAGTCTACTACAGATTCTACTAAACCTCTAAAAAAATCCATTTACGTGACAGGAGTAGCCGAGACAATGACTGGAAAAAGGTAGAAAATGGGAATGCGAATGAACCAGTCCCCATGATCAATCGAATCACCAGGGTTATACAGTCAAATCGACATGTTCACTGTAAGGTGTATAGTGTTAGACTAATTTTTTTTTTTAATATAGAATCGTGAACAATATTTGGAAAAAGAAAAACTCACACATTAGTGAGATTTCGAAAGCTGAGGTCTACAGGTCTCAACTCAAAAATTCACGCGCGGCGGATACTTTGAGTTGATTCATTCAAGAGTAGTAAGAACTATGAAAACAAAAAAGGCATAAGAAATTCTGGCTTATCGGAAACTCCTTATCAAAATCCTTTAACAAAGAAAAGTATCAAAATATCTTAACAAAGAAAACCATTCCACATCAAAATAGTCATAGGAAAATTAGCCAGAAAACTTGACTGAAGATGAACTCAAACTAATGAGTTGAAATAGTATTTTAGCTGTTGAGTTGGGCATTACTCCCTTTATCAACGAAATCTGACTCAACACGACCAGTATTAACGAAAGCTGACTCAGCTAACTCAATGGCACGAGCACTACCTGCAGCTTTGTTTTCACATTCAGCCTGCTCATCATCTGGTACACTATCAGCCACAATCCCTGCTCCAGCTTGGATATGAGCAACCCACTCTCTCCGTTTATTATAACCCTTGTACGAATAATCATACATCGTGTCATAACTAACCCCAGTTGGGAAAACCATGGTCCTTAGAGCCAACGCGATATCCATATCCCCTGAAAATGAAATCCCTCCAAATCCACCACTATATGGGCCCCGTCTCGTTGGTTCCAATTTATCAATCAATTCCATCGCCTTCACTTTTGGTGCTCCACTCACTGTTCCAACAGGCAAGGCAGCACGAAGTGCATCCCAGCAAGTCAGATCATCGAGTAATTCCCCTGTCACCTGTTTTCAAAAATTAAAAGAACATTATTATTAAATTAAGTAATTCTTGATAACTTATAGAAAGGTGGAAAATTATTTAACACTAGATATTCTTACCGTAGAGCTGATGTGCATCACATGTGAATACCGCTCGATATTCATAAGTTTTTCAACTTTCACGGAACCGGATTTAGAGACCTACATAAACAATCAA
This sequence comes from Nemophila menziesii, assembly GCA_029959085.1. Classification (NCBI taxonomy): domain Eukaryota; kingdom Viridiplantae; phylum Streptophyta; class Magnoliopsida; order Boraginales; family Hydrophyllaceae; genus Nemophila; species Nemophila menziesii. The sequence continues at coordinate 702,154 of JARWIR010000012.1, read as the reverse complement.
AAGATATTAATGACAATCTCGAGGCACTATTACTGGAAAATCTAAGTGAACTAAAAAATATTTTTCAGATAAAGAAATGCGGAAGAAAACTACTATCTCCTATTTTGGTTATGTAAATATTCCATTCTCAAGTGAGTTATGTAAAACCTTTCCAACATCATTTCTGCCAAGATCAACCAACATAATGTGTTCCGCACATTGCTTCTCATCTTCACGCAGCTTCATTTCCAGCATCTCATCTTTACTAGGTGTTTTTCCTCTTCTACTAGTCCCAGCCAATGGGCGATTAACTATCTTACCCTGTCCATTAATAATGAATTTTCTAAGGTTAAGTATAGCTATTCTATTTATCTTGAAAAAATAAATCAATGATTGTACCTTCTTAACGCGTGTAAGAATTTCTGGGCTAGCGGCAACAAGTATACACCCCCTAGCCTGATGGAAAAAGTTATATCATTAGATATGTAAGAAAGGAAAGTAATGGATAAGTAAGGTGAGGACATATACTTGTATGTAAGTCATATATGGACTTGGATTCACAACTCTCAAAGCTCGGTAAACCTCAAATGGATCAGCAAATGTTCTTCGTTCAAACCGTTGACTTAAGACAATCTGAAAAATATCCCCAGAAAGAATATGTTCCTTTGCCTGTAGAACAGCACTCTTGTACTCATCACTTGTCATGTTAGACTTGTTTAGAGACTTTCCAAATTCGTTAGTGCATAAGTTCACAACTCCAGGACTTAGAATTGGGCTAATAAATAAAAAATCGGAGATAAGACATTTATAAAACCGAATAAAATGGAATTGTAATAAAAAAAAATTCTCACGGTTCTCCGTCTTGCACTTTCGACACTAGTTCATCCAAGCGTTTCCTTCCATCAATATATGCTTTCTTCACACATGAGTATCTATCAAGCTGTACCCAGTGAATTACATGTACTGTCTGTATGGAAAAAAATATTTTCATGGAAAATTAAGTCAGATGCTCCACTTTATATTGATTTTTCTTTTGAACAAACCACAAATACCTTCTGTACGTGATCGAAAACAATCACATCATCATACAGTCCTAGATGCATGTCAGGAAGGTTCCTATCATCTAGTGGGGCCGTCGAAAAAGGAAGCTTCTTTTTCTCAGCATAGCGAACTGTATCATATGAGAAGTAACCAACCCATCCACCTGTGCAAGCAAGCAAATATAACGTTACATTATATTCCCGGTATGGTAAGAGCAAAATTATTTACAAGTAGAATAATTCATTGTACATAATTACTATTAGATATGCAAGGTAGAGTGATTAAGATTTAGGGATTAGGGGTTACTGTCGCGCAACAAAGTAACAATGCTATAAAAATAAAAATAGATCCAAAAACCCAAATGATAAATCCTCTTATCAAGAAAATAATTCGTTATGTCTATCATAAGATCTAATTTTTTATCAAGAATATTGGCGAAGGGAGATGCATAAGGAAAATATTAAAATTCTTACCACAGAATGTATCTGGAAGATCATCCATAAGTTGAGGTTTCCAACTTTCAGAAATCATACTCGGAATTGAGATCGGATCATCTACATATTTCTCAGTTATTTTTCCTTGTTCATAATCCAATGTTGTTACATTATTTTCTTTTGCTACAATTTCTATAGCTGGTTTAGCTCCAACGGCACTGTATCTTCCCTGTAAAATTTAAATTCAAATTTTGAGCAAACAATAAAGCTATATATATTATATATAAACATAAAATTTAAAAAGATGTAAATGTCTTACAACACTTGCAGATTGACCAGGTTCAACACTTTCGAAGAGAAAGCTCGGAGCCTCTCGATCATCCTCTTTAACCAAACACCGATATGCAAGCACAGGAGTCAAGTGATCCGATATAATACTTTTATGCAGAGGAATTATATTTCCTTTTTTCGAAGCCTCTACAAATTGTGCCTCCTCCACAACTGAATTAAAGAAAATTATGAAAACACCAAACTGAAATCAATTAAAACTGAGACAAACCTTCAAAATAATATTAACAAGATTAGGACAAAGAGAGAGACCTGAGCATTGGAATCTACGGCTGAAAGGTGCACAAAATCTTCTTGAGCTGAAGGATCTACCACCAAAGTTGGTGAGAGGCACTAGAGACAGTTGGTTAGACATAGCTAAGGAGGCCATTCGAAGAATCACAAACCAAACACAAACACAAACACTTTCTTATATTTGTATGAAAGACAAGAAAATTGAGAGAGTTGTCTTGTCGAGAGGTACATATTTATAGTAGTCACCAAGTGTAATAAATCATTTTCTTAATTTGCATTCTTCTTTAATATATTAAGATAATGATTGTATTAAATTCCATTTAATTTTTTACTTTGTGAAAAAAAGAAGAAACCATGTATAAATTACTTGACAAGCCACTGTTTCCAATTTACACGTCAATGTTGCTTTTCTATATATAAGGGTGCGTATGTGATTTGGTCAGTGCCCTTCCGATTTTGTTTTATCCAAATTTAATTTGGAAAAAATAGTAAAATTGAACAGGGCTATATAAGGTATAATGGTATATAACCATTAAGTATATTAAATAGCTGCTTAATCTGAACTTTTACGAGACACTACAATCTTGACTACGGGTTTTATTTTAACCAATCATAATATTACTAAAAGGTTTAAGCTACAGGGAAACGGAGGGAGTAGTATCAATAAATGCCCGCAGAAAGTACCTCCCAATAAGAGCAATGGAGAAGTAAGATATTCTTCAAAAATAATACGGAAAACATAATTCAAATGAACATGCTCACATTTCACAAGGGTTAGCCTTTAGCAATCTTCTCATCCGTTCTGCCACGATAAACCACAAAAATTGTTAGATAATTATTTAACATCACGTAAGCAAAATTGCACGTATGCATGCGTATATGTTACGCTCTTTTTTTTTTTTTTTTTTTTGGACGCATTATATGTTACGCTCTTTTGAAAGTCATTTTTTTAAAAAGTAAAAAGATTAAAAAGTGCTTTTAATATTTTATAGAAAAATATTTTTTGAGAAGCATATTTTTGAAAAAAAGCATTAAAAATTATTTTAGATTTCAATTTTTTTTTAAATAATTTTTTTAAATTTTATTCTAAAAGCAATTTTTACACTAAAATAAGCCCTTCCAAACGAGTCCTTACTCTGTTACTTGAAGGAGGAACTATGATGTAGAAATCACCGTCTAGGCGTCAACTCCCATCCCAAACACTTAAGCATTTTTGCCTAGCGACTTAGTCTCTGTAGAATAGGCGACTAGTCTGTCTAGACACCAATTAATGACAAAAAATGACCGCTTAGGTATCGATTAATGGCAAAAAATGCCCGTTTTCCTTCTACTTTTCTTATTCTCGAGATTTCTTAAATTGATATAATAACTCAGATTTTAGTATTGTTATATTAACTATAGTGTTGTTTGAAGAGTTTTATGATTTAAATAATTAAAATTGCTATAATTACTATGTATATATTACTAGATATATAACACTATACAGCGGGATCTAATCCCTTCTAGGCGCTAAGCCCCGGTAGACCGCATAGGACGTGAAACCGAGATCTACAACATAGAAGAGAAATTAAAGGTAAATAAAGAAAGAGAGCCAAATGTCTGCGAAGACCTAGAGGATCAAAAGGCCTTTGGATATGTTGATAGTAACAGTGACGCCATTCAAGATGGGAGCTGTGATTCGTGAATGAAAAGAAAATAACTAACAAAGCAGTGATTGATATTTACAGGCAATAAATATCCTATAGGTCTTGTTGAAATAAAGGCAATAAATATCCCATAGGTCTTGTTGAAATAAATTATAGTTCAGGATTTAGGAACTAGAGGGCTAGCAACGGCGACCCCTAACTAGTAAAAAAATTTAAAATCATAATTTAATAAGGTTAGTATTGATTAGACTTTCATATGATTATAATCATATCCATTAACTATAATAAAAAAAATGTTAAATTAGTTGGTTCCAAAACATTACCTAAAAGATATGAGTAAGGCTAGGTATCACTAAAAAGATAATCACCCAAAAAATTACTTATGATGTGGATCTTGAGTGGTTTAGTCATAATGTTTGTCTTTCTTGAATATTTTTTCTCTCTCTTGCATGATTGGACCACCCAAGATTTACATCATAGATGATTTTTGGGTGATTTCTTTTTATATGATACCCATTATTACTCAAGAAGTATAAAATAATAGGTAAAATATAGTAATTATAACCAAAAAAAATCAAATAATAAAATTTTAAATCTAATCATCTTATTTAATGAAAAAAATCCTTAAAACATTAATTGGTGAATAATTTATAGTCTAAATAAATATTCTTACTGAATTTATATAATACATACCACTTAATATATATTCTTAATTATTTAACACAATTCCATCTCTCTCTCTCTCTTTCTCTCTTTCAACCATTCATAATTCGTCTCTGATCTTCTTTCTTTACTCTCATATTTTTTTTCTACAAAATTTAATGCCTTTTTTATAAGGATCTACACTGCAATTAACTTGTTCTGCAAGCATATTCAAGCTAAGGGAGTTGTACTCAGGTATTACTTCTAAGTTTCCATTTCAATGTGCATTCATTAATTTTACGTATTTTTTACTCAATTTTCATGAATTTTTCACTTTTAGTTTGCTAAGATTTAGTCAGTTGAGAGTATTTACACTGATGGATTTATATCGTTGCTTGGGTTTAGTTTACTGATGGGATTTAGACAGTTTGACGAAATTTAGAATTTGATATGATTAAGTTTGTTGATGAGATCTAGTCTGGTATGATTAAGATAGCTATGGGATTTAGAATGTAGATGAGATATAGCATGGTAGTATTTAGTCGGCTAGGATTAATATAGCTGATGGAATTTACAATATTGCTTAGATTTAGTCTACTGACGGGATTCAAACTGTTGATGGGATTTAGTCTAATAGAATTTAGAGAGTTTGATGGGATTTAGATTTTGATGCGATTAAGTTTGTTGATGGGATCTAGTCTAAGCGTATTAAGATAATTGTGGGATTTAGATTGTCACTTGAATTTTGTTTTCTCTACTTCACCTGCTCTGCTTCGTTGTTGTGCTTCACTTTCTCTCTTCGTTGGTGATTTTTCTATCGATGGTGTGATAGTTTATCGTTGGTGTACTGTGTTAGTTAACCATATGAGAAGTGTATGAGAATTTGTGTAATGTGTTTAAATTTTTTGTGCAGCAGTTCAAACGTTCATTGAGTTTGCGTTAATTTTTTGTTAATTGTATTAGAAGAGTGAAATTGTAATGTAGATGGATGAAATCCATAAATGATTCTTTGGGTCAAGTGTATTTTATTATATTAATTTTTTAGGTCAATAACCCTTAAAAATACGTAGCTATTATAATAAGTGTCATTAGATTAGGTAACTAGTTATTATAATTAGTTTATTTGAGTTTACAATAGGAGATAGATGTCATAATATTATTGGTTAATAATAATACGAACCATCAAATATTAAATGGTAGAATATTTTTAATGGGTAAATGACCGACCGCTTAACACCCATCAAATATATTTAAAAATAATTCTACATTTAGGTATCAAGTGGCATAATCCTTTAAAAATTAGGCCAAACAATTAATTTAAAAAATAATAAAACAAAAAAAAAATTAATTTATCACCACCATGGATGCTATTCAGTCAATTTTGGTAGTCAACATTGGTCAACTCCAATGAGATTTAAAAAAAATCGAGAAAGCCACCAGTTTACTCCGGAAACGACTGACGGTCAACGCCGGTCAACTCTAGCAAGGCTTTTTTTTTGGATAAAAATATATCACTGTGAATTTTTTATTTTTATCAAATAATTATATCAGAGCTGAACCAGAACTGCGACTACATTATTGTACTTGCTCCAAGTACCAGAGCTAGAAAAATAAGAAATTTAAAAAAAAAAAATCAAACTGATATATTTTTATCCGAAAATTGCAAAAAGAGACGCCTCAAAGTTTTTTAAAAAACTCATCTAAATTGACTGACGATCGCCGCATAGTCGACCGGCAACACCCCCGCAATTTATTTATTTTTAAAAAGAATATTAATTAATATATATTTCTAATATATTATTTATATTAAAATTAATTTCAGAAAATAATATTTTAGTAAGGTAATTTAATATTGACCTAAATTTAGAAAAAAAATTACAAATAAGACCTATAGGTAAAATTAATATAATGTTTAACTTAATTTTAGAAAAATTATTTACTTGAGATTTAAATTAATTACTTGATTTATAAATTAGAACTACTCTGTTTATTTATTCTTGTTTATTGAAAAGATACAAATTAACCCGTTGGGATTAGCTCACTGGCCAGGACCTTGGTCATCCAATCTAGTGGTGCATGTTCGAACCGAGTCAATGACTCCGAATCCAAAGTGGCTCTCCTCTGTAACAAAAAAAAAGATACAAATTATTAAGTTAAATAAACTATTTCACATATTGTATAATAAAATTAAGTTTATGAGTATTATTATTATAAAAGTTATTTTTCTTATATGTCATAAATCCTGAAATATTTAAAGTGAAGTGAAAAGATATAACTATGGAAATAGTTTTATTATTATATTTCTGAATTTAACCTATTACAATTAAAAAAAACACTCTATATTAAGGAGGACAACGGATTAGATATTTTTGAAAAATGGTATAAACATATCCATATTCATTTAAAAAAAATGATAACAAAATCTGCATCCATTAACCATCATATTTTAGATTCATTTACCAAATCTGCATCCACAACGGATGCGGATTATCCACGTTTACTCCGCATCTATAATTGTTCGATAGGATTTATAAAAAATCTTATAAAATATTTTTTAAACTATAAAATTAGCTACTTAACTATTAAGATTATTACCCAAGAGGTCTTGAAGACACCACCTCAAGACCCAACAACACCAGGTGATTTTCCTTTTATTACCAAAGACCACAAACAAGAATTAACAATATAGGCTAACATTCAAATTATATTTTTTCCCCTTTTTGTTTTTTATTTCTCTATATATACTATTTTTTATCAAATGAAAATTTAAACCCAAAAGTCTCTCCCACTCTCCTCTCTCCTCTCTTATCACCTGTTGTGCAAAGTTTCAAAAACACCATCGTTCACCGGAGTTTAAAGCTCCACTGCCAAGCTCACTCGTAGCTTTTCTTTTTTTGTTGGTTACTGAGTTTCTAATAGCCCTCAATTCTCTCGTGTTCTGTGATCTGACCACAAGGCGGAGCTCAGCTAACTTTGTGCTGGAGTTGTTCGAAGCCATGGATGACGAAATTTATTCGAAGCAGGGCGGCACTAGATCCGGCGCGAGAAGAGAGTATGCCGTGGAGCATAGCCTTCATTCGTCGGTTGTGTTTCTTGCCTGAGAAGAACGGAGATGGCTCACCGACGAAGCTTCGATTTGGAAGCCAAGATTTGTCACCATGTATTTGGTATAAACCATCTTAGTTCGATTTTGGCCATCACATCAGACTGAGTGAAACTGGAGCTTTTTAAAGGACATTGCTGAAGAATATGAACTAGATTGGGATCCCAGTGCCTCCGAGAAAGAATTAACGAAGCCTCATATGGAGATTTACCGGTGTCTTTTCCTTTCAAAATTGAATTATTTTCCTCTATTTGTTATCAACGAACTTTATTTCTTTGTAGATCGTGGCAATGCAAACTGAGTGATGAAGCGCCGACACTCGACTTCCATCGTTGCAGAAGAAGAGTACCCTTTTTCCCTCTTTCTTCCATCAACACAATCGGTAACCCTTTTTCCCTCTTCTTTTATTCTTCACTTTCATCTTATGATGATATCAATAGTGTCGAAGATGCTCGTTTTATTGTGAATCGGCTTTTGATGATATCAATACCACCCTGATAAAGGGCCTCTTTGGTGAACATAGAGGAGATGAGGTTGTCAGATTCTAGCCCCACAACATTTGTTTGTGCAGCTTGGGTTTATTATTATTTTTCTTGTAGTATGAAGTAGTATTACAGATTTTGCCTCCCAAAGTTAATGAATTGTGCAGTGTTCTATTATTATTATTATTATTATTATTATTATTATTATTATTATTATTTTCTTGTAATTATAATGTAACAATTTTGATTTTTTTTCTTTTTTTAGCAATTTTGTAATATTTGAGTTGTTTTTCTATATGAATAAATTTGAATCAAGAAACTAAGAAAAGTCAACAACTTATACGAGCATGCCAGTATAGTTATTGAGCATACGAGCATGTTCAGTAAAGTTACTGAGCAAATGAGCATGCTCAGTAAAGCGACTCAACAAAAAAGTTTGAATACTCAGCAACTTTTTCCGATACTCAGCAACTTTTTCCATGCTCAGCAACTTTTTTCCATGCTCATAACTTTTTCCGGCGGTGATTGGTGGTTGTGGTCGGAGCTGGAAATTATTGATAAATAATGAAGAAGGAGAGAGAGAAAATGATAAAAGAGGAGAGAGAATAATCAATTTTTTTGTCTTATACACACTATAGGGTAGTAATAACAATGAGCATCTTAGAGGCCTCTTTGGAGGAGAGAGGAATTGACTAGTTCTTTTGTGTCACTAAGATGGTCTCCAAGACCCCATGGGTAATTGACCCTTAATTATTGGGTGACCATTAATAGGTATTAGGAAATATAGTAATAAACTAGATAAAATCAACTAGGTGTTTTGTGTATGAAATAATTTACTTGGTCGATATTATGTATAATTTTTTATATATAGAATATCTTTATATATAGTATATATATATATTATACTTTATTCGGATTTTGGATTATCCGTCGGGATTATTGTAAAAAACCAAATCCTAACGGATTATCTACCGGTTACGGTTAATATTCTAACCATTGTCATCCCTACTCTATATTTATAGTAGAAGATAAGTATCTTCTATCGTTACTATTAAAACTAAAGTAAAAAGATAAAGAGATAAAAATAATACAATTTTTATATTTCTAAACTTGACTTATCACTATAAAGAAAAAACACTTTATATTTATATTAGGGGCTCGTTTGAAAGGGTTTACTTTGGAGTAAAAATAATATTTAGAATAAAAAATTTATATTTTAAAAATATAAAAAATAATTTTGAAATCTAGAATCACTTTAGGTGTATTTGTAAGAAGTATCAATTTGGTGTTTCTTAAACAAATGCTTTTTAAAATCTAAAATACTTTTAAAATTATAGAAGCAGATTTAAGTGCTTCTTAAAAAAACAATTCCAAACAGACACTAAATAAAGATCTCCTTTTAAGACAATTTTATTATATCTATCCACTTTCCATTTAAAACTAATCAAATAATATATTAATTTATTTTAAATATTTATCTTTAGAAACGTTGTCTTCTATATTTTCTTCAACATTTCTTGTTATTTTTGTTTCTCAGAGATTCGGTGATAAAAATATGATAAACTTTTTTTAGAGAAAAATCCTTAATGAAATAGATTTTTGCACTCCCTTTCACGAGTCTAAAATTTGCCGCCACCAAGCCAAAAATTTGCCTGCCCACCTCTATTGTTGGTGTACAAAATAAACAAACCTCTCATGTCTCTAACGATATTAGCACTACTCTAGATGCATGTTATTTGTATTGGGCCAATGTGCACAACTCTGACTAGTATAGAGACTTACGCCGCTCCTCTTTATCGCCTTCGTTTCCTTTCAGCCTTTAAGCTTACATTTCTTCTCTCTCTCTCTCTCTCTCTCTCTCTCTCTCTCTCTCTCTCTCTCTGAGAATTGTTGCTTTAGGTTTCCTACCGAACCTAGGGTTTCAAGGATACCTAAGGGAAAATACAATAACACTAAAGTAATCAAGACTACGAATGACGTTAATGAGGGTAAAGGGAATATTATGATCAAAAGTTGTACCTGTAATGGTACAATCACTCTCTAGTGTGACAGAAACCTCGTCCATATAGACATTGAATCTCTAGTCATATCTCTAACAGCTTCTCCAACTCTGTAACCTGCAAGTCCTACAAAAAATATAAGGGAGGTACAAACAATTGAAAATGTTACATGCTTAGATAGTTTTCCAGTTTTTAGTACTCCAACTAAGAAACTAGGTAGCTCTGTCTAATTAATGCATGTGGGTGCTTCCATACCTAGGACTACTACTTAAAAATAAAGTCTCCTACTATGGTATGAACCACACTTTTTTATGGAAACATTAGAGTTGATTTACGTTTAGATTCTATTGAACCTACTATTATTAATGGTAGAGTTACCGCCATACAATCTCAAGATATATTAGAGGAGGAATGTAAAGCCTAGGAACACACTGTGGTGGATCAATTCCTAGATAGACCAAAACCAATTTACATGGTCAAGAACTATGTTGATACACTTTGGAAACCTTTTGGTAGAGTCAAAATCAACACGTATTACCAAGGGTTATATGTATTCAAGATGGAATCTGAAGAAACGGGTTTCAGAGTACTAGGGAGACTGATGTATCCTTTTATGTGATAGATTAATCTAGCCATAATACATATTTTTATGGGTATTTGGGACTTATGTGAGGGATTTCCATATTATTAGATGTACGATAATTTCTTGTCTAGTTTTGGCTTTTATGTTACTTTAAGAGATTTTGTGCTTAATTTGTGTGTTAAGTGTGTAGATTTAGGTACTTGGATTCTACGATACCCCTAGATGGTGATAAGAAGTCAATAAAAAAAGATCTCCCAAATTCCTATCGTTAGAAGACGATTCGACCACTTTTGGACGGCTAGAGCGTTTACCGGTAGAACTTAGGAAATTAACTTATTAGAGTCACCACGCATAATCATTTAGGATTCTATAAGAAACCTTTAATTTCATCGTGATTCGTAGCACTTGAAGTCAAGAGCGTGTGAAAGTCAACGGTTTGTGATTCGGAGCTAAAATGAAATAGTTATTCAATCTGCCGCTACCATGGTTCAAGCTAGTCCACACACCCTTAGAAACATTTTTGGGGTGACTTGGACCATTAAAAGGGGAGCACATAACCAAAAAAAATTGGTAACACTATATGTCATATTTTAAAGATCAAATAAGGATTAGACTCCATTACTCACACACAGGGAGCAGAGAACGACGGGGAGAAGAAGACTAGTAACATTTGATGCCATTCCACCTCTACCCATAATCATCTTTCAATAATTATTAGTGTAATTTTATTATGTTTTTCATTCTAAACTTTAGAATTAAATTATTAGTTGCTAGTTTGATTATTTTAGTATGAACAAAATTCTCATAGCTTGAGACAACGATTATGTATGAACTCTAATATGATTTATTGCATTTATTGAATTTGGGATTACATAATTTCATTGGATTGTTAAAATTATATGCTTTGATTATGTATTTTCCCTTTAAATTCATCCCTTACTCTAACCAAGTATAAGACTGCCTTTATTAATTAAGACTATCCCCTTGACGAGGGTTCAGGTTAAGAAAAACTTTACATAAACGTCTTATGTGCGTTAGTGATCCTAACGGGCTTGACTAGTCGGATATTTAATAGAGTTAGAGACTTTTAGCACCGATAAATTGCGTAGAGTTCCCTCGGAAGAGTTATCTAGTAGTGCTGAGGTAGCTTCTTAAGCTACCTTAACGGGAGTTAGGAAAAAGTTAGAATCTCGACTATTTCAAAATTATAAATTCACCCTTAAATAATAAAAAGTAAAATCAATAATAGTGGATATTAGTTGTGAGTTCTTGATCTATATTCTCATATTATCTCCTTAGTATTTACATCCTAGCCTTTAGTTTAATTATTATAGTAACTTAATTTATTTTGATTGCACCTTTAGTTCTTTAATACAAAAACCAAAAGAGATATCCATATTTTCCATTTTAGTTTCACAACTTATTCTAAAACACTATACAAGAACTCGTCTAAGAATTAACAATCATAGTCTTTGTGGAGACGATACCCTTGAAACTTACTTTTCATTACTTATCAACGATGCGTACACTTGCGCTTTGTAAGATATTTTGAGGTGTGGATTAGTTAGATTAGTTTATCACACCTTGGGAGACGAAAGGAATTTTGTCATGTTAACAACATGACCCTCATACTTAGGAAATGGATACCTAAAACATAGTTTGAAAAATTCAAGGTGGACAAATTACTTGTTTAGGTTAAACTCACGAAGGTCCCCAGTAAATCATGGTTCCAAAAAGGAATAAGTATTGTTACAAGTGCCTTGAGGAGATCATTGCAAATGGATGAGACTATAACTACTCACACCAGGCTTAGCTATACAAGAGTGTACATTGAGATGGATATGCATAAGAAAACTATTAATTACTTTGACTTGGTTATAGGCAATGGAAGAATTGAAGTAGTGGAGGTAGGCTATACATAGAGGTCAGTAATGTGTACTCATTGTAAGTTGTTGGGGCATGCTATAGGAAAATGCAAGACACTCATCCCAGCAAAATAAGTGTAACGAAGCACAAAGAAGTCTAGATGACAAAAAACAATAATGTCTATAAGGGGCTTGATCCTGCAGTTAAAATCACAATTGTAGCACATGGTCCTATCAAGAACAAACCAAATAAGCAGGAGTAGATACGGGTAGGGCAGAAAAATACAATTACCACCATGTAAACCCCAAGTCCCATCAAGAATAGTTTTGCAACTCTTGAAGATCAAGACGTGTCTCTTAATGATATAATAAGAGATTTATTGAAAGAGGTCATACTAAGGGAAACCCCCTGAAAAAAATCTTAATTTTTAGTACCTAGAACATGAGAGTCCTAAATAAAGTAAAACAAAAAGTTAATCTTTTACATAAATCAAATAAATAAAGGCTCTAGGTCAGTAATGTGTGCATAGAGGTCAGTAATGTGTACTCATTGTAAGTTGTTGGGGGCATGCTATAGGAAAATGCAAGACACTCATCCCAACAAAATAAGTGTAACGAAGCACAAAGAAGTCTAGATGCCAAAAAACAATAATGTCTATAAGGGAGGGTAGGGCAGAAAATACAATTACCACCATGTAAACCCCAAGTCCCATCAAGAATAGTTTTGCAACTCTTGAAGATCAAGACATGTCTCTTAATGATATAATAAGAGATTTATTGAAAGAGGTCATACTAAGGGGAAACCCCCTGAAAAAAATCTTAATTTTTAGTACCTAGAACATGAGAGGCCTAAAGAAAGTAAAACAAAAATTTAATTTTTTACATAAATCAAATAAATAAAGGCACTAGGTAGTATGTTTGTTTTAAAATAAAATGAAAAAGACAAAATCAGTCTTCTATGGAAATCTAAGTACAAGAGATAGAAAGTTATTAACAATTACAATAATGACTCATGTCAAAGGATTTGGGTTTTATGGAACCAAGACAAGGTACAAGTTTAGAAAACTGTTTGAATTGATCGAGCATTACTCTACAAAGTTATAACTTAAGCTCAAAGAAGGAATTTTTACTATCTCTTATCTACCGAAATTACCCTAATCAAAGGATCCAATTTGGAGCAAGTTAACGGATTGGGATCAAATCACAATCAATCATCCTTGATGCATACAAGAGAACTTCAATTACAAAAGTCTTGGAAAAAAACTAGGATAAAGAGGGAAAGTTTTTGGAAAGATAAGTCTAGAAACTTATGGCTCAAAAAGGTGATAAAATCACCAAATTTTACCATATAGTACAAAAGAAATAAGAAAACCAAATCAAATAAAAGAATTATTAATAAAGAAGGAAAATGGATTGGTAACCTAATAGAAATACAAAAAGATATTACATACTACTTTAAGAATTACTTACACAGGTATAAGAATAAGAAACTTTGAGAGTATACTAAATCTAGTAAAACCTACTATAGATGAACAAATGAATAAGAGCTTTAATAAAGCAATTTCTGAAATAGAGACTAAGATAGCAGCATGAGAACTAGGCCCCACAAAGGCCCTAGGACCTGATGGAATTCACATGACAAATCTATAAGAAATATTGAGAAAAAATAAAACTAGATGTAATAAGATTATTAAACAACTTTTGGTTCAATAAAGGAAGCCTTAAAGAAATATTAATACTCCAATCTCATTAATACCAAAATATAATAAACCAGTCAACCTTAAATAATATACGCTTATTAGCTATAGTAATTTTATTTATAAAAGTATTGCAAGAATAAGTAAATATACTTCAACCATATGTGCAATCGAGTTGAAGAAAACCAATCAGCTTTCAATCCTGAAAGAATTATACAAGAAAATACTATTATAGCACATGAAGTAATAACCTTCATTAAAAGGGGAAAACTTCAAAAAAACTACAATTTAGCAATAAAAGCAAATGTATAAAAGGCAGATGAACATGGATTTCATAAATGATTCAATGTTAAAGATAGGGTTTAACTCAGGATGGATAAGAAAAATTATAGAATGCATCAGTAACATTTTCAATAAATATTAATTGGGACATACACATAATAGGTATCCCCTCAAGGGGTATTAGACAAGGGGGCCCACTTTCTCACCCCTCCCCTCCGATATTCTACATTATATGACAAACACTAAACATATTAGTGAAAGATAAAAAAGAAATATATCTTTCTAACGGAGTGCAAAGTTGATCACATTTCCCCCACATCACACACCTACAATTTTCAGATGATATGATGTCTTTTTTTAAAAGCTGATAAATTTGAAATCGCAGCATTCAAAGTCATAATTAATAAATATAAAGACACAAATTGGTTAACCTTAAACCTTAATAATATGGAGCATTGTTTAGCCTAAATACACCATAACCTATTAGAAATAAAATGTCTAATAGACTTAATAATAGTAAAGTACAAAACCTATAGAATTATCTATGTTTATTAGTAAACAAAATTCACAATAGATAAATTTATTAAAAGAATAGAGAACCAGAAAACACTCCATCTATCAACAAGAGGTAAAGAAACTCTGATTCAAGCAATATTACAAGGTCTCCCTAATTTTATTATGTCAACATACCTCATCCAAATTAATATATGTGACACAACCAAATTCTGGCAAAATTCTGGTGGAGAAACAAACACGAAAAGAAAATCCACTAGTGTAAATGGGATACATTAACAAAAACTAAATTTGGAGGTGGTTAGTGTTTAGGGATATACACCTAATGAACCTAGCACTAGTAGGAAAGCAAGCATGAAATTTGACTAATAAGAAAAATATTTACTTTATAAATTACTAAAAGGAAGTATTTTCATAACACAAATTTTTTAGAAGCAAAAATTGGGCAGACACCCGCATGAAGATGGAAAAGCCTCAAATCTGGTAGAAAGGTATTTCAAAACAATAGTATATGAAAGATAGGAGATGGAAAAATTATAAATATTAGCAAAGATAAATGAATTAGCAATAAAAGTGAAATATGCAAACTAGTTAATAACCGTCCAAAATTACGTCATGAATTATATAATAAGCAAAGTAAAAGTTTAAATACCACTATGGCATAAGAGATCAAAAGTGGATTCATTGGAATGGATTGCGAAGAAACTTTTCCGTCGAACAGTGGGATGGAAAGCTAAATTATTATCTGATGGCGGGAAAGATATATTAATTAAAGCAATGTTGAAAGCAATACTTAACTACTTGATGACTATATTCTCTTCTCCAATTTCTTTCTGCAATAAACTAATTTCAGCAATTTCTATTTTTTGATGGAATTCAGGTGAACGGCGTACGATCCACTAGATGGCCTGGGAAAAAATGTTGTTGGAAAATTACTTATTGGCCTTGCCTTTCGAGACTTCAAAAGAATGAACACAACACTATTAGTCTCTCAAGCTTGGAGAATTATTACCAATCCAAATAGTCTTTCAGTGAGACTATTAAAAGGTACTTATTTCCCAAAAAACAATTTCATGAATATTAAATCACATCAAAGGCGAACCTGGAGTTGGGCCAGTATTTTTGAAGGCCTGTGTTGTAGATACCGTCGTCTAGGCGCGCCTTGGCGCTGCCTAGGCGTCAACTCCCCCTCAACTGCTTACGCCTAGTAAAAATGCTAGGTGGTTTTGCCTAGCGTCTTAGTCACCGTGGAAGAGGCGCCTAGCCCGCCTAGGCACCGATTAATGGTAAAAAATGGCTGCCTAAGTCCTCCTTTAATTATATTTTACTCTCGAAAATTGTTGAATTGATGTTATAACTCTAATTTTAGTATTCTTCATATTTAATGTAGTGGTGTTCGGATGAATTTTATGAATTAAATTGATAAAATTATTATAATTAAAACACATGTATTACTAAATGTATAAATCTACATAGCGGGATTCAAAACTGCGTAATCCCGCCTAAGCCCCGCGTAATCTCTCCTAGGCGCTAGGCCCCAGTCGAACTCCAAGGCCGCGGACCGAGATCTATAGCATAGTTGAAGGCAGAGATTTTTAAAGAAGCATATGATTTACCAAACTGGCAATGGCCGCAATACTAATAATTGGAGTAATTGGATTAATTCCTGCTAGAAAGTGGAAAGAGCTCCCAACTGCAACTTGGAAATGGTGCACCAATTTGAACCAGGTACACTTGAATGGGACTATGAAATTCTTGATAATATTTTCCCTAATCCCATCATTTCAGATATTAAAAGAGCCATCGTGATTGATAATGGTCTTGATGATAATCTAATATGGCCATTCACTAAAGATGGTGTCTATTCCACTAAATCTGGGTACAAGGTTCTTACTGGTGATCATGTGCTACACTTTCCTCAAGGGATAAATGCTACGGCTAATATAAGAAGACTTTATAGAAACCTTTTTGGAACTCGAATATACCAAATAATATTAAATTTTTTATGTGGAAGGCTTGTAATAATGGCATTCCTACTAATAATAACATTTTTATTAGGAATTGTGAGGATACTAATGAATGTCCATGGTGCATTGACGAAATTGATACAGTAGAACACTTACTTATTTATTGTAAAACCTGTCGTATTACCTGGGTTGATTCCCCCTTCCAGATCCACGTGTCTATGGTGGATAAGGAAGATCTAGGGAGCTGGTTTTTGGATGTAATTAATACCTTTTCTGATGCAGGATGAGACAAGAGAATGGTAACCGACTATATTATGATCTCTGTTTGGAATATATAGAAAGAAAAGATGTGGTTAATCCATGATAAAATCAACATTGACTGTGACAATATTATTTTCATCACTAATAAATTAATGCAGTAATTACATGGTATTAACTGGAAAAGGAACTAAGACTCAAATTCTAGAAATTTAAGGACTGCAGTTACAGTCGATGATGAAGATTTAAACTCCAATGAGGACTTTGTCATCCATTGTGACGCTTCTTTTGATGTTTCATATGAACCATCTGGAATTGGAATTTCCATCCTCAAAAAGGAAACAAATCAAAGGGAAGATTTCAAGGAAACTATCTATTGTAATTCAAGTATCGTGGGTGAAGCTTGTGTGGTCTTGAAAACTACCATACTATGTGAAAGGTTTTCGCATCATAGGAAACGAATCATCGAAGATAACCTTGAAGTTATGCGAGGTATTAGGCGGATGTCACCAGCAAGGTGGGAAATTCAGCCGATAATTTCCAAAATCAAGCATATCTCGGAGGAATCAGGGCCTGTTGTGATGTGTTTCTTGCCTCAGAAATTTAACTAGAGTGCGGGTCGCCTTGCCAAGGAAGCTAGACATGGAGCCAGTTAAGTGTCCGTTGTTGGATATTTTTCTACCCTTTTAGGGTCTTTTAATAAGTTAGGGATAGGTTAATTTGTTTTATTTGCTTCTTGGATACCTCGTACCCCTTCCCAGCCCCAAAAATGAACTAATTAATAAAATATAAGCAATAGACATTGTTAAAAAAATTAACTTAATGCATATCGTAATCTTTGAATATGAAGAAAAGATATGATGCAGTATAAGTTTAAATGATGAATACACTGTTAAGGAGGCTTACCATTTTTTTAAAACATAAATGATGAAAAAGAGAAAGGAAAAAATTTAAAACTACCATCAAGATCACATTTAATCATCTCAGGATTATAGGGACTAATATGAAAAATAGAAGTAACTTCTTAAGTAAGAAACTTAATATATAAAGCAATAAAGAACATGTTGCCAACTAAGAAAAAACTAAATGAAAAACATATAAATAAGAATGCAATTTGCAAAATTTGTCATAAAGAAGTAGATACCATTGAGCATCTCTTGTTTGCATGCTCTTGGACGAGATGTACATGGTTATTAAATCCACTTGGAATAAAAACTTACAACTATTCTACTAATAAATTAGACTCCTAGATCACAATGATTAATGAAAAAAATAATAAACACCATAAAAAACATTGCTTGAATTAATATATTATATAGCTTGAAAAATATAGAAAGATAAGAATAACCAAATATATAATAATATAATTTATGATCCTATTAAATCATATAAAAAAACAACACTTAATAACTGAAGAGAATATAGAATAACAAAAAAATTATAGAGAACATAACTAATAACAAATGATAACAAGAATATAAGAAAAAATATACTAAAGGTGGAAAAAAGCGGTAATAAGGAAGAAAAATGACAACCACCATCAAACAATTGTTACAAAATAAATTGTGATGCTAGCGTCAAAGATAATAAATTAACAATTGCATGTATAGTACGAAACTCAAAATGTATTATTATTACAAGTAATACTTGAAAACTCAACATTGATCAGTTCTTGATCCGAAGTAATAGGAGTACTAAAAGCAACAAAATTAGCGAGAGACTACCCATTTGGAAGCGTCATAATCGAGAATGACTCTAGTTCATTCATGATTCCTCTAGCTAATAATCTTTCCGTTAATATACCAAAAAATTGTAATATTGTGAAAGATATTTATGGTTTGATTGAACTTTCTAGGCCGTCTTTTTCTCTCATTAGTAGGAGTAACAACCGCATAGCTGATTGGACTTCTAAATAAAAACTCGTAAACATTTTGTTTAGCAACTGACTCATCCATAATCCGACCTAATTAGTTGATTTTTTTAGCATGGACATCTCCCTTAGTGGGATTGGTTGATCCCCTTTTGTAACCTACTTTTACTATCTATATATCTATATAAACATTTGTGAAAAAATGGTACAAGCATTAAACATATTTTTCTCCACTTCAATCGAACCCTTAGGGCCCATATTTTGTTAATCGTTCTCTTAAGAAATATGAAACAAATTGTTTCTTTGAACACAATTTTTTCCATAAGCTTTGATCCCTCTATTTGTGTGTAAATAGGGTAAGAGGCGCCATCCAAACAAATTCCTCATCCTCCTTTCCTTTCTTAATAATTTTAGTTAACAGAAATCATTGGGAAAAAAAAACATAGTTACTCAAGAAACTCACAAACGCAAGTCTGAGTATCCATACTACAAAAAAGGACTTATGGGTACCTAATATTTTAATTTGGTTCAACCGTTAGTACTCGTCAATTTAGTCGTTGAGTGTAGACGTGACAAGAGTATGAATACCTATTTGTCATTATTTAAATTCTTAGGTACCGCAATATCTTTTCCCCTTTTGTTTTTCTAATCTGAAAGTATTTGTCAAGTAGACATTTAACGTGAAATAGACGGTGGGTACCAACGGTCAGACTAAATCAAAACGTTAGGTACCCAGAAATCCTTTTTTTGTAGTATAAGTACCCATACATTTTTTCGCGAATTCCGTGGATATCCACACCGTGTTTTTCCCAAACCATAGTAATGGACCATCTAACAGTTACAATAAATGCCTACAACTTGAAAACATGAAGGCAACAATAAATACCCCTCAAGTTTGTAATAATTTATTCAAAGGACCAAGACAACACTCACTTCAAACAGAAAGCTACCAAAAAATTAGAACAATCTAAGTACCGAGATCAAGATATTTATGGTTACTGAGAATTGGTTTATTTGCAAGGCTACTATAAAAGTTATGGATTATGGTAGATTATAAAGATTAGTCGAGAATGGAGGGATGTTTTAGGTGAAGAGATATTAGAGATGAATATAGTAAACATACGATTGTGCTTGTGGTTTAACCAGAGCTGAAGTTGGGAATGGTTTTGAGTGTTTGGAGATGGGTTTTGGTTAGGGTTGCAAATGAGCTGATACTCACACCAAGGGCTCGATTTTGAGTTCGCTAAAGATTTGTTTGAGTTCGGCTCGTTAGTTAAACAAACTTAGCTCAAGCTTTGAATTAAGGCTCGTTTATTAAACGAGACAAACTCAAACCTATATAAGCTCGACTCGTTAAGCTCGTGAACAATTTGGTAAGGGTTCTTTAAGAGCTCGTTAATAAGCTTGGTAGATATATTTAATTAAAACTTATATGTACATATGCAAAAAGTCAAAACTACATAAAACTTTTGTATATGTAATTAATCATAACTAAAATATTTTATATTCAATAAGTAAATTTCTTTATATCTAATAAATATACAACTAGTATCTAGGGCTGCAAATGAACAGATACTCTCACCAAGGGCTCGAGTTTGAGTTCGCTAATGGTTTGTTTTAGTTCGACTCGTTAATTAACGAACCAAGCTCAAGAAAGCTAAAGCTTGGTTCAACTCATTTCGTTTCAAACTCAAACCAAGCTGAAACTCACTGAAATATTAGCAAACAAACTCAAGAAAGATAAAATTCGGCTCGGTTTGGTTCGTTTACGGCCCTAGTTTTGGTGGTTGGGTTTCTAGGGATATATGCCCGGGAGAGACGCTTCATCTTTTGAAAAATGGAGGGAGTTTAATGTGACACTTCATGACATCAATCCCCATAAACGAAATAATGAATAAAAAATTTAACAAACCCATGAGATTCAAACGCAAGATCTACTTTTCTCAACTCAAGTACTCAACCTTGACTCACTATAGAATACATTCTACGCCCATCCTACTAGTACTAAGAAGAATGAGAAATAGACAAGAGGAGACCCTTGCCTAGTCAAAAAATTCACCGAAGATAAAGGAAAATGTTATCTTGCTAGCAATATAGGATAAGCTGTACAAGGGTGATGTTACACGAAACACTCCATTGAAACTAAATTAAAAATACTGCCATTTCACAATCCTACAAGGTTATATATCATATCTTCAGATTTTGTTAACAGAGCGTGACATAGATTGCGCTCTTTGTAATTGGATGGACATTGAATTACTTGCCAACGATGATAACGGGTCATATTTTTTATTAACAAAAGCTGACTCAGCTAATTCAATAGCACGAGCACTACCAGCAACCTTGTTTTCACACTCAGCTTGCTCATCATCTGGAACACTATCAGCCACTATTCCAGCTCCAGCTTGTATATGAGCAACCCACTCTTGACGTTTATTACCATCCTTGTATGAATACATAGTATCATAATGAACCCCAGTTGGGAACACAATGGTTCTTAAAGCTAATGCAATATCCATATCCCCTGAAAATGAAATCCCTCCAAATCCACCACTATATGGGCCCCGTCTCGTTGGTTCCAATTTATCAATCAATTCCATCGCCTTTACTTTCGGTGCTCCACTCACTGTTCCTACGGGTAATGCTGCTCGTAATGCGTCCCAGCAAGTTAGATCATCGAGTAATTCACCCGTCACCTGTTTTCAAAAGTTACAATTATTCATCAATCTAGTAACGATTTGCGACTTGTGAGAATATTCTTACTGTAGAACTGATGTGCATCACGTGTGAATATCGCTCAACAGTCATGAGCTTTTCAACATTAACAGAACCAGGTTTCGATACCTGCGTAAAAGAACAATCTTCAGCATTTATTAATGCACTCTTAAGAGAAATATTCCTTTCTCAAGTCCGAGGATCTATGAGATAATAGGCTTCATTCACTTACTATATAACAAAATTATTGATAAATCTAGGAACTAAATTGTGGTCTAATTTAGAAAAAAAGAAAAAACATATAAGGAGAAGAGTGTTATGTGAAACCTTTCCAACGTCATTTCTACCCAAATCAACCAGCATTATATGTTCCGCACATTGCTTCGGATCTCTCAGTAGCTGTGTTTCGTGCATCTCATCCTCATAGGGTGTTCTCCCTCTTTTAATGGTCCCAGCCAATGGCCGATTAACAACCTTACTCTGTCAATTAAAAAAAAATTAATAAATAAATAAAGTGGTTCTTCTTCACTGTGGAACAAGGATCAAATGACTATACCTTCTTAACTCGTGTAAGGATTTCAGGGCTTGAGGCAACAAGAATACACCCTCTAGCTTGCAAATAAGTCATGTACGGACTTGGATTCACAACTCTTAAAGCTCTGTATACCTCAAAGGGATCAGCAAATGTCCTCCTTTCAAATCGTTGACTTAAAACAATCTGAAATATGTCCCCATCAAGAATATGTTCCTTTGCTTGTAGAACAGCACTTTTATATTCCTCACTACTCATGTTACACTTATCAAGGGATCGCCCAAAATCACATGTGCAAAGATCCACAGAACCTGGAGATAGCTTCGGTCTGACAAATGAAGAAATCAAAGGTAAGAAACTTTGAACGGACGAACATGATAATAAAATATACTCACGGATCTCTATCTTGCACTTTCGATACTAATGCATCTAAACGTTTTCTTCCATCAGTATATGCTTTCTTCACAGATGAGTATCTATCTAGCTGTACCCAATGAATCACATATGCTTTCTGTATTGGACAACATTTTTAAGAAAAACTTATGTCACATAATACTCAACATAAAAATGATATTTTGTTAGTAATAGCCACACACACAAATACCTTCTCTACAT
The DNA here is from genome assembly GCA_029959085.1 of Nemophila menziesii. Taxonomy (NCBI): domain Eukaryota; kingdom Viridiplantae; phylum Streptophyta; class Magnoliopsida; order Boraginales; family Hydrophyllaceae; genus Nemophila; species Nemophila menziesii. The sequence goes on along the minus strand of JARWIR010000012.1, from coordinate 679,348 downwards.
GATCAAAAACAACCACATCGTCATAGAGTCCTAGATGAATGTCTGGAAGGTTCCTGTCATCTAGTGGGGCCATCGAAAAAGGAATCTTCTTTTTCTCAGCATAACGAACCGTATCGTATGAGAAATAACCAACCCATCCACCTGGAACAAGACATAATCTTAATTAAAACCAATAAATGAGTCTTAGTAAATTATATGGGCATCAAAATCTTACCACAAAATGTTTCAGGAAGTTCATCAATAAGTTGGGGCTTCCAACTTTCAGAAATCATTCTCGGAATTGAGATCGGATCCTCTACAAAATTCTCGGTTCTTTTCCCTAGTTCATGGTCCAAAATTGTGACCTTGTTTTCTTTTGCTACAATCTCCATAGCTGGTTGAGCTCCCACTACGCTGTACCTTCCCTGTCATATAAAACTTCATCTCAAAGAAAGCCATAAAGTTACATATATATAAACACAAGTAAATATCTTACAACACTTGAAGCTCGAAATCCAGGTTCAACAGACTCGAAGAGAAAGCTAGGGGCATCTCGATCATCCTCTTTAACTAAACACCGGTATGCAAGCACAGGAGTCAAGTGATCCGAGAAAATGCATTTATGCAGAGGAATTATATTTCCTCTTCTCGATGCATCAACAAACTTTGCCTCCTCCATAACTGAAGTAAAAAAATCCAACCATTTTGTTTTTAAATACACCAAAATGAAATTTAATTTAACTTGACACAACTGTAAATTTCCAATAATCTTCAAAAAAAAAAAAAAAAAGGACAAAACGAATTGCTACTTATTTTCTATTGTTTATAGAGTAACTAATTTAAAAAAACAAAAATCAGAGATGCGATTCAGTTTATTTCTGCTCGAATCATTCTATTCTAATTATTTAGTAAGGACCTGAAGCTTGTGACTGCAAAGAGCAGCATTGAAACGTACGAACACGAAACGGAATAGACAAGTTGCTTGAGCTGAAGCTTCCGCCGCCAAAGGAGGTGACCGGTACCGGAGAAAACCGGTAAGACATAGCTAGGGATTGCATCAATGCAACTCTTGTATGGAAGATGACAATTTAAGTTACTAAATAAATCTTGTTTAATTTTTGGGTAGAACTAAATAAATCTAGTTGAGAAAGATGTGCAGTGAATCCAACTCAGAATGTAGTACACATTTATAGTAACGCCATTTGTTATAAATCCTTGTAATAAATGTAACACCTCTTTTATCTTATTTAATTTTTATTTTTCTTTATCTACCCAATCTTTATTTAATTTTTATTTTTCTTTATCTACCCAATCTTTATTACTCCTAGTCAATCAATGTTATCCTAGTCAATCAATGTTAGGCTCAACTAACTAAATAAACACATTTAAGGATAATAAACTTATGAATATTAAATAAGAATAAAATTGGTAGAAAGTGTAAAAAAAATTATTAGTATCTTAAATGAACAACCTTTTGTGGATATCTAGTTTTAAAAATTGTGACAAACATGAATGGACGGAAGGAGTAGTATTATTCTTAGGGATGACCACTATTCAATTTTTTTTGCTAAAACATCAAAAAACCATAATTTAACGATTTTAACTATCAGTTACCCTTCTTAAAACCATAACCACATCATTCGATTTTGGTTTTCTTTAATGGTCTTACGATTTTTACTCATAACCAAATGATAATTCTATAAATATATTAAAAATTTCTAAAGTAAGATCATACATATAAAAAAATCTCCAAACTATTTACAAAATTGTGTTAGTTTTCTATTAAATTGGGTATTTCTTATCTAGTTGATTAAATCTAATATTGGATTTTTGTTTTAGTATTTGAATATAATATTTTACCTAGATTATTACAAAATATGAAACTATATATTTATAAATGGATTTCGGTTATTCGTTTTTATTTTAATATAAAACCATAACCTAATGGTTTTAACTATCGGTTACACTTTTCGAAACCATAAACTAATAGTTTTCACCATAGTTATCAAAATATTTTTAATCGGTTCAATTACCATCGGTTTTGTTTTTTAACCGTGACAATTGTCATCCCTAATTATTCTCTTTATCCAAAAATTAAATTAGATGAGCTAATTCCCTTATTTCTTTGTAAAAAAGAAAAAAAGAAAAAAAAACGCATTCTTATGCAATCTATTTTTAGTAGATTACATACTCATATGATACTTCTACTCAATAAACAAGGATTTATTATTCATAATGATACCAAGAAAATCAAAACCAAATCCTTTATAGAAGGGAGGCAAAGGATCTCATAAATGCAATAAAAATTTCAGCCGAGAAACATCATACATGTAACTTTTTTTACTTTGAGGTTGTTCAAGGTATTCGTAATATTCCAGTATAAACTGGAGTGTCCGACTAATCTTGCATGAGATACAAAGATGGATGGAAAAAACTGCGGCATGAAAAGTTTCTTATATCTGCAAGTCATACAATGAAATTGCCGATATGCTTGCAAGATGTGCTAGGAAGAAAATCGATCAAACAACATGAAATGATAATTTTAAGAATAGTTTTATTTTTCTTAATAACTTGTATAAACGTAATGAGATAGGATAATCATGTTTCTACAAGTATGTTAGGTGTTTATGCCTTTTTAATGAATTTCCTTTGACAAATTTTTTAATTTCCCAAGATTTTATGTAAAAAGCTTTCGAGTATTGTGGCAACATTCTGGTGGGATGCAGGTGTGAAGAAAAAAATACATTCGGTTAATTGGAAAAAATTGACAAGATCAAAGAAAATTGGGGGTTTAGGATTCAGGGAGTTCTATAAAATGAATATTGCTATGTTAGCTAGCCAAGCATGGAGATTAATTAATAATGAAGATGCGTTCGCATATAAGATCTTTAAATCGATTTACTTTCCTAATTGTGATATGTGGGATGCAAAACTTACTAAAAGAAGATCATGGAGTTGGGCAAGTATTTTTAAGGGACTTCGGTTTCTAAAGAAGCACATAATTTGTCAAGTAGGTAATGCTAAGAAGATTAATGTTTGGAATTATTGTTGGCTAAGTAAGGGTATTTATTTGGAGAAACCAATGGAAAGTGAAATAAAGTATATTTGCAAAATATTTGATAATTCAGGAATGAGTGGAATAATGATTTGATTCTAAAAAAAAATTCATATGAAGTTGATCAGTTTATCATCAAAATTCTGAGATGTCAAGGTGAGAAGGAGGATAGGGCTATTTGGCCTTATAGGAAAAGTGGGGAATATACAACGAAATCAGGGTATCATGTGCTTGTTAAAGGAGGAATGGCCAATGAAACCCAATCATCAAGTATGGGAGAAGTGAACGGGAATGAAAGGTGGGACATAGTTTGGAATAATAATCTACCATCACGTATCAAGAATTTTTGTTGGAGAATATATAATAATGCTTTACCAGTTAAATCGAAACTCAAGAAGAGAAAGTGTCTTGAAAATGATACGTGTGAATAGTGTGAATTAGAGAAAGAGGATATTAATCATCTTATACTTAAATGTCCTTTTAGCATGAAGGTTTGGGCAGATTCACCACTACAAATAAAAATTGATAAGGAGTATAATGGGACGGTTTTTGAATGGTATATAAAGACTATTAAATTATATACGGAGAATGGGTGGGAGTCTAGGCAAGTTACAACGTATATTTTGAGCATAATGTGGTATTTGTGGAAGGAACGTATGAGATGTTATCACGAGGGTGGTAATTGGTGTATTCAAAATATTTTGGAAAATTCAAAAGATTTAATTTCAAGATTGTTCGGACCGCAAAAAGAATGGAAGGGTGTAGAGAGAAAGGGAAGAGATGTGAACCCGACTATTGAAGATAATGCTGACATTATATGGATGTGCGATGCTTCGTTTATTAACAACAGGGAGCCTGCGGCTATAGCATAAACTAGAGATTGATAAAAACAGAACAATATCAAGAAAGATACATTTTTTATGCAAGATTAACAAAGTCATTGATGGGGAAGCATGGGCCTTGGTTATGGCATTGAGGTCAAGTAAATAGCTCGTCAATCAGAGAGTTTCTTTCTACTCTGATAATCTTGAATTAATTCAAGGAATTTTGGGTAAGACCGGGCTCCATTGGAGTCTTAAACCTATTCTTTCGAAAGTAAGAAAATGGTTAGGTCATGATTACCAATGGAACGTTAATCACATTTTGTGGTCCTTTGTGTGTTCTAAAAATAATGTAATAAGTAAAGAGAACCACAACCGCAAGTGTACGGTTGTCCCAAGTAATAATAGTGATAAACAGGATCGTTCGCAGGGACGGTATGGTTGACTTCAATGCTTATCAAGTAATGAGTAATTGCACTTACGAAAGCAAATAAATGATTTGATAATTTCTTGTTGGTTTTACTAATCCTAAGTATAAAGACTAATGTAAGAATGCAAGTAAATAACTAGACGCAAGTAAATAGAAACTAGACGCAAATATGAGCAGGCAGTACTTGAGAGACGCAAGGATATTTCCTAACTCTATTTCATTCCATATGTTGTTTAAGGGACAAATTGGTCATTTAACATAGGTCGGGATTTTTGGGAATCTTCGTACCCCGCCAGGGTGGACTACGAAGCTATTCTAGGGTGTCAGAAACCCCGTCAGGGTGATTATGATCCACCTTCGAATGATTAAGCTAAAAATACCCAATAGGCCATAAGGTTAATGACGCTCGTCAGAGTCAAATAATTCTTACCTTATATTCTGTAATTAATTCCGTATCTAAACCCCTCGTCAAGGTAAACAATCGCAAATTACAGAAACATGTAAAAGACCCAATTTGAATCAAATTAATGAAATCCCAAATCCAATCATATGAAATAAAACAAAGTAGGGATTAACCCATTATGCGTTCCCAAGTACTAAATGGATTTAGCTCATAATTAATGAAAGACAAAAACTAAATTAAAAAGAAGAGTTCATATTGTTCATAGAAAGAAAATACAAAGAAACCTAATTTCGGATTAGGATTGGCTGAGAATCGGAGATATAGACAGTCTCCAGCTCCGTAGCTTCTTCCTTCTTCCTTGCCTTGACTTCTCTCTGATGCTCTGACTTACGAAAATTGAATTGTGTGAAAAACTGAAGTCAAAAGCTCCTTTTATAAGCTCAAATTCGGAATGGGCTTCTAATTCAAGATTAAGTGAATAATAAAAAGTCCAAGTCCACTAATCAAGCCCAAATCCCGTAACTGCTGCACCACCTCCACTAAACCAGCTCTAGCCGATTCGTTACAACTCCGATTGACCTCAAACCACTTGCCAAATTTCTGTAACTCGATAAGGAACATAATCTCTCAGAGGTCAGTGGCTAAATCAACTCGTAAGTGTCTCGAAATCAGCAATATTTGACAGTTTTCCAGATTTGCAGCTCCAAAATATTAACTCTTTTCAGGATTTAACTTCAAGCTTTGACTCCATATCACGATCTTTGACTTTATTCTCGTGTTCCACTCCTAGCTAATATTCAAAACCTACAAACTTTTCACTAAAATACACAAGATTATGCGCAAAAGTTTAATAAATTAAAAATACTAGAAATAAAAGAGGAAATTCGGATTATTGCATATTTAGCCCAAAAGTCTATCAAATTAATCAAATAAACACCAAAAATGATGTCTCCTGAGGGTATAAAATAAGAACATTTAAGGAGACATCAACATTTCTAGGAGATATAACTCTATAGTTGATGCGTTGGCTAAATGCACGAGAAGGAACTTGGATTTATCGGAGTGGAAGGATCGATCGCTTGTTTCATCTAATATTATTAGTGCAATAAGGTTAAATAGAGGTTTTATGTTCTCTTGTTGACAAAAAAATGAATTTCCTTTGAAAAAAAATAATACTTGTACTCAATATGTTGTTGTAACTCCTTTTTATTCGACAATAGATGCCTTGTCAAGATTACAAGCCCATACAAAGGCAGCCAACTATGGACACGACACCCATATTGACTCTGTGGCTATTTTGCCAATGAGGGATAGATATTTTTAGACCTCTGTCAGCAAGTGATGTCTCTCTATTTGTGATGATTTAATCTTAGTTGGAGACATCATTTTAGGTGTATTTACTAGGATATATGTCAATTTTTTCATGATTTAGTATATTTTCTTATTTCGTGTCTTGATTTAATTATTTATTATTTTTAGAGCATATTGGGTTTAATTGTTTGTTAATTGTGAATCTTTAAAGATATATGGTAATTAATTAGATTCAAAGTCAATTCTAAGAGATAAAGGAAAGACGATAAACATGGAAATTGGAGATAAAGGAAAGAAATATGAAAAAGGAAAAGATAAAGTTGTCAAATAAATCTGAATTCCAGCAGCTACGAACATGAAAGTAATCATAACTCAAGATTAGATTGGAATTTGGAAGAATGGTCTGAATCAAAGTTATAGAGCTTTCCGAGATGATCAGTTTCGACATATAGAACGTGTCAAACTGATAAGTATTGAAGGAGTTACAGCCAAAACAAAACATCACCAGAATCTTACCTTTTCTATATTATAGGCTTACGAATTTGAGTTAGGCTAGGAGTCCAAGTTACTTGTCTTCCACTCCAAGAAAATGAATTAGGTCCTATACCCTATAAATACACCCTTTAATCAGAAGAAACACATCCTTGGAAAACCTTAAGCCAAGAGGAAGCTACAACACAAGAAGAGAAGTCTGGAAGGAGCTGAACACCATATCATGTCTTCTTCAACCTTCGAATTTGCAAATTCTTTCTTTTCTTTCTTTAGTATGAACTAAATTATATTTAGCTTGAGATTTAGAATATATGTATGAACCCTAGTTCTTGTTTTAAATATATCCAATTTGGGATACCATCGTATTTAATTTGAATTCATGTTTTTTCTCTATTATATGCTTTGATTTATTGACTGATTTCCTTACGAGGGCCCGCGTATAGGATTACCTTAATAGTAGTTAGATGGTCGCCCGGGAGGGATGTTAACTATTGAAACACCACATAACGTTTAGCATATGGAATTGGTTCTGACAATACCAGCCTAACTAGATAATCACTAAGGTTTATTTTCATCACCAATCATCACTAGTAGGTAGGACTACACCTAGGACCCAAGTGGCGCAGGTTAACCCTTTGTGAGTTCCCTCGTGATTCAAAGGTCGCCGCCCTAGTTCGCTCTCCGGGGATAGGGAGGATATTAGAATCCTGATTATTACAATTCAACATAATTTTCCCTTACATGTTTAGAATAAACAAGGCTAGTGGAGATTACTTGCTAGTTTCTCGTGCTAAACTCTCATACTATTTGTTCTTTGCTTATTTACTTTCTTGTATTTAATTTATTAGTCTAATTTTCTATTTCTAAAAACCAAACAAAAATCTCTTTAAGTCTTTTATTTTCCTGCGTATTATCTGATCTAGCTTTCTTATTTGCATTTGATAACTTGCATAAGTTCTCTCTAACTTTCGTAGTCTCTGAGAACGAATCTTATTTATCATAAAACTTGCATACGTCCTGTATACTTGCAAAATTGTGCTAGGCTAGGGTGTTTATTTTGCACTTATTTATATAATATTTTTATCACGTCCTAGTCGACACCAACAAGCACGACCCAGAGATGATTGAGGCCAAAGCAGCATACGTCGTGACTGCTCAGACGACCTGGAAATTTTTATCTGGTAGAACATAATATGTCGATATGGAGTGCCATACATGATAGTAACTTATCATGGAACTAAGCTCGTATCCACCTATTTTTGGATGTGTTCTAAAGAGGCATGGATAAAATTATCCTATTAATCAGTCGCGCATCCTTAATGTAACAGCCAGGTAGAGGCCAACAATCATACCATTATACATGGTATATCAGATAAGATGAGCCATCACAATAAAAATGGTCGAAATTACAGCCTGCGGTATTATGGTGGTATTGGATGACGGTGCACTCGCCAGCGAATGAAACGCCTTATAGTCTAGTTTATGGGTGTGAGGCTATATTGTTGATGAACATAACCAACCTTACTTTGAATTTTGCAAACTTTAATAAAACACCAACAATGAAAATCTATGGGGAGAGTTAGACCTCATAGAGGAAACATGAGAAAGAGCAAACCTTCTGTCAAATTTAGCAAAGTTGGTAATACTAAGCATTCCAAAAAAGGGTTTGGGCGAAGAACATCAAAGTCGAGGACTTGGTGTTGAATAAACAATATTTTTTCACATATGAAAAAGAAGGGAAGTTTATACCCAATTGGGAAGGAGCTTATGTCATAATCACGTAAATCCATCCGGGAACTTATATGCTAGCAGAGGAAGACGACAGATAATTATCAAACACATAGAATGCGCATCATTTAAGCAAGTTCATCAGGCGGACAACCTAACCTCGAGAAAGAATATAACAACCTATAATCCTTTATAAAAATGTCTCATATTACCAGATTTTGCTTTCGGCGTTCTTATGAAACGGAAATACTACTAAGAAAACCAAAAATCAATGGATTTCTCGGTCTATAGAAGTCAAAATAATGTAAAAAAATCTTGTCTCCCTATGATCATCGACTAGGGGGTCGTCCAATGGATTTCAAGCTGAAAAAGTCATTAGCATGTAAAAAAAATTTGTCTCTCGAAAATCATCAATTAGGGGATCAGTCAATAGATTTCCCAACCTGAAAAAGTTGATCGAATGTAAAAAACTTTTCCCAACTCCCTAAAATCATCGACTAGAGGGGGCAAAAAATGAATTTCCTGGCCTGAAAAATTCGATATAATGTAAAAAACTTTTCTCTGGTCCCTAAGACCATCGAATAGTGTGTCGGCAATGGATTTACCGACCTGCAAAAGTCGATAGAATGTAAAATACATTTCATAAGACCAACTTCGAAATGGACTCATATAAAAAGAACATAACCTCTTGTAAAAAAAGACTAACTTCTCTGGCACACCGACTCTAAAACTGGTAAGTATGTACCTTATTTAACTATCCTTGGTGCATACCCAAGAGAATAGCATGCTCTTATGTAGAAGAATTTCGTAAGTATGGCGTAGCATCGACAATCAAATAATTTCATAAGTCCAACACATCATTGGCAATCTGAGATTTTTGTAACTCCGACTTAGCATCCACAATCAAATAATTTTGTAAGTCCAACGTAGCATCGACAATAAGAGAATTTTGTAAGTTCGACATAGCATCGACAATCAAATAATTTCTATTAACAATCAAAGGGACATCTTATATTTCTCTAGGCAAATAGGCATATATGTCAAGCAAAGAGGATGCATAGGGAAACATAAGAGAATAAAAATGGAAATATATAAGAAAAAACACAAAGCTAAAGGCAATATGAGCCACAAAGAAAGTTGTAAAGCTAAAAGTCTGCAAGATTCCAAACTAACAAAGGCAGTCCGGAGGCGCACACTCCCAAAGTTGAGATATAACAGAAAGATGCAAGGATAGAAGACATTCCCGAAGCATAATTGCACAAACATGCTCCTAAAGCGAGACCACACAAAGTCGCTCCCAAACACATTAGGTACACAAATCATTCTCAACAAGTCTTATCTTCTATCCAAAATGTGCTCCCAAGTGCATTCCCCGGGAGTAGGGAAAGGTTTGAGACCATCGAATAGTGTGTCAGCAATGGATTTACCGACCCGAAAAAGTCGATAGAATGTAAAATACATTTCTAAGACCAACTTCGAAATGGACTTATAATAAAAAGAACATCACCTCTTGTATAAAAAGACTAACTTCTCTGGCACACCGACTCTAAAACTGGCAAGTATGTACCTTATTTAACTATCCTTAGTGCATACCCAAGAGAATTGCATGCTCTTATGCAGAAGAATTTTGTAAGTATGACGTAGCATCGACAATCAAATAATTTCATAAGTCCAACACAGCATTGGCAATCTGAGATTTTTGTAACTCCGACTTAGCATCCACAATCAAATAATATTGTAAGTCCAACGTAGCATCGACAATAAGCGAATTTTGTAAGTTCGACATAGCATTGACAATCAAATAATTTCTATTAACAATCAAAGGGACATCTTATATTTCTCGAGGCAAATAGGCATATATGTCAAGCAAAGAGGATGCATCGGAAAACATAAGAGAATAAAAAATGGAAATAAATAAGAAAAACACAAAGCCAAAGGCAATATGAGCCACAAAGAAAGTTGTAAAGCTAAAAGTCTGCAAGATTCAAAACTAACAAAGGAAGTCCCGAGGCGCACACTCCCAAAGTTTAGATATAAAAGAAAGATGCAAGGATAGAAGACATTCCCGAAGCATAATTGCACAAAAATGCTCCTAAAGAAGGACCACACAAAGTCGCTCCCAAGCACATTAGGTACACAAATCATTCTTAACAAGTCTTATCTTCTATCCAAAATGTGCTCCCAAGTGCACTCCCCAGGAGTAGGGAAAGGTTTGATCACACCACCTAACAAACAAGAGAAAACGCAAAAAATACAATATGACAATTGCATACAATTGACAAGCATGAAAAATATGACAATCAAAATAATCATAAAAGGAGAGCACATAAGAAAAGGAGAGGGCATGATAATAATATAAAAAGACCTCAGAGGGACTGCCAATACATTACAAAAAGAAGTTTTTCTAAGACAGAATTACATAAAGGAGAAACCAATACCAGTGGCGTCCTCTATTATCGATCCATTCAAAGTCCGACAGTCAGGTCGACATGCAGATTTGTAAGTCAGACGCAGTCTCAACAATCATATTCAAAGTCCGACCGTAATGTCAACACGAAGATATATTCATAAGTGTCTTATCCTATTCAAAGTTCAAGCGTAAGGTCGGCGCAAAGATATATTCGTAAGTCCAACACAGTATCGACAATCTTATTCAAAGTCTGATCGTAAGGACGAGAAAAAGATAAATTCATAAGTTTGATGCAGTCTCGACGGTCCTATGTTAAAGTCTGACAATAAGGTCAAGGCGAAGATATTTGTAAGTCCATAGTTTTCTCTGTAATCTTATTCAAAGTTTGTCCGTAAAGTCGGTGCAAGGATATATTTGTAAGTCCGACGCAGATTCGACAATCATATTCACTAAAAGCTTGGCACGAAGACATATCCATAAATTCAAGGTAGCTTCAGCAATCTTACTAAAAGATTGACATGATATCTGTGTAACTAAAGCTAGGACATTTGCAAGTACGACTTTCCTTTTGCAGGAATAGTAACAACAAAATACCTATACAACCTTGGCATTTAATATCAAAGACCAACGAAGTCTTGGCAAGCAAATATAAAGATCAAAGAAGTGTTGATAAAAGAGGGAGTAAGACCCCTTCAGATCCAAGTCCAAAGGGTCGGGCACCAAACATATATCTTATATTTCCCAAGGCAAAGGGTATAAGGCATACATTTAGCACATCAGATGCATAGAGAAAATATAAGGAGTAAAAAAGCAAAGTAATGAAGCAAGAGATGAAGAAAAAAATTATTAACAAATTATGTATTAAAGAGTTAGAAAGAAATTGAAGTATACAAAAATTATTACATGCCTCCAAACACATTAGATACAAGATAATTCTAAACCCACAACCCAAGCATTCATGTCTTTTAGGATTGTGATTTGATCTAGCTAGCGATTTCAAATTTAACTTTGTAACAAAGCTCTCCTAACGTTTCATTAAACACCATTTTCAACATTACTTGCTTCGTTGTCAACAATAACCATTGGAAAAGCCAAATTAAGGTAAAAAAATCAATTTTTACCATCGAAACTCTAGAAAGTAAAAAAAAAAGTGATTTAATTTAAGGGTTAATGCTCAATAAACACATGCAGCCTTATCCACTATCCCGTAAAAGGCACTGTCTTTTTTACGAAGGTTCCCAAAACCCAAAATCTGAGTTCTGGGAAACTTCTCATACCTCAAATTTGAGTTTTGTAAAGCTTTACATAACTCAAACAACTATTTTTATGGGCAAATAAAGGAAAAAACAAAATGTATGGTGTCTTTTATGGAAAAAAATGATGGTTGGGATATGTGTGTAGGGGGGGGATTACCAAACTTAAGGTGTTTCTTGGGCATTAATCTTTAATTTTAACCTAATCTCATTACTATTAAATATTTCAGAGTTTTCATGATTTGCCTTGTGAATTTTGTGGGTTTGTCGTGATTGTTAAAGGGAGAAATTTGGTCTTATACTGGCTTTTTTTTTTTTTTTTTTTGCAGTTTTAAATCTCCTATCTTTGTCCATTTGAAGCTTTTAAAAGGTAAATACTATGCCTCGTTTTACTTCATGAAGTTAAGGGTTTTATTAATCATAATCCTTTTTTGTTTTATATGTTTGATCAATTGTTTACTGCATATTATGTTTAGGTCAATCGACACCTCTGCTACAAAATGAAATTACTTGGGGTATATGGAAATGAAATGGTCCAGTCTTCTATTTATGCATGTAGTCCAAATCCATTAGGTAATTCTTTAAAAGGTTATAATGATTACAAGATTTTCCAATTTCTTGATTTTACAGTTACACAGTTAAATCACTGATGGTGATATAATTATATGCCAGACTTGAAAAACCTAAAGCTTGCAGTAGAAATTGCAAAACAACATAATATGAACGACACGTCATCGTCCATTTAAATAACTCCAATTTCTAACAAAACGACATTGTCAAGTCATCAGAACTCTAATCAACTGATTGCTCAATACGACTTTGTTTACTAGAAACTGTAATCCTGTAAGTTAAGTGAGAAAAATCATCTCCAGGCGGTGGAAGCTTTGGGATCGGGAGATTCAATCTAGTTAGTGATTCAGGTTAAATTTTGTAAAAAAGTCGTTCGGGCATTTTAGTAAACACCATAATCAACATTGCTTGCTTCTCCGTCAACAATAAACCACCGAAGAACCCAAATCAAGTTTAAAAAAATCATTATTTACCATCGTAACTCTAAAAAATACAAAAAAAAATTGATTTAATTTCAACCTAATCTCTCTATTTTTACAAAATTTTCAGAGTTTTCAGAGTTTTCATGATTGTTGGAGTGGGCAATTTGGTCTTATACTTTGTAAAGTGTTCTCGGGCACCAATAATGTGTAATACTATCTCAATTCCTTAATAATTAGTAATATTTTAGAGTTTTTTATATATATTAAAGAATCTAAAAAGTGAGAAATATTTAATTACAAATGCCCTACATAACCCTTTTTTTTAGAGAAGAAAATTTAATAATTAAGTATTTTGAGATTTAAAAAAAAAGATAAAATAGAAATTAGAATATTTATTTTATATTGGAATTTCAAAATGATATATATTATAGAAAAAAATTCTAACTTAAAAGTATTGTTTTTTCCCAAAATTTGGCCTAAAGTGTCTATTAGTATGGAATGGGGTAGTGATAGGATAAAACTTGTTTCGATTGAGGTCACTTTCAATTTCGAACAAAAAAAAAAAGGTCACTTTCAACTTCTAAAATTGTGGATATCTGAGTTTGCCTAACGATAGATTGGAAGACTACAAATTAGTATTTGATTATATATATAAATTGCCCATTGGCAATGCTAAGAGCTGCTACTGTCAATAAACTAAACATTTCGAGTCATTACACAATCCTATTGACGACAGCTTCTTATGTTAAATACTCTTAATCATTGACAGTACATAATAATTATATAACTATAGAAGTTTATAGGAGCTCAACTATTAAAAATATAATTCTTCGATAGACCAATGACAAAGAAGCATGAATATAGAGCAGTTTCTCGTCGGCTTGAAACCGCACAAAACTGTTTTTACTATTCCAAACTTTATTATGTCGATATTCTTAATACCAAAAAAGGTCACTTCTCATTTGATATCTCTTATCTCAAATTTTTATAGAATAACCAAGGTGAAAATAGATGTCATTGGGTTAAATGGCAGATTCTTATGAACGGTAAAAAAAAAAAAAAAGGTCTCGGTTTTAAGGATTTTCATACACAAAATGAGGCTTTACTGACTTCCAATGCTTGGAAAAATTTTAATAACCAAGACTCACTGCTTTTTAAAGTTCTTAAAAGGAAATATTTTCCAAATTCAAATTTTTTAGATGTTTCTATAAATAATAATTGTTTTTGGGGTTGGAAAAACATAATTACATGAAGAGATTGTTTTAAAAATAATCTGTGCTGGACAATTAGAGATGGTAAAAAAGTTAATATTTGGGAAAATTCATGGTTATCAAATGTTAAAAGAATTATTAGACCCTCCACAATGCAATTTTGAGATGGTTTCTGAACTCTTTATGCTTGAAAATAGGCATTGGGAAATGAATCTTTTAAATACTTTATTCTTTTTTGAAATTATAGCAACCATTAGTCAAGTATTTCCTACTTATTACTGTTTTGATTAGTAAAAACACTACCGACCATGTTAAAGAACAGGTATCAACCTACTTAAACATAAAGTCTACCGAATCGCTTGGGAAATACCTTGGTCTTCCCTTAACGCTCAAAAGGTCCAAGATGGAAAATCTCAATTTTATAAAGGACAGATTACTTGAAAAATCTTCTAGCTGGACTGCATCACTACTTTCAGAAGGGGGAAAGGAGACTCTAATCAAAGCCGTGCTGCAAGCTATTCCGAATCATGCCATGACAATCTTTGAATTTCCAAAAAGTTTGTGTAAAAAACTCACTTCACTTGTGGCAAACTTCTGGTGGGACATGAAAGATAAAAAAAGAATACACTGGCTTAAATGGGGAAAAATGGCTAAATCCAAAAGGAAAGGAGGAGTCGGTTTTAGGGATTTCCAAAAGATGAATATTGCTATGTTGGCTGCACAAGCATGGAGGATTTTAAAAAACAAAGACTCGCTTGTTTACAAAGTCTTAAAAGGAATATATTCACCTAATGGGAATTTATGGGACGCAAAATTAAAAAATAGAAGATCGTGGAGTTGGGCGAGCATTTATAAAGGAATCCAAATGATAAAAGACAACGCAATATGGCAAATTGGAGATGGAAAAACCACAAACATATGGAATCACAAATGGCTTTCAAATGGATACAAATTGGAAAATAATAACAAAGTCAACATTGAATGGGTTAATGAATTAATGGATGAACAAAATTTGGGTTGGAACATTAACCTCATCAACTCAATTTTTGATCCCATAATTGCAGCCGAAATTATGAAAATACCAATCACAAATAGAATTGCTACTGATAAATTAATTTGGCCACATACAAAGGATGGAATATATTCAACAAAATCGGGATACCATACACTGGTCAACTCTGAGGAAGAAAAAGCGCCACAAACATCCGCTTCGGGGGAAAATGATAACAACTCCACTCTTTGGAACCTCGTCTGGAATGCAAATGTCCCAACAAAGGTCAGAAATTTCTGTTGGAGAATCTGTAAGGATCTTTTACCATCAAAACAGAACCTTAAAAAACGAAAGTGCAAAAATGAGAGCATGTGCGAATGGTGTGAGGAAGAAAATGAAAACACGGAGCACATCATTCTTAAATGCCCATTCAGCGTCCAAGCTTGGGCAGAATCATCACTTCAAATTAAGATTTGTAACCAATCAAAGACCCCTTTTTCAGAATGGTTTATTAGAACAATTAATAGCTATGTGGAAAATGGAGCAGATAAAAGGAAGGTTACAGCTACTATTATGGTCACAGCTTGGAATATATGGAAGGAAAGAATGAAGGGTTTTTTTGAAAAAAAGGAATGGGCAGTGAATAACATAACGGAAAACACAAGAGACACTATTAATCGTCTATTCAAAGAAAAGGACAACAAAAACCAACCAAAACAGTCTAATAAAAGCAAAGAGATCTTGTCAAAAGATATGGTTAATCCATCATTGGAAGACACATCTGAAATGATCTGGTTCAGTGATTCATCTTTCACATCATGCTGGGAACCCGCGGCTATTGCAGCTATTGAAATCAATGGAGATGGAATTATTACACAAAGAAAGGCAATCAGATGCAGGATTAATAATATCGCCGAAGGAGAAGCATGGGCTCTTCTCCTTGCCTTGAGATCAGCAGGATCAAAAGGCATTCAGAGTACCTCGTTCTACTCTGACAACCTTGAAATAATTCAAGGAATTAAAAATCGAAGCCTCCTCCACTGGAAATTAAATCCAATCATTGATGAAATTAGAAGATGGCTTACAGAATTTCCAACTTGGAAAATCTCCTATATTAATAGAAAATATAATATCATTGCAGACGCTTTTGCTAAATGTATCAGGAAAGACATCAACCTAACAGCATGGAAAGACTTCTCAGCTTCAGGATCCTTTAGATTTTTATCTAGCCGTTGTAATAGTTAACCAGAATCTCTTGCTTGTATGACAAAAAAAAAAAAAAAAAAAAATACTGTTTTGATACAGCACATTGGACCGGTTCCAAAAGTGGTGATGTCACAGTAATGGACATGAATACTAAACTATGGATGGCTCAACAAAGAAAAGAGAAGGTTTGTAATAAAAAAGAAGGTGAATCTTCATTACTTTTAGATAAAAAAAATACTGGGATTTTTTATGGAAAACAAAGGTTATTCCAAAAATTAAAAAAATTGTTCGGAAATATTGCAAAAATGGACTAGCAACAAATAAGAATAGATTCAGGAGAAGATCTATTCAGTCTCCTTTGTGTAATCTTTGTGGGGTTCATAATGAAACTATTGAACATCTTCTTTTTCATTGCTCATGGGCAAGAGCTGTGTGGTTAGCAAGTCCTCTTTGCTTTAACTCATTGACTGAACCATCTTCAAATGTGAAGAAATGGATTCAATTTGTGATACTGAGTAAGATTGAAAATTTTGATAACTCAAATAAAATGAGAGAAATGGGTTTTTTCATAGCCTGGCATATCTGGAAGGCTAGACATGAATACATTTTCAAGGGCATTAACCCTGGCCTATGAGTACATTTACAAAATCATCAATAGCCTATGATGAGTTTATGTCAGCTAATGAGCAAACTACTTAGGCTAAAAACAACATCAAAAAGAATGGAGTATCGAATTTATTTCAAAATGGTGAATCTAGTATTCAGAATCAAGATTTTTTGGATGATACTGTCAGGAAAAATCAAATTGTGAATACAGTACAAAATAAGGGGAGGATGGGGGCATCTAATTGGAAACCACCACCCTAAGGACACTTTAAATTTAATTATGATGCCTCAATTAATTTAGTTACTAACTTAGCTGTTTATACTTGTGTGATGCGGGATTCAACATATATACTTTTGAAAGGAAATGCTGATATGATTAAAGTTCATTCAGTAGCAGAAGCAGAAGTTAGGGGGAATATTGGAAGCTTGTGAAATGGCAAACAAGAAACCTAAAGGTTCTGTTGAAGTAAAGAATGATTGTCAAAGTATTATTAACAAAATTAATTCGACAACTTGTATTATTGATAGTTGTACTAAATTGGTGGTTAAGAATATTCGTTTTTGTAAGAAAAGGGATAATATTTATAGGTTATGCTCAAAATAGTGTTGCATAAATATTCTTATCCTTAGATGATAACTCTATATGTGAATCCCGAGATGTATAATTGTTTGAATGTGTTGACTTCAAATAATATAGTTAATAATATTGTTTCTTCTTCTATTATTATACATGCTGGTAATAATGCATGTACTTATATGTATGTTAGAAATACTTTTTCTACTAGTCTTTCATTCCATAGATTTGATAATATCCTTGATAATGTATCTATAAGAGGTGAGAGACGTAGAATTGAGTCTAGTTTCAAAATAGACTTTAACACTTATTTTTACCAAGTCTTTCCACAATAATACGCTATTAGTTTCAAAATAGACTTTAACACTTATTTTTACCAAGTCTTTCCACAATAATACGCTAAGTGAAGAGTTAGTAGCTTGCCTTCTTATTGAGGAAGATCCCAATTCATATGACGAGGCTATGATATCAGTATATGCTAGTTTTAGAATGAAGCCATTAATAGTGAACTCGAATCTATTCAGTTAAACTGTACATGGAACTTAACTGACATACTATTAAGTTAAAGGGTGAGCACGGGCCGGGTTTACCCCGGGTTGGGGTCTAGGGTAAGGGTAGGGTAAGAATGCCGGGTCCATGTTTTGTGAAGGGTAAGGGTAGGGTTAAATTTTACCCTACCCTCGGGTTACCCAAACACGGGTTACCCTCGGGTTTACCCGGGTTTACCCAAGGTTAATTAAAGCTGTAATTTGAAATGCACTTATAATATAAAGCTTAAAAATTAATTTCAAATTGCAAAATTCTCCCATATATTTGAGTTAAGTCACTAAATACCCCTGATTCATAAAATCTTACAACTTAACTATTGCAAATTGCAATTTAACCCCTAGAATTACTCAAGTTCACAAAATACAAGTTACAACTTAATGAAATACTTCCAAAAGATTACAATACAATAAAATTCATTACAAAGATTACAACACAGTAAATCAAAATCAACTTCCAAAAGCTTCAACTTCAAAGTCATCACAATCAATACCTTTAGCATTCAAATTCCATTTTCCTGTTACTACAAAACATTCTGAAATATATCAGTAAGTTAAACTTTATAAATTTTACCCTTAAGCCTCAGAACAGTGTCATCACAGGCTTGTAATAGGAGATAGCTTATAATTAAGTAGATCATCATAGGCCTCGTGTTATAAACACTTTCATCGGCCTCAGATATAGTTGGAAAATAGCACCTCATCACCTGATTGTGTTTTAAACAAGTAGGCAACTCACTTAGGCGGCTACCATTACAAGTTTATATTAAACACAATGATAACAAGGTTAGGGTTTAGCTTACCCAAAATAAGTTGTTACTTAGGCTATTTTATCCAACATTTCCAGGTGGTGTAATGTCAAATGCACCTAAAATACACAAGTAAATTCACAAGTCAGAATGTTAGAAAATACACAAAGTTGAGAAAAAAAGTTAATAGACAAGTAAATACACAAGTAAATATTACCAAATTCAGCCTCAAGTTCTTCTACTCTATCCATGGCGGCTTCTACTGATAAAGACTCGCGCAACCAGTTTTGTGTACATATTAGTGCCTCCACAGTGTTTGGGTGTAAAGAGCTCCTGAAACTATCAAGAACTCTTCCACCAGTACTAAATGAGGACTCAGATGCGACAGTTGAAATAGGAACTGATAAAATGTTACGGGCCATTAAAGATAAAACAGGAAAACGTTGAGAATTTCCCCTCCACCAGACCAGGGCATCAAAATGATCATCATCATCGCCTTCAATAGCTTCAGAAAGGTATTTGTCAAGCTCAGTATTCCCACTTTTAGTTTGTGTTGAATCATGAAATAATTTGAATTGATCTTTAAAGAATTTTCTGGAATCGCTAGTTGCGGAAGATGATGATTCTGATGCAGCAGCTGGTTCAGTGCGCACAACAATTGGATTTGCAATAGCAAAGTAACTTTCAAACACAGATTTTAATCCATTACTGATTTCCTCAAGTAAGGGGCTAACTTGAATTGTACCATGCATAAACTCTAACCAATATCTAACATAAGCAAACTTCTTTCTCGGGTCAAGTATAGCCGCCATGTAGAGTAATATATTCATCTGAGCATTTACACCCCAATACTTATCAAACTTTTCCTTCATTTTCGAAGCCATTAAATCTAAAATAGTGTTATCTCCCGGGCCAAGATTATACATTCCTCGATACAAAATAAGGATCTCATCAAAGTATAAATTTGAAGTTATATACTTTGTACCAGAGAAGCGTAAAGTAGCGTCATAAAATAGTTTAAGATATGATACCAAGAAACGAGCATTATCCCAATCAATATCAGTAGGTAATCCATGGCCTAAACCCTCTATATACTCGGTGAACATTTTATTTTCTTTGAACATTTCATTAAAGGCTTGCTCATATTTTTCAGCTCCATCTAGCATAAGATAGGTTGAGTTCCACCTAGTATCAACATCAAGACAAACAATACTCGTAGAAGAGATGTTAGCTAGAGAAACATAACGTTTGAAGCATAAAAACCGGCTAGGAGATGATCTAACATAACGTACTACATCTCGAATTCGTACAATGGCATTTCGAATAGTTTTCAAACCAGATTTGACTATAAGGTTTAGAATATGGCAACAACATCTAATGTGTAAGTATTTGTTTTGGCATATAATTGGTGGTTTGGGAAGCAATGATTTATTGATTATATAATCAACGGCTACATTATTAGAACTCGCATTATCGGCAGTAATTGTTAAAATTTTATCAATGCCCCAATCTTGTAAAACAGATTGAATTTTTAAACCCACAGTTTCCCCCTTATGATCCTCAATCATTGAAAAACTTATTATACATTTTCGTAAAACCCAATTATCGTCAATAAAATGTGCAGTAACAACCATATAGTTTAAATTCTGAATTGAAGTCCAAGTATCAGTGGTAAGATTAATTCTTTTTCCCCTCAAACGAGTTTTCAAAAGTGTTTTTTGTTGAGTAAAAATCTTTGCAATGTCTCGTGCAACAGTCCATCTAGATGGGATTTTAAAAAGTGGTTGCATACGATAACAGAAATTTTTAAAACCGACACCTTCAACAACACGAAATGACATTTCATCTAAAATTACCATCTCAGCGAGGGCATTTCTAGCATTTTCTTGCGTAAAAACATAAGTTTCCATAACCCCCTCCCCTTTGGGTGAAAAACCTAAAGTGGACTGCCCAGTTTCAACAACATTAAAATGATATTTTGGACAACGATTAGCACGTAAAGGGTTCATGTGTTTGTTTAGGTTATTAGTCCCATGATTATCAGAACTAGCAGCATATCTTTTATCACAATAATTACAAACACCATACCTAAGGCCATTAACCCAAATTTTATGAAAATGATCCCAACAATTAGCCGAGGTAACATTTTTTCTTTTTTTGGTAGGGGGAACAATGGTATTTTCCTGAGAAAGAGGTGGGGGTTGAGTACCTTCAGTGGGTTGATTAACATCATCCACATCAATGGCAATGTCAAGAACAGGTTCTATTTCAACCATCTGCAATAAAAAATGAAAAAATAATTTCATCAGAAGGCAATAAAAAGAAAGAACAAACTTAAATCAAAGAAAAATTCATTGTTACCCACCTCAGAAACTTAAGAAGGATTTAGAGAATAAAATGCGTATCTGTTACAAACAAAAATTGAAACAAATTACTTATCATCACAAGAAAACAAATAGAAAATACAAACACCCTAAAATCAATTAAATCATTACCTTAAATTGATTCGTAGCTGTTACAAACAAAAAATGAAACAAATTAAAATCGGGTAAAAGAATAAACAGAAAATAAAATAGAAATATATTGAAAAAAGGGTTTAGAAATACCTTGGAATGGTGTGGGTTTTCTCGATCTGAAAAAGCCCCAATATATAGCCAAAAACCCATGGCTAATCGAACGAGGATAAGGCAACACGTTAGTGAATCAATCACCAACGGCTACATCAGACCTCAAAGAGGGTTTTTTCAGGCCACAATTAATGCAAGCTCTCGAATCCAACAACCAAACGCGGCTACATTTAATGTTGACCCAGAAATCGGCAGAGAAGAGAAGAAGAATAATAATATAGTACAAGATTATAGGCATCTAGCATACAGAAATCATCACAGAAGATAGAGATGTGATGGAATAGGGTTCGCCCTTTTTCGTGTTTCAGAAGAGAGAGGTGCAAAAAGGGGCGAAGGGTTGTAACTGAGAAGGGAAAGAATGAGTTATCGGATAAGATTTCATCTTTTGTATATATATATTTTTTTTTTTTATTAATGAACAGTGCCGGGTTGGTCGGGTCCAACCCGCGCGTTATGATGCAAATGGGAGGCCCGTGGTATTTTACACGGGTCCAACATCTCAAATGTTAGGCCCAAGTTAGCATTGGGCCTATGTTATAAATACCCAAAATCCCCATTTTTTTATCCCCCTTTTTTACCCAAATTACCCAAACCCATTTTCTTGCTCAGCCCTAAGTTAAACCATATATGGAACTCAACTGGATTACATATAGTAAGTAAACCCATTAGTATCAAGTGGAAATTTAAGAAAAATTAAGAGTTTATAGCTCAAATAAAAATCAAGGATAGGCTTGTTGTTCGAGGTTTAATCCAAAATAAAGGCTTAAAATACTTTGAAACATATTCTCCGGTGACCAAGATAGCAACCATAAGAACCCTTATTTTATAAGTTATCATTCATAATTAGTTATACATTAAATGATGTTAAGACTGTGTTATTTAATGGAGATCTTAAAGAAGAGATCTATATGCTGCTAAGAGATTTGTACTATCTGGTCAAGAGGATAAAGTATGTAATATTAGTAAGTCTTTGTATGGCTTAAAACAAGCAACTAAATAATAGTATGGGAAATTAGACAGTACCTTGATAAGAGACAACTTTCTAGTCAACACTTCTGATTCATTGTTTACTTCAAGATAATAGGATCAGGTTGTGTGATTAACTGTTTATATGTAGATTACACGTTAAATTTTGTACGATTATCCATGTTATTAATGAGACAAAAAATTCTCATCTTCTAAATTTGAAAGAAAATATATAGGGGAAGTTTATGTGATTCTAGGGGTTAAAATCATAAGAACTGAAAATGGTATATCCCGTAGTTAGTATCATTACATAGAAAAGATGCTAAAGAAATTCAACTCTTTTGACCGCGTTCCTGTAAGAACTCCCTATAACTCTAGTATTCATCTGAGTAACAATAATGGGGATATCGGATCCCAAAATAAATATGTTAATATTGAAATGTGATATTCTTGATGAACTACCCTCGACCTGATATTTCCTATGTTGTAAGTAGACTTAGCAGACATACACACAACCTAAGCAGTATTCACTAGATTTCACCTCCTCGGTTGTTGAAGTACCTAAGAGGTACTATGAATTTAGGTTTGCATTTTAGTAAGTTCCATACTATCCTAGTGGGCTTCTGTGATATAAACTGGTTACCAGATAATGATGAAGTAAGTTATACTAGTGGGTATGTGATTTACTTAGGTGGAGGTGCTATATCATGGAAGTGAAAGAACTGCAATACATGTTATATCAAATATACGCAGCGGAAAAAAACATATCGCAATCCTATAACCAATCTAGTGCGATTAGAATCTAAAACGGATTTCGATTTTGTACCTTTTTGGATTCATATGAGAATAGAAAGACCAACCGAACATCAAAATTCTTGAAGCCTCCACGCTTTGCACACCGGGACATGATTTTGCTTTCAGAAATAAATTCTGACTTGAGACTATAAGACCTTTTTTCTTTTCTGTGTTTTTGTTTTCCAGAGAGAAAACTCATAGAAATTCTATATCATATATATTGAATTCTCATTATTCTAATAATAACTTTAGAGGAGAAAATGAAAAGACAAGAAGTGGAAGAGTCATAAACGTATATTAAAATTAATTATCATAATAATCTGGACCATAACCACTTATGAACTCGACTTGGACCTTTTACATCATACAAAAAGACTTGACTAGCCCAGTGGTTGGTGACATATTCACACTACTTGAGGTACATGGTTTGATCCACGAACTTGTCAATTTTTCCTTTTTTTCTTTTGTCTTAGATCGGTTCTTATATTAGAATTTTAATTTGTGCTAGCAAATTAATATCCCAATATTCCAAGTATATAATTAATTAATATTTATTATCTAATAATAAAATTAATTAACGTCATGAAGCAAGATCAATGCACTCGTTAGTGTGCGACTATGTGGGTTCATCGTCAAATCGGTAGTAGTTAATTTAGTTAACTACTAATCGAGGTTGGCGTCTAACAACACTCCCCAACGACCGGATAACGTGAACTAAATCTGTACAAAGAACCCGGTAAAGGATCATACACGTATTACCTCTATCTTTACAGCTCCGGATTATCCTGGGATATGGTACAACTGTCAAATCCCATTTAGAAAATCAAGTACGTTACACATCGATTATCAAATATTGGTGAATGACCTAAGAAACACCTTTATTCATTCATTCTATCACCTTGTCCAAGGACTTTATACGATCGTTAGGCTCTTATGACATCGTAGAGCTCAAACTCTTTACCTAGAGTTGATAGATTCTATCTTGACTCATCCCTAGGAGGATATATACTTAGTTGTGTCCAATATCCTTTCGACTAGCATTATGACACATTAGTATTTTAGTATCAAAACACAACAAGAACATATACAACTATAGTGATGATCTCAGGTCAAAGGATTACAAGCATAAAATTCCTTCTAGAGATTAACCTACTTGACCGTTCAAGGTAATTAACCATTAGGAATCTCTAGTTTTAGTTGATCCGATAATCACATTTCTATGTGCATTATCTATGCACCTAACTCGGTAAACGAGAACTACTGATATATATCCAATAAATACTCGTTAGCTACATACTAATCCAACCAGATCATCGAGGTCCTAGCTCGATGATCTTACGATTAAGAACAAGTTTAGATTAAGTCCTATGAGCTAGATTCTCATTATCATAACACCTCATGATATCTTGTTCATAACTTAATCAAGGATCTGCCTTCATATTATGTAGATGAATACCATAATCATAAAAGCTTTCTATACATTCAAGGAAACAAATTCATTAATCAAAACTATAAGGATAACTATTATCGTGTACAATTAAACACTCGTGTTCAATTCATTACAAGACGATCGGGGCTAGGGCATAATTTCAACAGGAAGTCTTCTAAACAAATTTGTTTAGCTCATTCCACCATGGAGTTTGGATTCATAACTCTAGATTTAGCAGGGCAATAAGGCAAATGTTTGAGAAGTCTCTTACTTGATGTACCATTATGGGAAGGGAAGCCATGCCAGTTTCCCTTTATTGTTATTCACAAGTAGTGATTAGAGTCGCTCACGATAATGTCTACTTTGCAGACAGAGACATATTCACATCAGAAATGGTTTAGTAAAGTAGTTACTGAAGACTATGTGAAATAATTAAAGTATATACAATTGTAGAATAACCTAGTTGATCTGTTTACTAAAGGCTTAACTAGACTAGTAAACTTGGAGATGTCAAGAGGGGTGGAGATAAAACAAATTGATTACGAGATGCCTTAATGCACTACTTTCCCATGCATGTGACACATTATAGTGCAAACAAGGTTGAGTGTTTACTCTTTGTGAATTTATAGCTCCTATATGTGGTCCTATTGATAAGGACTTGATTATTTCACCAATGATTAAGGTTTAGTGTTAGCTCTTAATGAACTTTTAGCTTTATTGAGATGAACTTGATGAAATTCACCTATTATGGATTTAAGAAATATATCCCTTTGTAGTAGTCCTAATGAGATAGAATTTATTATCTCACCAACTTCTGATGAGGTTGAGATTTAAAGCTCCTAATAATTTCAAGTCCCAAGAGGGGAAGTATAACAATAGTTATATGTAATTGAAATTACCTACATGAGTGATAAGGTGATGGAATTCTTCTACACAGACATGGGTTGTTTCTTTTAGCACCCATGAGAACCAAGGTATGCACATGGATCTTAAAGAGCATGTGACAATATCACATAAGTATCTTAAAACAAATAGGCTGAGTATGTGTTGTGAGGGTCTCAACTGAAAAAATCTTTGGTTACTGGATTTGGTTGTTGTCTCACTTCACTACTTATGATGCTATATTTTTGTTAATTTGGATATGGTGCTTATGTACAATTTAACCCACCACTTGCTCAAAACCTCCTATTCTCACTTTTTCTAATAATCCATGTGTGGGGGAATGTTGTACTCATTTATTTACTTCATGTCTTTTTAAATTGATAATTAATATTAACAAATTTATTTTTAATTTCCTTATGGTATTGTAAAGCATAAACTGGAAGGTTATCACTACTCCCACATCCGGGGAAGGGGGTATTACTTGTTTGTTTATTTTTTATAATTATAAGACTTCTATTTTCTTTCAAAAACTAAACCATATGCTAGTGATAAGCCTTAAGTTTACTCCCACACGCGCGCCACCATTTTCGAATTGACCTCTCTGTGAGTCTGTTATATCATGGCGTGGTCGTGAGGAGTCGGGAGTTAGGAGAATTCAAATATAAAATACACTTCTTTTTGGGTACAAGTAGCTCTTTTATAGTGGAGTTATTCAGATAATCAAAACATTTTGTTGAACTAGTGATAAATTTGTATCAAGATTTCCCTCCCTCTGTCTCCCACATTTTAGTTTTCTGTAGTTACAAATTTTAAACTTTTTGAAAATGTTTTAAAATGACCCTACTACTAAACCTGCTACAGTTACATTATTAGTTTCCAAACAAATCCAAAAAAAATCTTTAATACCTTGTCTTTCCTGATCATTAGTTACATTCATTGTGGACGTTAAAAGCTCCATCCTATAATCTATATATGAGTCATAAGGATCTCATTTCAACACAACACACTATACAAAATCCAGAGCAAAATAATTATATATCCTCCTTTCTATTTTTTAAGATAGAGATACGAGCCACTTCAATTTCTTAGTTTGTGAGTGAGCACAAACTTAATATATAATGGTTATACCTTGGTAGACAACTAGTAGCAAGTTTCTTATCATCCTAGTGGTATCGAAATCATTTTTAAGGTAGTGATTTACCACACCGCTACAAATAGATAAGTTCTTTACTATTTTTTCTTAAATTGTTCTCTACTTATCTTTTTGGTCTTTAAGCTATTACAATCATGTTTTCATTGAACCATCACTCATGTAAGTGTCCTACATAAACCAAGCCCATGCCCAACATATTGAGCAAGCCCAAATAACATATCAAGCCATTCCTAAGAAGACCCTTTTGGTCTGAATATTGCTCTACAACGTTCGAACATAGGATTATAACATAAGGGACTTCTACTTCAGTCGCATCGAATAATAAAGATAACTGTACAACAATAGCACCTTTAACTTTGGCTCTATTGAACGACATTTCCCATAAACTTTCCCTAGTTCATTTTCTAAATGAGGAAATTACAAAATCCAGCCTCAAATCTAAAAACATTATATTTTAGAGCCCATGTACTTAGAAGTTCTTATAAAGTCCTCAGTTGCAACTATTGGTTAGCCAGTTTACCCATATACCCTTTTCAGTTTATTTGCTTTTATTTTTTAATTTGAGTTTAGTTTCGTTATGGGTACGCACCCACGCGGGTACAGACACATGGTCTCGTGTAATTTCGTAATTTTACATTACAGGTCCCTGTTAAAATCAAAACAACACATTTATAGGTCAATGTCCAAATCAATCATTAGGAATTCAGCCACTTTGTCCTGAAAGATTTGAGCATTCAAGTCCTTTTTTACTGTCATTGCACATATTGGACAAAAGTCAAGGATATCAATTGCATCATAGGTCCCTTGTTATTGCATCATAGGTCCCTATAGTCCAAAAGCTGTACCCAGATGGGGCTGTACCCAGATGGGGCTCGACCCAGATGGTTATTGGTCCAAAGTCATGGTTAATGCTGTCAAATGGTTCAAGGGGCTGTGCCTAGTGGGGGTTCAAGGGTCCACCAGCTTCCTGGTTCGATTCTGCAAAAGACAACTACATTAAATTAAAAAGCACATTCAACAATTAAATAAAAATACAAAACGTACCTGGATTACATGGGGCTATACCCATTTGGGTCTGTACCCAAATGTTTGTGACCCAAAGGTTTGTGAATGCACCTGCACAACAAAGAAGAACAATTACTTTCAAGTAAATAATTAAAAAAGCTAAAACCGAATCTGGAAAATCGATCTTCGTCTTCTTGGACTCGATCTCGGAGGTGAAGTGGGTCTGTACACACGGGGTTGTACCACCACGAGCAGCACCGACCAACACCACCACGAGCAACACCACCACTGCACACAGAACTGGATTGATTCTGCAAATAACCAAAATTAGATTAATAAATCAAATAAAAATAAAAATAAAACAAAAACAACTTTTAATCAGAATCGGAGTTTGAAAACAAAAAAATAGATCTGGAACGCCGTCTGTAAGTCACGACGATGAGATTGCAGTGATAGTGGAGCGCCTTTCTTGCTCTGAACGAGATGGTGGTGCGAGATCTCGGCAGTGAGATCTGGTTCGAGTAGAGCCGCGATGGGTTGAGATGCAGGGACCATAATGAAGGTGTAGTTGCTGCTGATTGGGTGGCTTCGGGTTTGGGTTGTTACAGGAGTAGAACGGAGAAGAAGGGTAGGGGTAGTTGCTATTTTCGGTGGTGGAGATCCGTTTGGGTGAGGTGGAAATGGAGGGGGCGGTGGTGTGGGTTGTCACGGCATGGCAGCAGCGGTGCCTGGCATCGTGGTGGTGGTGTTGAAGGGTACTGTGATGTTGAAGGTGGCTTCGTGGTGGTGGTGTTGAAGCTTACCGGTGGCTTCGTGGTGGTGGCGTTGAAGCTTACTGGAGGGCGGCAAGTGGTGACCTTCGTGGTGGTGGTGTTGAAGCTTACTGGAGGATCTCGTTCGCTGCTTCGACGGCTAGGCTGCACCAGAGAGATCAGCGGCTTCCTGGTGTTGGTCCTGAAGGTTACTGGAGGGGCGAGAAGGGGTGGCTTCATGGTGGTGGTGTTGAAGGTTACTGGAGGGGCGGCTGGGTGGGGTGGGGTGGGGTAGTTCGACAGAGAAGAGGGGTGGGGGAAAGTTGCATCAAACCCTAATGGGTTTTGATTTATGTTTTGGGTGAATTAGGTTTTTCAGTATATGAAGGCAATGGGGAGGGTGTTTTGGGCTTTTGGTATGGGCTGGTTGGGATGTAACTAATCCAATTAGGGGGAGGACCTTTATTATAAAGGTCCATGTTGTTGGGACCGTGTTTCATAATTCCCCCTTTCTAAATTGAGTGAATCTGATTAGGTATAATATAGTAAAATAAGACCGATTTCTCCCACAAATACAAAAAAAACCTTCTTTTGGTTTTAAAGCAAGGCAAAAGTCTACTGAATAATAGCTTTGCAAATAACTAAAAAATTATAATCAGAGATTAAAGATATGCAAAATAGCAAAATGACACACAAGATTTACTGAGGTTAACCAATAAATTGGCTAATTTTTGTTGATCTCTGATGAGAGAAGCTCGTGGTTCACTATATAGGTACGACTACAGATCTTCACAAACAATACACCTTCATAGAAATTAATTACATCCCTGATAAGCTCAAGTGTAATAAACTTGATTCATTACGCAAATCAACTAGAGAAACCACAATTCTTGATTCAAGCAAGATACTCTCATTACGCAGTACAATCTATTACAAGTAATTATAACAAACTAGAGGAATTACATAGGAAATGTGCTTGAATCACAAAATCCTAAATTGTTGTATATACGAGAGTGAAGAAGTTGAGAGAATGAACTGAAGTGAAATACAAAGAAAGGGGGGCATTTATATGCCACCTCTAGGTCTTCAATCCAAGATGTTCAATTGGTTCCACTATTGATGTCTCGTATTTTGTGATAGATTTTAGACCCGCAAGGCATCATTTAGTTGGGTTTTAGAGCTCCAATATGGGAGTTATCCCTTAATTTTTCATGTTCGGAATCATTGGCTTAACCTTGGATATATACTTGTTTTTGGAGCATTTTGAGATAATTCATGTTTTAAGTGTGTATATACTAATACCATGGATGATAGGGGGGCCAAATAATTATATAATCTAAAGAAAACCCCGAGTCAAGTCAAAAAAAAGACGAAAAGACCAAAAGAAACTCAATAAAAATTGCCAACAAAACATCTCCATCAACTTTTATAGTTCACGAGAAATAATTGGTGAGAATTCTGATCATAGATTTTTTCTCAAGTTAGACCTTGGAGTTCAGTGAGCGTGAGAAGAAACTGTTTGTAAATTGGAGTCGAATTGAAGGAGTTATAGGCATTTTTCTATGAAGATCTATAACTCCATATTTGTAAAGAGTCCATTGAGCCACTTTTGACTCACTTAAGTCGGCATAGCCGTTGGGAAACATTTTTGGAGGCTATATATACTAGTTTTCAGCATCGTAACATAAAACTTATCATATAAGAAGGCTATAAATGTGTAGAGCAAGGGAAAAAGGTAAGGAGTTCAAAGACAATACTTTTATTTCCTTAATTAGTGTAATTCTTCCTTCTTTTTATTTATTCTATTGATTATGTCGTATTCATACTTTGATTTCACTTATTCCGCCATGAACTAAAATCATTAGGAGCTTGAGATGTTAGAGTATGAACCCTAATTTGTGATTAGGATTTATTTTGCATGAATTTGGGATTTTGTATTTAAATAAAGTGTGGAATGTTGTTGTATGCTTCATGCTTAAAGTCGTGTATTATGGTCATATGCATAGGCTTTAATAACTATTAAATCACACACGAGAGAGGGGTTTAGTAGTGGATTTAGGATAATTACGCCTTTTGGAGTTGAAGAATCGGAAGATATAATTAATTAGGCAATCACAGGAGGGTAAAATAGTCTAAATCGTTAGAGAATATTGTAGGTTAACTCGAGAGAGGTTACTAGTATTAAATATAATCCCCTTCTTACTGGGGAGATACATAAGGTGTAGCTTCAAACCCCGATTAGCATCAACGCTCCATTTTCCCTTAGAATTGCATCTAAGTCCTTGTCATAATTAGTGGTGGGTATGAGTGTCTCGAGCTACACTTCCTCCCTTGTTTTTAAAACTATTCAGTTAATCTTGGTTTTGTACATTATTAGTTTAGTAGTTAATTATTAATCAAAAAACCCGATAAAAATCTTTACTTTTAGTCTTTTTGCCTCAGCGAATCTCTAATCGTACACTAAAGTTACACATTGATTCTTTAATCCCTGTGTAGGCTAACTTACTTATCAACTTTATCACTTGTGACTACTCGTACACTTGCAAGTTTTCATCCTTCGAGTGGTTGAATTTATGTCACTCCTTAAAGGACAACAACTATAAAAAAACTTAGATGAAGTCACGTTAATAAGACAAAGAAAACAAAACTACACCTTTTTGTTAACTAACCTAGTGTGTTCTTATTTCTATAAACAGAAATTTTCAAATAGTCCAATAAAGGAAAGAGTGATTATATTCCAAATATCAATAATCTTCACCTTGAAGCCACCAGTCTGCATCCAGTCAGCAATATAGCAACACAACCTTTACAATCACCATCTCAACTCAAGAACGTGCAAAGACATTATTCAATGAACAATAAATACAATACATGCTTATTTGATGTGGTAACCACTTTAATACCCATATAAGAATGGATTGTCTTCAGTTTGTATTTTCAAAAGTCCAATTTTCCCTTGTAAATCCATCTTCTCACAAAATGAAACTTAACATCCATATGTTTGGTTCTTTCATGATGTACATGATTTTTAATTAACTGAATAACAAATTGACTATAGAAAATATAGTTGGTATAGAAGATACCGATCTAATTTCTTTAGGCGAACGATAAATTATTTGAAATAATCAGTTATAGAAATATACTTAACCTCTGTAATAGATAAGGTAACAAGTGGTTGAAATTGTGACTTCTAAGCTATACAATTTTACTAAGTGAGAAACAATATGTCGTGGTTGATTTTTTGGTATTCCTATCCCTTAAAATCAACACCTAGATAACCAATAAGCTCAAAAGTAACATAATTCTAAATATATAAAAACAAAGAAATTTTTAAGGCATTTCAGTGCTCAATTTTCTAAATTAGACATATAACTACTAAGAAAAAAATAAAATATGAAAAGGTATTATATATTCCTTTATCCATTCAACCCTGTCATTATCGACTTGCACTATTTATTTTAGACGCTTGCTATGATGACATACACTCACATTTCAATGATATCGAACAATTTCTAAAATAAAATAGAATGACAACTTGATAACTTTCTTTCGTGTCTGTCAAAAAAAAAAAAAAGATAACTTTCCTTGTGTATCCAAGCTTTCATTAGTATAATTTAAATTCAGACACATTGCTAGCCTTATTTATTTCTTCTTTGCATTAGAGTTGGGACAAAAGGAAAAGTATGAGGCCTTGAAGTTCGTTTCTGAGCACTAAGGCTAAGTGAATTAGCTTTCTAATTATTTTGATATAATTAAAAATCAATTTGTATTTTCTATCAAATATTAACTTTTAAAAAAAAAATTATTCTAACATTTTTTCAAATTTAACTTTTTAATTATATTTTAATTATATTTTAATTATAATTTATTTAAAATTCTCAAAAATCTTTTATTGTACTTTTATTTTTAATTTGTTATGTAAATATTCAACATAAATAATAAAATATTAATATTGAAATTATAATCTTAATATATATATATATATATATATGAGATATTAACTTGAAAGGTCCACAAACCCAATAATCCACCCCAAAGAGTCCAACCTATTATTTCATCCCAGGAAGGTCCAGTGTTTTAATAGATATACCATCCTGACCCATGTAGTTAATTGATCTTATCAGATTTTTTCCATAATTATCTCAATCCATATTTATCATCTTGTAACTGATTCCACTTTTATTTCATATATAATTAATCCCACAATAAAAAAAAGAAATCCATTCATATATTCAAATCTCTTTCTTTTTCTCTACCACATAAATCTTCCATTTTTTGCATAATCACACATTGTTATATACAAATATGGCTGTTCAACACCACCATCAGCATTCAATCCCGTCATCTTTGTACGGCGCCACCGCAACAATGGCGGGGATAAAGCTCTCAGAGATGTGTAACTTAACGACGCGTAGAAAGAATCGAAGCACACTTCCATATCCGCGGTCTGGGACTAGACTCGGCTCTAGAAGCACATCAAGTATCTGAAGGTATGGTGGGCCAAACCTTGGCCCGTAAAGCCGTAGGCGTGATAGTTAAAATGGTCAAAGACGGCAAAACCGCCGGTCGAGGTGTCCTCTTAGCTGGTCAATTTGGAACCGAAAAACAGCTATCGCAATGGGAATGGCGGAATCGAAGGAGAAGTTGTTGAAATACAAATTGTCCAGCCAGCTGTCACCGGAGCAACTTCAAAGACTAGGAAATTGTGATGGTGTGCTTCTGAACTTGTGATGGTGTAACATGCAAAAACAAAAGGGGTATACACATTGCATATGATATATTCAATCTTCTATTTCTAACAGGTTATGTGTGGAATATCAGTGGTTTGCTAGTTAACATCGGTGGGTTGTAAGTAACATGAAATATTCAATCTTCTATTTCTGATGGGTTATGTGTGAATATTAGTGTTGTGCTAGTTAACATCGATGGGTTGTAATTAACATAAAATATTCAATATTCTGTTTCTGGTGGATTACGTGTTGAATATTAGTGGTGTGCTAATTAACATCGGTGGGTCGTAATTACTAGTGTTTTAGACTATATGAAAAAAGGACGGGTTACTGAGGTAGTTGTGGTGGCATGTGTATAGAATTGAATGGGTTATATACGACATATTGGAATTTGATCTGGTTACCACGATCACAATCAAAAAATATTAAAAATATATAATCATTGATTTCTGTTCGTTTTATTCGTTTTGTTTTGTACTTTAATTTAATGTTTTTGGCAATTTTTTCCTTTTTTTTTATATTAAATTGATTGGTTGCATATAATTAGGAAATTAGTTTTGGTAAGTCAAAAGATATTAATGGAGCAGAAGGGTAATACAGACTTTTTGGGTGGGTTAGACTTGATGGGCAACTGACAATAGCCCGTGAACTTTGTCAGTCAATCACCCTATATATATATATACTATTTATAAGTGTCGTTTGGAAGTGTTTTTTTAGAAAAGCACTTAAAAATGTGTTTTAGTAACCGTTTGGAAATGCTTATTTTAGTGTAAAAAAAGCTTTTAAAATAAAATTTTAATTTTGAAAAATTATAAAAAATAATTTTGAAATCTAAATTCACTTTAAGGGCTTGTTTTAAGAAGCACCAATTTGGTGCTTCTCATAAAAGTGATTTTCTGGGTCTAAAACACTTTAAAAGTTCTAGAAGCACTTTTAAGTGCTTCTACCACTTTTATGAAAAGCACCATATAGGTTTTTCTTGAAAAAAACACTTAAAATAATTTTTAAAATTTTTGAATTTATTCTAAAAGCGTTTTTTTGCTCTAAAATAAGCACTTTCAAACGAGCCCTTAATCTTGTAAAATGTTTTACACTTTGAAAAGCACTTCTATGAGAAGCACCAAATATATGTTTCTCAAAAAAACACTTAAAGTGATTTTAGATTTCAAAATTAATTTTAATAATCTTTTCAAATTTTAATATTTATTCTAAAAACGCTTTTTTACTGTAAAATAAGGGTCCGTTTGAAAGTGCTTATTTTAGAGTAAAAAAATGATTTTAGAATAAAATTTAAAAATCTAAAAAAAATTATTAGAAATAATTTTGAAATCAAAAATTATCTTAAGTGCTTTTTTTAAGAAGCACCTATTTGGTGCTTCTCATAAAAGTACTTTTTAAAGTCAAAAAAATTCTTAAAATGCTAAAAGCATTTTAAGTGCTTCTCCAAAAAAGCACTTCCAAACGAGCACTAAGTACTTCCAAACGGGTCCTAAATCATGGTGTAATTTTTCAATTAATTTAATTATTAGCTTTTACTTTATTGAAAAAAATCATAATTTATAAACAAAAATATTTTTTCAATTTATTCAATTATTAATTATTTTTGAAAAAATCTTTTAAACTAATAATAAAATATTTACATTCACAATATTAAAATTATGACAATTTGTTATTACTTTTTGAAATTCCAATATAGATAAATTATGGATATAATTTATTTAACCTAAAAAGAAAAGGAAAA
Organism: Nemophila menziesii; assembly: GCA_029959085.1. NCBI lineage: Eukaryota > Viridiplantae > Streptophyta > Magnoliopsida > Boraginales > Hydrophyllaceae > Nemophila > Nemophila menziesii. The sequence continues at coordinate 644,512 of JARWIR010000012.1, read as the reverse complement.
GAAAAAACAAAGTGTACTGAAGATAGCTAGATGTGGTAAAAGAAACTTATAAATAAGGTACCTTATAATTAGATACCCAATAATCGCAAGATTGTTGGAATGTTAAAATGGAATATTTAACTCTCTGTTGTAGCTTTTTGCTACAATCGGATGTCTATTAAATTTCTGCTAATGTTTCACACGTATCATATGAACACTGAGAGATCTATGTCACTAACCTTAGTTTTTTTAGTCAAAACAACTTATATAAAACATAATAAAAAGTTACAAAGAACCGCGGTTTGACCAACCAAACCCGGAAACAAATACACAACGAGAAACTAAAACAAGAGACAAGCTACAAAAACAAAAACAAAAACAAAAGAGGGTGCAAGGCAAACTCAGGTAGCAAATAAACCAGAAACAAAGGGCCGCCAAAGTAGCATGCGGGGACCACTGAGGGTCAAGGGACCATGAATAATAAGGATAATCTCAAGCCTCGGGACGAGGGGGAGAAGATCGACTACCATTTCAATGATCAACGGGATAGGCAACTCAATGGCTGAGGCGACAGTTGCGGTGCCGAAGAACTTGGTAGCCCTCTGATCAAAAGGGATATCACTATCCCAAGTGATAAAAACAGAGCTCAAGACTGGTCGGACTGAACGAGTAACCAAGCACCCAAAAGAAACACAAAACCTTCTTCTCCAGCCAAACCAAACAACCGCAATCCAAATCAGCCAAACAAAGAGAATCCAAACACAATCGACTCCAATTGAACGGCAAACACTCAAAGTTTCTCAAGACGGATTCAACTGAATGAAAATTTGTGGCTAAAGATGAATCACCACCTGCGAATGTAGGGGGCCGACTGGTTCCAAAGAAACAAAACACGCAAAGAAAATACCACCTCTCAAGCCATACAAATCAAGGACATGTCAAACTAACCGGACAGGAAGATTTCGAACATATCAAGTAGCAGATGAACGACAAACACCCCGAACTCCAAGAGTCAAAATCCACTAATCTATTTATTATAACCCACAATGTATCACCACAAACTCTAAGAAAGTGATAACAAAAGAGGAGTATAATAAAGCCTAACCACAAACACAGCCCCACCGAGGTTGTCTCCTGTCTCTCAACAAAAGCACCAACCAAAATCAATCGAGCCACAACACCTTCTAATCTAAAACAGAACAAAAAAACCAGAGAAAGAGAGCAGCTACATTTACTTGTAAAAACAACTGTATCCATTCTAGCTTCAAGGTTCGTTCCACAATACCTAATTCTTCTTTGAAAGGGACTTGGAGAATCAAACTGGACAAGAAGGACCACAATCCATAGCAAAACAGAAGGGATGGGAAGACAATTACTGGGTTCCAATAGCAAAAAATTATACAAATCAGTGAACTGGGCGAATATTGGCCCATTAAAACCCAAATCTTCTCGCGTTTCGTCAAACTTAAAAATTCCACTATATATTAGTGGCTGATGCAAATATTGTGTAACGATGAAGATAAAATGGGGTAAAGCTCAGATGGAGAAAAGGATAAAAAAAAAACGGAGAAGAAAAGAAAAACAGAGAAGGACTAAAGAACGAGGTTGCCGCCGTCGATTTGAAGAAGAAAAAGGAAAAAATCGACGGCGGCTAGAAAATAAGATTTAGGGTTTAAAAAGTTTTGTTGGGAGCATTTTTGTTAGGAGCATTTAAATTTATTTAAGGATTAGAATATTTCTATGTAAGATTTTTTTTTTTCTAAAAAAGACCTATTTTATTAAAAAAAAATAGATATTTATAAATTATTAATTCTATTAATTAAAAGATTAATCTCAATATTTTGGATCGTAACTTTGTGTACATACATAATTTTATCCCAAAAAGAATATTCATTTTATCTCTTTTTCTTTTTGGTCGACACATTATTACTTCGACCTTTATATTAACGAAACATATGTGTGTCGTATAATTCATTCATCATCCACACATAGTCCAAAATAAAATAAAAAGAGTAATCTCACATTTAATTTATGGTAACACGTGATACATGTTTTTTTATTTCCTTTTGTCGATTAAAACAAGTTAAATTATATATCATGGTTAGTCCTCTAAGGAGATTAAGGAGGTCACCAACTTAGGCCCATCCCAATTCTTATAATGTTTAGATTTTATAATTATATATATATATATAAATATAATTTTTTTTTTATTTAAATTAACTTTGTTTCGATTCAACCTAACACAAATAATGTTAGACCACTTTTTTTTTTTAAATCTTCTATATTCAAAATATCACAGTTTTCACAATATGTGTTTTAATCTTTTTTAATTACTTTTTAATTAATGATGATATTATTTTATTAAATTTTATATCTATTCAATTATTTATTATTTTTTAAATAATTAGATATATAATTGAAAAAATTGGTAAACATTTAGATTTCTTTTATGTAAATTCTAATTTTTTTAGGGACCTGATTTTTAAAGTTCGCCTTGGCCTCGAAAATGTCAGGACCAACCCTAAACTATCTAGACGATCCTATCCGGTATCCAATTGTCCAAACGCGTCACGAACTTTTGGTAAGTCGACAGAAGAGACTTGTTCGCCCTCTGTCTAGCGTTCTTTGCAAGTATGTCTGCCTTCCTGTTAAACCTTCTTGGAGTATGTTGAAACCTAACTAGTCTTCAAATACTAGTCTGTCTCAGAATTTTCAAGATTGTTGGGTAATTGTTCAGCTTGCCGCTGACAGTTGCTTAATACCTTGAATCAGATCAAGGTTATCTGAGAAAATAGTTTTAGTCTCATTTGGAAAGTCCTTACATCTGTTGGTAGCTTCTAATACCGCTTGTGCCACCCCCATCCAGCGCAGAGATGACTTGTAAGATTCTGGACGTATCTATTACCACTCTTGTCTGCTTGCGATGTTGTACACAGTTTATGCCTGTCGGCATCATAATGCCATGTAATATCTGATTGGTTTTCTAGGTTCGGATCCGATCTTGGTTCGTCAACATCCGTAGTTGTATGTTGTTGTTACTCCACCCGTCATGCTTGTCCAAATAATTCTTGCATGTCTTTGTTAGTAATAAAAATGATAGATTCGCAGTCAATAGGAGTTTTCTCATGTACACCTTTCATCTTGGCTTTCCATATATTCCAGCACAGCAGAGAAATGTATGCTTCTATAGTGCGCTTGTCGCATCCTCCTTGGCTGAAGGGTCTTTGTAATTTCAAGGATACATGAGCTAAGATTTTGAAATTTCTGATCCCTGAAACTGACTTGTAGAGCCGGCCCTGCCCATATAATTTGTGAAATCGTACATGTCAAGAGTAAGTGTTTCTATGGTTTCTATATGGTTGACACACCAGATACATTCTTTTAAATTTGCGCACCTTCTCTTAGATAAACTAAGATTTGTCGGTAAGGCGTTATTACATGCTTTCTACATAAAATTACGTACCTTTGTCGGTGTGTTGGATTTCCAAATGACTGTCCAAATTTGTGGGTGGTCGGTATGTAAAGAAGTAGACGTTTGCAGCGTTTGATATACTTCGATATATGTTAAAACTCGGTGTCTAGATTTAGTTGTATAAGTCTCGTTGTTTTGATAATTCCAAATAAACACGTCCTCGACCTGGAAATTATACAATTTTGTCTGTAGAATTTGTGATACAACATTTTATAGAAAAACATTGTCTAGTAATTCAGTGTCCCAATCTCCTGATCTTTTGTCTCTTAACTGGTCTACCGTGTTTAAAGTGCAACTCGTAGTTTTATGAATCAATGTGTTATCCGCTAACCAGTTATTGGTCCAAATATTAATTGTATTTCCCGTGGGTGTAAAAAAAATCTCTTCCCTCGATCAGGCTGGCCTGGGACCACGTTCTTGATTGCCTGAGCTTGACATGTAAAAAGTCAGACTTTGGATAGTAAATACCTTTTAGTAGATGTGCTACTAGTGTATTCGGGTTTTTCAAGATGCTAAGCCTAGGCTGCTAAAAGCGTTGTACTCATTCTTTTAAAGTATTTAAACGCAAGTCCTCCAAGCATTTTATCAACTGCCAGTTTTTCTATGCTACTTAATGTATTTTGTTTCTTTCTCCCGAGTTCCACCAGAAATTTGAAATTGCAAAGATATGTTTTTTGCAGAAAGTAATTGGAAAAGTGAAAACCGACATAGCGTAGACCGGGATAGCTTGTAAGACATCTTTGATTAGTATATTCTTATCTCCGTCAGATAAGAGTTGTTCTTTCCAGTCCTCCGCTTTTTTGAAAATCTTCTCCGCAATCCACTACAGTTATACTACCTTTGATCGTTTGTGACACAGCGGGATTCCAGGATAGCGTCCCAAATCCTTTGTGGGTGTGATACGTACTTGTTGAGATACTACCTCTTGGATCTCCTCAGGTGTGTCTTTACTAAAGCAGATTGCTGATTTCTGTAAATTTATTTATTGTCCCGAACTATTACAATATTCGTTGATACATTCCTAAAAAGCTGTAATTTTTGTGTCTGTAATTGATAAAAAGAAGAGTGAGTCATCAGTAAATAGTAAGTGAGAGATACTCGGACAATTTATAGTGATTTGTATCCCTTGAGTATCCTTCGCCTGCACTCTGTATTCCATTAACGATATTAGTGACTTTGTCATAATTGTGAATAGGAAAGGGGATAGCGGGTCTCCATGTCTAAGACCTCTACGCGCTGAGAATTTTTCGAGTCTTTCCCCATTGAGATTTATTTGAAAAGTGACCGTCGTGATGCAGAATTTTATCCATTGGATCCACCTGTCAGCAAAACCTAATTGTTTTAGTATCGCAAGTAAAAAGTCCCAACGTACCTGGTTGTATGCTTTTGCCATATCAAGATTGATTGTTGTCATGTGTTTTGGACGCTTTCTCCTTCAGTACATAATAAAAAAAATTAGATGTTATCCTGGATAGCTCGACCTTTAATGAACGTCATTTATCTCAGAGATATGATGTGATCCATAAGTTTTTGTAACCTTTTCGCTAGGATTTTGGCAATTATTTTATATCCAAAGTTCACACAAGATATCGGGGGATAGTGTCCTACTGCACTTCGGGTATCTCCTTTCGGTATTAGCGTGATTAGCGTATCTTTCAATTTGTCCAAAGAAATATTATTATGAAAAAATTCTTTAACCATGAGTAACACATCTTCTTTTATAATGTCCCAATACTCGTGATAAAATTTACTTGTTAACCTGTCCGGTACCGGGGCCTTCGATGGTGATATATCAAACACTACCTATTGTACTTCTTCCATATTTAGTTTTTTCATGAGTTCATCATTCATCTCGGTCGTGACTCTTGGAGTAATACATTCCACTGCAATGTTCAGTGCATATGGTCATGTATCTTATTGGCTAAGCAAACATGTGTAGTACGTCTAAAAAATTATTCACTTCCGATATATCTTCTTTCCATTCCCCTTAATGATCTTGTATCCTCATAATCCTGTTGATCGATCTCCTTTGCATTGTAGACAAATGGAATTACTTTGTGTTTCGGTCTCTGCATCTCAGCCAGATTTTGCGTGATCTATCTGCCCAGTATTTTTCCTCATTTTGATACAATGTTTTAAGTTGTTCTCTGATATGTTATTCTTATTGGATTGTAATAGTTGTGGGCACTAGATTAGAGATTTGGACCAATTTATCTTGTAATAGTTGTATTTGGATTTGATTGTACTTAAAGGTCTGTCTGCTCTACTTTTTAAGCTCTCGTATAGTAGCGTCTTGTTTACAAATGAACGAGTTTATAGATTCTATTGTACCTGGTGGTCCCCATCTTTGTTGGATAATGTCATGACATTTAGGGTGATCTGTCCAGAAAGATTAGAACTTAAAAAAATTTGTGTCCCTACTTTCTGTCCATATCTAATTGTAATAAAAGTGGTGAGTGAGACTATCGCAGCCGGTATGAAAATTTGTGAGGTCAGAAAATTGAAGCAACCAATTTGTAGTGACGAGTGCTCTATCTAGTTTTTCTTTCACCAGGTCATCCCTTGTCCGTCGACTGGTCCAAGTATAATAACACCCGTAAGCGGGTATGTCTACAAGACAGTTATTATTAATAAAAAAAATTAAAAGTCTGAATGTGTCCATTGTAAACCGAGTTCTTGCTATATTTCTCTTGTGGTCCAAGGACTTCGTTAAAATCACTTATAATTAGCCAAGGTTGTGTTATATGGTGAGTCCAATTTGTAATATAATCGAGGCATGTACACATATCATATAGTAGGGAAAATTGTGGTCATTAATATGCATAATAACAAAACAAGGGCTGACAGTGACTATTCAAAGATTTACAGACGCCTGCCAAACTAGCAAAACGTCCCCAGAGTGACAACTACTACCCTGGGGGTCCAGAATAAAAAAAATTATAATTAAACTTTTTAATAACTGCCCAAGGGTCCTTAGAGTAAAGCATTGTCTCGAAAAATCAAGCAATCCCGGGGTTATACTTATCCAACACGGACCTAAGTACCGAAAGAGTTAGGGGGGCCCGTACGCCCTAACAATTCCAAATGCATGTCGCTATTTAATCCTTACGGTCCCTTTATAGGAAGGGCCACGATCCTTCAGAATATACTCTTCCATCATTTCTTTCTTAACACCTCTACTCCTGTACCTACTAGAGCTTCCCTCGACCACATTAGGAATTGGTGGAATTTCAAGTGTCTCCGGAACTACTTCTTCCTCCTGTTCATACTTAGGATCATCTGTGTTCTTAGTATTAGCTGACTCTTCTTCATCCACATACTCATCGTCGTCTTCATCATTAGAAAGTTGTACCACCCCTTCCAAGTATGCGATGTCGTCTAAATTGTTTGCAGTAGTGCCTTCAACGCTATTTTCTTGTATACGCATACCCTGAAACCATAACACTTCCTCCCTCAAATTCGGTTGTTTGGAATTACCACTTATGATGTCCGAAAATTCAAGACACCGTTCAAGAGCTTCTCTATTGTTACTATCCAGAATTGGTTCGTTAACATCCAAATTTGCAGTATCAGTCATTGGTCCCTTATTCGTTCGTTTTCCGTTGGCCACACTTGGTTCCGATGGTAACTTCGTCGGTGTCTCTACTGGTTTAAAGGTTCCTTCATGTGCCACCTGTGAGGATCGGACTTTCGTCGACGAACCTCGAATCCCACCGCCAGTTTTCTGATTGTACAGTTGTTATGTGGTTGACCTGATGGGTAGATGAACCTTTCTGCGGGACTCTAAAAAAATCTCATGTAGCAGGCCTGTGTTCAAACGTCATTCTCTGTATTAGTATGATCAAAGTGCTGATTTGCCTCTTCCTGCCTTTGTAGTTCCCTTTCCTTCGAAGATTTAGAATGAGGGTTTTATTTCTCTGTTGACCCAGTAGCTCCCCTTATTGAGTACGGATTTCCGGCGTGTGGGTTGTCATGATCGTTGTCCCAAGTGACTTTTGGTAGAAATAGTGAAAACTGGCCTCCTCGAAGCCTTCTGCGAAATCCATAAAAAGGTTGGTTGGGTGGGAATTTAATTATATTCTCCTTGTTCCACATTTTTAATCTGCGAATATTTATATTTACACTGTCTTTTTTTTGCTGGATCGTCACAATATTTGTAGTAGTGTCCTACCCGTCCACATGCAAAACACAAGTTTCCAACACTTTCATAACGAAAAATAACCTACCCAATACTGTCTTCGTGTTCAAAGTAGGTTGAATTGGACACGAAAGCGAAGCACTTGAACATCTCATGTCACTCTTTCGGGGTAGTCAATGTCTTCAAGGTTGAATAAGTGTGATGCCAATGTTAGGATTGTGTCGATAGTTTCTTGCTTAAGTGCAAGCCCGATAACCTGCACCCCAAACCGACAAGTATTCATGGTGAAGGTCTTGATAATGGTGATTATTTGGTCATTCCTAAATACTGACATGCATTCCAAGTATTAACCCTAGACGTAATAAAAGTAACCTATGAAAATCTTCTCCACCTGCTAGCTCAGGTCTGAACAAATTTCTTTTTTCCTCATGAAGGTAATATATGCCCTGAACATGCCACTAATCATGGATTGATTTTCAAAAACCAGGTGTAAAAACTCGATCTTGTCCCACTAATGTCAAGAGTAAAGCCGGTTGCTCCTAAGGATTCGAAATTGTCGTTGCTTTAATACCAATGCTTAAAACCCTCCAAGTATTTATCATTACAGTTATTAATTTGGATTAAAGGAACATGGTGCTCTATAGTAACCATTAAGACAGGTTTGACGAAATGATGACACCGATAATTGCAAAGAGAAGTAATTTTACTACTGATGCTAGGAAGAGAAAAAAGTTGGCAAGAAGTACAACAAACTGGGCTATAATAATAATGGAAACTAACAAAGACATATTGACACTGAGAGCATTTTTCGTAAAATAAGGAACATTTAGAAACAATAATAGAAAGGTACTTACAGTAAGGACAGTAACCAACAAAGAAGAAATGTTCAGAGCGCAAAGTGTGTAAAAGAGGGGTAGCGTGAAGGAGGATATGAGTTTTACTAACCCCATATCGAGACTTAAATAGGATGGAACCTGGGCCGACTTCTTCCACTTGTGTCTTGCTGCAAGTTTTGGGTCTTGCCACGTAGCCACAGGTCTTGTCTGAGGGATACGCAAGGGTAGCGGTTGAGTGAATCTGTGTCAAAACTATTAGCATACAGGAGTTTTGCATGGTTTTCATGTGTCCTTTTCATCAAACGTGTTATGCTCCAGATTTTTTCGATCAAGGTTTTGATTTATGTGGTCAGTATTTCTCCAACTTATATCCAAAAAGAGATAGTGGTCCAAACAATAGATTTCATAAAGGTTATTATTATATTTATTCAGATTGTCCTTAGTCCTATTATTTATGTATCCTCTTTCACTGATAAGGTATCTGACTAAAGTATGGAATAAGGATTTGTCACATCTAGCAAAACTAATCACTTAGGGTGTTGCCTTATAAAAGATAGAGTTAATAATATAGTTCTCTTCACTGAGAAGCGTATCCCTTAGATAAGGAGTGTGATACATGTGAATATAATTTAAACCATTAGTAAGGTTTTTATAAATACAGTCCATACCTATCAAATTCTTATTAGTCTAATTATTAATCATACAAACTTTGTGGATGTAATTGAACTTGTTAATTGTCTCAAGGGAGTTGCTAACGGTCTGATAAATAGCTTTAAGATAATTAAAATAAAATTAGTTACCAGATAACTTAAGTTTTTGTCCATCAGAAGTCAGATCCATAGTTTCCCAGTTGAGATCTATTGGGTTGTAGGGGGTCTATCAGTTGTATGAAGCTTTTTCTTGACTTTTATGGATGCCTTTGTTCTTGATAACTATGAACGAAGTGGAGATTACTTTTAGAGAGAAGTATAATTTTCTCGGTCTAAATTCGTTTCACCATGTGGTTCACATATCGACTTGTTTTTTTATTTCCACTAAAGAGTTAAATTGTAAGTTGTAAATAATAATAATAATATTTAAAAAAAATCCTTTTATCTTCAAATAATAATCGACACTTAAACTAAGAAAAATAAGTCATTTATTGATAATATAATTATTAAAAACACTAAAATACTCTTAATAAAATATTTGTATATCATACTACTTATTATATATATATATATATATATATATATATATATATATATATATATATATATATATATCTCTAAGAGGATTCATAAGAAGATAAGTTTTCTCTCAGGCACATCCTCCAAGGACAGACTAAGCTTTGAAAATTTCCGACAACACCACTACCACCAAAACACCAACTTAAATCTCCTTTTAAGTTGGGGCAAACTAGTCTTTCGGTTATAGTGGGTGATGTCTCGTCTTATATTATAAACCAGACTACAAGCCTCTGTCATATGGTTTATTGGGGATGGTTCTACAATATCCATTTGGCAAGACTCTTACCTCCAAGGACATAACCGCATCACTTTACCGCTGGACAACTCTAATGTGAAGGTTGTCAAACTTATAATACCAAGATCTAATACATGGAACTCCCAATTAATTGCATGGCTCACTGACACCGAAAGTGCTCTTCCAGTACAATCTATCCCTATCTCGTATGTAGCTCAACATGACCGGCTATTTTGTAGGGATGACAGTGGTTCAAATATTAACCGTAACCGATGGATATCCGATCCGATAAAAAATTCATTAGTGGAACCGGTGGTACATCCATGAGGGTTTGGTTCTCACAAAAGGTAACTGGTGGATTATCTGTTAGGATTTAGTATTTTACAATAATCTGACGGATAATCCGAAATCCGAATAAAAATATAAAAAATAAAATATTAAAATATATATACTATATATAAAGATATTCTGTATATGCAAATTTTATACGTAATATTGATTAAATATAATTATTCCATACATAAACTAGCTAATTGATTATTATTTATTTTATCACTATATTGCCTAATATCATTTAATAGTCTTCCAATAATTTTGTAGCTAATTTTAGAATTTTTTAAAAAAAAAATATTTAAATGATTGCGGATACGGATTAACCGCGGATAAACCGCATACGTCACGGATGCGGATTTGGTAAATAATTCTTAAATTCGATGGTTAATGGATGCGGATTTGGTTATCGTTTTTCTTAATGGATGTGGATGTGGTTATACAATTTTTCGAGGATATCTGATCCGCTGCCATCCCTACTGTTTTGTCCCTACACTGGGAATGGTATATACTCGAACAAGACCGAGTATAACCAAGATTGTAATTCCTAGTCTCATCTATTGGGAATCCAAAAGGTCAAGTCTGTTAACTTCCGTTCTAGAGGTTTGGCATAGAATATGAAGGAGACACTACCTCTAAAACTCAGATTAATTCCTTGGAGAGAACGCATCAATTATCTCCCCATGTAACGAAATAGATTTCGTATGATGTGTGTAATCTCCCCTATTTGCAGCATTTTCCACCTCGATGACGAATCAATCGAGCACATGCTCTTTCATTAAACTTGGACAAGAGAACTTTGGACTAAGCGTCATTTTCCTTCCACGTTGACTATTCTAGATGTTCTCAGGTTGACCAGAGGCTCATGAAATTTAGTTCCAATTACGCGAAGTGTGGCATTGGGACAAAGAAAATAGGATTGCCTTCACTTGTTAGTCTATTTGGAACGAAATAACAAAAAACTATTATTGTGCCTACTTTTCTAATTCAGCTTAATAATAACGTGGGGAGATACTTCGATTATAACTGATATCACTATTTGGTCGCCTCCTTTGCTGGATACTAAAAAACTCAATACAGACGCAATTGTTGGATATCATGAAATTGTTATAGGTTTAATTGGTAGAGATCATGAGGAAGTTGTTGTATGTGGGAGTATTAATGCACAACCCCTTGTTCCTTTTTATTGTCGAATGTTTGGCCATTAGGAGTGCAATTTTATTTGTCAAACAATCGTTGTTTGTTTGTGTCACTGTCGTGATGTTTTAGTTGTGATTCAAGTTATCAAATCTCCCACCATCACAGTAGATTGGAGATTTCTGTTGATCTTGGAAGACATCAGATGGTTGGTTGACAAGATCTTTTAGATTTCTTTTACCTGGGTCAGGAGATCAGTAGGAGATCAGTGAAGTGTGTAATTTTTTTTTTTGATTGGGTGGGATAACTCTTTTTATTTTTTATAAAAATGATCTTACGGGTGATTGAAAAAAAATAGTATCCAGCCAGGATTAGTCAAATATTGTAAGAAGGGAAAAGAAGTACATTACAACTCAAATTCAAATTATAATAGATCTCTAAATTTGTAGGAAACTCAGTGATGAGTAGTTGGGGGTTTGCATTGGTAGCATCTAGCAAAGAGGCCGAACGTATCGACTTGTTTAATCAAATTCGTCATGCTTGCCCACCCTCCAAATCCAAATCCAACTACAACTACCCACACCACAATCAAAATGTTCACCGCATACATTGCTGTCCAACTTGGAAGGAAGAATGGTGGTTTTTCTGCTGCATTCTGACGAGCTGACGCCTTCTGATACGTGAGCATATGCGCGAGAGCAGGGATGACATAGACAGTAAAGCTAACAAGAAGTGCTCCAACAGCTGAATTGATAGGTCCAAAGAAGGGAAATATAATGGCCAAGAACCATATTGGTATAACCACTGGTAGCCTCGCTAATGCCCTTAAACATATGCTCTTTGTATCGTGCATACCCACAACTTTCTCCCACACAAAGTAGAGCGGAGTACAAGCAAATCCAAATGTTATAAACTGCATATTAATGCCAATAAAATCGATAAGAAAAATCATCATTCAATAAGAAAACCATCATTCGAAATTATATGAAGAAAACCTGATGAATGAGCATCAAAATTACGGCTGTATCACGAAATCCAGTTCTAGGAAGGAGTGAAAAAGCATTGGCATGTGTAAGTAGTTCATCGCCGTAAGCCCAATACACAGCCGTAGCTGATGGTATTGTTAGAGTGAAAACGTATATAGTAGCAAAGAAGTAGATGCACTTAAATTTCCGAGGCTTCCACATTGCGTGCATAATTTCCCTGAAAGAACTCAAAGAAGTTTAATATAAGGGCATATAGTGCAAATGTGCAATTAAGTCAAAAACAATACTCACACGGTGACTGCATGACCACCGAAAGTGTAAAGAATGTTGGTAGCTCCGGTAAAATACAACACCATCTCTTTAGGGCCAGAGTGAGTGACTCCTTCAATCTGACCGTGAATAAGGGCTGCGATAGTCATGTACCACGCAGTGTAAGTGGTCATTCCGAGTCCTAAAAATGACCAAATTCTGTAGTTGTGAAACGATGGAATGAACACTGTTGTTGCACAGCACGCCCCGAATATGTATGTCCATGTCCTTTTATCCAAGTGGTCATTGATGTAGTATATATTACTGAATTATATCATTTTAATTCATTACCGAATAAGAAGCAAACAAAGGGCATATGAGATATTGAGAATAAAGAAACTAACCTTGCACAAGCAATAAGTTGTATGACTGAGCCAAATAGAAGGAAAGTACAGTTAAAGGCTAATCCAATTGCTTTCCATCGAGGTCCCAATAAACCGTCCAACACCTCAAACCACTACACACAGTTACCGCACAAGTAAATAAATATATCTTTTTCACTCATTAAACAAACGTGGTTGAAGATATAACCTGAATGACATGGTTTTTGAAGTTGAAATTCTCTTTCTCCTTTCTGGTTCTGTACTCAACATACAGAACACTGATAAGATAAGCGGTCCAGCTTCCTAGCAAACCGTATAAGATCTGCAGTAATATCCCAGAAACCATTCCTAGTTGCGAGAAAGAGTATGGTAAAGTTAACAGAACCTGTGCCACCTGTAAAGCAATCACAAACATTTTAACAACAATGAGACTAATCCTTGCTTGGGTTTACAAAATGAAGGAAAAACAAGTACCTGATTAGAAGCACAGCTAAACCAAGCATCGTAAACAGATCCACCATGCCAAAGGAAGTTCTTGAAGTTAAGTACAGGTTGATCATGATCAACCCCCTTATCCTCTACACGATTATCAGTATTGATTACATCTCCAGAGCTTATTATAGCTTCTTCAGCTTGTATCTCAGGTACCATTGTTAAAATTAATCTAAAGCTCGGAGCTTGAAGAAATAAACAGAATAAAAAATTAAGAGTTGTTGAACAATGGTGTATACTTATACAGTTATACTAACTAATACTACTTTAAGAGTAGTATAAAGTACACATATACTAAAAATCAGTGTACTCTCCTTTTCATACAACTTTAATAAGCAAAATTAACATGTACCTCTTTCAAGATACTGCCAAGGCAGTTTCAAAAGGTCTATATGTAGTCTATCTCTGTTTTAACTCTACGGAACCTTCATTAATGGAGTTTGACAAGACCAAGATAAGGTCTGTTGCATGGGAAACTGAAGAACTTCAATTTCAAAGCTTAGCAAAGAGATACCCAGAGAGAAAGGTTGCTTGTTTTATACACTAAACAAGACTAAAAACTAAAGAGTGCTCTGATTTTACTCGATAATCGGAAGCTGAAGCTGCTTTTGCAGTACACTTGTTTCACCCTTAAGTTAAAAATTAAATACAGAAAGTGAAAGAACAAGGAAAACCTATTTACTAGTCCAAGCTTTCTGTTGCCTTTGCAGATACTTTTTCTATAAAAACTCTCTGTTATAGGAGCAGAAAATATTTTAGACGGCTAGACAGATTTCTATAGCTCTTTTGGGAAAGTTTTTCCCGGTAAATTGCACATTTAGTCCCTAATGTAAATAAGATTCAAGAGTACTTATATATACCATCCAAAATTGCAAGAACATCCAATGTTTCACACATTATATAGTGTGATTTATTGGAAACTATTAAACAATTCTTACAGTTTCAAGTTTAATCATAAATCATTTACAATCAAATGATATTATATTTTTTTTGTCAGAACAAATCATGTTATATTAAATGATAATATATCCTTACTTTTAAGAGCCAATTAGAGATTAATGCCTATTAAAAAACTTATTTAAAAAAAGGTGCCTAGAATAAGATTTTTTATAGAAAAATGCCTCATCCCAAACTACCCTTATAATTAACAATTAAAAAAAAGAAAGTAGAAAAAAAACAAAACAAAAACTAATAATCACACGCGCGCGTCCGTGAAATTTTTTTAAAATCGTCATAACTAATTCTAAAAAAATCAAAAAAATAAAAAAATTATATATTTGGATAAAGCAAATTAATATTTACGTCTATGATTTTTTTCAGAGTTTTTTGAATTTTTTGATTTTTTGAATTTTTTTGAATTTTTTAATTCGCAGAAAATGGAATTCCATGTTTTAAACATGGAATTCCATGTTTTGATATAAGGAATTTGTTTTCCGCAGACACGAAATTCACTGTTTAAAACATGAAATTCCATGTTTTAAACATGGAATTCCATGTTCTGCGAATTAAAAAATTAAAAAAAAAAATCAAAAAAATCAAAAAATTCAGAAAATTCCGAAAAAAATCATAGACGTAAATATTAATTTGATTTATCCAAATATGATTTTTTTCGATTTTTTTGATTTTTTTTGAATTAGTTATGGCGATTTTAAAAAAAATTCACGGACGCGCGCGTGTGATGAAATTAGTAGTAGGTGGTGGTGGTGGTGGTGGTGGAGGAGGTGGTGATGGTTGTGGTGGTTGTAGTGGTGGTGGTGGTTATGATGGTGGAGGCGGTGATGGTGGTGGTGGTGGTGGTGGAAATACCCTATTATTTGTTTAAGATTTAAAAATAAATATTGTATTAAAAATAAAATAATATATTTAATAATAAGGATAGTATAGGTATAAAAAATATAAAGGGGATGTTTTCTATAAATAATTGTTCTATGAGGCATTTATCTCTAAATAAGAAAATTAGAGACTTAAAAAAATGAAAGGCATCATTAAGGAGGCATTTATCTCTAATTACCCCTACTTTCTTTTAATTTAAATATAGTTTTATGTTTCACTTATGAGGTCCAAGAAAAACTCTAAACATTAGTGTGAGTTCTAAATATTATCTAAATTCCACGTGACTTTTATGTCAAACAAATCTTTAATTGTTTAGAATAAAATTATTTTATTTTTGACAAGCATACATCAATTAAAAAAAACAAAAAAAAACATCATATAAGTTAATCCTATTACTGAGTAAGATCCCGTTTGAGATTGATTATTTAGAGGTAAAAGCGTTTTCCAATTAAAATTTTAATATTTATAAAAATTAATAAAAAATATTTTGATATCTCAAATTTATTTTAAGTGATTTTTCTAATAATCACCTAGCTAGTGTTTTTCGTAAAAGTGGTGTTAAGAGTCTAAAGTAAAACTAGGAATCTAAAATCACTACAAGTAATTATTTTAAAAAACAATCCCAAACGGACCCTAAGATAATAGCAAATAAATACCTTATTAAGTTGTTGGGTAGAGTTTGAAATGATAATTTTTATGATTGACATACATTTAAATTGTGGTTATTAAAATTTATTTATTTTAAAATTTATCTTTAAATATGTTTTATTAAAAAAAATAACAAAGCTTTTAAAATTTAAATTACATATTTGTTTATTTAATATTATGGTAGATTTTGAAAAAATGCATAGAACTTAATATTCTAAATGAAAAAAAAAATGATTAATTTCTCAATAAGGTTCACAACAATTTTAAAAAAAACACTCTCATTAATAACACGCGGAATTTATTAAAAATATACACGTGCCCATTAAAAAAATACAACCATGAATCAAACTTACAACTCATTAAGAAAAAACAACAACCAATTAACAATGAGACATTTTGAAAAAGAAAAGAACGATTGAACTCTTAGAAGAAATTATGTTGAGGTCATAGATTTTTTATGCAATTATATTCAATCATAATTGAGTATTTAAAATTTTAAGTTAGTACTTACTTAAAATAATTATGTTGAGGTCTACATGTCTATCTCAATTATTTTTATGCAATTATATTAAGAAATTATGTTGAGGTCTATATGTAGTCTATCTCAATTATTTTTAGTTTTTTACTAATATTTGGTAAAAATAATTAGCAGTTGAAAAAAAACAAATATTTAACTAAAATATATTTTTAAAATGATAATCAGATTTTAGAAATTGAGAATTCTGCAATATGTTGTCCAAAAAAAAATCTACAATATCTTTTGGTTTATAAAGCCATGTTACGCAATGGTATAAGAGAATATAGGTAATATTTAAAACTTACCGTAGGATTGAGAATTACCTTTAACTAATTAAGAAAATATCTATATATACGTATTGTGTACATGCGTGTGCACGCGGTACATGCTCACGCGTTCGCAAACATGGGCAGAGGTAGATCGACAATTGATCTAATGGTTTTAATACTTTGCAATGATTTTGAAATCAAATCCTACTCGAGTTAAATGACTTTCTTAAATGTAATAAAGCAAAAATATATTCATTTATAATATTCAATATACACAAATAATTTAAACAATTTGTTGAAGGTTAAAATATATTTTCCTAAAATTATAGGTACATTCAATCACAAAGCTAATATATTTGATAAGGGCTTAGAAAACTATTCCTTCAGTCCAATAAAAAAAATGATATATTATAATAATAATAATAATAATAATAATAATAATAATAACAACAATGATAACAGTAATAATAATAATAATAACAATAATAATAACACAACAACAATAATAACAATAATATGGTATAATTTTATTTGTTGGATGGTTTATCTTCCCTTTCATGTCTCATTCTTGTTTTTTTTTTTTTTTTTGCATTTCAGACTTTTTTTATTAGGGAAAGTGCTTGCCCGCACTTGGTAGTTTCCGATGGTGAGATATTTACACCTCGGAAATTGTTACACTTCACAAGTGAGTGAGTGTGTAAATATACAAACACACACACACATATATATATATATATACATATCCAAGTAATATAATAAGAAAGATTATCTCCATATGAATTGAGTTTTCTATTTTATCGATTGATTATACGAAATTCAACTTTGTTGTGTAGAGAAACAAAGATAATGGTGTGGATCAAGCTAACTACACTGCCTAAGTTTAACAATCTACACTAAAGTTTCTATAAGGATTAACAATAGTCTGGATGTATTATCCTCCTATGAAAGACCAGATTAATCAGGTCTCACATAAAGTGCAAAACCCAATAATCTCTAGCACGGCGATTGACTAAGAATATGCTCATCAAGATTCTAAAATCTCAACTAACTCCCATTTGAATCTAACAAGCAGCTAAATACGCCTAGGGACCTCTTTCAGAATCCCCCAAGTTTAGCAAGCATATTATAGAATAATACCCCTATTAAGCTCAATGTTTATTCTTACAAAACTGAATTATGTTATGCGACTATTCTCACGTCTTGAATCAAATCGAGTCGCACAAACAACTATCTAGATTAACGATAAACCCCTTTACATAGTACAAATTCAACCATTAAAACAACCCATCACATGGTCAATGTAATGGGTAACACAATAAACACAAGGTAACATTTAATCTACAACTACTCATTTTAATTAAACAAGTAACTATTCCAATATCACGAATCTAAATTAATAATCAACTAGGTTTCATAACAAACATTCATCATATTGACTCAAAATATAAAGAAAATAAAGAAGGAACAGTCAGTTAGAAAATACCGTTAAGAGAAATCGGGAATCGGCTCTAGAAAATAATGTTTTTGCCTTCTTCGAAAGTATGACACTCGTGTATTCGGTCTTCTTTTAAAAAAATCTAAATTTTGATTTCTCTAATTTATTGTCTGAATTTAAATTAAAAAAGGAAACCAAATGAAAGGATAATATATGAATTCAAGATTTTTCCTTATTTGAAATTAATTTTTTTTTATTAAATTCCTTTAAAATTGTACATTTTCTTTCCTTTAATGACTTTATTATATCATCTTAAAGAACATAAACTAATTAATTTTAAAAATATTTTTCCGAACTTTATAATTTTAATATATAATATTTTTTATAAAAAATAAAAAAAATATACACATATTTTTCATTTAAAATATTCATTTTCTTTCCTTTAATGACTTTAATGATGTGAATCTAAATCAAATATATTTTAATCAATTTATTTTATATTCTTTTATAATATAAACACTGCTATCACTTGTCTTTTAATTATTTTATTCTGTTCTTTTTAATGTAAATTTAAGCCATGATATGAGTGTAAAAATAACATGCGAAAATATTTTTTGTAAAAATACTCTCATATATGGATTACATCCAAGTCAAAGTATGAGGTTGAATGACTTAAAATTGTGATCAATTCTAGTAAATTCGTGGCCAGCTTTTAATAATTATATTTTATGAAACTATCCATTCAAATAACGTCATGGATGATATATTAGATGGTATATTAGCATATATTAATATTTTCGTAATAAAGTGATCAACTTTTAATAAATGACATAGAACCCATATTAATAGATAATTTTTTTAAAAATAGATAATCTTTTATAAATATGGATAAAAAACAAAAAATCTAAATAAAAGTATTACCTTACAGAAGAATCTCTCATTTTTTTTCTAGTAATCTATCCCAGCTACATTATTTTATGAGATTGTTCGTAACTTATTTTTTTGTCAAGACATACATTAAAATAAATAGAGTTTAAGAAACTATTACAACTAGGGAAACCTCAACCAAATCCACAATGGAAAGGAGATTCTAACAAAAACCTAGCTAATTGAGGGGAGGAGGGGGCGTGAGACCCAATCACTAGGCAAAATACCCTCCAGTTGTTGCTTCGTGACCCAATCGGCTATCAAAATCTTTTTTCTAGGAATGTAAAGAAGGAGAGTAATCTATTACAAGCAAGAGATCTAATATCATTAACAAATATCTTATGCTTCTCTACTAAAAGTGCACTAGAAGGGTTGAGAAAATCCACCACCTTCTTGTTGTCACATAAGATCCTAAAATCTTCAAGATGAAAGTTTATTGCTGAGGCCACTCCATTTCGCAAAACTAGTAGTTCATCTTCTTCAACACTATTAGATAAGAAAGAGATAAAAAAAATTCATGAATTAGTTTACCATAAGCATTCCTAATGACACAAGCAGATGATGAAATTTTATTGTCTAAGAATGATGCATCAATGTGAACAATAAGACTTTTTCAATTATATTTTCCTGCCAACCTTCCTTAGTGTTACTGATGAAATTCGAAAAGGGACTTCTGAGTACCTATACTATAAAATAGGATTCTTAGGTTACCCAACTTTTTCTTTTTATCCAACAGTTAGTGTTTTCCGTTACCTCACACCATGTTTTCCTTTCATCTTTCAGACTCTTCCTTTGTTTTAGGGTACTTAAGGGTACTTAAGGGTATAGAGATCCTTATGAGGATATGGTATTTTATCTATATCAGCCTCAGAGTTAATATTTATATAATTATTATACTCATCATAGGATTTTAAGGACATGTACAAGGTAAGATGAGGGTCAAGAGAAATCCCTTCGAAAATAAACTTGTTTCTACTTTTTCAAATATTCTTAGCCTTCTACATCTCAAGTCATCTCCTTGTAGGTTTGTTTTAAGGTCCAAAACCATGAATCAAACCTATATGTACTAGGAGACATTGAGAGTAGTTGCATAAGAGAGATTTACCATTGAGTTATAGCCCAGACACGCAAATAATAAGTGTTCAAGTGTTTCTGTACAGTTTCCACAAATCTTACACACCTTATCAGCGGAGCATTTTCTACTAAATTTATTTTCTTCAGTAGATAGTCTCCCTTTACAAAGTCTCCAAATTAAATTTCTTGTCTTTGGAGGTACTTTTAGTTTCCAAAAGTCTATCTGAACTGTATTTGGTGGAACACAGGAGCTAGAAGGTTTTAAAACCTCCTTTTGTTTCTCTTTTTCCATATTCTCATGTTTCAAAAACCAATACATACTTCTGGAGGTAACTTCTCCATAAGAAGAGTTTTTCCAACTAGCAGTATCTTCTCTAATACTATAAGGAGTTATAATCATTTTGATCTTGTTACTTATTTCAAAAGAGAATACTTTATCAAGAATATGTGTATCCCATATATTAGACTTAGGAAGCACAATTCAGAGACCATTTTTAGAGGGCAGTTTGTGGGGCATTTCAGAGAATCTATACCAGATATCCAACTATCCCTCTAGATATTTATATTGGAACCATTACCTACTTTCCAGATGAGATATTTGTTTAAAAGTATTTCTTCCCTCAGGTAAACTTCTCCAACCCAAACAGGGGCGGCAACCTAACTCAGATGTACAAAAAGAAAAGAAGGAAAAATATATACCTTTAAGTGTATTAGCTAATAAGGAGTTTAAGTGTTTAAAGATTTTTCAAACATTTCTTGCCAACATATATTTGTTTTTCAGTGATTTAGTCTTGAATTAACTCTTAGTTTGACTATGGGCCATCATTATAGTTTTTTACTTTTTGGGTTCGATTCTATATATTTCTCGACAAAAACCCCATTTGTTTGTTAAAGACAAACCAATTTACTTAGTTTTTAAATTTTTTTTTTTTGTTATATAGGAGAGCCACTTTGGACTCGAAGTCATTGATTCGATTTGAACTTACACTACTAGATTAGATGACCAAGACCCTGGCTAAAACATTTTCTTTTTGTAATTGTTTTCTATTTAACTTTATTTTATTTTTTTGGGACGCATTTAGCTTTATTCTTTGGAAAGACCCGTTAGTGATTTTATTTTTTTTGTCGACGTTAGTGAATTTTATTCACTATCACAAAGTGATAAATAGTGTTTTTTTTTTAAATTTAAATTTTCATAAAATAAATAGTGCACTTAAAAGAAGAAAAGGTTGTCGTATTATTAGTAGGAGTATAGTTGAGTAAAACTTTGACTTGACCACAAAAATAACTTTGACCATATTTTATTTTATCTTTTTGGACGGAACTTTGACCATATTGAAAAGTTACTTTCGACAAATTACTCTTTACTCTTTCCCTCCTTTTCCTCTTCAAATGCTTTTATTTGTCTTTTTTCCTTTTTTGTTTAATGTGGCAAAAGTTTAAAACAGAAAAAAGTGAGTCTTTTTAAAGCATGCTTCTTTTTGCATAAAAAAAAGAGTAATGCTGGGTATCACCCAAAAAGTGATTACCCAAATATCACTTTCTTAGGTGGTCCAATTAAACTGTTTCATATAAGAGAGATTTCATATAAGAGAGAGAAAAAAAATAATCAGAAAAAAGAAATAGTTTAATTGGACTACCTAGAAAGATGATATTTGGGTGATCACTTTTTGAGTGATACCCAGCATTACTCGTAAAAAAATAGTCAAATAAGACCATCTCCAGCAGCTACGCCAAATAAAGATTTACGGCAAAAAAAAGTTAAAAAATATTGTACATTAGCAAATTGTTTATTCCAGCCGCTACTGTAAATTATGGGGCCCACACAGTTCACATAGTATACTTTTACCTCCATATGCTATTCCTGGTGTTATAATACTCATACGGCAAAAAGTTTTTTTTTCTTTTTTCTTTTTATATAAAAAGTGATTATGTTAAAACTAAATGAAGGGGATTCAAGTTTTTTTTTTTTTTTATCTTTTTGAATTTCAATAATAAAAATTACATATTAACTTTATAATCAAATATATTTTTTTAATTAAGTTATTAAATAAAAGTAATTCATAAATATATATTGTAATTAAAAATAAAATAAAAAATTTATTATATTTATTAAAAAAAATGTTATAAAATTAATATATATAAATAAAGATAAAATAAATTGATTTAATAATAAATAAATTTAAAATCATTATTTTATTTTATGTTATTGCGAAAAAATAATTATAAATTATAATTATAAATGAATAGTTAATATGAAGTATAATTATAGAGTAACTAAAATTGTAAAACTGGAAATTGATACGGCAGATTTATAGAGTAGATACATTTTGATACGGCATAATGAAATATGGAGTATAAAAATGGCGCATCTGCTGGAGATGGTCTAAGCAATTCATCAAAAAATATTTAAAGTAGGATACTTTAACCGTAGTTCAACTACCGTCTTTTCGAAAGACAAACAACGAATGACCAAATCTTTTTAATAATAGATTAACAAAAAAAGGCGGACATTCGATAACCGCTTTTCACTTAATTTGTGTTTTAAGTAGAAGCTTTTATTCAATGACCGTCTTTATTTAAAATACAGATTAAGTAAAAGACGGTCATTCAATGACCACCTTTCTTGAAGGAAAGAAGGTCATTGAATGACCGTCTTTCAATGATGCAATGGGCGAACCGCAAGTCCGCAACTAAAGTGTCAGACTTCAAATTACTTTTAAATAGGTGCTTGTTTGCTATCTTTTAGCTAAAAAGTGTTATGCTTACAATAAACTTAGAAAAATGTCAAAAGTAATCATACATGAATGGAGAAGGAAAATATGTATTAAAAACTTTGATTAGAAAAGGCAAAAAATATATATCTTACATCTGGTAATAAAAAAATTTAAGGAGTGCTTCTAAATTTTTTATCACGCTTTCTGATAAAAGTTCTTGATTTTGAAAATGGAGTATTTTTAAATTAGTTACATTGATTTCTTAATAAATGAGTAGATGAGCATATATACCGTGGTAAAATGAATCACGTTATTTACGAGCAGCCTGACTTGGGAAAAAAATTGTTCGAGTTTGTTCGTTTATAAACAAACTCAATTTTTAGTTTCAACTGTTAAAAAAACGAGTACACTCGATTTTGTCCGTGAATTGCTCGTTTATATTTACGAGATGTAGATTAGTATTTTATTTATATGTAAATATAGTATTGAACATTAAATATTAACTTGGATATTTTTTTATTTATTAAAGTTTTTTTCATTAATATCACGTTTCATACTTCATACCAAGCACTTCATCCCTTCCAAATCATTCATGGAAGTTCCGCCTCTACCATAAAAAATATGATTATTGCCCAAGAAACACCTCAAGTTAGAATTAATTCTCTCTCACCCAAACCATCATTTTTTTGCGCATAAAAAACCACATATATTTTGCTTTTTTCTTTTCCATAAAAAGAGTTGTTTGAGTTATGGGAAGCTTCCCATAACTCAAACTTTGAGTAATGAGAAACTTCCCATTACTCAAACTTTGAGTAATGAGAAGCTTACCATTACTCGTTGTTCTTTAAAAAAAACAGTGTCTTTTATGGGCAAGAGTGTAAGGTGGAAGGTGCCTATTGGGCATTAACCCTAAAAAATAATGATTCATGAACAACTTGAGCTCAACTTGAAAAAAACTTGTTCTATAAGTCAAACAAACATCGGTGGCTCGCATCATTTAAATTTTAGCTCGGCTCAACTCAAGAAGTTAAACAAACTTACATATCAAGTATTTGGTTCGAGAAGTTAAACAAACAAATTTACACATCTAGTATTTAACTCGACTCAACTCGTTTACCACCCTAGGTATGACCATATATGCAAAAACATTGAATATCTTAATGAATACTCATGTGACACATAGAATACATATATTTATTAAAACTCAACCATAACCAAGGGTGGATTCTAAAATGAATTTTGTATGTAAGAATTAAAAGTTAAAAAAATCGGTGGGATTTGAAACATCGCTATGGATAAAAATTGAAGGTAATATTTATATTTACTCTACTGAATAGGGGTTTGAAATCAAAATTTTCTTTTTCGAAAGAGTTAGATCTAAGACTAGTTCGGTTATTGTAGTTTTTACTTAAAAAATTTGCAACGTAAATTAGAATACAGTTACACTACATTTCGAAATCAGAGCAGACTGTAACCCTTGTCCTTCTTGATCTACTCACGACCATAACCATAAATGTTAGTTTTTGGATTCTTTTCTTAGTTTAAATAAGATAAGTTTTAAATCAATTTAGTTGGCAATTAAGTAATCTTAATACTCTTTTTGTCTTCAAAGAGTTCATTTCTCAAAAAATCAAAATCCCTGAAATCCCACCCTCAACAAGTCCACTCACCTTACCCCCACATCCTAAAATAACAATCAATTTGTGATCTGCGTATTTTGCCATAACAATCACTAAAATAACACGAGTTGTTACATTTAATAACAATAAAAAACACATCTACTCGATCTACCATGACAAATTTTCCAAAATAAAGGCTACAATAATTTGTGTTTTAAAGGGAAATTTAAATTTGGTATGATTTGATACGCCTTATCTTTTTATTTTATCGACTATTACACACAATTTTTTATATCAAAGTACATCATCTTTATTCAAAAATTCAAACGTAAGTAAGAGATGTTATAATTTTCATATATATTCTTCACATGTTCGTCATATTTTCATGGTTATATGTTCATGGCTCATTGTTATCTACGTACTACATCTTGATTATTTTCGTATTTTAAATTTTTAGTATAAGTTGTTTAATAAATTATACATATTTTATGATATATTTGAATTTCATAACCAAAACAATTTATCTGGTTTTTGTGCAAAGTCTATCTATTATTTGTGTTCTTTTCATGTTCAAAATAAATCATCATCTTAACTTTTCAACATACATTTTAAAAATAATAAAAACGTATGATTAGTTGAATTTAGGGTCAATGACCCAAAAAATCAAAATAATATTATACTTGCCCTAAAGAATCATCCATTAACTTACTATTATAAGATTACATGTTTACCCGTCAAGGACGATTCCCATCAAGGACGATTCCCGTCAAGAACGATTCCCATCAAGGACGATTCCCGTCAAGGACGATTCCCGTCAAGGACGATTCCCGTCAAGGACGATTCCCATCAAGGACAAAATTTAGTTAATGATGTTATTGGGAAGAAATTTTGTCATTGATGTTATTGGGCTGAAAATAATATTATTTTGATTTTTTGGGTCATTTTCCCTTGAATTTATATATTCAAATTTTTTCGCACGGTTATACCTAATTTATATTACATAACAAATTTTTTCTACGGTTTATATTCGTTTATTAAAAGACATCTCAAATCGATTATCCTCCCTAAATCACTCATGTTCGATCCATGTTAACCAGGCTTCTCTAATTTTTTGTCGTCCCCGTAATTAAGATATTTGATTTTCACCATAGAAACATGGGTTTGATTTTCATTAATAATATAATTTAATTTTTACGTGACTTCAAATACATGTTTTATTTAGAGTCCATTTTGGATTGATTATTTTAGATCTAAAAGTATCTTTTGTTAAAATTAAATTATTTATAAAAAATATTAAAAAAATATTTAGATATCTAAAATCATATAAAGTAATTATTTTAATAATCATTGTGTTTTTGTTAAAATTGATTTTAAAAGTTTAAAATATTTTACGAATCTAAAATTACTTTAAACTATTATTTTAAAAAAACAATTTCAAACAAGTCTTTTAATTTCTTTAACAATATGACATTTATTTATTAATACTCGACTTACATAAGATTATTGTTATTGAGAACATAACACATGTCTAGCGTTAAATCGCACAAAGATCTTCGCACATTAATGTGGATGATTTTTTTTTTTTTTTGGTCGGTACTGTGGATGAATTTGAAACGATATATATGGGCTCCTTGCTCTCACGCCTGAATTATTGAAAAGGGTCCAGTTAGTAATCATAGAAAGCAATCATGCATCCTTAGACATCTTCATCATCAACTTCTTCTTTCATTTTGATAGTATCATGATAAAGTGGAGTATATATGCCAATGCTAGGCTTGTTTCTTTATGCTTATCCTTCATTTGAAAATCACTTGATTTTGATCCAAAAGAAAGATGTAATCTCACTTTCTCTTCCAGAATATATTCATTTATTTTCGAGGATAACATATACTACTACTATGTAGACTAATGTAGTCCAAAGCCTTCAAATTAAACGTGACATATAGTATAAGCGTTCTTTAATGCGGGATATATATTTATCAGGGTAATACCCAAAATGATTGTCAAACAAATATAACGATAAATTTACCAAAATATATACATCAAATATTATTCTTAAACCTAACCTAAAAATATTTTTAAATCATATATTTTAATATACTAATTTCTTTTTCATACATCTAAAGTCAAAATGACTAGTAAAAATATAATATCCAAGTTTCTGAAGGAGAGCACCTAACAATGCTCGGCGTGGTCCTGCTTCTATCTCGCATGAGATGCTTCTGCATTCCTTCAAGAAGGTCTACGATATGAGAAGTTGAAAAAAGAAAGGATCTATGTATGAGACAGGATCACCTCCATCAATTGCTTCCTTCTTAGCCATCGAATCAGAACAATAGTTGACTTCCCTATACACATGGTTTAACTCAAAACCTCCCTTCTACGCTAGAAAATATCTGGACTCTTTAATTATTGTATCCGACCAATCTATTTTATTTTCACCGTCCTTCACTAGCGCGTGTAACTCAAACGAATCGGTTTCAGCAATAACTTTATCGTACTTACTATTAACCGTCATTTTCGGCCTGAAATGAAGAGCAAATATTTCAGATTGTGACGTGGAATTACCTATGAATGAACCTACTTAACTCAACAATTCTACCAAATGTTAGAAGATTTTTTTTCTTAAACTAAAATCATGTCTTTATAGTGGCAGATTAAGGATGTTGTCCACACCTATGATTTATTTATTTATTTTTGGACATATACCTTTATGATTGTTGTAATTAGGGACAGATTCGGGATGATGCCCCATTATATCTTGGATACCCGTACAAATTTGTCTCAAAAAATAATTTTTTTTTATAAAGACATTAACTTTATCCCGAGATATATTCAACCCTTTTCGATAGTATACAATTTTCTTTTTACTATTTCCTTTTTTTTTATATAGGTCATTTTCGACTCAGAGTCATTGACTCGGTTCGGACATATACCACTAGACTTTTTATGATTTTTCATTTCCCATTAAGTATTATTTATATATATATATATATATATATATATATATATATATATATATATATATATATATATATATATATTATACTAGGTATTGCCCGTGCCTGAAGTCACTTCGGAAAAAAATATCCAATTCATCGTTAATTTTACGTACTTTGAGTTGCCACGTTGAGAAGTTACGATATAATAAAATTGCACAAAGACCGTATATTCAATAATAAGTGTCTCAAACTCCCTTAATAACAAATAATATACCTCGTTCATTCGTTAGTTTCATAACTCAGTTTTTGTTTAGGTTAGGTTCAATCTGGTTAATGTTAGGTGGAGGTGGTGATTGATCACTCTTATTTGTTGTTTGTATTTCTGGTTCATCAAAAATATTATCAAGTATAAAACTTGACTAACATGTCAAGTTGGACTTACCTCTTGCAAAAGAATGGTAGAAGTACAAATTAGATGGATTATAACGATGTAAATTACAAAATATTGAAAGTAGATTATAAATTTTATTTTTTTGTTTTACTTAAAGATTTATTTATGAATGCTTTCACAATTGAGTTTCTCTTTTTAAAGGTAAATTAGAAAATATTTTATGTGACAAAGACTACTATACGAATTAGAGAAACAAAATTGTATATATATATGTATAAAAAAATGAAAGAGCGCAACATTAAATTAAAAAATTCTTATAAAACTATAGATATGACGTAGGCAAGGTTAGATTTAAAAGTTCAAAAATATATTGCATTCAAGAACTTTTAATCAATTTAAGTATATAACAATACTATATTTTCTAAGGCCTGAAGGCACTCTAACAATATTAACTTTTAAAAAAAAAATATAACACTAAAAACAAACATTTCTTGGGATTAAAAATAAATTTAAAAAATTTCAATGGTTTCATAAATTATAAATAAATCAACCAAAATATACTTTTATGTAATACAAAATAAAAATCTCAAATATTTGAGATGACATGAATACAAAATAGCTCGTAACTACTAAATGACTTCATCTTGAATTATTTCAATATTTTTATCATGTTTTTTGTGCATCCTTCTCATAACTCTACAAAACGTGGATATATCAACATACATATATCGCTCGATTTGGGGAACCGCGACAATATCCTGCATATTTGAAATAGTGTAAGTAAGTATGTATTACAAATATAAATCAAATAACTGTGTAACCTATGAGTAATTTTACCATGTAATTGTAGTCCCATCTAGCCACCCGTCGTCCTTTTTTCCAATCAGCATTCATAATTGGCTTCCAATTCTATTTATAATTCAAAATCATTATTATTGTAATGAACTTTACTCACATTAAAGATAAAGTTAGATTTATTCCTTACTTGTGGTGATTTTAATCGATAAAATTCCTCCTTGTCCCTTAATGTAACAATCACATTTTGCGACTGAAGGAACTGAACCTACAATTTGAATTCAAAATTACACTTCAAAAATAATATAACAACCAAAATACGTAATGCGTATAAGATAGGTTAACTTACTGTTTCCATGAAATTTCTGTTAGCCTGAAAAAATAGTATTGTTTAGCAAAGAAGTATACAAATAGTAAAATAAAAACAAAAATTACTTACGGCACGACTCATGTAGACAATCATTTTTTTCTTTTACTTTTACTAAAACATGTGTAGCAGTAACAACATTTTATATTAGTTATTATATATTTTATCCAAGTAGTATAGACTCTATTGAATAGTATTACTTTATTTTAGTAGTAAAGGTTTTTCCTTGATAGCAGAAACATATATGGTGGACATTAAGTGCCCGTTTGGAAGTGCTTTTTTGGAGAAGCACTTAAAAGTGCTTTTACCATTTTAAGAGTTTTTTTTATTTTGAAAAGCACTTTTATGAGAAGCACCAAATTCTTAAAAAAAGCACTTAAAATTATTTTAGATTTCAAAATTATTTTTAATAATTTTTTAAAATTTTAAATATTATTCAAAAAGCACTTTTTTACTCTAAAAAAAGCACTTCCAAACGGACCCTAATTCACCTTATTTCGGTAGTAAAGATTTTTCCTTGATATTATAAACATATATGGTAGACATTAATCCGCTTATTTAGTAGTATAGATTTTTAATTTTTTAATTATTTCTAATATATTAATTTTAAACTAATAAAGAAGTAAATAATAAGAATATTGTTTATTAAGAAATGTTTTGGTAGTCATAAGACAAAGAAGAAGAAAAGAAAAATAAGAAAAATGAAAAGGATTTAAATAAAGGGTAATATTGTATTTATTGGGATAATTAGTTTTATTATATTAGTTGCGACCGTAAAAATTATTTAATAGTAGTTGATGTAAAAATGGGTAGTATAATGGTGTTCGTCCCTTATTTTAACATCTATACATTTTATTATTTTATTAAATATTAGTTAATAATTTTTTAAAGCTTTCAAGTAGCTAAAAGGAAAAAAATTATTATTTCTTATAGTTAATTTTTAATATTTATATTTTACTAAATATATTTTTCAAAGAAGCCGTGATGTAGAATGGTTCTAAAGGGTTTCGAAAGTGAATGAGGGTTGAAGGAGTGAATAAGGGATGAGGGAGTAAATGAGGGTCAAGGGTTTTTTTTAGTTTTTCTTTTGTTTTACTTTCGTTTTTCTTTTTCTTAGCCGTGTTGTGTATAAAAAAAAATCTATATTATATATGAACAATTTTATAAGTTCCTTTAAAAAGGGATTCATTAATTAAATTCTATATCTAAAAAAGAATACTAAAAAGTACTAAGCAAATATTACAAACACAATATCTAACTTATATGCGAATGTTTAAATGTAAATAATGAACAATGTACAATACTATGACAAAGTCAAAACAAAACTAACCTTAGTTCGAAGTTATGCTTTGAGTAAAAGAAAGTGAGAAATTATTTTAATGAAGAAGAGAAGTTGGATTGTTTAGAAATGATTTTTGTTTAGTATTATATAGTTAAAAAATTGTTTTAGGAAAAGGTAACTAACTTAAATCAAAGAAAGTATCCTAGCATTAAACGTTCGAACTATTCTAGTAATGTTTAGACTAATATATTTGCTTAAAATAGTTTTAGGATATTTATATATAGATAACAAAAAATTAAAAAGGCAAATGGAAATAATATTAATGGTAAAATGCGGGAAATTGTTCAAAAAAAATGCAGGAAATTCAAAATTTTATTTGTCAGCTCCTTGATTTCGGCAGCTCCTTGATTTCGGCTCCATGTTTTCTGGTCCATGATTTATGCGCCAGTTTCTCCAAATAGATATTTTCTGCATGAATTCATAAATATATAAGTCAGCTCCATAATTTCGTGCATGTAAAATTAAAAATACACTACAGGCCCCTGTAGGATGCGAAAAATGCACTTTAGACCACAAAATTATGCAAAAAATACACTACATGTCCATATATTATGTGAGAAATGCAATGCAGGTCCATACATTATGCGAAAATACACTACAGGTCCTTATCGTGAGTGGTAAATTTTCTCAAAGTATTTGTTTCGGAAGATGAATCTTAGGCAAATGATCATTGTTGAGGAGAAGCATATTTTACTCCTACAGTTAGACTTGTGAAGATAGATTAGAAGTTGGTCAGTTTAATTTTTTTTTAAGTCTATATTAGGTATAAAATAGTCAAACACAAAACTAAGTTCTTCATTTTTTTAGGCCCCTTGGAGGGTTTTCTTTCTACTCTTTCTGCCACCTGGGGGTTATCTAATAGAACTATGCATTGATACAATATATCATATGTATAGGCACATAAACAAATAGAATATCTAAGAATAGCTTTATCAATTAAATTAATTTTTGTAAAGTCAACATAATTTTATGATATCAAGTATTTTATACCTTGACACATAGGTACTCCTCAAAACGTGAAGTCTTCACAAAGCAAGACACCATAATCTGCAAATCAATTGTAGACAATAACCATATTACAACACCATCACGGTCAAGTAAAAATCACAAAATATGTAAAGATGAAACAAAATATTTACAGACCTGCAATATAATACTTGATGTAATATTTCGCCCATGTTAAGGGATTTAAAGAAAACTCTAACACTAACTCTTGATTCTCAATCTGCGATATATAATATAATATATTAGAAAAATGCATTTTCATAATATGAAAAGATTAATTTACGGATTATATATACACTCACCGAGTGAAGTAATCCAAGAAAGATGCATTTGAAGTAATCCGAGATGAATGAAGAGATTATCCTAGCAGGAAAGAGGGGTTTTTTAGAAGCCACTGACATGAGATTGAAGAATAAAAGAAGAAGAGGGGAAAGATTACCTGTTTTGAGAAGATCTGAAGCAGAACAAAAGATGAACCAATACTTTTCATAAACAAAAGAAGAACAAAAGATTACCTGTTTTGAGAAGACCGAATGTAATGTAAATAGTTTGAATTCTATGATTAGTGAAAGAAAGAAAGCAGATAACAAACACTTACCAGAATCGATTGATTGCTAACCTAATTAGATTGTTTGAATCAACCGAGAAAAGAAAGCAAAAAAATGGCAAAAAGTAAGAATCTAAAAATTTAGATCGGTGGCGGAGAGGTCGTTGATAGAGAAGTGATGATTAAGCAATGAAAGATTATCAATCAATGAATGAAATGAAAGATTACCACACTGCACTTGAAACAAAATTGAAACAACACAAAAGTAAAACCCCAAAAGTAAAATCAATAGGAGAGAGGGAGGGATGATTTTACCTTACTTTAGAATCGTCCCCAAGCGGCGCAGGAGAGCGAGTTGGTGGAGAGGTGAAAAAATGAGATTAGGTTACAAATTAAGAGAACGGCTTGGTGGAAATGTGAGTGTGTTTTAATTTGGGTTCTCTGATTGTTGATGGCGTAGCCAAGCCCGGTGGTTGATGGTCGAAAATGCCCATCGATGATGGAGGAGAATGGTCCTCGAGCGGCGGTGTGTTTTCTTTTGCAGCAGATCAGTTAGCTGGAGAATGGTCCTCGAGCAGCGGCTTGGTGGAGAATGGTCCTCGAGCGGCGGCGTGTTTTCTTTTGCAGCAGAGCGGTGATGGAGAGCGAAGGAGAGCGGCTCTCGTAGTGGGAAGGTTGAGGGTTTCGAGAAGAGAGTGAATGAGGTTGTTCTGATTGAATATTCTTTTGTTATTATTTTGTTATACGTGTTTTGTATAAAAAAAATTAATAAGTGGGGCCAGAATCGATCCTGGCCACCACTTATGTTTTGGCAAAATCGATCCTGACCACCACTTATGTTTTCCCAGAATCGATCCTGGCCACCACTTAAGTAGATAAATCCGGACCGTAGAAAAAACTTCGAAATATAATATAGATATATATATATAATACATTTTTTTTAACGGTGGATGGCTCATTCTAAATTAAATTACGAGTGATTTTTATATGGCCACTAGCAAGTTTCTTCTGTCTTGCACTATACACATGTCTGCTTATTAGGGATTTAACGAATAATTAAATTTAAGGGTTAATGTCTAATAGGCATCTACCATCTTACATCTTGGTCTATAAAAGGTGCCGTCTTTTTTAAAGAAGAATGAGTTATAAGAAGTTTCCTTTAACTTAAACGACTCTTTTTATGAAGAAAAAAATAATACTTTTACAAAATGTATTATGGTCTATTATGGGCAAAAAAATTATAGTTTGGGATGAAAGAAAATTAATTCTAATTTGAAAGGTTTCTTGGGTATTTATCCTAAATTAATTTAATTATTAATTCTAAAGCCCTCAAGGTGCATGCATATTCCACAGACTCAACATCACATCAATCAATTAGGCACTATCTCTATAAAACTCGACCATATTTTTTTTTTTTAGACAACCAAGCTTGTATTAAAAAAGAACAATCAACCAAGAGGGAATAAAACCACTCCAGATGATGCGGGAAACCCCAACACATTACAAACAATCAGAAAAGACAGAAAAATAAAGCACGAATTACAAACACCAAGCAATGTAAAAAAAGGAAAAGCGTTCGCGAACCCAGCAGTCGAAATGATAGTCGTCCTTCTAATCCCAAAATAGAAATGTGTGTGGGATCTAACCATACTCTCAAGATCAACAAGGATAGGCAAGCTCTTCAATGAGCAGCACGGGCTTGGAGATCGTATAGGCTGAAGACTGACTGCGGCATTCGAATCAAACGAAATGCAAAGTGGAGCAGAATGTAGAATGAGACATAAATCACTATGAATCAACTTTGTATCTGCAACCAAACTGGATAAACTGAGGTAAATCTAATCAAGATCATGAAAAACTTCACCTTTCCAATTGCGAAAAACTGCGGGAACTACTGCAA
Organism: Nemophila menziesii; assembly: GCA_029959085.1. Lineage (NCBI taxonomy): Eukaryota > Viridiplantae > Streptophyta > Magnoliopsida > Boraginales > Hydrophyllaceae > Nemophila > Nemophila menziesii. The sequence goes on along the minus strand of JARWIR010000012.1, from coordinate 610,718 downwards.
TTCCAATATTACACACAAGCTGCTCCTCTACCATCACCGAACAAACGCGAGCCAGAGATGACAAACAAGCACAATCTGAGCATAAGAAACCCCAAATGAACGGCAAACACTTGAAATCTCTCAAATTAGATTCTACTAAATGAAAAAATATGGCTATAAATGAATCACCATCTGTGAATGAGGGGAAGTAGAGACAACCGGTGAACCAAAACAAACACATAAAAAGCCACACCATTTGCCACTTAATCGAAGAGCAGGCCAAAATAACCAAACAGTAAGATTTTGAATCAGGAAAGTAACAAGTGAACGGCAAACACTTGTACCTCCGAGAATCAAAATCCGATGAAATAGGAATTATAGCACAAAGTGCATCACCACCAGCCCAACGAAAGGAAGAGCATAAAGCAAGGTAAAAAAAACCAAACCTCACACAAAGACCAACGCTCCACAGACTAACCCAACTCAAACCACAAACTACAGAGAACTCCAAACCAGCAAAATAGAACACCAAGATCCAGGAAGTGAAGCAGAACCTGAGAATGTAGCCTGAAGACCAACCATCAACAATACTGAAAACAAGAATGGTTCCAAATTTTGCTGCCGAGCTTCCCCAAATAAAATTGGACTGACTAATGGTGATCCCATCAATTGAGCAGTAAGCACAGAGGAGAAGAACATCGAAAAACTCGGAGTACCAGTAGCCTTTACAGATGGAAAAAAATGAACAGGCCTCCAAAAGGAGGGATCCTTCGACAAAAAGGGAGGGTTCAAATTGGGCCCAAGCCCACTTCATCCAAAACACGGCAGATTTGGCCGTGCAACAAGAATCCAGTAACCCATCTATGGTGGGAGAAGAATCAAAGCCGAGGAGACTGGGGGTGGGAGGAAGGAGAAAGAAAAAGGAAAGAAGAACAAGGAAACAGACGCTGGAAACAAAAAGGAAAAAAGGACAGAGGTGGGCCGCCATCACCAGCGAAGAGACACCGGTGACGACGGCCAAAAAATGGAAAGAAGGGGCGGCTGTTCTGAAGAGAGCGTCTGTTAAGAGAGAGAGAATTTAGGGTTTTTTTTTAGTATATTATAATATCGGACACAAGCTGCTCAAACTTTCCTCATGTACACCAAGTTGGATATGTAATTGTTCCACTGGTTTTAATTTAATTTACTAGAGTATATGTCAATAAATTCGACCATATCAATCATCTAATGATACATGAGATATGAATTAAATGAATTTTCAATATTAGATGTATATATATGATCATAGTCGAATACAAATGAATAAACCAATCTATATGATTCTATAGCGATCAAAAAACACTATGATAAACAACTCATTTAGCGGATATTATTTACACAAGTGAGATAATACCTCATCATGCAATAAAAAAGATAAATACAGCTAGGAAAAATATTAAAATAAGAAATATCTTGATCATGAGCCACCTATTAGATGATATACGATTTAAATGCTTCAACAAAGCACTCCTAGCACCATCAACATTTGCCAACGTATCCTCCATATTATCATCAATTCTGCCAAATATTAATTAATCAAAACACATATTTATAAAAAAAAAAAATTATATTTATCTTATTAACACAAAACCTGATAGCTAATTCTCCTTGCTGAGCCACCATCGTAGCTAAATGTGTAAAAATACCACCAAGTTCAGATATAGTTGACTCCACGTTTTGAAGAGCCACTGTTCTACTTTGTGTGTAATTCTCTTGTATTGGAATCACCTGTTGCTGCTGCATCATTGACCCTTCTAATTGTTGCGATGAATTTCCATCTCCACCTACTCTTCGTCTTAGTTGGTTACTCGATTGGGCCCCACTTCCTGATGATCTGTCAATATAAAATTAAATCAATTATCAAAATATTAATTAATTATAAATCATGACTCTGACTCACTCTGATGATAATTGATCAGCTGGGTTTGACCAAGGAGGTGGTTCAGCTACACTTGTTCTACTCTGTCTTAAAGGATTCTCTCGTGACAAGTTAGTTGAGAATATTTGTTTTCTACTTTCATGAGCTTTAATATTCTGCAATTATTATGACAAGTGGATTAAGGAAAATGAAGAATTATGTATGTTGTTTTTACCTTGGTTCTAGTAGTTAAAACTTCTTGAAACTGTTTTGTAGCACCCATGAGTCTGTTCTTTAAATCATCACACACAGCATTTGAATGAACAACTCTATCCTCGGAATAGTTTCCATTAGCAACTTCAGAGTTTTGGAGTGTGAGTAAATCTGATACTGTTACATTCAGTGATGAGATATCGTTTTTGATTAAGGCGGTTAATTCTTGGATTTCCTTGCTTGGGTCATCAAACATTGATGACTTTTTGGTTACTGCAAATATGAAAAGAAAAGTCATGTGTTTTGCACCTTAGACATGTAACTAATAATTGGGTTAATTGCACCATTGGTCCCTGTGTTATGCAAAATCAATATATATGCCCCATTCTTATGTCAAAACGTTTCAGCATTGGTCCTTGAGGAGGATATTCTCAATGCTAAGAACAGAGAGTATATATCAATATCTTTTGAAAATCAACGCAACATTTAGATGATTTACAAAATAGGCGGACCGATAGTGTAATTTACGGTAGAACAAAAAAAAAATTTCACACTTCAATCAATAATTGTACAATTTAGTTAGAGCTAACTGTATTGTGAACCTATATTATATGCTAAATTGAAGATCTTCAGCTCCAATTTTGATCGGATCATTCGAAATATAAATTTCTTGAATGAAAGAAAATACAATTGTTCATATAGCAATATAACAAAAAAATAAATTGATGATAGAGAGTTAAAAGGGTGCTTACATTTAGAAAGTCTTTCGATTTTCTGAAAGGTTTGGTGGATACCCAATCCGATTCGAGAAGCTTTCTTGTTGAAGTCGGATCGATCCGAAGAATTGGGAAGCAAATGAGTTTTTTCGTCATAGTTGGGTAGATTTGGATTTTGATTTGGATTTGGGGTTCCAGTGATCTTATTGAGTGTTTTTGATAATGACACGAATTCTGAGGTTCGATCTCTGTAGGTAGAAGAAGACGACATGGATTCGCGCACTCTTATGTGTTTGGGTGTCTGTGTGTTGTCGAATTTAAGAGAAAAGAGAAATGAGAAATGGAAAATTTGGAACAAAAAGAAAAGGAAATGGAATTGAACTAAAGAAAGCGGAAAAAGCAATTCCCCGCCATGAATTTGTTGTTAATATCCATTAGGCCACAAATATTTTATTTATTGTTTACATCCTTAATTTAGAAAACTTGTTGAAAGTTAAAAGGTATAAGTGTGATATAATTATCTCATATAATATATATTTATTAAAATAATAAGATAACTTTTTACAATTTATACATACTTTATTTTTAATTATATATTAAAAATTTACATTTTTACTAAAAATTTAAGATATCAATATATTTTATAGGTTATATTTTAATATTAAAAGTATTAATTAATGATATTTTTTAATTTATGTGAAAAAACAAAGTAAACATATTTTATATGAGGAGGAGAATACCAAATATTTTAACACATAACCATACACAATTAATTTATAAGTAATATTTTTGGTAACAAAAAAGTCCTTAAACTATTGGTAAGTGATAACTATACTATTATGTCACGTTTCTCTAATATGAGAACTATAAATAACTTTAATTATTTTCCAAATTTACTTGTATTCTATAATATATTGTCATATTTTTCTAGGGTGGATCAATAAAAATCACGCATGGTGGTGGTTGCAAAGACCCTGAATGCACCAACCAATCTGCAACCACGTTTGCTTTCCTGTATAAACTTATGATTTTGAAAGAAACGTTTTTTTGTTACGGTTCGAATCCCCTCTAGATCCTCTAACACGTGTTCCCTGTGTTAGTGTCGAAATAACATTTAATGAATCTACCTCTGCACAAAGGCTATGATAGTTATACCCCTACGAGACTTTAAACTAATACTTAGCACCGTGATAAGTGATATAAAGGTTTTACTTTACTTTTACTCTTTCACTAAATCTTAATAAATCCTCAATCATGACTAGCCCCAATACTCCTAAGTATATACTTACTTATATCTCTCTCAATATTTTAGATTGCCCTTACCTAAACTCCTTGGTCTCTGTTTGAGAATTCTAACTCACTGGGGTACCCCTAGATCTAAAGCTCTAGATGATCGTATTGATAGAATCTCTACTAAAACGAGTGGATGGAAATAGTCTATGATGTTTATGATTGGAAAAACCATTCTTATCTACTTTATCGTTCACGATTCCCTGACTTACTTTATAATCCTCCTAAGTATCCCAAAAGTTATAAATAAATAAAAAAATACTTTAATATCTAAATTTCTATGGGTAATGAGGAAGAGGTTAACATCCATTGGGCTAGTCGAGGAAAATCATCAAACTCAAATCTTTGTGAGGGCTTGAAATTGAAGAGTTGGATGCTTACGACCTTTCCTTTATACTTAAGCACGCATATCCACTCCTTAATCATCCCAACAATGTAGTAGATTATATTCTTGTAGAATTCCATTTCCATGCTCTAACTTTGCAAATTCTAAACATTTTAAAAGAGTTCCCGGATCTAAAATAGCCTTCTTAGTGGAGGGGAAGACTTTCTTTTAACCATTTTCTATAAAGTATTTGTGATGGTCATTCCATCTATATTTGGGTGGATATTTTGACTGCTTTAGATTTCCAAACCCCTAAACTACCTTGATTTCCCCTAATTTCCCTAAGTATGTTGGTAATATTTATCGAACATCAAGACAATGTAAATTTGATCTAATTTTTAATGTATATCCTCTTGGCTAGGCTTATAGTACTACTCATATGTAAATATTATGGAACCCTAAAAAAGATAACTACATTTTGGACCTACGTCACTATGAATCTTATAAGTGTGATGTTGGAGACACATGTTCCCTATAACATGAGAATAAAACTCATATTTTCCCAACATCCTCCTAATCTGTTGATCAAAGTCATGAATTTAATCTTTCTTTGCCTCCCAAATACAAATCTTTTTGTTTCGTGAAATCTACTAAATGCTTTGTCCATCGACAAGAACATATTATTAGAAGATGTACTTCTTCTTATTTGTGTAAAACATGCTTAAAAGAGTCGATTGAGCATCTCTTCCTTAGTAAATAGATTTGTAAATTATACTTCTTATCCCATTTATATGATTATATCCCTAGAGAAAAACTTATGAGGTTTGATTATTGGAATACTAGGTTCTTAACTACTTTCCCCCTATGTCAACCCCTTCTTTTTATTTCCTATATATTATGTCATGCTTACAAAATATCTGAAATCATAGGAACAAATATATTACAACAGATGTTCGTATATGTTATGTTAGATATGCCTTATTTTTTACTTAGAGTTATCATATACCGGGGAATATGTCATCCCAACCCCGGTCTATTGTATTGCCTAAAGCAACCATGTCCCGTCTCTGTGATCTCTTTAAGCTTCAAGAACTATCAAAATCCACATCGATGCTTACTTTGTATATGGGAACACCTATGCCGCCCAAGTAATACGTAGCATGAGATGTGAGACCGTTGTTAGCAATGACACCGCTACTCAAGTCTTTCCAAACTTGAAACTGAATTTATAGCCCTCATAGGACCAATTTTTCCCAAACATTTACATTAAAATAGACGACACGACTGTCTTACACGCTATCAAGTCTCTAAGTCTCAAAGGTTTATGGATAGTCAAGTGTTTCCTTGAAGACATAAAAAATATTATGATGTATCTCCCCTATCCAATGTTAAAATCTATGTAATTGAATATTAAAATGAAAAAGATCATATAGAAAACAAGATAAAAATAGTGTTACATTGGAAAATATTTATCCTCCCTTTAGTTTTGTAAACAATAAATATTTTAAGAAAACAATACTTAATGGTAGCCCAAAAATATATCCACGGGACCAAATTCAGAGCCCATCAAATGAACCAAACCCTAATAGCCCAATTGTTGAATTAGGTCAATCTCTTTCCTCTTCCATATATAAACAACATAACACCATCCCTCACTCCATAAGCTTCAGCAACCTCCGTTTAGGGTTTTACATCGCATTTCCCCATATAGTCTGAATCGAAGAGGTTAAATAGACGGCACCGTCGCTGTCTGCCTTGTCGAGCTCGCTTCGTCTTGGCCCTCGTTTTCCTTCATCTCTTCCATTCACTCATTAGGGTTTTAGTTACCTATACATATATATCTCTAACTGTATCTAGATCAATAGTTGTGAAAAATGGCACCAAAACCAACCAAAGCTGAGAAGAAGATCACATACGACCACAAGCTATGCCAATTGTTGGATGATTTCACCCAGGTTCTTATCGCAGCTGCCGATAATGTCGGATCTAAACAGCTCCAAGGTATTCGTCAAGGTCTTAGAGGCGATTCTGTTGTCCTTATGGGAAAAAACACTATGATGAAGAGGACCATCAGAGTTCACGCTGAGAAGACCGGAAACAACACTATCCTTAACCTCATCCCCCTCCTTGTTGTAAGTATTTCCCAAAGTTTTAACCTTTCTATTGTTTTCTATGTATTTGATAATGTCTTTACTATTTCAATTGTTTGTTAAAATGTTTTATTTTTGTTTTGATAGGGAAATGTTGGTTTGATCTTCACCAAGGGTGACTTGAAGGAAGTGAGTGAGGAAGTTGCTAAGTACAAGGTAAATCTCATATCTTTTTAGTTATGTCCCTGTTAATTTGTTGAATCTATCTGCTTTAACATTGTATTTGTAATAGGTCGGAGCACCTGCTCGTGTTGGTCTAGTTGCTCCAATTGATGTGGTTGTGCCACCTGGCAACACTGGACTTGATCCATCGCAGACATCTTTCTTCCAGGTAATGATTCTCTCCAATTTTATTATATTCTACATTTCATTTTATTTTGGTTAATTATTCTGATAATGTTATTTATATCTGTCTAGGTCCTTAACATCCCTACCAAGATTAACAAGGGTACTGTTGAAATTATCACCCCAGTTGAGCTTATCAAGAAGGGTGACAAAGTGGGTTCTTCAGAAGCAGCATTGTTAGCCAAGCTTGGAATCAGGCCATTCTCATACGGTCTAGTAATTGAATCAGTTTATGACAATGGTTCAGTTTTCAGTCCTAAGGTCCTTGACTTGACTGAAGAGGATTTGATTGAGAAGTTTGCTCTTGGAGTATCAATGGTTACTTCATTATCATTGGCTATCTCATACCCAACACTTGCAGCTGCACCACACATGGTTATCAATGGTTACAAGAATGCTTTAGCTGTTGCTCTTGAACTTGAATACTCCTTCCCATTGGCTGATAAGGTTAAGGAGTACCTCAAGGTATGTTGTGTTATTGTTTAGCTTGTGTATGTTTAGTTATTATTGAGATTTATTTATGTATTAATGTAATTTGGATTAATTTGTGTAGGACCCAAGCAAGTTTGCTGCTGTTGCTGCTGCACCTGCAGCTGGTGGTGCTGCACCTGCTGCTGCTGCTTCCAAGGTGGAGGAGAAGGAGGAGCCAGCTGAAGAGTCAGATGAGGAGATGGGTTTTGGTCTTTTTGATGATTAAATTTGATGTTTGTTGGTTTGGTTTGGTTTTGTTTTATGTTTTTGATTTTACTGTTTTAGTACTTGCGTTTTTTCTTTAAATGTTTTTAATTACTGAGTTTTGAATATTATTATGATGATCCTTGACTTAAGTTATTCTATTTTTGTTAGCTTTAAATTGAAAATGTTGTTTAAATTGTATGTTTAAATTACTCAGTACATGCACCAAACAGAGAGATAAGAGATGTATCAAAGATGCTCTTGGTCTATTTAATAGGAAATTCTTATTGAGCGTGAAGGGAATAGGTTTCATAAATCCCTTGGTTCCTCTATTTTTGTGGTCTATCATACTATCCATTTCTGGTGCAATACCAATATAGAAAATATAAAGGCATGCAAAAGTTATTGAGCGTGAAGGGAATAAGTATCTTTCCACTAAGTATCTAGTTACAAAAGTTTAAAAACCCTCCATTTCTAGTAGTATTACAATGCATTTCAATTACAATAAAAAACCCTATTAGAGTAATATGATTTCAATTACAATAAAAGTTTAAAAACCCTCCATTTCTAGTAGTATTACAATGCATTTCTTTTCATTTACTCTTCTCTCTTTTTCTCATTTCACTCTCTCAGACTATTCTGCCCTGTCATCATATAAATAAAACCGCCGCATCTATACCACTTGCTTGTCAACATTAATTTTAAACCGTAAGTGTGGAGAGATTTCTAATTGCTTTTTATTCTAGGGGTGAGTGAAGAGATTTCTTTTTTGATGAGTATGAAGAGGTTTCTTATTGTTTATTGTTGAGTTTTTTTTAAGTTTAACATTTTTTTTTATAAAAAATTAGCGATTTGGCATAATAATTTCAGATTTGGCATAATTATTTCTGTTAAAGGCGGTGGTTGAATGACAATTTTGTCTAAGGGCGGTGTTCGGGATACCGTCTTTGTGCCAAATCTGAAATTACTTTTCTTTATACCAAATTGCTAATTATTTATTAAAAAAAAAGTTAAGAACTCTTTATTGTTCGCTGCTGGTGTGGAGAGACTTCATTTTCTTTTTTTATGTTCTAATGGTGAGTGTAGATGAGATTGCTTTTTGTTTTTGGTTCCTGCAGAGACTTTTTTATTTTAATCATGTCATCTTTTGGTTTTTCTTCGCTCAAGTATGAAGAGCTTTCAGTTTGTTTTAGTTTCAATAAATCAGTGTGAAGAGATTTTTATTCCCAGTGATTAATGTAAAGAGATTTCTTTTTGGTTTTTTTATTTCAGCAACCTTAAAAAAAATATGAATCAAGTTTTAAATGTTTTTTTCTTATTTTTTTTTAATGAAATTTCGAAAAATTTGCCACAACTGCATATTTTCAGTTCAGTAGTACGTACCAATTGAATCTATTCGGTATATTCCAATTTGATTTATTTGGTACATATCAATTGGGGTTTATTGTGAAAAGATTATCTTTTCGTGTATTTCATGTTTCGTTATTTTCAAATTGTTTTTGTAGAAAAAAAATCTGTTTGACACGTACCAATGCTTGCACCTGGACATGGTAGCTTCGATTGGGTTATCTCAATAAGTACGTACATTAACCTTGGACGAAAACCATTTAAGTATACAACTTTGTTTGGTACGTACCAATGCTTGGACCTTGACACGGTAGCTTTGGTCGGGTATCTAAATAAGTTCGGATATTAACTTGGATATGGACAAAAACCATTCAAGTCTACGAAAATACTATTAGAGACTTATCATGAAATTATAAAAAAATTGATTGTATAATAAATCGTATAACGAACATGATAGAAGTTGGTACGTACCAAAACGGAAAAAATATTGATACGTACCAACGACAAAATTGAATAGAGGTGGGTAAAAAAGCATACTAGAAAATTCAAACTTAGGGATTTTAGAGAATTTTTTTAATTAGGACTTTGTGAATAACATCTTGAAATTTTAGGCCTTTATTTGTATTTTCCTTATATACATATTCATAAAGTTAATACGATCAATTGATTGTCACCAAATGGTTGGTTTTATTTGGTCTATAGTTTATGGGAATTTTGATGATAAGATTATCTCAAAAGTTTGGCATCTGAGAGTTGAAGGCTTTACATAATTAGGATTTTGTGTTCAAAGTTTTATAATTATATTTTACAGTTTTATATAAAAAATCTCACTCCGATCCAAAAAACTGCCGCCGCCGGATATCCAAAAATCTGTCAGAAAAAAAGAGAATTTCAGTCACTCCGGTCTGCAAGAAGTCGAACGGTGTTTTCTTGTGCAGCGAAGCGGTTTGCCATGGCTGCGAGAAGACTAAATTATGATAATCAATCTTATAAAAGGGTGTTAAAATTAAATTATGCAAATGACTAAATTGCAATTAATGGGAAATGGACATGTGTCGCATGGTGAGTGGTTAGCTGGTACACATGTCACTTTTTTAAGGACCAAGTCATCTTATCAACTTTAACAGAATTAATATTTATCACATGGAAGAATTTTCTATTTTTTTGGCAAATATGGAAAATGAAAATTATTTATGAAAAAGATCAATTATGCAAAAAAAGGTAGTTTATAATATGCTAATGTAAGAAATATTTATAACCAGGTGAGATTAGCTCACTGGCCAGGGCCTTGGTCTACCAATCTAGTGGTGCAGGTTCGAACCGAGTCAATGACTCCGAGTCCAAAGTGGCTCTCCTATGTAACAAAAAAAAATATTTATAATTTGGATTAAAAAAACAATCATTATGAAGTTCTGGATAATAAATAAAGGTAGAATTAGTAGGCTTTATGCAAGATTTAGAGATGAAATTCTTTTATGATATATCATTTACAAAAGATTGGTAGGCAAACAAAATTGGTATTATCGATTTTGATTCTATTAATATGACATGTGATGTTGATTAGCATGACTCTTTGTGTGAAACTACTTCCGAAAGTAAATTTTGGTTGTTCTCAACCTAGGAAATTTTCTAATAAATTTCATGAAAAGTTTAAAACGATGTATTTGATAATTTTACAGTTATTCAGGATTTTTCAAAATAGTCTAGTTTTAGATGGACAATCAAACATTCATACCTACTTTGTTTAAATTTTTTCAAGAGATGGATGTAGATCATTTACTTAGTATTCATCATATTTCTCGAAAATCAAACAAAGTTGTTGATTATCAAGTTTGGAAAAATACCGACGGATAAGCAAGTCGATTGATTCGGTAAATCATATTCAGAACCTCTTCAGTAAGCTACAGATATGCACTCAATGGTCAATAATTTAGTGAGACGTGTTGTAGGATATATATATATATGTATATATAATAGTAAGATATGTTAGATTCTTATGTTGTTCTATTTTTGATGTAATATTTGATAGGATGTTTGTTATATATGACTGTATGCTTGAAACAAAAAATTGTGTATATATCTTAATTCTCTTGATTTTTGTGAAAATATTAAATTAATGAAATATTATAATCTTCTAGTTGATCAACTAAATGATTGGATCTCTAACAAAATAAAAATAAAAATTGATCAACTAAACTCTTGAAAAAGGTATATGAAGGATACCACTAATACAAAGATGATTCATAAATTAATATAATTACAGTCTTCAATACAAGGATCATAGATCTGACAACCATATAAGAATTCACTAGATAGAGCTAATCGAGCGCAACCAATACAATTCTAAGACAAAAAAGGATCCTAAGGAACAAAGTGAAAACAAATATGCATGTACATCTTTTTTAATACATATGAGTATCATTTTGACTCGGAAAAGATTTGATGCGAATTTTTTTTGGTCACTTCGAAGTACTATAGCCACTAAATAATCTATTGATCTTACACCTATACACCTTTTTGTTTTAAAGTAGCGTTCACAAGCAATTATTTCAATTAAACAAGTGTGGTAAATAACTCTTATTTGAGTTACAAATTATGTTGACAATTTTTTTTATTGGACATTTGAAGGTGCCTAAGCACCAAAGATTGTTGTGGACTTGTGAATTATGTTGTCAATTTTTTAATACATTTATTGGTAATACGATAACTAAGTCACTAACAACATAGATTAATAAAACAGACAACGAGTTGTACCTGTAATGATACTCTGACGTTCAAGTTAAAAATACCAAAATATAAAGATTTTTACCCAACGAATCTTGAACCACCGTGCTCAAGACCCAAAAAAATTGAGTTTCAAAGGCCAATTTGAATTAAAAAATTTGATAATCAAATTATGAGTCTCGCATACCTTATTTTAACCCTAATACCTAATACACTAAAATATCACACACACACGAAAACCACCTCCCCACAACCCTCACAAAAGAAAGATATGCCTACTCCATAGTGGTTTCAATTAGCGGCAAAACTGGCGATCCTAGTTTAAACCTTGAATCAGAGCTACTCGTTAATAGTGGTTAGCTCGTGGAAGCTCTTGTTGTTGGGTGGTGAGCTATGATCTCTTACTGGTAGTTAATTGTAAGTGGATATTTGTGGTTGTTGGCGGCGTCCATTTAAACCTTGGTGATATGGGACGAAGATGACATTAGCATAATGCTATTTTTTTCTCTCTTTTGCGAAATCTGCTTAAGGTTGTAAATTGTATTTTAGTTTTATTTTATTTATTTGAATTAAGTAAAGTAGTTTTTTTTTAATATAAAAATTGTGAAATAACGTAATTATTTTGTTTAATTCTAAACTTTTTTTTATTACGTTAAGTGTTAAACACTCAATATGCTCAATGTCGAATACTAAGTATGAACAATCAAAAAATACGTTCAAAATCGCGCACTGAGCATGCTCATTGCGAAATTATGTTTAGTATCTAACATCATAGGTGGTCAGTTTTAAATTACATTTAGTAATAAATTGTGCTTATATTAAAAACATGTTTATTGTCGAACCCTGAGCATACTCAACATTAAAATTATACTTAGTGTTGAACATTAAATATGTTCAATGTCTCCACTGATGATGGCTCTGGCGATCAAACATTAAGCATGCTCAACGTTCGATTATGAGCATGCTTCGCCGCTACCAGTGATGACACATCGACAATATTGTGTCGAAGATGCCTTGTATAGCTTTCTAAAACGCTTTGTATTCATTAGATTACTTGTTCTTTGTCTTGATGAAAGTTTTGTCTTGTTTGATGGTAACTTAGTTGTTTGTCAATTGTGTGATCTCTAAGTTTGTAAAAAAAAGAAAACTCTTTTTTTATTGATAACAAAAATAAAACTGCAACACCTGTTAATGAAAACTCAAAATTTAAGAAAAACTACTTTGAAGAAAATAAAATATATGCACATGTTCTTTTTCTATATACTTGTCAGTTTTGAATATTTCATCATAATTTTTAAATTTAGAAAGTAAAAATAATACAAGGTGGATAGTTACTATAATTTTTAAAATTAAAAAGTGAAAACAGTATAAGAACTTTAAAGTAAGTGATAAATAATATTTCGTGAAATGAAATTTTGTATCATTAAAAACTTTTAATTTATTTAAAATAAAATTAATATGACGTTCTAATAATTTTTTTTATTTTATTAAATTGGAATTACGACGTTCTATAATGAACTTGATTATTTTGTTTTTTTTCGTTTTTTGTTATTTAAGAAAGCTATTTTGGATTTAGAATCATTGATTTAGTTTAAACCTACCTAATAGATTGAATGATCAATGTTCTGTCCAAATAAGATAATCTTAATTTGGTTAAACTATATTAAAATATAACAACTTTAATTTTCTCTTTCAATAATATCCTCATCAAAACACGCTCAATGGCCCATCTTTATCTATTATATACTAATTATTTTGGAATCAAAATACATAAATAATCATTTATTTACTATTAATCTGATCTTGTAGATCTCCATTCAAAGGCCAAAATACCTTCAATTTATTATTGGCTCTTAACGAGTCACAATTTCTTTGGACAAAATCACGATAATCACCTATGATCAAATCAAATCAATCTGTTGATCCATATGAACCACATATGTAGTATAAATATCAATACTACCAAGTAGGGTCGTATCCCCTAGCAAAAGATTAAACCTCGGCATGACAATTGCTTGACGGAAAGATATATGCTTTTCTTTGATAGATCACGGCATGGGCCGACCTCAACTATTATCCGTTGTTTAATTATTAAAAGTAACACTTTTCTTCTTCTTGCCGCTCAAGAACGAAGCCATTAAAAATAAACTCTTCAAACTCTCACAAAGATAGGACATTCTAATTATAGGAACGTGCATTACGTTTCTATCTTGTGTTAAAAAAAAATGTAAATGAACTGGATTACACAGATCACTCTATTAAATATTTAAATCTCATACTCTTGCCTTAGCTCTTATTTTAATTGAGTTAGAAAAAAATATACATAATCAGGTTAATAAGGATATTTGGTGCCCTCCTAATAATTTTCATACAATCAATACCGATGCTTCCTTTTTAATAACTGATTGTGTTATTTCATATGTTATCAAGACTTTTTTGATAATTTTCTTGGAGGTGAAGCAAAAGAGATTGAAGTTAAGAAACCAGCTAAGGCAGAAGCTCTTGGTATTCTTTTAGGATTGTCAAATTGCGCGAAGATTTTCTATATCATCGAGAATAACTACAGAATTATTATAAAATCCTTAGCTTCTCTCAAGTCTTGTATCTTTTTTGATTGTTGTAATATTTTCAAAACAATATATAATACTGTAGTGTCCCATAAACCTTATTTCTCCTTTGTTTCACAAAAAGACAATCGAATGGCTGATTGAGTCGTCAAACACAAACTCTTAGACACGTTGTTTGGTAATTGTAGTTCTTTCCCTCTTCCCTAATTAGCCCAACTTATCAGCTAAAATCACGTTACGTGTGAGATTGGCTAATCTTTTGTGCTCTTCTATTTTATCTATATAATCGCTTGACAAAAAAAAAGGTTGAAAAATGTCGTGTATATCAGAAGAATTCATGTGTTGTGTTAGGGCCGGTCTGGACATAGGCCCAAGAGGCAATCTCCTTGGGCCCTCAAAAATTTGGTATTTTTAAAGGCCTTTTTTTCGAAAAAATTAAATATTTATACGTATATATAGTTATATATTTGAATTCAGAAAAATAACTGAATCATAAGTTAGCTTATTGGTAAATAATATATTTTCTTATAAAAAAATCAAGGTTTGAGTCTCATTACTACTCTGTGAGATGTAATATGAAGATTCTTAGATTAATTTAATTTGATTTTCTTTAGGATCATCTTTATTCTTTGAGTTTTATCAACATAGTCTGTCCTCCAAATCTGCATGGACTTTTTTCCTTTTGGCATCCAAAGAAGAGTTCTATTCTTGGTGATTTGAATATGTATATAAAAGAATCCACATGGGAAGAAGATGGGTTGTTTTGTGGAAAACTTTTAGGTAGAAACCCAATATTATAATAATATGGAACAATACCAGATGAACTTTGGTGGAAATTCGATAATTAATAATGATATAATAATAAATATGGGATAAGTCATAAGTGATAACGACCAGCACATGACGACGTGAACTGGGTGGGTCATGGGTGCCCATAATAATCGGTACAAAACATGCTTCCATGCTTGGAAACCATCGCAACTCATATTGGCTAACGACCTTCAAATTCAGCCCTCCATCCACATTTGACGACTACATCAACCGCATAAGCCAGTTTTAACTCGTAACCATGTTTTTTTTTTTTTCAATTAATATTTATTTTAAGAAAAAATATCATTTACGTTCAAGTCAAACAGTTGAATATAAGAATTGTTAAGTATTAAAACACAATCTTAAATTATTAATTTTCTGTGTTTTATTAATGGTCAAAAAAACTTATATTTAACAATTCAATTAACTTCTAAGTATTCCTTTTAAAAATAGGAGTAAAGATAGGTTTGGACGGCTGCGAAATATTATAGATATTACAAACAATGTTTCGAATATAATTACAATCAATAGCTTGATTAGTTGATATTAGGGCTGTAAACGAATCGAGTCGAATCGAATACTAGATGTGTAAGCTTGTTTGATAATATTTACGAGTCAAGACGAGCCGAGCTCAAATTTTAAGTGCCCGTTTGGAAGTGCTTTTTTGGAGAAGCACTTAAAAGTGTTTTTAGCATTTTAAGAGTTTTTTTGACTTTGAAAAGCACTTTTTTGAGAATAATTTTAGATTTCAAGATTATTTTTAATAATTTTTTTAAATTTTAAATTTTATTCTAAAAGCGCTTTTTTACTCTAAAATAAGCACTTCCAAACGGGCCCTAAAGCTTGTTAACATATCGAACGAGCTTTTTTCGAGCCGATCTCGAGTTATTAACGAATATTTTGTTTTTTTATAGGTTTAACAATATATTTATTGATAACTAAAATATTAATTTACAGATCATAATTTTTTAACGAGTTAACGAACGAGTTCGAACGAACTTTTTTTTCCGTTTGTTTAAACAAACGAGTTTGAACGAGCTTTTTACCGAGCCGGGCTTGAGCTGCTCGCGAGCGGCTTGGTTCGTTTACAGCCCTAGTTGATATTGGTTGCATTATTGTCTTTGAGTCATTTCTTATAATAACACTTCCACTTTGGTAAACACTATCCATCTCCGTCGTTCTCAAAACACCCATAGCTTCTGCCTCAAGCGTCGACCTTGAGCAAACTTTCCAACTTATACTTGTTACAAATTTCCATTAGAGTTTCTAAATATGCATGCAATTGCCCCTTATTTTTCTAAAAAAAGCAGTATTAAGGTTTTTTTTCTCTTTTTTTAAACCGATATCTGATTAAGTACTCTCTTTGTCTTCAAAAGATTGTCACAATTGTTTTTGCGCACAAACTAAGAAATATTATTTATTATCTATTTGATTACTCCCTCCGTTCACTTTTATTTGTCCTACTTTTTGTGCCACAAGGATTAAAAAAGTTATTAAATACACTTTCTCTTTAACATATTACTAGGGCTGTAAATGAACCAAGCCGCTCGCAAGCAGCTCGAGCTCGGTTCGGAGAAAAGTTCGTTCGAGATCGGTTCGAATGTAAACAAGCTCAAGCTCAAGCTCCATTTTAAGCTCGACAGGTAAACGAGCCTGCTCGAGCTCGACTCGTGAGCTCGTTTAAAATTATGAATTATAAATAAAAATAAATTATCTACTTATAAATATATTATAAAACCTTCAATATCTAATTGGATATTTTTTATTTCTTTAGACATTTATTTTTTCATTAGTGTTATGTTTCATATTTTCATACCACACACTCATGAAAGTCCCATTTCAACCATAAAAACAAATTGTTCATGAGAAACTCGTGCTCGACTTTAAAAAAGCTTGTTCAATAAGTTAAACAAACAAGTTCTAACATTTCTGATTTGGATGATTGGAAGCTCGGGCTCGGCTCGTTTAAATTTGAGCTCGGCTCGGTCTGGTTCGTTTATATTTGAGCTCGGCTTGGCTCGGCTCGAGAAATTAAACAAACCAAGCCTGTACATCTAGTATTCGGCTCGGCTCGGCTCAGCTCGTTCGCAGCCCTACATATTACCCTTATTCATCAAGTATAAGATCATTTATTGCACTAGTCCTTTTAGTTAATTAATTAAGGTGTTACTGGAAAAATTAGGGGAAAAAACCTTGATAATGTAAAAGGACAAATATTGTTGGACACCTCTTATTCAAAAGAAGGACAAATAAAAATGGACCGAGGAGTATTAAAATACCCTTCATAAAGTGTATTGATATCTTCAATGTTTATTGGGAACATAGATTATAATATTTAATTAGGGGTACAAGTGGTATAAAGAATAAAAAAGTGTGTTGACTTTCTAAAGTGACAACCTTTTGTAGACAACTATTTTTAATATAAGTGACAGTCTTTTGAAGATGGGAGAAATATCTGATTAGTTGTCATAAGTAAAGAGGATATGGTTCTCGGAACTCGCGGTTACAACTCTTTTATTTAGAGATAAAGGTTTTACAAACATAAATTGTGAACATCAACGACCAATCGTGATCGTTGATAAGGTATTCAACAGGAAAAAAATTTAAAAAAATTATTTACGGACTATTTTTGTGGCCATTAATTAACTTCTAGAAAAAATAACTGGCAGGAAAATGTTTTAATTTAATAGAAAAAAATATGTAACATTTATCGACCACATGCGTAGTTGGTAATATACACACCCGAAATATTATCCTTACGTCTCACAAATAATATTTACATAATTTTTTACACATATTAAAAAATACAATCATTACATTCATCATTACTAATAACCACTCATAAAGTATTGAAATTTTAAATAACTATTTGAAATATAAATATGAATACTTTAATAAAGGTAATAGTAGTAGAAATTGGAAAAAATATCTTGAAATTATAAATGGGCCATAATTTTAGGACACTATTTTTAGTAAATAGACACTTTTTATGGGACGGAGGGAATAGTAGTCAAAATTTACCCGCATATTTTAAGTAACACTCTTTGTCGACCACCTAACATATTCTTTATGATATAATAAATCATCCCTGCACCTTTTTTGGTTTAATTTTGTAAAATTAGGGACTTGTTGTGCATTTTTAGCTATTTAGGGACTTATGGTGCAATTTTGTGAATTATAAGGGCTAAGAATTTGATTTTTGAATGATTTAGTGATGTATAGTGGCAATTTCGAAGTATATAGGAATAGTTTTTTTGAGTTATATAGGGTCTTATAGATGCGATTTTCAGTTATATAGAGACTTATAGTGCAATTTTGATAAATATAGAGACTTATTGTGCAATTTTGCAAACTATAGGGCTTAATAATTGATTTTTCAAAATTTTAAAGGACTTATAGTTCCTTTTTCTAATTAGATACAATTTATTGTGTATATTTTTAGTCATATAGGGATTTATAGTGCAAATTTCAAAAGTTTTTAGAGACTTATGGTGATATTGTTGCATATTATAGGATCTTGTGATGTTTTTTTGGGTACTGTAAGGAACATATTGTAATTTTTGCATAATTCAGGAGCTTATATCATGCAAAAATTGCACTATAGTCTTTATATTACACAAAAATATCACTATAGGAACCTATATCACCTACACTGGCAAAAGTTACAGCTTGCAAAAAACATACCCACAAGCATACAAGATTGGTAATATGGAGATCATAGCGCAATTTTTGTATTATTTAGGGACCAATATTATGCAAAAATTGCATTATATGTTTCTAAGAGCATCTCCAGCAGTTAGTAAAAACAACGCGCTATCTACAAGTTTTTGCAGAAAAATTACTTTTGCAAAAGAAAGGCTTCTTTAGTGGTTTAGTATCTTTACCTACAAATTGCAAAATCTCTCTAAATTTATAGATTTTTCTCTATAAATGGAAAGACACTGTTCACTTGGCAAAAATATTCAACTAAAAAAGAAAATAAATAAATAAATTATGGCTGTCGATAGAAAAAAAATTAGTATTATTGTTTAGATTATACTTTAATTATTCTAATATAATAAATTTATTTTTTTATTTGAATAAAATTGTTTGGTCAATTTTTTTTAATGTTAGAATAAAATTATTTTCTATATTAATTTTTTATAATATAATTTTTTTAATATTAGAATAAAATATATTAATCAAATTTATTTATTATAATATTATTTTTTAACATTAGAATAAAATTTATTTAATTAAATTTAATTTTTATATTAATATTTTATGATATAATATTTTTTTTTAAATTGGAATCAAATTAATTCAATCAAATTTATTTTTTATGATATAATTTTTTTAACGTTAGACTAAAATTAATTTAATCAAATTTATTTTTTATATTAATTTTTTAACATTAGAATAAAATTTATTTAATAAGATAGATTTGTAAACATTATTTTCATAAAATTAAATATATAATGAAATATAAAAAATAAGCATTTTGCAAAAGACGTTTTTATTTTATTTTAGAAGCACTATTTTGACATTTTGCAAGAAGTCTTCCTCTATTTTAAAAAACACCACTAAAGTAGGTATTTCCAAAAAGTCATATTTCTTTGCAAACTCACTATTTAAGTTGCGCCAGAATGCTCCCTCTATAATGCTAAACTGCTGGTGATGCTCTAAGTTATGCAAAAAATGCATTATGGTCTCTATAATACACAAAAAACGCCTAGGTCGCTAAGTTACACAATAATATCACCATAAGGCCCAAAATTATACAAAAATAACACTTGAAGACCCTGAATTATGTATAAACAACACTAGAAGACCCTGGTTCATATATTTCCACCCTATGGCTTTGAATTATACAAAAACAACACAAGAAATCACCTAAATAATATTAAAATTGCACTAGAAGGCTCTAGTTTATATATTTTTACCATATGTCGCTGAATTATACAAGAATTACAATAGAAGTCCTTGAGTTATGTAGAATCACACTAGAAGTCTCAAGAATATTACAATTGCACTAGTGTTCTTGGATTTAATTATATGTCCCTCAACTATTATAGTAATTACTTGAGTGGCATTCTTTAGTTAGGGACTTACAATGCCTTTTAGAATTATGTAGGGACTTGTTATGTAATTTTGGTTAATATAGGGACTTAATGGGTATTTTCTTAAAATTATAGGGACTAATAGTACATTAGTTATAAAGGACTTGGAATTTTTGAATTATATAGGGATTTATTGTGCAATTTTGGTTAATTTAGTGACATTAGTGTGCAATTTTTTGAATTATAGGGACTATGTAATTTTTTAAATTTTATATGGACTAAAAGTGTAATTTTTGAATATTTTAGAGATTTAAAGTGTAATTTTGTAAGTTATAAAGACTAATAATGCTTTTTTGAGTTATATAGGGACTTATGATGCATCTTTGTATTATGTAGCAACTTATTGTGAAGTTTTGGTTAATATAAGGCCTAATGTTCAATTTTTTGATTTGTAGGGGATTATTTGAGCATTTTTAGTTATAGTGGGACTTCTAGTACATTTTTAAATTACAGTCTTTTTGTGCAATTTTGATTAATATAGTGACTTAATGTGCACTTTTCAAATTATAGGCACTAATAGCGCATTTTTCAGTTATATATGGACTTATAGTATAGTTTTGATACGTATAGAGACTTAATGTGAAATTCTGAAAGTTATAGGGACTAATAGTCCCCAAATTGTTATAAGGTATCTCTGGGTCCTTAGAAAATAGAATAATTAACCTTTGGTCCTTTAAGTATTTAACTGAGTACTTACTTGAGTTGGAGACCATCATAACTGATGTCATGTCACGCAGATACAATAAAGATGGTGAAAGACGAGACCCATTGTGGGTTTTCACTGGTCCTATTTGTTACTGTGCCAAAAAGGTAAAATATACTTGTTTATTTCATTATTTAATAACCATATGTATTTTTTTATTTACCATGATTCTTTTATAAGTAAAAAAATCAAGAAGGTTCATGGAAAAAACATTCTTCGATCCAAGGAGAAGTCTAAGGAGAACTTATGGGCGTTTTCCCATCGATTTTTGTGCCGAGGACGATATGTGAAATCTATTGCGGAAGCGGGAAACCATGTGGCCTAAGTGGCACGGAACACCATACATGATCATATTTCCAAACACTATCACGAATGGAAGGAAATCACTCAGCGTCACATGGATTAGATTTAGACTAATCTTGAGGTAAGTTCCTTGATTGTATAAATGTTAGATAATTTTTTTTGGTTAATTTTGTAATTTTTTGCAGTGTTTCTAGTTGATGAATGGAGAAACTGACAGATTTAGACAAATATCCAAAAGAACATGCACATACTATGCCTATGCAGGTACACATATTAAAAGGGGAACATTTACACAAAAATATTTGACCCCGGTAAAAATTCTAGAGAATATGAGATTGGAAGATTAGCCCAAGATGTTAGATATGTGGGCTAGCGAGCGATTTAAGGTAAATATAAAATTCAATAAGTTATCGATAATGTACATAGACGTTAATAATTTTATATTAAATAGGTTAGATCAGCTACGTGGAAGAAAAATAGAAAGAAGTAGGTCCCAATAAGTGGGCATGGCTCGACCACCTTATCGCAGACCTGTCACAAGATGGAGGAGGTAATATTTCTCATACTTTTTTATCGTTTAATTTTCAAAAAGTATTCTTGAGGTTATGTTGTGATTAGATGTTTTACAAGAGATCAGGGAGGATCTAGACACTTTTGTCCCATTGAATTGGACACATGATGCAACTGCTACACCTACACCCTAGTCGAAGAAGAAGATACCCAAAATAAAGGAATATTGCATCAAAATTGGGTTGAGAAAGTCTGTTTATTGGAGCGGTGAACGTTTCCCCGAAAGCGATGTAAGTTTGAATTCAATAAATTTCTGTACCAAGTTAATCTGAGGGATAAGTTTGATTTGCCGAGTGAGTCTTCAACATACACGTTAGGGTGTTCTTCCAGTGCCACACCGTCCAAGTCATTGACATGACAAACTCATATCTGGACGATGACCGAGGTAGAAAATGACCTTCTAGGCCTAGTGCAAAAGGGTTGGAACCTGAGAGTTAGACCAGTTGTTCCTAGCCAGAGCCAGGCCCAGGATCAAGAAATGTGTTAGGCACCGAGATAGAAGATCAATGGATAGGCAAAGGCACTCGAGTACCTAAATAAACATAACAACCGAGCAGCCTGAGCATGAGACACATAACAAGATTCCTCTGTCACTATTGGAGCCACACCATTTAATTCGACCTTTACTCCCAAAGGTTTTATGTAGGTGATCGAGCAAATCAATCAGCTAGGCTAGACCCAACAGATGTTGACATTAAATCTATTCCCTACCGGTTCACCGCATCTGACTTTTGCATGTTATCTGAGTAATCAATGTACAAGAGGGACGTCTACAAGCTGATCACTCAGAGATGAGGTTGATATTGATGAGACCCAGTCCCCTGATCCATCTCCCCCTACTAAATTAATCCCCAGTTTGTTTCTATGAACTCGTTTTTTGTATTTTATTCAACTATCTAATTTTGTTTGATTTTGTAAATTTATTACCCTTATGTTATTTAATTTTGTTTGATTAACTTAGTTGGTGAAAATTTAATTTGGTTTGTAACTTTTTTAAATTGAAAAAACCTTTACCATGCTGCCTTGGTGGTTGCTAAATATGTTAATCTTTAACGACCACTATGTAGTATGTAAACAAAAATAACTATTTAGCGATGGTTATATGGTTATACTGACTACTATGTTGTCGCTAAAGCGTATGGTCGCTAAAGTAAGGGTGTGGTCGGTAAAAGATGCCTCTAATGACAAAACTCTAGGGACCAAGCTTTAGTGACCAATATCGGTCGCCTGTAGCAATGGCTTGATCGTAAGTTGAAAACTATTAAAAATGAAAGAAGCGTGATGATTAATTAATTTTTTTATTTATATTCTCATAAAACTTGATATTATAAGTTGATAATGGAGAAAAATCATCAATATATATATAAGATGATCATATATTTTGTATTATTAAATATTTTGATGACAATATTGTATTAAACGGTTATTAAACATTCGATGACTTCAAAAACAAGAATAGAAATTATTTTATTTAGCCAAATTTTAAAAATGTTATTTAATTCCTTTGACACTTTTGGTATTCCATTTATCTTGAGGAGTAATGCTTTAAATTTTATTATTTTATTTGTTATCTTCTACTTATTATTGAATGCTATTGAGAAGCCTCAGGGTTTAAGCACATCACCAACCCTCGCCCACCCCGACGCGTCATGGTCATGGGGAGGATTAAAAAAATAAAAATGAAACATCTTTTGTTACCATGTTTGGATGGTCAATTATTAATAAGATCTTAATATATCATATTGTTTACGGTCATAACGTTTATAGTCTTAAATACTAATGTTTTTTAATTAAAAAGATAAGTTTCCTCCTCCACCTTTTAAACTATAGTTAGAAACAAGATTTAGAGTTAAGTGAGGATTAATTGACTGATACCCATGTTTTCCCCATATGCGGATGGTTTCAAAATTGTGTAACTACAAAAGCCCGATTTCTTAGCTATAAAACCAACCTCCACAAATCATTTGAGACACCGGAAATAACATAATACATAGAAAGATTTCCACTCTAAGCTTTCTAGTAATGAAAAGGTTCATTAGAGCAGTTTGAGCAATACTCCATTCATTATTTAGAGAGTGAACTCTAAACAGGGGAATAGTAGTTATACCTTGAGAAACGACCGATGAAAACAGTCTACCACCTCTATTTTCACAGTTAATTATTTTTAAGGTATACAACTTATCAAAGCTACTACAACTTTGTTTTCATGTTATTTATGTTGAATTTAAAACTCTTTATGATCATTTTATATTCTAATTCTTACATTATTGCCCAACAATTTTATTGTTATTCTGAATAGTGGGTGCATATGGAATTGCCATGAACCTAGATAAAGCTAATGAGATAATTGATGCGGTGATGGTCAAAGCAAATTTAGAGGAGTAAGATGGAATATAATATGGACGCATGAACATCAAGACAGTTCTACTCCAACAAATATATGTTCCGTGAGTTTGAGAAGTTTCCTAATATGGAATGTCCCTACATGGGAAGCTAAGCCAATGTTGGCGTCCTCTGGAAAAGTAAGGATATGTGTTATCTGTTTGACTGTTCTCCCTCCCTTCGTATAAATACTGTATAAGGATCCCTTCTTAATATAGTATAAATCAAACTTATTTTTAGGTTAGAGAGGAAATAGTCATCACTAAGACCAATGAGTATGGTAGTAAGGGATATATGATTGGTGTCCTTTTGTTTTAAAACATTGTCTCTGATTTGACAATGCATCTTCTTATGCTTATATTGTTGAGTCAATTAATATCTAGCATGGTAAATTAGGACATGAAACTTTTAACACTATTGAAAGATTAAACTCTTTAGTACTTATACATGCTATCAAACTTGAAAACTTTGTGGTGGGGGCAAAGGTGTGATAAATAAACAGATAAAGAAAGATAATAATAAAGGACACACCCTTGACTACCACAAGAAACTCACTGCAAGTATTACAGATCATTTGCAAGTTTAGCTGATAAGAAAAGTTCGTTCGCAGGGATTTAATCCGTTAGATTCTACTTGTATTCAATAAGCATAGATGAATTTAGATGTTTAGATTAAAACAGAAATAAGATGATTAATTGTCTGATGTGAAATAATAAACAAGAATGCAGATAAATAAATATGAATATAAGTCAGATTAATTAGGGTTACTAATATGAGCCTATCTTACTAAGTTGTTATTCTACCTTAAGGGTGAATTGAGCATTATATATTAACCGGGATTCTAAATTCCTCCTAACCCCCATCAGGGTGAACTTAGGAGCAACCTCTCCACTACCAGGGACTTGGGTAAGGGGAACCTGAGTAATGATCGGTGGTTAAATCAAAACTATATGGCTATCTAGTTAGGCTAGCACGCCAGGATCACTACCGCACACTAGACGATTATGTGGTGTTGTCAATAATTGAATCCCCATCTCAGGTGTTAACTCAATTACTAAGGATAGTCCTAAGATTGGCCAATATAGGGCTGGAACAATAAGTCAAAGCACATAATACCAATATACGCCAAGCTCAAATCAATTAAAATAACAAATAATATTATAAAATTTAAGACAAAATAATAACCCAAATAATTAAGAGTAAAACTTACAGAATAAAAGCTTAGAAATGTGGTGAATCCATAAATCTATAGCTAATTACCCTAAATATAGAGAAGGAGAGATGTAGAAGAGGAGTTTGTCATTCTCCAACTTCGTGCTTCTTGTCTTCCTCTACAGGTCAACTTGTTTCTTGGATGATAAACTTGATACTAAGGATTAATATTCAAGTAAAGATTAATATATGGCTTAGAACTGAGAAATGACATGTTTACAATGAAAAGATGGTGTATTTATAGGAGTCTAGGAAGCCCTAATTCAGATTGCTTGGAGTAGGAGGCAAGCAATGAACTTCTTTTCCAAATCAAATTTGTAGCCTAATATATAGAAAAGGTAAGAAACTATTGTTGTCTTGTTTTGGCCTTAACTTCTTCAATATTGCTCCGATTGACGCGTTCTTTATATTGAAACTGGCCGTCTCGGAAATCTCTATACTTTTGCTTCATACCATTCTTCCAAATTTCCAATTAATCTTGAGTTATGATCACTTTACTGGACGTAGCTGCTAAAATTCAGATTTACTTGGCAACTTTTCTTTTCCTATTTAATCTTTTCCTTCATTTATCTCCAACCTCCATCCTTATCTTCTTTCCTTTATCTGTTAGAAATGATTTGACATCTAATTGATTACCATATATCTTTAAATCTTCACAATTAACAAACAATTAAACAAAATATGCTCTAAAAATAACAAATCATCAAATCAAGACAAAAAATAAGAAAATACTAAAATATAAATAAAATTCGACCAATTACTTCCTAAATATTCCTAAAATGATGTCTCCAACCTAGATTAAATCATCACAAGTAGGGAGACATCATTTTGTTAAATGTAAAATATGTGTAGAGGCAAATCATGCTAAGAAGCCTTTTAACCCCATGACCACTGAAGAGACCAAGGTGTCAAACTAGTATATTTTGATTTGGATAATATAACAACATCGCTGATAGAGGAGGAAAAATGTACTATATCTTTTGGGGATGATTACTCTAGGTGGGGATAAGTTCAGGCAAACTAACTTAAGAAAGAAACGTAAACAATAATGGAAAACAGATGCACACGATAAGTAAAAGACAAAGGAAGGAAGTTACACAAGGCATTTAGAGTGGTTTGGTTTCCCTACATCCACTACCTAAGGTCATCCCCATCGGATTTACAATCTCCTTCACTAAACTTATCTATATATCTTAAAGTAAGATATAAACCTTTACATTTAGGTTTAAAACCACAACCTAAAAACTTCCAAGATTTTTGTCGGCTAAGTCATAACCCGATTACAAAATACCCTTGTGCACTTCTACACATTAGTTACCACTTCCATAAAAAGAAGAATTTTCCCTTTTCTTCTAAACTATAGCGAACAAAGCTATGTTCTAATCTATAAAAAAATGTAAAACCCTTGGTGGTTGGATTAAGTTACAATCAATTTAATAATGCTTCTTGATGAGCTAATTTATCGATGAAGATTGTTGTACTCCTCTAATCAGTTGAATGCTAAGGGATAGCTTGATATGAAATACGCTTGAGTAGATTTAAGGTTTGAGCTCCCTCTTGTATTGAAAAGAAAATTATATCTATAAGGGAGATGCAAACAATTCACAAGACTTGATTTTATGATATGGATATACAAGAAGAAGGTTGTGAATTCTCTCTTGAAGTGTGGTAAATTGTATGGTTGTATTTTTTCTTCAAGAGGTAGTTATTGTGATGAAAGGTGGCCATATATAGGGTAAATTAAGTTCCAACGAATCCTAGAATATGATAAAAAGACAACAAAAATGTTATATTGTTTTGAAAAAATGGATATCTATTTTTATCTCCAACGAATCTAATCCACGTGGCATCATTTCTTCAACGGTTGGAAGGACAAAGGCTCTTTGTAACGACACCGTGGAAGTGGAAAACATCATATACCGTTTTTTGCCTAAAAACGGGTATTTGTTTTAGGTAGAGATATCAGTCAACATGACATAAAGTGACCAGTTAATACTAGCTTTGTTTTGCTTCAGAGAAAAACGTTATACCATATTTGACCATAAAGGGTATCCATGTTAAAACGAAATGCCATTTTACCTTGCCGATTTTGGGCTGAGAAAGTAGTTCATCTTCTTGGCTTTTTTTTTTGTCCTTCATAGGAGTTGTATAAAAAGAGATGCAACAATTTAGGGTTAGTAAAACTTAAGATATTCAAGAGTTGATCTCTAATAATGGTGGTACTTCAGGTTGTGGTTGATTTGGAGGAACATTAACATTTGTTGCTAACGGAGCGGGATTTAAAACTCTTATGTTGTTTTATATTTTGATTCTTAGATTATTTTTAGATTAATGTTTCATTAATATAATACAAGAAGGCTGTTGTTTGTTAATCATAAAATTTATCATACCATTAGTTTATAATTATTCTTTAAAATTTACTCTTTTCATATAAAGCTTAGTTATAAAATACAGAAATATATGATAGAGGTATATGATTCTTAATGCTACATCTCAAGTATTTTCTTGCATTATGTGATCATTGCGTCAAAGTAAATACTGATGTGACATGAATGGTGTTGATAATAAGAGAAGATCAACTAGCTCAAAATATTATGCTTATAGGATGGCAGTTCACTACCGGGCATGCAATATCTTTGTGGAATATGACTACAACAACGTTATACGAGCCATTTTGGACCCAAACTTTAAATGCAATAGAAGATTATGTAATAGTCTATTAGAGATTAAGTATTTTAAAAACTTGTGCAATATTTTGTTTTTGTTCCAAGAAAGAAAAACATGGTAACTAATTGGGTGGCAGAACAAAAGTTGTACGCCCCTTTTATGGATACATGGGTTGTCCGGGCCAATTTGCTTGCACCACGACTGATCTCACGGGAAATATGTACGCCTCCCGATGCACACCTCTAGGTAAATCATACTAGGTTACCTATGTTATAGGAGGGGATTCGAACCTTGTACATCTTACTTTACACCCATTAAATGTTGAAGAAATAGTAAGACCCTGACTAGTTGGATTAACTTAACTGGTTATTGTTTAATTATTGGGTGACATGTCCCCCAACCCAATTAACTAAACTCTTATCTTGCAACGTCTACCTAATAGGGATAAACTAGACCTATATGTTTTATTAAGCTTACTGACCTTCTATTTTAGCACATTTTCGACAAAAAAATTGAAATCTCAAGATAATAAGTAAAATATATAGTTTAAACAAAAATCATATATAAATTTATTTTTAAATTCACATCAAAGTGTACCTAAAAAGAATTCATTATTTTTAATCCTAATGTGAATTCGCCCCTCGCATAAGGTTCCGTGAAAGCTGGGCTTTTGTACTTGTCTATTCTTTCTTTAATTACTTTTTTTTTATGAAAGCAGAAAATGTAGAGTACTAATTAATGAAAGAGGGAAGAAAAATAATTGGAGCTCAATTTTAGTTATTAAAAATAAATTTTATTATTTTTGAAGACAGCTTATTACTCAAGCACTACTAATTAATTAATTTACTAATAAACCCGTTAAGTTAGCTTAATGGGCCAAAGTCTTTCTATTTTTTTCGTGTTTAAAAAATGTAAAATGAAAGATGTAAGATTTGAACTTTCTCTAAAAATGAGTATAACCTAATTTTGATTTACTAAGATATGCATAAAAAGACTTGCATATTTTTGTGAAATTAGTCGTGCTACGTGCAAGATGGTCCATCACCCACGTACCAAAAATAAAAAAATTAATTTAGTTATACCTAATTTACAAATATCATATGAGATAAAATTTACATAATTTATAGTAAAGAAACACAATGATTGATGATTAAATTTTTTATTTATATGAAGTAACATAAGGATGACACAAGAAAAAAATTATATATACTTTTACTTTTTCTCTTATAACTAAATAGTTTTCTTTAAATTTTATTCTAAAATTTTGAAATTTTTCTTTGAATCATGCAATTTTTTTATCCAACATTAAATTTTAAGTGCATGTTTGGAAGTGTTTTTTTAGAAAAGCACTTAAAAGTACTTCTAGCATTTTAAAAGTTTTTTTATCCTGAAAAATACTTTTCTGAGAAGCAGCAAATTGGTGCTTTTTGAAAAAAACATTTAAAATAATTTTAGATTTCAAAATTATTTTTAATAATTTTTTTAAATTAATTTTTTTATTCTAAAAGCGTTTTTTTACTCTAAAATAAGCACTTCCAAACGAGCCCTAAATCTAAAATAAAACTGACTAGGAAGTCGGTCGTATGAATACATATAAGAGTTAATGCCGAATAGGTATCCGTCACCTTACATTCTACCTAATCTATAAAAAATACCGTCTTTTTCAAACAACAGTAGGCTATATAAAGTTTTCTAAAACTCAAAATCTGAGTTTTAGAAAACTTTCTATAACTCAAAATTTAACTTCAGGGAAATTTTCTATAACTTAAATGACTATTTTTATAGAAAGAAATAAAATAAAATATATATGATTATTTATGAGAAAAAAAAATGATTAGAATAAGAAGAAATTAATTCTAAGTTGAGAATTAATCATATATAATACCAACTACTAATAAGATTTGATACCTTATGCTATTCAATATTCAGTTGACATATTCCTTTCGTATATTGAAGGACACTAATGTACAATAAGTTTACTTGATCTCTTTGTACGTGATATTTTAGAACACCCTTTAAAGCTACTCTTCAATATTGATCTTCCTTTCTTTGGTGCTAAAGATTTTGAGCATCATTTTATTTGTTGTTTGTTATCCACCTCTTATTAAATGCTTAAAAGTGAACGGTGATAATGCGAAATCCCGATTTATGTTTTCTCTATCCACATGTATTGCGTCCAAGATCACGAGGAGTCGAGGACACTCCCAAAAATAAATTTCGATTCCGCATAAAAAAAATAACATCTATCAAATGACAGGAAAAATATATTGCATTTGTAATGGCGATTAAAAGCATAAAGTTAGTAAAGACTAATTTAACAGAAATGGTAACTATTTAGGTAATTGTAATGGCGTGGTAAACTATCGCTTTAAAAATGATTTCGATATTATTGGAGTACTAACAACTTGTTTGGATTGAGGGATTAGAAGGATAGGATAATATTAAAGGATAATACTAATCCCCTCCTTTGTTTGGATTGGAAATAAAAAGAAAGGAAAGTTTATTAAAAGATTGTTTTAATCCCTTCTTATACAATATATCCAATCCCTCCAATTTGGTGTCATTAGAAAGGATTAATTTTTTATTATGTCATAATGTCTAAATTATCCTTATTCTTTATATATAAAATATATTACTAAGGGTATAAGAGTCATTTAGTTATAAAAATAATCCCTTCCTTTCATTATCTTTCTAATCCAAACACCAAATATATGTAATCCTTTAATAAAATTATCCTTTCTATTTTTTTCTAATCCAAACAAGATTTAATACTCTCCTTTCCAATCCATTACTAAACTTTCCTTTCCTATCCTTTACTATACTATCCCTTTTTAATCCAAACATACCCTAAAAGATTTGCTATTGATCATCTCTCAAAATGTAAGAGGTAATTTCAAACTTGGTAAAAAATTTGAGTTGGAGGTAAAAGAAGATGACACGTAGAACGAAGATACTTCTTCAAGTGAGAGAAATGAAGAAGAATCCAAACAAGAATTGGGTGAGAATGAGTAAGACAAAGAAGCAAAAGAGTAATCCAAGTCTTGTGTCTAGAGAAGAACCGGTTATAGTGGATTCGAGTGTTCAAGAACAAGCTATTGAGACTCCAAGAGAGAAGACACCACAACCTCTCCAAGCCACGATGCCACTACCCAACAAAAGAGATGCGTCTAGGGCACTAGAAGATGTTGCAACACAAATTATGCCGAATTTGACCCTCACAAACAAGAGAAAATTTGTGGAGTAAGTTGAAAAAATTGAATATAGAAGATTTTTTTAAAAGGGAAAGATTGGGTTGGAAGAGATTCATGATGGAGTGTTCTAGTTTGAATATTGAGCTAGTAAAACAGTTCTATCTTGGCCTCTTTAGCCGAGATAGTAAAGGAAGAGTTCCTGTTAGAGGCAAATTGGTTCCTTTCACGGTTGAAGAGATTCGTAGCCACTTCAAGTTGAAGAATTTGGTTGGACCATGCAAATACCAAAAAACGGTGAAGAAGATCAAAACTTTTGATTGGAACCAACTACATGAGCATGTATTTAGTGAGGAGTTGGTGATATATTGTGATAAAAGAAAAAAAGAGTTGAAAACATCTTGTCCTTACAAATTTCTTCATTCCGATGCAAAAATCTGTACCACTTCCTTGCACCCTCAGCCTTTTGGAACGCTCGAACTACGAATGTACTTCAAAAATCCGCCATCTTTTTGGATTATGGTTTGAGAGAGGAAGAAGTATATGTAGCAGAACGATTTTTGATGAGTTCATGTGATTCATAGTCGAGCTGAAGAGGTTCTTTAATTTGAAGTACCCACAAATGATCACTAGCTTATTGATAAAGGCAGATGTAAAGCTTGGAGAGAAAGAGAAACTTGTTAGAAAACTGAGTACCATATTAGATGATGTGTGGATCAAGAACATTTTGAGAGGAGCTCAACCAAAGGAGGTCTCTTGGCAAGATAAGGTGGGTGAGCAACTTAATCGAGTAGAAATCACTCAAACCCTCTTTGCCAATGATGTGGCACTATTCAAAACCAATCAAATGCACATCATGACACTCCTGGAGAGACTAAGGCGCAACAGCGCGAAAGATCCACCGCATCCTATCTTGGATGACGGTCATGCGAGGCAATAACCTCGAGATTATGTTTTCTCTCTACACTACTCTTTCTATATTTGTGTATTAGGTGTTTGTTTTTAAATTTATTGAGACTGTTTCAAGTCTCAAAGTCATTACTCAACTTTGAGTTGAGGGCAGGGATTCCTTGTCCCCATCCCTATTTTCATGTGTTGTTTTTTCTTTTTGTAGTGAATGGATTAGGAGTAGAATGTAGTAAATGTAGTTGTTAAGTGAATTTTTAGCGAGCTAATGATAGTAAATAGTAATATTAAGAACTTATATCTTTATGTGCTTAAAAGATGATCTTGAAACACACACTAAAAGTAAAAAAAAGATTAGTGAGCAATGCGGTAGAAGTAAGTTTGATCATAGGGAGAATGAGTGGTGTTTCGAACGTGAGATCCAAGCTAGTTAGTAAACCATTTAATAAACATACTAGAGGTGAAAAAATGAATAATTTGTATATGATAGAAAAGGATTAAGGTAATTATTTGTTTAGCCCTTTGTTCCTTTTAGCATGATGTCCATTTATATTATTATATTATCCGTTCCAGCCCTTCTTGACTTTCTAAGCCTTGTATTAGCCACATTACAAGCCATACCCCTTAGATTATCAGGACTTTTTCGTATGACGCGCACTCGAATCACAATTTTCGACACTCGTCTAGAGCTTGAGTTTGGGGGTGGTTGTTTCGATTATGGGAAATATTATTGGATGGGTTTTGAGCTATGTAATATGCCTTTGATCACATATTTATATATTGTAACCCTTTATTGGGGTAAAAGGAAAGAGAAGATTTGAAAAAAAAAATATCAATAGAAAAGAAAAACTCAAAGCATAGAGGCATGGATTCTCATATCAAAAAGAGAATCATAGCTACGTGCAGAAGAAATATATATATATATATATATATATATATATATATATATATATATATATATATATATATATATATATATATATATATATGGACCGGCAAAGTGGATTTCTAGGTGATCACAAAGGTTTTTATTTGGGTTATTGGGGATGCAAATAAGTGCATCATTTGAGTTACGTGAAAACTTTTTTAGAGTAACTCAAGCTCTGGGATGATTCGTTGATGGCTAGTGAATAGAGACCCAAAATCTCACTTTAAACTATCCAAATATACAATCTTACCTACCATAAGCCTACGTTACAACCTCAAAGCCCTTATGATTCTTGACTATGTGATGTCTCCCTCATTGTTCTTATTTTCGACCCTTGGGAGACATCATTTTTGATGTTTAATTGAATATTTTGATAGACTTTTGAGTTAAAAATGCAATAATCCGGAATTCCTATTTTATTTCTAGTATTTTTGATTTATTAAACTTTTGCGCGTAATCTTGTGTATTTTAGTGAAAAGTTTGTAGGTTTTGAATATTAGCTAGGAAAGGAATCCGAGAAGAGAGTCAAAGTTCGTGATATGGAGTCAAAGCTTGAAGATAAATCCTGAAAGAATTATATTTTGGAGCTGCAAATCTGGAAAACAGTTCAAAGATTGCTGATTTAGAGGCACTTACGAGTTGATTTAGCCGCTGAACTTTGTATAGAATATGTTCCTTATCGAGTTACGGAAATTTAGCAAGTGATTTCAGGTAAATCGGAGTTATAACGAATCGGCTAGAGCTGTTTTAGTGGAGGTGGTGCAACAGTTACGGGATTTTGGGCTGGGAAAATGGACTCGGGCTTTTAATTAGTGATTTAATCTCAAGACCAAGGCCTAATCCGTTTTTCTCATTATAAAAGGGACTTTTGACTTCTATTTTTCATACAACTCATTATTCATAAGCAGAAGCATCAGAGAGAAGTCAACGAAGGAAGAAGAAGAAAGCTGTAGAGGTGGAGAGTGTCTATATCTCCATTCTCAGCCAAATCCAATTCCGGAAATTAAGTTTTCTTTATTTTTAATTCCGTAAAACACTATGAGTTCCCTTTCTTTTAATTTAGTTTTAATTTCTTTTATCATGAACTAATTTTTTCATAGTACTTGAGAATGCTT
Organism: Nemophila menziesii; assembly: GCA_029959085.1. Classification (NCBI taxonomy): domain Eukaryota; kingdom Viridiplantae; phylum Streptophyta; class Magnoliopsida; order Boraginales; family Hydrophyllaceae; genus Nemophila; species Nemophila menziesii. The sequence goes on along the minus strand of JARWIR010000012.1, from coordinate 576,607 downwards.
AATGGGTGAATCCCTATTCTGTTGAATTTCATATGTCTGAATTTGGGTTTTTAATAAATTAAATTAAATTGGGTCTTTTACATTTTTCGGTAATTTGAGATTATTTACTGTTTTCGGAGTAATTAACCAAGAACAGGTGTTAGTATCTAGGCTATTCCACATATGTGGCGTGTGGATCATCTGGACGGAGGGTTTAGGTACGGACTTAATTACTCAATCTAAAATCGAAACTATTTGACTCTGACGAGCTTAGTTAATTTTAGGGCCAATGTGGTAAAATTACTTAATCATTCGAAAGTGGATCATATTAACCCTGACGGGACTAGTGACACTCTAGAATAGCCTTGTAGTCCACCCTGACGGGGGTACAAGGAATTTAGAATCCTGATCAATGTTAATTGACCAATTTAACCCTTAAAAAACATATGTTATGAAATAGAATTAGGAGGATCCCTTGCGTTTCTCAAGTACTGCCTTCTCATATTTGCGTCTTACCTTCATTTACTTGCGTCTTAGTATTTATTTGCATTTTTACTTTAATCTTTCATTACTTAGAATTAATACAAACAACCAACCAATCATTATATCTTTTATCTGCTTTCATAAGTGCAACCATTAATTATATGATAAGCATTGTAGTTAACCAACCGTCCCTGAGAACGAATCTGTTATCACTATTATTACTTGGGACAACCGTACACTTGCGGTTGTGGCTCAATTAGTTTTTGCATTTATTTTAGAACACACAAAGGACCACCACTATGCACTTTAGGAGCAATGAAACCAATAGAGAGTAGTTAGATGGACCTTAGAAACTATGTGAAGATCAAGGAACAACCTATGGCCATCATAGCGGACCAAGAGAGAACCTATCCTTCGTGCATTGCAAAGCTAATCTGATCTTGAAATATACGTTTGTTGATTGTTTGTTTAATAAGTGTATATTTTTTTCAAATATTACTCTATGAGACTCGTTAAGATTATTTCTTTAGTGTCATTCATTATTTTCTATTTCTCTCTTCTTTGATTTATTGGACTTAGGCCCCTTCTATGCCTTATTTTTCTTTTTATTTTATCGGGACGACAAAACTTTGAGTTGGGGGTCTTGATGACTCTCTTTTTGTTATGGATTAATCCACTCACGAGATATATTTTTGGGAGTTGATTGGGTCTAAGTGAGGGATTTTTCCCTATTATTTGACGTATTGTACTTACATCACTAGTTTTGAGACTTATTGCTATTTATAGAGTTTTTGTGCTTTAATTGTGTGTTAAATGTGTAGATTCTAGGCACTTGGTTGATACAAGGTTCCAAGATGAAGAGAAGGAGTACAAAAGTCAATCCAAACCCCAATTCAAGGTGCAAGATGAGATTAAAGTCACTTTTAGAAGTTGAAGCATTTTTTGAAATTGTCTTGATTTCATATTGTTTCAGTCACCACGAGAAATTGGTAAAAAATTTTGAAAAGATCCTTTTGATTCAGAGAGAGATTGAAGTCAGTGTCACGTGGAAAGTGAGGAAGTGAATTCGGAGTTGAGACGAGAAAGTTATGTTATTTTCTTCCACCGTGACTCGAACCAATCCAGCACTAACTAAAAACGGGTTGGGCCATATTTAACCTAATTAAGCAAGCCCATGGGGTCCCCAAAAGTTTTTAGTTAGTATATAAGTCACATATCAGCTCTAAAAAACACACAACTCATTAGACCTTCATTTTACACAATTTACAAGAGTAGCAAGAGCATAAGAGAGGGAAGGAAGGGTTTTCATAAAAAACCAGCATTCTTCCTCATCGGAGCTCCGAATCCACTCATTCCAAAGAGTAACTTTATTTTATTTTAGTTGTTAAACATGATTATGGCATAGGTTTTATTTATTTTTTATTATTTAAGTATGAAATAAACCCCCATTGCTTGAAATTTATAATTATGCATGAACCTTAATTGATTTATTTGACGCTTCTTTCGATGTTTGGGATTTATATTTAATTAAATTGAGTTTTTCATCTATTGGTTGTACAACTTGTGTTAAATACTAAGATTATCTTGGCCGAAAAGTAGAATAGCCTTAGTAATTGAGCTTGCTCCCAAAAGGGGAGGGGTTCTAATTACTTATGAGTGTATGCGCTTGGTGTGTGTAAGTGAGCCGACATGTTTTAACTAGCCAGGTAGCTAATATGTATTATTTTAATATTGCAGAGTTTGAGTACTTGAGCCTCCTAAGTTGACCCTTACGGAAGTTAGGAGGACTTTAGAATCCTAGTTAATACGATCAACCCATTTACCATTATATCAAGAATATCATAACTATCTATTTAGGCAAGTACACGAAATCCTTAAGCATTACTCTTATATTCAAAAACTCGTCTTTTATATTATAAATATCCCAATAACATTTCTTCATTTACCTTGTCTTTTCGATTCTCGCTTATTAAACTATTCAACGTTATATTATGAAACACCTCGATATTACACTGATAATCCTTGAGGAGATGGTCCATTCCTGGACTCAGGCCCGACCATACACCTGGGCAATATGGGCGACCGCCCAGGGCCCAATTCTAAGAGGGGCCCAATTTTTGTTATGAATCTCTTTTATATATATATGAAAAAAAATCAGATAAAAAACTCTTCATATATGTATATCGAAAACAACAACACTTTTACAAACAAAATTAAACATCTTAATTTTTTTTATCTATAATGATATAAGAGACCTTTCATTAGCCCTACCTATCAATAGGTTCATTTTCCAAAATTTCTTACCGTTTAAAATTAAATTTCCAGTAGTTCACGGATTCTTATTTAGTTGTTTGTTGGATCATTTTTCATTAAAAAAAAAAATTATACCAAATATCCTGTTTTTTTAATTCTCACAATCTTAAATAATCAATCGCAGTTGGCCGTCGATAGGTTTTGATATTTTTTCCAATTTCATTTTTATATGATCCTTGTTTTAATTTAGTAGTTTATTAAATAAATCACACAATTAGTTTCATCAATTTTATCGCAATTGGACGTAGATGGGTTTTAATTTTTTTCCAATTTTATCGAATGATTTGTAACCTTAGTTTTCTTTGGTTATTAAATGTTGCTGAACAAGGAAAGATCCTGCAATACACTTCAAGAAATCCAAAGTAAGTATGTATTTCAATATTTATTCCATTCAAGTTATATGCTAGATTGCTAATACTAATTCACAACTACTATTTTTAATTATTATTTTATGAATTAAATTGTGTTTTGTGGATACAGAAGAAACAATTCTATAATCTGTTGAACAAACTAAAATTGTTTGTTAATTTAATTATTTTGATTGTTTATATTTTCAGGCTCAAGTCAGGTTAATTAGAAGTTTTTTCAATTGGATACAGTGCAACTGATCGATCAAAACGAAAATAAACAGGAAGGTCGAAATTTAAATCCAGGTTTCATTCCTCTAACTTGACTTTTGAATATTTTCCAGTATGTTTCCTAGAAAATGTCTTTCTGGTGCTCAAAAACGAAAAAGAAAGAAAATAGAAGAAGATATTATTCGATCACAACATGGTTCTTTAGATAATTTTTTTTGTTAAAGAGTCGAATGATAGCGTTGAATACACAGGTAATGAACATGAAATACAAGTTAATCATGATAACTTTGTAGAAAATCATAATGTAATAAAAGAAAAAGATTTTGATATAGGCTGGTTTTTAAAAAAAAAATTAATTACATTATCAGTCTGGTTCTAAACCTTAATTTTTTTTTGCGGAACCGGACCGATAAGCTAAGGACCGGTCATGTTCCCTACTATTCCTCTGGTCCGGTCTGTAGGACCGGTAGAACCGGTTCGATAGCAAGGCCGAGGTTCATATCAGTCCCATAAGTATGGGCTTGATTAAATGTCATGATGTAAAAGCAATCTCTTTCATCAACGTAGGTAACATAAATAAACCACTTACGATTTTTACCCTTGCACTTACTTTAGATTTTCTTCGATCGCACATTCTTTATTTTACAATTGGTTGTGCTTTGACCACCTTTTTGAATGCATTACCTGAGGTAAATAACATACCCTCCTTGAACATAGGTCTAGCCATGTCAACATCAACTTGAAACCTATTCGTGTTATCCCTTTTTACGAGATTTAGACCACCCTCCTTAATGGAAGTGCCTTCAATACTTTCCAAATTCTATTCATAACACACGAATTCTCGTTATACTCTTGGTCATCACTTATTCGAATTTCATTAGCATAAGGTATATTAAACGCATGCTCATCATTGCTCCAAAACTATTGATACCGAAAAACTATTCTCATTGGTCTATATTCTAGTCGAATAGTAAATCATCTTTTTAATTACTTGGATTGTATACACTACTAGCGAAAGACTTGTCTGATCTTTTACTCTCATTGTTTGATCACCATCATCATGATCTACATACATATATTTCGAGATTGTATATGGGTTAGACAAGTTTGGGAATTGGCGCGTAAGGAGGCGGCTAGGAATTCCACCATAGACCTGTGTGAGTGGAGCTCGGATATGGGTCAAGGTTCGCCTCATCTAGGGGAGGTTGATAGACTAAAGGAGACGCAACAAGGCAGGGAGGGAAATCTGCAGCACATCCAAACTCCGCTGCAGCAGGGTCTCGGAACTGATCAGACGCGATTGGAGGCCGCGCTGAGGAACCAGGTTAGTAGTGTCAATTCTTGGGACTCACGTTTTGGTGGATTGAGTGTTACAGGACCAGGTTTACAGCAGCATGGGCAGGGACTTGGCGAAACTATGGAATTGTCACGAGTCAGGTACATGCTAGACTCGCCTGGACTATCTGCAAAACTGGAGAGCAGCTATGGTCCTGGTTCGCGAAGTATGCAGCAACAGCTGCAGGGACCTGCAGCGCAAAATATATCAGAAGAGGTACCTCGGAGGGCTACGGATCAGAACAGGGCAATGGAAGGGGATGGCGAGGCGAATTATCCAAGAGATGGGGCCAGCTCTGAAGGTCTGTGGTGGTCTAGATGCGTATCAGTAACAGGGTTTTTTGCTGGTGTTTCTTGGGACACTTTCTTTGGGTCTTTTATTGAGGTAATATGGAGAATGCGTGATGTCTCCTCATTTGTGATAGTAAAATATACTCATGAGACATCATTTTAGGCTTATTTATTAGTTTATAGGTTGATTTTAGCTTATTTTAGTGCACTTTCCTATTTTGGGTCTTGATTTGTAGAATTATTATTTTTAGAGCATATTGGGTTTAATTGTTTATTTAGTGTGAAGCTTTAAAGATAATTATGGAAATTAATTAGAGTCCAAGTCAAAGACAACAACTTATGGAAGGAGATATGCATGGAAATTGGAGATAAGGAAATAATTGCTAAAAAGATGGAAAAGGAAAAGCTGCCTAAATCTGGGATTCTGCAAAGATAGGCGTTTTTACCTAATAAAGAGGCCGAATTTGGTAAATTACTCCTAAAGGGTGTAGATAATTCTGTTGCGATTCTTTTGGTATCTTGTGGAGCAAAATCGGACCAATAATAAAGAAGTTATGACCAAAACAACGCAGCAGTGTTTATCTTTATTTCCATACGAATTTGAGTTGGGCTAGGAGTCCATTACTTAACTTATCTCTAAAGAAACGAATTAGGTCAACCTCTAACCTATAAATACAGCCTCTTAACACTCTTAAATCATCCTTGGTGAAACCTTAAACCAAGAGGAAGCTTAGAACACAAGAGAGAAGTCTGGAAGGAGCTGTCATCAACAATGTCTTCTTCTACCTTTAGATTTGTAATTTCTTTCTTTTCTTTCATGAACTAATTTTCTTTAGCTTAAGTTTTAGCATATATGTATGAACCCTAGTTTTGATTGACATCTATCTAATTTGGGAATTTAATGTTTTAAATAGAATTATAGTTTTTATTCTCTGTTTATGTGTTTGAATTTATATTCTGTGTTCTTGTGGACGTCCGCCATTAGAATTACCATCTAGTAATTAGGATACCATTGACAACGGTGTTTAATTACATGTTTAGCACATAACGTTTAGTTTTAGGTTTGATCTGACAACCCAACCTAGCTAGATAATCACTATGGTTGAGTCTTGTGACTCTTTACCAATTACAGGAAAAGTTTGCTTAGGAAGCCTTATTGATACAGGTAAATCCTATTTTAAACTACCGATAGCATATTGGGACCGATTAGGGAAATACTACATAATTCACCCTTACATGTTTAGAACGGCAAAACTAGTGGGGATTACATGCTAATAACTTAAGCTATCTTCTCATATTCTTCTCTTTCATATTTATTTTCTGTCTTAGCTTTAGTTTATTAGAAAACCAAACAAAAATCTATTTGTCTTTACTTTTCATTGCGTTTAGTTGTTCTAGCTTTAATTATTTACACTTGGTATTTGCATAAGATTCTCCTAACCTCTGTAGTCTCTGCGGAACGAATCTTTATCTAAAACTTGCATACGATCTGTATACTTGCAGAACCGTGTAGTTTAGGGTGTTATTTGCACGTTAATTACATCTTATTTTATCACACCCTAGGCCCCACCAAGTTTTTGGCGCCGCTGCCGGGGACTACATCGTTAGTCCTTGTGCATATATCTTGTGCTTTTATTTTTAGTTAGTTCTATTTTACGCTTTTTTATTTTTAGATTTAGTTACAGATGGAGAACCCAAGGAGACTTGAGCTACCCATCGAATTTAGAGTAGAGCCACGAGGAATTCGCGCTCCAGAAATCCAAGCCGCTAAATTTAAACCTGATCCTGGGATGTTAACTCAGTTTGCGTCTCATGGATTATTCAGCGGAGATGCACATCAAGATCCGATCCGATATACTCAGAAATTCATGCAGATCTGTGATGCCTATATCGTAAGAGGAGTTACTAGGGAGCAAGTATATTACTTGATGTTCCAGTTCTTCTTGACCGGATGTGCAAGCAATTGGTATGATGCCCAATACCCTCATATTATTCCAGATTGGGACAAGCTTCAAACAAGATTCCTAGACCGTTTTTATCCGGTTAGTAGACGTTTAAAAGACATGTTGGAGCTTGAACAATTTATACAAGAAGAGGAAGAGAGTTTGGGTGAAGCATGGTTACGATTTACAGAGAAGAAAGCGAGGTGTCCATATCATAGATCCTCGCCAGAATATTATTTAACCTTGTTTTATGGAGGCCTTAATGACAAATCAAGAGAGAAAGCAGATTCGGTAGGAAACGCAGGTTTTGTGTTGCTAGATCCTGTAGAAGCTGAGTTGGGGATGGAAAGAATTCTTGAAAACGAGAGAAGTTGGCCAAAGAAATCAGTAAAGGAGAACAATTCAGAATCTCCAAAGCTTAAGGAATTGGCTAAACAACTCGAAGAGCTGACAGAACAAGCCCGAACAATTGCTCAGGTAAATATGGTACGCACAATTCCTTCGTGTCTTGGTTGTGGATCAAGAAATCATGTGTGGGCAGGATGTATGAATAATCCAGCAGTAGCTTCCGTTCAATATCCTCAAGATAACTATTACTCGAATAGTTACAATCAAGAAAGCTACACTAATTATCAACAACCTCCACAACAAAAGAGTTGGGACAGAAAACAAGAAACTAGTCAGCAACCCCAACTTCAATCTTATAATCCTCCACAACCTATTCAGAAAAAGGCACCCATTGTTAAGAAAACTTGTCAAGAACCGAAGAAAGATCCACCTAAACAATCAATGCAATTGGCAAAACAAGAACAACTCCAGAGTTTGACTTCAAGTATGACTAAATTGATGCAAAACGTTGAGAAGAAAATAAATTATAGCCAACAGAGAGTTCGAACTCAGGAAAAGGTTATAAAGCAACTAGAGCATACTATATCACAGATGGCGAGTACATTACAAACTAGGCCGAAAGGGCAACTCCCAAGTGATACTATTGCTCCTAGAGACGATTCTTGCCATGCAGTTGAATTGCGAAGTGGGAAGCAACTGCCTCCACCAAGACCAGAACCAGAGCCTATCCCTATTCCAGAACAAAGGGGGGAAGAAATAATCAAAGATACCGTCAAGGAGGTAGTTCAACCAAAAAGTGTCCAAGCCGAGACACCTGATAAGACAAGACAACCAGTGGAACTCAGTACACGCCCTCCACCACCATACCCTTCACGTGTCAGGAAGAAGGACAATGACCTGGAATTCAAGAAGTTCATTGACATGTTGAAGAAATTAGAAATCAATATACCCCTTGTTGAAGCTCTCAAGAGGATGCCAAGCTACATGAAATTTATGAAAGACATTCTCTCCAACAAGCGAAGTATAGAGACTGGGGAACCAATTGGATTACCTAGGGAGTGCAGTGCTATATGTCAAAATGAGTTGCCACCAAAACTAGAAGATCCCGGAAGTTTTACAATTCCCATCGGCATTGGAGAAAATTGGACCGGGAAAGCATTATGTGATTTAGGTGCAAGCATCAATCTCATGCCTAAATCCCTGTTCGAGAAGCTTAATATCGGAGAAGTAGTACCTACATCTGTGGTACTACAAATGGCGGATCGCTCCCTCTCACGACCAATAGGTAAAATTGAAGATGTTTTAGTTAACGCGGGCTCTTTTATTTTTCCTTGTGATTTTATTATCCTTGACTACGACGCGGATAAGAATGTCCCCATCATTTTGGGTAGAACATTCTTAGCCACGGGGCGTACACTAATTGATGTTGAGAATGGTGAGTTGATCATGAGAGTACAAGGCGAACAGATACGATTTAATGTGTTTCAGGCGATGAAATATCCTAAAGCGAAAGACGAGTGCTTCAAGGTAGATGTCATCGAAAATATTACGCAAGAAGTCTTCAATGAAGAGAACTTAATTGATGATCTTGACAAAGCCTTAGCACCTGAAACACCAGAACTCGAGATTCCCCCTGAAGATGTTGCTGCATTAGGATTAAACGTACGAGAATTACTTCGAGAGCCAGGTGACATTGAACCAATGAAACAACCATCTATAATATGTCCACCTGTTCTCGAAGAAAAACCACTTCCAGATCACTTACGCTATGCATATCTAGGTACGAACAAAACTTTGCCTGTTATTATTTCTGCTAACCTTTCAGGTCCTCAAGAGGAGAAGCTACTTCAAGTACTTCGTGCAAACAAAGAAGCAATTGGATGGACTATTGCCGACATCAAGGGAATTAGTCCTTCCGTTTGCAAACACAAAATCATTCTTGAGAACGAAGGTGGGCGATCTATAGAGGGACAGAGAAGACTCATGCCAGCTATGAAAGAAGTGGTGAGGAAGGAAGTTATCAAGTTGTTAGACGCAGGAATTATCTATCCGATTGCTAGCAGTGATTGGGTTAGTCCAGTGCAGTGTGTTCCTAAGAAAGGAGGTTTTACCACCACCCTTAATGATCAAGGCGAAGCCATACCATCAAGACCAGTTGTGGGGTGGCGCGTGTGCATGGACTACCGGAGGCTGAACAAAGCAACAAAGAAAGATCACTTCCCGTTACCTTTCATTGATCAGATGCTAGACAAGCTTGCAGGGAGAGAATACTACTGTTTCCTAGACGGATATTCAGGTTATAATCAGATTTGTGTGGATCCCCTCGATCAACACAAAACAACTTTTACATGTCCGTTTGGTACTTTTGCTTACAGAAGAATGCCGTTTGGTTTATGCAATGCACCTGCCACGTTCCAGAGGTGCATGATGGCTATATTTTGGGACATGATTGATAAATATTTGGAGGTTTTTATGGATGATTTTTCAGTGTTTGGAGACAGTTTTGATGATTGTTTGAGTAATCTAGAGAAAGTCCTTGTGAGATGTAGAGAAAAAGATCTCGTGCTTAATTGGGAAAAATGCCACTTCATGGTTCAAGAGGGAATTGTGTTGGGACATAAAGTTTCGAAGGCAGGAATGGAGGTTGATCGTGCTAAAATTGAAGTTATCAAAACACTACCACCTCCGGTTTCTGTTAAAGGAGTGAGAAGTTTCTTGGGTCACGCAGGATTTTATCGACGATTTATTAAAGATTTCTCCAAGATCGCCAAACCGCTCTGCTCTTTACTTGAAAAGGATACTCCTTTTAATTTTACTGAAGAATGTCTTCAAGCGTTTTTGACGATTAAGGAAAAACTGATCTCTACACCTGTTGTTATACCTCCTGATTGGAACGCTCCGTTTGAACTTATGTGCGATGCTAGTGATCACGCTATGGGTGTTGTGTTGGGACAGAGGAAAGACAAGATTTTCCACACGATTTATTATGCAAGTAAGACTTTCAACGCTGCCCAGATGAATTATACAGTAACGGAGAAAGAGATGTTGGCCGTGGTTTATGCTTTCGATAAATTTCGTCCCTATCTGGTTGGGAAGAAAACTATTGTATACACGGACCATTCAGCTATTAGGTACCTCATGGAGAAAAAGGACGCTAAGCCGCGTCTCATTAGATGGGTACTATTGCTTCAAGAATTCGACATAGATATTCGAGACCGAAAAGGATGCGACAATCAAGTTGCTGATCACTTATCAAGGCTCGAAGGATCTAATACGAACAAGGAACCATTATTGGTTAAAGAGGTATTCCCTGATGAACAACTTTTTGCTATTAAACGTGCTTTTGTGCCATGGTATGCAGATCTAGTCAACCTCATTGTGAGTGGTGTCTTTCCCAAAGATTTCCACCCACAACAAAGACAAAGATTGAACCACCAGGCCAAACAGTATTATTGGGATGAACCGTACCTCTGGAAGATATGTAGTGACCAAGTGGTTAGAAGATGTGTACATGAAGGTGAGATGGAGAAAATTATTGAAAGTTGTCATAGTTCACCTTATGGAGGTCACTTTAAGGGCGATAGAACCGCAGCTAAAATTCTTCAATCCGGGTTCTATTGGCCAACCATACACAAAGATTGTCACAGTTCCGTCCAGTCATGCCACAGATGCCAAAAAACTGGTAATATATCAAAAAGAGACGCGATGCCGCTTAATAACATTCTTGGAGTTGAGATCTTTGATGTATGGGGAATAGATTTCATGGGACCTTTCATCACTTCCTATGGAAATCTTTATATTTTGCTTGCAGTAGACTATGTATCGAAATGGGTAGAAGCAGTAGCAACACCAAAGAACGATGCTCAAACAGTGATTAAATTCTTAAAATCAAACATCTTTTCAAGACATGGTACGCCACGTGTTCTCATCAGTGATAAAGGTACCCATTTTCTTAATGCTCCCGTGAGACATTTTCTTAAAAAGTTTGGAGTGAAACACCGTACTTCAACCGGTTATCACCCACAAACTAACGGTCAAGCTGAAGTTTCTAATCGGGAAATTAAATCTATTCTGGAGAAGACCGTGAACAACTCAAGGAAAGACTGGTCTTTAAAGCTAGATGATGCTCTCTGGGCATACAGAACAGCATTTAAAACACCAGTTGGGGCATCTCCATATCGCATGGTCTACGGCAAAGCGTGTCATCTACCGATTGAACTAGAAGCTCGAGCCTACTGGGCTATTAAAACTCTGAATCTAAACCCAGATTTGGCCGGGAAACAAAGGATGATGCAATTGAACGAATTGGAGGAGCTTCGTTATCATGCCTATGAAAATTCACGTCTCTATAAGGAGAAAACAAAGCGATGGCATGATAAACAGATCCGTCCAAAACATTTCGAGATTGGACAGAAGGTTTTATTATACAACTCTCGATTTTCAAACTACCCAGGAAAGCTTAAATCCCGTTGGGAAGGACCTTACATTATTACCAAAGTCACACCGCATGGAGCGATTGAGATTGAAAATCCAGCCGAGCAACGGACATTCATGGTGAATGGCCAGCGTTTGAAGAGATACTATGACAGTGAGGACTTTGAGCAAGGAGAGAAAATCTACCTTGTCGAATGCGATTAGCCTGAGGTACACGTCTAACTCAAAGACGTTAAACAAAAGTGCTCTTGGGAGACACCCCTTGTTTTAATTGCTTTTTAGATTAGTTGTTTTTGCTTTGTAGTGTTTAATCTTAAGTTAGTGTATATTTTTAATTGTGTTTTCAAGCTAATGGGAGAGAAAGGTAGTGTGTTATTGTGCAGGAAACGAGTTTGGGGTCAAAAGGAAATATCTGGAGGAACTTCAAGTCTGGCGCGGACTACCCCGCGGACTACCCCATGGTCCGCAGGGATGCACCGCGCCCCAAAAACCCGTACCACGGGTTGGCTAGCTCGGGTATTATCCAGTGGGTAAAAATTTTGGAGCAACAGAAGCTGCGGTACACCGCGGGATATATCCGGTGCACCGCAAGAGGCGGTTCAAGAAGGAATTTTTTTCCTAATCAAACTCTTACCTTATGAGATTAACCCTAGCCTTCCACCCACGAATTTTTCAGACCCAAACCCTATATAAACATATTAAAGCTTGTGCAAACCTTCACAATTAACACAACAACTCATCAAATCCTCTCCATCATCTTCCATAAACACAATCCTTCATCAAATTCATCACACTACACCATCAAAACACCATCAGATTCAACAAGCTTTAAAGTTTTCTTCCAAGATCAAATCCTATAACCTTTCTCTTTAACCAATTCCAAGCAACAACATCAAGCTACACCAATTTTCCTTAAACTTTTAATCCATCCGTGGTATAACTTGAGTTGTGGGTGAATCAAGTATGACTAATAGATCTGAAGCTATGGAATACAAGAGAAAGTGTTCAATCCTTGGGAAGAATAAGAAATTGCCTGGAGCTACCATTGAAAAACCCATCAATCTTGATGAGGTTTCTGAAAAATCAAAAGAACAGGCACCTGAACAACCACTACCAAAGAAGAGATTAACTGCTAGAATGTCCACACCATCAAGGAGGCCTTTAGACAAGATAAAAATCCAAGACCAAGGTTCTTCTACCTCTTCTTCTAAAATTGCTTATGATCTTCCTCCTTGGGCTATTCAGTTACAGAACGAAGTTGAAAGATTACGTGAAGATAACAAAGACCTTTGGGTAGAAATTATGCAATTGGAAACAAGGGTAGATAATTCGACCTTGTACAAGGATATAGATGATTACACCGATCCCTCAGCTTCAGAAGATGAGGATGATATGATGGATCTCTATGGCCAGCCAGGTAAGTCATTCTAATTTTTCTCAATAGCTTGGATGCATTAGGTAGTTTAGTTAGTTTTATTTTAAATTTTATTTCATGCTTGAGTCTTTTTCGAGTCGTGGGGACACGGCTCATTTTTGAGTTGGGGGTGGGGATTCGTTGTCCTCATCTTCTTTTCGTTTTTGCATAAAATTTAAAATTTTTAGGTTGAATTAAGGCATAAAATATCTTTGAATGTACCTATTTGAGCATGATTTTATTAGGTCAATGATAGTAAGTAGTATGCTTTTGAAAGATGCAAACAAAATTGTTTAGCATGCATGCATGAAAACAGGAAATAAAGGATAGAAAAGTTAATGAGCAATGCTAAGAAAACACGTTGAAACTTAGGAATAGTTATTTGGTGTGTAGAATGTGAGGTTTAAAATTAGTTGAAAACCCACTTGTCTATGAACTATTAGTGAATAAGTAACGAAATCCGGTAGTTAGAAAAATGAATAAGGCAGTTCTTTCATGATTAAAACACTTGAAGCCTTTAGACTTTCTCACCCTTTTATTTGATTATGTTAATTATCCGTCTTAGCCCCTCTGAGCCTTTCTAAAGCCTTTTTATTGAACCACATTATAATCCTTACCCTAGTTTTTAGGACTTATCTATATGACCCGTACTCGAATCGCAAAACCTGAGACACTCGTTTTAGAGCTTGAGTTTGGGGTGGTGGGTTTCATCATTAGGGAACTTTGGGAATTTGGGAATTATCTTTGTGATTTTATTGATGATGAATTGTTATTATTGTAACCCTTTGCCGGGGTAATAGTGAATGAAAAAGAAGCTACGAGCTAATTTTGCCAACAAGGGCATAAAAAGAAAAAGAATATATATATGAAAAATAGCATGATATCTCGAACATCAAAAAGAGAGTCATAGCTATACAAAAGAAAAAAATTGAATTGAAAAGAGAATATATATTCGGACCGGCAAAGTGGTTTTTATAGCTTCAAAGGTTATAATTGGGATTATGGGGGATGCACATTAAAAAGCATCGATAAATTGGGTTGAGTGAGAACATCTTCGAGTGAACAACTCAAGCTCTAGGGCGATTCGTTGATGGCTAGTGAGGAGAGAGCCAAAAGCTCACTTTTCATTATCCAAATATACCACACCCGTCCTTAAGCCAAGTTATAACCAAGACCTTAGGATTTTTGACTACTAGGTGGAGAAACAATTGAGCTATTAGGTAGTAGGTAAGTGGATCATTGGATGCTTTATTTGGGACCTATGAACAACCTATAGCCATTAACCTGAACTAAGTTATCATCCTCTCATTCTGGCATTGCGAAATTAATCTTAACTTGAATTTATGGAATGTTGATTACATGTATATTAGGCATATTTTTGCATTATTTCGTGAGCATTACTACATGAGATTTTTTGGATTTCATGCTCTAGGATCATTCATTATATTTTTGTTCTTGTTCTCCTCCGACTTCTTCTTATTTATTTTGACTACCCTACTGTTCTTTACTTTATTGTATCGGGACGATACAACTTTGAGTTGGGGGTCTTGATGTCTCCTCATTTGTGATAGTAAAATATACTCATGAGACATCATTTTAGGCTTATTTATTAGTTTATAGGTTGATTTTAGCTTATTTTAGTGCACTTTCCTATTTTGGGTCTTGATTTGTAGAATTATTATTTTTAGAGCATATTGGGTTTAATTGTTTATTTAGTGTGAAGCTTTAAAGATAATTATGGAAATTAATTAGAGTCCAAGTCAAAGACAACAACTTATGGAAGGAGATATGCATGGAAATTGGAGATAAGGAAATAATTGCTAAAAAGATGGAAAAGGAAAAGCTGCCTAAATCTGGGATTCTGCAAAGATAGGCGTTTTTACCTAATAAAGAGGCCGAATTTGGTAAATTACTCCTTAAGGGTGTAGATAATTCTGTTGCGATTCTTTTGGTATCTTGTGGAGCAAAATCGGACCAATAATAAAGAAGTTATGACCAAAACAACGCAGCAGTGTTTATCTTTATTTCCATACGAATTTGAGTTGGGCTAGGAGTCCATTACTTAACTTATCTCTAAAGAAACGAATTAGGTCAACCTCTAACCTATAAATACAGCCTCTTAACACTCTTAAATCATCCTTGGTGAAACCTTAAACCAAGAGGAAGCTTAGAACACAAGAGAGAAGTCTGGAAGGAGCTGTCGTCAACAATGTCTTCTTCTACCTTTAGATTTGTAATTTCTTTCTTTTCTTTCATGAACTAATTTTCTTTAGCTTAAGTTTTAGCATATATGTATGAACCCTAGTTTTGATTGACATCTATCTAATTTGGGAATTTAATGTTTTAAATAGAATTATAGTTTTTATTCTCTGTTTATGTGTTTGAATTTATATTCTGTGTTCTTGTGGACGGCCGCCATTAGAATTACCATCTAGTAATTAATATACCATTGACAACGGTGTTTAATTACATGTTTAGCACATAACGTTTAGTTTTAGGTTTGATCTGACAACCCAACCTAGCTAGATAATCACTATGGTTGAGTCTTGTGACTCTTTACCAATTACAGGAAAAGTTTGCTTAGGAAGCCTTATTGATACAGGTAAATCCTATTTTAAACTACCGATAGCATATTGGGACCGATTAGGGAAATACTACATAATTCACCCTTACATGTTTAGAACGGCAAAACTAGTGGGGATTACATGCTAATAACTTAAGCTATCTTCTCATATTCTTCTCTTTCATATTTATTTTCTGTCTTAGCTTTAGTTTATTAGAAAACCAAACAAAAATCTATTTGTCTTTACTTTTCATTGCGTTTAGTTGTTCTAGCTTTAATTATTTACACTTGGTATTTGCATAAGATTCTCCTAACCTCTGTAGTCTCTGCGGAACGAATCTTTATCTAAAACTTGCATACGATCTGTATACTTGCAGAACCGTGTAGTTTAGGGTGTTATTTGCACGTTAATTACATCTTATTTTATCACACCCTAGGCCCCACCAATGCGGAATGAAATTATATTCAATACTATGGCTATCCCTTCTGGAGCAGAGATCATGCGTATTACACGATCTGTAGCGCACTCGTATGAAAGGGCATGGGGAAATATTCCGGGGTCACCTCTAATTAATAAACGATCCTTGAACCTTGTTGGATGGTGCAAACCAATCAAAGGGGTAAAGCTGAACACAGACGGAAGTTGTAATCGATGGAGAAAGCAAGGAGAATGCGGAGGGTTAATTCGTGATAGCGATGGAGAATGGATTAGGGGATTTTCGATGAAAGTGTATCATGATTTACCTGTTGTTACCGAATTGATAGCACTTTATGAAGGCCTCAAAATGGTAGAAAATTTGCAATATCAGGAGGTTATTATTGAAGTTGATTCCTCAGAAGTGGTAGAGATTATTGATAACATGAGAGGTGACAAAGGACCGGCAACATTCTGGATTGGACAAGTTCGTGAGATATTGAAGAGGAATAACCTGTATTCACTTAGGGGTATATATCGAGAAGCTAATTTTTGCGCGGACAGGTTGGCGACTAGGGGCTTGAAGCAATCGGAAGGTTATAGCTCATTCATAGACCCTCCTAAAGGAATCTGGAAACATCTCACACGTGATCGGATGGGTTGGAAGACACCTAGGGAAGTCTATAGTCCTGGTTTGATTGATAGATTGATAGATTAGTATTCCACGATCCTTTTTGGATCTCCATTGTAACAAAAAAAAAATCATCATGATCTACACATCAGTTATTCACATAGCTGCTGACCAAATACGATTAACTAATAACTAGTGTTAGGTTTGTAATATATTATCCATATACGCGAGTATAATGCTTAGTTAATGTTAATAATAGTAGTAAAGAATAACTTTTTTTTAGTCGAAAAGCAATATATTAAGGTAAAACATGGTTCAAAAGTCAACCAATGCCCGTAGTAAAGAATAACTTAAACAGTAAAAAATATGTTAAATCATTATAAGAGCATAAACCGTGTCCATCTAATTAAATAATTAATACGCAAAATTAATGGCTAAGAAAGTAACTACCTATATTAATACGCGAAATTAATGTCTTGTAGAGTAATTAATACGTGAATGAATGGTAAGTAGAATATTTAATTTGCAAAATTAATGATTAGACGAGTAATTAATACACAAAATTGTTCAAATTCACCCACCTTGGTTAGGAGAGTAATTTTTGGTTTACGTAACTTACATCGAGACAAATAATCAAGCTTCAAACAATTTTGTATCTCAATCGGTTTCATAACTTACTTAGTGACAAATTTTCAACGACTTTAAAACTTCTTAAGTTGTGTATGATTTTCGTTTATAATATTATGAGTGATTGAAGAAAATGAATAACATGGTGTTTTGATATTTGGTTAAGATGTTGAAATAGATAAATTTTGTTATAGTGGATGAATGAATAAGCATATTTTCCTCACCAGGACAAATAACCTTCCATTTGTGTTGGCGTGTGACATTGGCATGGAACTAACAATTGACTTACCTAAATAAAAAAAATGATCAACGTTGTCTTAAATATAGAAGATAAACGATTATTCCAAGAATTTTTATAAATTTAAGACCATCGAGAACAAAGATAAAAGATCATTAGATACTTTCTTTCATTTTTATTTACAATGCTATAACTTTTTGAAAAGCCACGTAAACTAAAATTTATCTTCTATATACAAATTTTATATGAAAATATTATAAATCATAAATCAATACTATATACTCCAAAAAATTACATTAAGAAATCTTAAATTGTGTTCCTCTTTTTTCTTTTCTCCTTTGAGCAATTCATCTCATTGATTAAAAATGAAAAAAAAAAAAAAAGGGTCAAGTGAGATTCCTATACAGTAATTATTTATGTGAAAAGCTGTAGTCAATTATTACAGCGGATTATTCACGCGAATCAGCAGACGACCCACCCATTCTCTAGAGTAATAATTAGCTGACGCCTGTCTCTTCTTTATCTCTATCAGACGTGCAAGCCAACCAAATGGAAATGAAAAGCCAATAGAAATTGATGTGTAGGACCGGCCAGCCAACCAGATGCCTCCACATAGACACGCCTTTAAAACCAGAGGCAAAGGTACACATGATTGGTCCAAAAAAAAAAAAAAAAAAAAGGTACACATGATGCTTATGCCACGTGTTGGACCGGACTGTACAAGTCACGTGATTGACCGCGTGATGAGCTGGAAGCTGTTTTGCTAAGTTGGCAGCGTGAAGGAATGTTGAGGACCCAATTTGAAGCGGTAAACGCGGTAGTTGAGTCCAACTACGTTGCCTGTGCTTTTTTTTCGAAAAAAGGTCCAACTACGTTGAAATTGAAGACTTTTTTTTTGGCAACCGATTTTCTAGATTTGATATTTAGTCGAATAGATTTGTGGGGACAACGGTCTACAACCTAGACTTATCCGATCCTACAACGGTAACGTTTACATTATTAATCTTAATATTTTTTCTTCTTTAAATAATTGTATTAAATGTTTCAGCAGCCACACTATAGAGTTTCTGATTTTGAATTTAATGAAAATAAGGAATTTTTTCTATAGTATGTGAAGTATAACCAAAAACTATATAGTTCATCAAGTTGGTCAAAGAAAGAAAGTCATTAGGGTATTACAAATTTTTTCTCTCTCTAAAAATAACGCTCTCTCTTCTCTCTACTCATTGGGTACGATTTCTTCCGTCGAAAGCTTCAAACCTACTCGTGATTATCACCGCCTCGGTGTGGTGATTTCGTGAGTGCTCTTGCTTCTTGCTTCACGCTTCTCTCCTCGTCTTGGAATGGGGGCGTCGTCAGATGGATTATTAGGGTTACAAAGGGGCTTTACCTTTTCGGATTTGGGGAAGAACAAATCTATTTCATCGATCAAGAAATCTATTAAATTAGTTGAGTGGTGCAGACAAAGTTGGGGAAGTGGATTTAATGATGAGGGCGGTCAGGTGGCGATGGAGGCGTCGCTCGAACTTCTCCCTTTCTTGTGTGCTGCAGACAAGATCTCTCCTTTCTTCGAGGTAATAAATCTATTGAATAATATGGGATATAATTTCGGTTTTCTTTTGATGCAGAAACCAATTGAGACAAAAAATTTACCTGTGTGGAGGATGCGAAGAGACGACCCTGGAAGGGTTTACTTAGCACGCGGGTATAGGCCTATCAAAGGAGGCTACTACACCTCGTTTTCCCCAAGATTAACATCAGAGCTAGGTAATAATTACTCCTCTCTCATAATTAAAGAGTGTAACAGGAAAGAAATCACCATTTTCCGAAGCATTGGGAAGGGTAATTCAACCAGTATTAGGGTGATTAAAATACACAATGAAGAAGGTAAAGGATGGCGCCTATATATACTCGAAGAAGAGAGTGAAGTTGTTTCATTGTCACCTCTTCGTCTCTGCTTTCATACTAGCTACTTCCCAGATAACACCCTCATCCTTCAAGCTTTTCTTTTTACTTATATCTGCTCTTATTACCTCCTAATCTCTGTGCTTTCTAGTATATTACTGCCAATTGATTGTCCAGGTGTTATCATGGCATCAAGAGATCACCATGCCTTACCTATAATTCCTCTCAACGACCACAAAGCGCGCAAGTTGGGAGTTATCAACATTGGTTCTAAAGCGCGACTGTCTGCAAGTATGAAAGAAGAAAAAGCTATTCTCATCAAAGCCATTGGAGATTCTGCCATCTATGCTGTGCAACTCAGGAAGCTCATAGAGGACAGATGGGGCATACAAGGGCACTACAGATTAACTGATGTCAAGAATAATATGTTCAAGCTGGAGATTTTCAATGAGAAAGAGTTCAAAAGAGTTTGGGAAATGAGACCAGGACTATATCAGAAGCTTCACTTAAGCATGACCATGTGGCCTCTTGTTGTTGATTTCAATGACTTGGCAACAGACTATTCATCGATCTGGGTCCAAGTTAGAGGTTTGGCGTTTAAGCAAAACAACCTTGACACTATTAAAGCTCTCGAGGTATGCTTTATCAGAATTGAAGCCGTGGATCTCCCCAACAACCAAAACTGTGATGTTAAGATATTGAGATTCAGAGCTAGAATCAACACCAAATACCCTCTACCCCCTGGAGCTTATCTTTATCAAGAGGAGGGTCCAGCTTGGGTTGTGTTCCAATATGAAAATACGGGGTTACTTTGTTTCAGGTGTGGAAGGATAGGACATCAATACGGAGACTGCCCTAACAAAAGTGTTAAACAGGTGGAGGACATCGACGAGCGCAGGAAAGTCTCATGGAGCATCGACAATGTGGCAAAATTCCCGCCTTTCAACCCAATTTATGGTCTTCATATTAAAAATAATGGAGAATTTACTAACTACTTTTATAGTGATAAGTCTATTAAAGATGCAGGTCCAAGTAACAGAGTCAACAACCCAACCAAAGGTACCCTGCTCCGAGAAGAAGATGAGGACGTTCTTAGCAAATTTAACTACACAAAGAAGAGTGGTGAAGGGAAAACGAGTAAGAACCATTATGAAGATGAGGATAAGGACACAGAGGAACGAGAATGGGAGAGCTGGAATAAGCAAATACATGACCTGCGCAATGAACTACATGAATCCTCTTTAAAAATGGAAGCTTTCAAAAAAACTCATGGAATAACAGATGAGAGCGAGGAAGGAAATGAAGGTAGCATTCGAGCTGCGCTCATGGCATTTGAAGAACAAATGAAGAAGATCAAAGGGAAATACGTGGCTAACTCCAACAACACCTCTAATCAATATATGGAGACTTCATCAAACTCTCAACAAGCTATTAAAAGAAGGAGGGAAACTAGAGGAATTAGAATTGGGACTGGAAGTGGTGAAGTTAATTCAAAAATGGCTGGTAATTTCAAAAAGCTAAGGGTGGTGGATCCAATTGAAGATTTCGTTAATAAAAATCAATTTAGTATTCTAGAGGATGAAAAGGAAGAAGAGGAAAGGAACATCATAGTCAAAGAGAAAGGGAAGGACTCGAAGAAGGTTACAGTAGAAGTGGATGAGGAGAACTCGCAATATGAGCCTGAGGAAGAAGATGAGGGGAACTTTGAAAGCAGCGAGAACTACTTTGAGAAAGACTATGAAGGGGGTGGAGAGGACCATGACATGAATTTCCAGTATGCTGATGCTTTCGAGGATGAAGAGGAGGTTTTCGAAAACAAGAATGGAGGCGGCAACTCCAAAAAAGCCGCAAAGATTAAGTGACGACATTATTTTGGAATGTTCAGGGTTTACGAGCGCCCTTAACATTATCGAAAGCTAGCTCGTTGGTGGCTCAATATAGACCTAGTGTGGTGGTGTTTTGTGAGACGATGTTGAGAGAAGTGGACTCTCAAGGTGTTTTGGCTCGGTTTGGTTTTGATAACTCCTTTTTTGTGGAACCCACTGGAACTGCTTTTCATTCAGGAGGGTTCCTGGTTTTGTGGCACTCGTATGTGCATCTTAATATTGTCTTTAGTTGTAACTCTTTTATTATTGCCCGTATTAATGAACTTTCTTTTAGTTATTATATTGTGTTTATTCATGCTCCTAATGACTTTAAACAAAGATTAGAAACTTGGAAACAGATAACAAAATGGGGCGAAAGCTTCAATGAACCATGGACAATTATTGGGGACTTCAATGAGATTCTCAATATTACGGAAAAAAATAGCAAGAATAGGGCCAATATGGATCATATCAACGCTTTCATTGATTTTACTTGTTGTAACTCTCTTGCAGAAATTAATTCTAATGGGTGTTTTTTTACATGGTCTAACAGGATGATTGGTGTAAAGAATGTCAAGACAAGAATCGATAGAGGTCTTGCTACTTATGAATGGATGGAGCGATTCCCAAGATCACTTATACACATACCACCAGCTATAGGGTCGGATCACTCTCCTTTAATCCTTTATTTCGATTTTAATCAAAATATTAAGGGAAAACAATTTAAATTTGAAACTAGATGGTTAGACGATGAGAACTGCAAAAAAATAGTTGAAGAAAGGTGGCCTATCCCTAATCATAATAGCCCTATACCAAAATTCATTAAGAAGAGGGAATTCACAAAAAAAGAACTTAGTTCTTGGAGCAGGGAAAACTTTAAAAATCACGAAATTACCATTAAAAAACTTCAAGATAAGCTGATTAAGCTTAATAACACTATAGACAAAGATACTACTAAGGAGGAAGTCATTATTAAAGATAGAATAAAAAAAGAGTACGAGAGAGAAGAGAAATACTGGTGTGATAGAGCTAGACTTAATTGGCTCACTTATGGTGACAAGAATACAAAATACTTTCACTTAGCTACCATTAAAAGAAGGAAACTTAACAGAATAAATAGAATTAAAGATTTAGAAGGCAGTTGGACAGATGATCCTGAGAATATCAAAGTGAACTTCCAAGAATTTTATAAGAATCTTTTTAAAGAAAAAGGGTGTGAAGAAGAAGCAATGAATAAAGCAGTAGAATATATTTCACCACGGGTCACGGAGGATATGAATAAAGAATTAACAAAAAAACCAAATATTGAAGAAATAGAGAGAGCAGTTAAGGAACTGTCGGCAGCAAAAGCACCAGGACCGGATGGGTTAAATGGTAAGTTTTATAAAGAATTCTGGGAAATTATAAAAAACGATGTGACACAGGTTGTTATGGATTTTTTTGAAAACAATTGCTCTGTGGAAACTATCAACGATACTCTTATCACACTGATCCCAAAAGGGAATACACAAGAGAATCTTGGAGACTTCAGACCCATTTCTTGCGTTAACTTTATTTACAAAATTATTACTAAGATTCTCTCCAACCGACTAAGGGAAATCATGGACAAAATTATTTCACCCACGCAATCAGCTTTCATCAAAGGTAGGGCCATACAGGACAATATACTTATTGCCCAAGAAATATCTTTTTTTATGAGCAGGAAGAGGAAAGATAAGAAAAATTTAGCAGCAATCAAAATAGATATGGCTAAAGCTTATGATCAGGTAAGATGGCTTTTCCTTTTTAAAGTTCTGAATAAATTAGGGTTTTGTAGCAAATGGATAGATTGGATAAAGAATTGCATTACTTCAGTATCCTTCAATATCAACATCAATGGCGAAAGACTAGAGAATTTTAAACCTGGAAGAGGACTCAGGCAAGGGGATCCTCTTTCCCCTTTCCTTTTTTCTATTATGACTGAATCTCTTATTAGTATCGTGGATCATTTTGTCAACAATAATCTCTTTAGTGGTATAAGAATTAATAGGAACTGCCCTATTATCTCTCATCTTTTATTTGCAGATGACTCCCTTTTCTTCTTAGACTTAGATAATTCTAATATTGATTCTTTTAAAGAATGTCTCGATATATATTGCGAGGGATCTGGACAAGCTATTAACTTTAATAAATCGGCAATCAACTTTAGTAAAGAATCAACAGAAGAGATAAAAAATTTGGTCACGGAAAAAATGGGCGTTAAAGAAACGGAAGACTTGGGACATTATTTGGGTGTTCCATTATGTCATAAAAGATCAAAAATAGATTCTCTTGAGTGGATAGCAAATAAGGTGTTTAAAAATACAGAAGGTTGGAAAGCTAAACTCCTATCAGAAGGAGGCAAAGAAGTGCTCATCAAAGCAATCCTTCAAGCTATCCCGAATTACTATATGTCTATTTTTTCTTTTCCCATTAATTTTTGTAATAAACTTATCTCAGCTATTTCTAATTTCTGGTGGAATTCAGGTGAAAGAAACAAGATACATTGGGTGGCATGGGAAAAAATAACGATGAGTAAAATCATAGGAGGACTTGGCTTTAAAGATTTTAAAAAGATGAACACAGTTCTCCTGGCTGCCCAAGCTTGGAGAATTATGCACAGTCCAAATAACTTAGCAGCTAGGCTCCTCAAAGGTATTTACTTTAATAAATCTAATTTTTTATCATGTAAAGTTAAACAGAGTAGAACTTGGAGTTGGGCGAGTTTAATGGAAGGTAGAGACTTTATTAAAAAATACGGTATAAAAAAAATAGGTAACGGGAAAGACACGGATATATGGAATGATAAATGGTTAGATACAGAATGGAAATTAGAGAAACCAAAGGGATCGAACATCACAAAAGTTAATGAACTCATGAAGGAAGGAGAAGAGGAGTGGAACCTCGAAATTTTAGACAACCTCTTCCACGAACCTATAATAAACTTGATAAAGAAAACAAAGATCAAAGAATTTGATACTAAAGACAGATTCATATGGCCTTATTCAAAAAATGGTAACTACGATACAAAATCAGGTTATAAACTAATTATAGAGGAATATAACAAGAACAAGGCGACTACTACCAAAACAAGGGTTACAAAAGAGACGAAAATATGGAAAAAAATATGGAAATCAAATATCCCAAAAAAAATTAGATTATTTATGTGGAGAGTGGTTAATAATGCTTTACCTACTAGAGTTAATCTCTCCAAAAGGAAATGTGCAGATGGTAAAAATTGTCTATGGTGTAACCAAGATAAAGAAGATGTGGAACATCTACTCCTTCAGTGTAATATGTGCAAAGATATCTGGGCAGGATCGTTCTTACAAATCAAAATTCAAGATAAACTGAATGATAATATAGAAGATTGGTTTCTAAAAACGGTAAAATCCTTCAAAAAAGGAGGATGGGACGAGAAAGTGGTTAGGGACTTTATAATGATCAATCTTTGGAACATCTGGAAAGCAAAAATGAAAGGCCTTCACGAAGGAATTGCGGCGAATGGAACAGTAATAAACAAAACATCGACAAAACTCATGCAAGAAATTCACGGAATTAACTGGGTTAAAGACGGGTATAAGGGATTTGATAACCCAATAACACAAATTGAAACAAGAGACACGGATAACGAAGACGAAATTAACATATATTGCGACGCATCTTTTTCAAACAAGTGGGATCCAACAGGAATAGCAATAGTATGGGAACAAAGAGAGAACAACAGGAAATCAAAAATAAGCAAAACTATAGACTGCAACACAGTAGTAGAAGGAGAAGCAACAGCGGTTTTGGAAGCTACAAAAATAGCAAGAAGATATCACGAGAAAAAAGTCACCATCCACTCAGATAACCTTGAAGTAATTCAAGGTATAAAGCAGGTGTCAGCAGCACGTTGGAACATCCAACCCGTTCTTCGAAAAATTATTTGCACTACTGAGGAGCTCGGACAAATTACCTTCAAACACATCAACAGGAAGCTCAACAGGAATGCGGATAAATTAGCGAAGGAAGCTAGGCACGCAGCAACTTTTGTTTATCGGAATACGCTTAGTATTTCCGATCTCTCAGCGGCATTTAGTAAATTAGGAATAGGGTAATTTTGTTTTTTTTCTTTTTTGGGGTGCCTTTTGCACCCCCTCGATGTCCAAAAAAAAAAAAAAAAAAAAAAAAAAAAAAAAAAAACCAAAAACTATATGGATGGGATCGACATGTATTACTGTACTAGGTATCCCATGCCTAAGGCACGATATCCAAAAATAACTAACAAAAGAATTGATCCAATATTAAAAAAATTAAAATTGGTCAGTTAAAATCTATAAATTTTGTAAATGGTTTAATTCTGTAAATAAAAGTCTATGCAAGGAAAAAATGAAAAAAAGAGAGTAGAATATGTATAAGTTGAGTGAAAGGTGTGAGTTTAATATTTAATTAGAATTAATAATATAATTATATATGACAAAAGCTTGACTTTTTATTATTTTTTTCTCTAATTTAAGATGTGTTTGTTTACAACTTAATCAGATTTTAATTTGATTTATTAAAACACTTAATTAATAAAGGTATTTGTTTAAACTAACCAATTCAAATCTAAGTAGCTCTTAACTGATTCAAAACCAAGTTTGATTCATACAAACCCTATCTCTTAACCTAATAAGTTTTATTCAACCTTAAGTACTTATCATTTAAAAGAATCAAACAAACGACACCTTAATCTAAATCCTTCTTTATCTCGAGTTGTGTTTTTATTATATAGAATTGCAATTTAAAAACAAAAAAGGAAGAGTAAGCCTTCTACTATTTTGCATAATATTCCTTTTTAACTAGATTTTACGCTAAAATAAAAAACCTTAACTTAAAGATGTCATTTTATGGCCTCAAATGGAAAAATTATACTATTTTATTTAATTTTTTACATATAACAAAAATATAATAATCATATTTACTATTATAAATATTTTTCAATATCTTAAACTTTTAAATATATATTACAAATATAAATTTTAATATTTTAATAAAAACAACTTTATGAAAAAAATAAGAAAAAAACGTCTGAAAATCATAAGTAAATAATATTTTTGGAACGATAATATTAGTGAGTGGACATTACTTATAAAACAAAGTTAGTACTTTCTCCCTCCCACAAATAATAGCCATTTTCAAAAATAGTACATCAAAATTATTGTCCACTTGAAAAATTAAGACGTTTTTTCCAACTTCTTCCACTATTATCATTAGGGATAGCAACGGTTCGGGTTTTAAATATAATATCAAAAACCATAATCATAAACATAACCATATATTTTTATTAAAAACCATATCCTAACGGTTTTAACAATCGGTTACACATTTCAAAACCATAACCGAATTATTCGGTTTCAGTTTTCTAAACGGTCTTGCGGATTAACCAAAACCAAATGATAATTTAATAAAAAAAAAAATTAGGAAAACAAACCACACATATAAGAAAAATCTCTTAGGTATATAAAATATTAGGTTGACATTAGATAAAATTGCATATTTATTTTTTAGTTGGTTAAATTTAGTATTTGGATTTTGATTTTAGAATTTTAATATACTAATTTAACCTAGACTATTATAGTATATGAAAATATATGTGATAATAAATAGCTTTTTGTTATTCGGTTTTATTTTTATTTAAAACCACAACCTAACGCTCTTAACCATCGATTATATTTTTCAAAACCATAACCTAATGGTTTTAACCACGGTTATATAATTCGCTTTTTATTTGGTTCGGTTATCATCGGTTTCGGTTTTAACCGTAACCATTTCCATCCCTAATTATCTTTATTACAAAACTAAAATTTATACTTTCAATGCATATTTAAAATAGCAACACAATTTATGAGAGGTTTTTGCAATGGTATATGCAATTATTAGATTTTTTTAATATATGCGAAAACCTAAGTTGACATTATTTTCTTAATTGTAATTACTATCTAGGTTGTGTATATCATATTTATATTCCTTTGAGAACGGTATGAATTCTTTCTTGGCATTAATGTGATATATATCTATCTTTGTGTGTGTGTGTTATGATTTGAATTTGACTGGAATTTCGAAATAAAACGTTGTTTTTCGGTTAGAGAATAATATCATTGATAACGATTTTGATGTTGGAGAAGGCGTCAGATTGTTTAGGACCTTTCAGATGGTAATTGTTTGTTTGATCATGAATAAATAAATAAAAATAAAATAAATTATACCCAGACTATTTAGGTTTTGATTTTCTTCGAACGATTTTGTGATTTTCAATCATAACAGAACTATAACTCTTTATAAAGATTGAAAATTTCTAAAACAAAATAGCACTAAATATTTTTAGATATATAAAGCCATTGTGTTCAATTCCAATTACATTATTTATATTTTAGTTAATGGCTTAAATCTAGTATCTCGATATTAGGTTTGGATTTTTTAAATATACTTTTTATCTAGATTATTATAAATTTATAATTTTATCATGATAAATGATTTTATATTATTCAATTATATTTATATCTAAAATCATAACCTAATGATTCTGACCATCTGTCACACTCATTAAAACAATAATCTAAATATATTAACCATGGTTATATAATTAGTTTTTAATATGTTCGATTATCCACAAATTTTGGCTCTAAACCGTAAATATTCTCATTCATAAGCGACCTAATGCTTATGTCCTTGGTTCCTCAATCGGTTATATTGTGCATGTTGCCCCCGTTGTTGATATTTCTGGTTCAAGTGAAGAGAAAACCCTTGGAGATGATGTGATGTCCCTATTTGAGTGAGACTTTTTTCTATGTATAAGATATCATCTAGTGTATTTTGTAGTTAAATCACACCCTTTATGGACCATTAATGCACTTTTTTTGTATTTCCTAATATTTAGAGCGTTTATTGCATTTTAGTCTATTATACATACTTTTGTACATTTTTGGATCATTATTAAGTAGGGTGCTTGAAGGCAATGATGGAAACTCAAATGGAGAAAAAACAAATATAGATTAAGCATTGGAAAGCCGAATCAAAAACTCGCAGAAGTTGGGGAGAAGAAGCATATGAAGAAAGTTGGAAACTGTGTCCTAACATGGAATCCACAGCGGGAACAAGAAGATCATACAGGTTACTGTCATGTGGAACATAACATCGCGATCAATGTTGTATAATGCGACTTCGAGGACTATGGAGATAACTAAGGCCTATCACCTAGGCAAAATTAGGCGGTTTTTAATCTTGATATGTAATTTTATATATTTAATAATACATATGTGTAGTAATTTATAATAATTTTAACTATTCAACTCATAAAATTGTCTAAAAATAATATAGTACATTTAACAATACTAAAATTAGAGTTATAATATCAATTCAATAATTCTCGAGAGTAAAAAAAATAAGGAAGGGTCTGGGTATTAATTTCTATTAATTGGCACCTAGGAAGGATATGCGCCTTTTCCACAAGGCCTAAGGCACTAGAAAAAAATGTCCAGTATTTTTGTGGAGGTACATGAAGGGGAAGTTGCCACTTAGGCAGAGATTTCTCCATCATGGACCACGGTGTGACACACAATAATAAATTCCTAATTGTTTAACTCTCTTGAAAAACACTACATATGGTTGTTTTTACCCATTTTAAGACTACTTAGGCTATTATATTACACGTAATTTTATCTCATAATAGTTTAGAGAAGGGTAACCACTAGATTTAGCTTCTCTTTTCTCTATTGTCAACTTCTGTAGTTATTTACTCATTGGTATACATTTCCGTCATTTAATCTAGTGATATTTTTGTGATGGATTGTTATGGATTAATTATGAGGCAGTTATACATAGCTTGGGGTTGATATGAGAGGCATCTTGTTTATGCTTGTGGATTTGTTTGTTGACTTGTTTATCATTGTTTCGTGTTTACGGTCAAAACTTGTTAGTAATAGTGGTTGTGTAATCTTAGCTGTAGGTTGAGTATTTAGTCCCACTTTGGGTGGCGACTATACAACCCATTGCATACCTTTCGTAGCGACATGTTCTTCATCACTTCATGCATCTAGTTTTTAGTAAGAGAGACCTATTGAGAGTGTCTAGACGGCAGTTAGTAGCCTTTAGGATTTTAGTGACCCAGTTAACGTGCTTGAACCCAAATTCTCATTAGTCAATTGGAACATACAAGTGTGTTGAGTCAATTGTTTATTATATTCTATCGTATCCCTAAAATCAATTGAGCAACTCTAGGATTTTATTTACTTAATTTAATCCCCTATTTCTATTTCTAATTGTAATTATAACTCTCATGTTATATATATCTTTATACTTTATAAATCCACAACTTAATCAAAGTATCTTACCTTAAGCACGCAAATATGCTTGCCTATGTTCATTATGGATCAACACTCGTACGTTGAGTTATTATATTATGTGCAACCTTGTAATTTTGCATATATACATAATTGGGTCCTTCCTTGGTGAAAAGTTGGATAATATTATATTTAACACCTAGGGTCCTAACAATTTTTGGTGCCATTTATGGGGATCAATTGTCTAAATAGCATGTTTATGGTACTTTGTTTGTATGGCATTGTGAGTTTTATAGGTCTCTTGGGATATTATCCCTAACAATTTTGAAAGCTAGGATATGTGATGTTATTATGATCCTCAAGTTCAAAAGAAATTTGTTAATGTTTAGGTTTCCATGTCACTTGTCTTTTAGTTGGAATCCCTATACTGATAATAGAAGCAAAAAATTTTAAACTGGATACAGTGATACTCAAGTTATATGCTCAATACGGTAATTCTTGTGGAACATAAAAGTAAGATCTATAAGGTGTTATCCAAAATTTAAAGAAAATTAGTGATGCGTACATCATGGAAGGGGTTATAAGGGATAAAATATACTTACATTTCTACCGTTCTTTCTCATAATAGAGTCAAGTAATTGGCTACATGAGAAAAATTTAGAAGAAATAACTATTGGACCAAGTAAGGGAAGCCTTCTTGGATTTATTCTACCTACCAAGAAATAGATTGTAAGAATTCTTGGATAAGCGTGCACTCAAAGAGAAGCCAGATGAATTATTAGGGAAAGTTTAGAAAAGATACCAAGGCTTCTTATTAAATATTTGTCCCAACCATGTCATTCCAATTGAATAACAAATCAGTCTCTAATTTCAAAATATTGACTATGAAGCCACAAATGAGCTCGAAGTCTATTATGATGGAGCTTTCTTAATAATGAGCAAATGTGTAAATGACCAAAACTATAAGATCTTGAAGATCCAAAAGTATTTAAGACACAGTGAATGGAGGTTCTCAACCTACTGAGCACTCTTGAGAATAAGATTGAGAATATGAACTTAAGGAGGAGTTTTGTCGAGCAATTTAATCAAGCACCAGTAGTATCTATATAGTAGTAGAGTAGCATAAATATAAATGATCACCAATCGAGTGGTCAATATTATTAACAAGTGGGTACTACTCCAGTCGGTTACCTTATGTTACAAGTCTGCCCTACCTTCATAAGGCCTATATTGAGAATTCGTAGCCAAATGCACTTTTGACCTCACTACCCGTGGAAGTTAATTCAATAAAGAACGTCCTTTTCTCGTTTATAATAGGTCGCCAGATACGATATGATTGGAAATGATGTAATAGTCGAGTCGTTGAGGAATAAGGGGGAAACATATATATGATTTAAAAGAGTATCAAAGTAATTGCTCTAGAAATGCATTCTCTGCCAGAATATCAATTTCCTTGTATCCCTAATCATCTGAAATCTGCATCAAACATTCTCCTAATTGATCAACTAGTGAAAGGTGAGATTAAGCCGAGAAAAGAGAAAGATCTACCTCCACAGGCTAAATCAGGACTAGAAAAAGTCTTTGTCGAGGATTGACCCAACATAAATGTTCGTAGAACCAAATGAGGTACATGGGTGCTAGAAAAGAAATATGGGAGGTTGATTGAGACACTACTAACCCTTACCATTCGAGATGTACAACAGAATTTGATATAATTAGGTAAAACTCATCAACAAATTGAGCTAACTCAAGGTTAATGTTTTGGTACTAAAAGGTAGATATAATACTTAACCACTTACCGTTGTTCAAGGATGACATTGTTGAGAATAAACAACCTAAGGAATATGAGGTGGTAACACTTAGAAAATATTGTAATGTAATGAACAAAGGAAACACACATCCATGCTTAAGGATCCAAGAAGCTTAACCTCCTAATCACTATTGGAGAGAATACTGATGGAAAAGACCTTTATGATTGCATCAACCTAATTACAATACTTTCTTTGACACATTAAATGTAGACGATTCTAACCTAACTTCAATGATCTTACATATAGCACAACAAACACTAGCAGTGTTCTAAAAAAGGGTTATGCGCTAGGCGGGCGACCACCTTCGAGAACCTAAGGGACTAGGTAAGAGTCTAGGCGTTTTCCTCAACGACGGTTTTGAATTATATTTATGAATATTATATTATAAGTTTATTTATCTTTAAATTGCACATTATGCTCGAAAGAACAAATAAATACAATTATATATTATTTCTTAGATAATAATTAATACAATTAACGTGAATGATAATCGATTATATTCGAATATTTCTTTGGGTTTTTTTGTTAATTATTTTTGTTAGAGTTAATTTTAATACTGTAAAATAGGGTTAAATAATTTATTATGTTTAAAAACAAAAAATTTCAATTATTGGCTTCTAAGTCGCCTAGGTCTGCCTATATCCTCATGGGACCTTCTGGGAGCATATGGAGGCTGCCTGGACCATTTATGAAAATTAAGCTACCTTTAGCGCCTAGGCCGATTTTTGGAACAGTGAGCGTGTTCATGCGGACTTGTTGAGAAATTACTTGTCAAATTGAGAAATCTAGTACTATTTGTCGACTTTATTATTCTTGATTCCATACCAATACCCAGATGCACTATTTCTTGCGCATACAATTTTAGCCCGTATAAATGCTATCACAGATGTGTGTGGTGTAATCATGGATATGGACATAGCGGATGAGAAGCAAATGTTCCATATATCTAGTAACTTTGGTAAACGCATTGTGAAGAATTGTATAACACCAAAAGCCATTGCTAAGAAACTAGAAGGTTTATTCCAAGAGATGAGAGAATATGATATGTTTGGGACGGGGGATGAGGTCTTATGCAAGCCTCCACAACCAAAAAATATTTTAAATGGATGGAAAGTGCATGTGTCGGTCATTAGTTATTGAGAAGATGATCTTTCCACATTTGCTAGAGATAAGCCATCGTATATCTGGAAGATATATACTTATGAACACCGATATATTGAAGAAATACTTTGTTGGCTACACCAAAGTCGACAAAATATAAGTTACAAATGTCAAACTTTACCAACATAGAGCTGCTCGGGAGGTTATCCCGCATAGAGCTGCTCGGGAGGTGATGTACTCAAGTGAGGGTGATATTGATCCCTTACCTCAATAAGATCGTTAATTGTGATCTTATGATTATCCCGATTTTATAATGCTGGACAAACATTGATTGCATGAGAATGCATGTTCATGGGCATCCAAGGCGTACTAGGTCGAACCTATCAAGAGCACTATTGGAGAAAACCAAGAATCATCATTTGATTCATTTCACATTTTTACAAGAATTCATGTTTTTACAAAGCTACTTGGAGCATTACAGGAAAAGATTTTACTGATGCAGTAAGACAATGTTTGGATAATAATCAGCTCCTAAGTCAAGTTAATGCTACTAACTTAGTTCTTCTGCCAAAGGAAAAAGATGCTTCAAGCTTAAAGAAGTTTAGGCCAATATCTTGTGTAAATACTATATACAAGACCATCTCCAAAGCTATCTCTAAAAGGCTAAAGAAAATATTAAACTCTATCATCTCACCTAATCAAGCTGCTTATGTAGGTGGAAGATTTATAAGTGACAACATCCTTGTTGCACAGGAAGTAGTTTTGGGATATGAAAAGAAATATTCAACTCCAAAATGCACTATTAATCTTGACTTACAAAAGGCATATGATAGTGTAAATTGGAGGTTCTTAATCAGTACACTTCATGCCTTCAATTTTCCAAGCAAGTTCATTGAATGGATAAGAATGTGTATATGTTCACCATCATACTCTATTTGTTTAAATGGACAATCCTGTGGTTTTTTTAAGGGGAAGAGAGGGCTCAGACAAGGAGACCCTCTCTCTCCATATTTGTTTGCTATATGTATGGAGATATTCTCTGGGATTTTCAATCATATGGCTAATGAAACTGAATCATCTAATATTCGCAGATGATGTTTTAATCTTCTTAAAAGCTGATAGTAAATCTGCTAGTGTAATAAAGGAAGCTCTAAATATTTTCTCTAGACTCTCAGGACTAAACATAAACTTCAACAAGAGTGAGTTATACTTTGGAGGAACAACTCAATATGTGATGAATGAAATAGCTGCAATTCTTGAAATTAAAATTGGATCAATGCCAGTTAGGTATCTTGGAGTACCTCTTAACTCTAAGAAATTATCTGTTCATGATGGGAATAAACTAGTGGAGAAAATTTGCAGTAGTATTAATGTCTGGTCTTCAAAGTTATTATCATACGCTGGTAGAACAGAGTTAATCAAATGTGTTCTTGTTAGCAAAATTCTTTTTTAGTGCAGGGTATTCCTATTACCAAAACAAGTCATATACAAATTAAATCAAAAGATAAGCAGTTTCTTGTGGAGGGGGAACTCAGATAGAGCAAGTGGTGCTAAAATATCTTGGGAAAAAATTTGTGCAGGCAAAGAGTATGGAGGGCTTGGTATTCCAAATCTGGAGGATTTAAACAAAGTTTGTCTCCTATACACCTTTTGGAGAATGTATTCTCAGAAGACTAACTTATGGAGTCTGTGGGTGCACAAAAATATTATTCAAGACAAGTGTATATGGAGTCTAGACATTAAGCAAGCACACTCTTGGACTTGGAAGCAACTTATGAAGATCAGGAGCATTGCTCATGATTTTATTTCACATAGAGTGAAAAATGGGAAAAATACTTATCTATTGTGGGATAATTGGATTGAAGGTAAGAGTGTGAAAGAATATCTTGGAGTGGAATTTGATAAAGATAACATTAACAAAGATAGGACAGTTCATAGTTGCTATGGTGGAAACAGATGGAGATTACCCCCTTGTGCAGGTAAATTGTTACCTTATGTGAATGATTTCAAGCTAAAACAAGGTGATGATGTGATTATATGGGCTGAAAGTAAAGGGAAAAAATTCTCTTTCAGCAAAACGTTGTGCAGAATTAGAGCTAATATAGAAGAGGTTAAATGGCACAAAGTTGTATGGTCTAAACTTAATATTCCGAGATGTTCTTTTATCTTTTGGCTCGCTATACAAGATAGATTACCAACAAAGCAGAGGATGATTAGTTGGGGATTAACAGTTGATCCGCTTTGTGTATTTTGTTACGCAAAAAGTGAAGATTTGCAGCATCTTATGGTAAATTGTTCTTTCACCAGTAGAATACTATTTGGTATTCTAAAAACTTGTCATTTTAGCTGTAATCACTTGACTTTGGATGAATTAGTGGAGAATGTGGTTAGAATCTCAGGGCTGGAAAAGATAAATATTATGAGTCTCATCATTACCTCGTATATTTATTGTATCTGGAACGAGAGGAACGAAAGAATTCATGAAGGAAAATGTCTTAATGAGCAGCAGATTATTAATAAGATTAATGATATGATCAAAGTGAAAATGAACGGGAAGAATTTCAAAACGAAGAAGGCAGAGAAGTTAGTACGCAGAATTAAAGAAGCTATGGGCTGAATTGTAGTTGGGCCTTGTCTTAAAGTTTTAAAAATGTAATTTTCAATTGTAATAGCATTATTGTATTACTTATAATAGGGTAGTTTATAATGTTGGGCCTAGTCTCTTACTTGTTAGAAATGGGCTCCTAATAGTTGTGTAAGGATATTGGAAGTTGATTATCATTTTAATAAAATTTGATTTAATGATTAAAAAAAACATTTGTACAAAAATTATTTCTTTTTTACTTAAATCATTTTCATTTGCATTGGAAAGTTTTTAATACGTCGCAGAGCCATTTTAGATTCGGAATCATTGACTCGGTTCGAACCTATACCGCTTAAAAGATTATGATGTTGTTAGTCCGACCTAATATATTGATTACCTAAAATGATACTTATTCTTTTGGGTTTTTCTTTTAACTATAAATATATAATTTTGACTATATTAGACTGTTTTATAAATAAAAAAGAATATGAGTTAAATCTAAAGTTTTGGTAACTTTCCGGAAAAGCCAATCTTGAATATTATACTATATTTTTTTTTAATAAGTTACTAAATTTTTCTATATCCTTTATAATATAGATAAGATTGGCTAATCATATATATTATTGATAAGTTAAATATTTTCATATTTACATACAAACCACAAAATTTATATTTTAGATTCAGATCTTTATAATTGAGTTGTCCAAAAAAAAAAAGGAATTCTATAACTAGAATTTACTTATAAAAATTAAATAATATATAAGCTAAAAGAAGAAAAAAAGTATCTAGACGGAAAAAACAACCTTACAATTTAATCATCCAAATTTGAAACTTCCTATCTAAAAAGAGTAAAGATATATATCATCTCTTTTTACTTGACCTCTGTATTACTTTCTAATTTCTATGGGAAGGTTTTGTTTTATAAACCAATCAAATAGAATCTCTCTCCTAATTAATTAGTTTATCTTTATTTTATTTAATGTCATATAATGTGCCATATAAGAAGTAAAAGAAGAATAAAACAAATAAAAGTGATATATAGCAATACTCATCTAAAAATAACTTTAAAAAAATATGATATGCGATATTTAGAATTTAACTTGACTTTTAGCACAATGCTTCAATTGAATTTTTCTTTTCAATTTCAATTTTTTTTTTTTAAATTGTTGGTTCTTGAGAAGATCTTATTAAAAGCTGTTCAAAAGCCCTAATAATAGCGTCTTTAGTGTTTTTTTAAAATATACATTTAAATATAGAAGAGAAATTTTTATTTAAAACTATTGTTTATGGTTTTAAATTAAATATTTCAAAAATATTATTTTTAGGTCAAACGTGTTAATAAAAGGGTTTAGATAATTTAATTTAATTTTATGAGATATCTTATAAATTTTGAAGATAATTCAAACAATTTAAATAAAATTCTTAGTTTATATATAATCATATAATTTATTTGAAATTCACAATATTTCATGAAAAATGTAAAAATAATTTAAAAATAACCCTTTTAAATATCTTTGATTAAAAAAATGATTTTTCTGAAAAATATGATTTATATTTTTTATAAAACATAAATAATTACCTAAATATAGAATTTATTTCCTAAAACTTATTTTAAAGTTTTAAAATAGTAGATGGTCTAAAATTACAAATAAAAGTAACTCTCAGTTAAAATTTGTTGTCCTAAATTTCAAACTATCTAGTAAATACTCCTAGAGATGGAAACAGATCGACTATCCTCGAAAAATTGCATAACCACATCCACATTAATTAAAAAAAACGATAACCAAATCCGCATCCATTAACAATCGGATTTTAGAATTATTTACCAAATCCGCATCCACGTCGGACGCGGTTAATTCGCGGTTAATCCGTATCCGCATTCATTTAAAATGATTATATAAAATAATTTATTAAATTTTTAAAATTATAAAGTTAGCTATATAATTAATGGAAGACCATAAAATGATATTAGGCTATATATATTTAAAATAGATAATAATCAATTAGCTAGTTTATGTATGAAATAATTATATTTGTTCAATATTATGTATGAAATTTGCTTATATAGAATATTTTTATATAGTTTATATATTTTAATATTTATTTTTTATATTTTTATTCGGATTGCGGATTATCCATCGGATTATTGTAAAAGACCAAATCTTAACGGATAGTCCACTGGTTACCTTTTGTGAGAACTAAACCCTCGTAGATGCACCATCGTATCTACTAACGGATTTTTCATCAGATCGGATATTCATCGGTTATGGTTAATATTTGAACCATTGCCATCCCTAAATACTCCCACAAAATCTATGTAATGGGCAGTTATAGTACCGATTATATCCTCCCACAAAATTACAGAAAAAAAACAAGATCAAGACTTCGTATGGCCGAATTTTCCAAAAACAATACCGATTCCCAGAAAATGGATTGAATAGTCGTCGGCATGCAATCGTATTCCCAATAAACACGGAAACATATTTACTTATTTAGTAATAGTGGCTCTTTCTTATTCTTCCTTATCAAACAAATTGAAAAACTGTTTCGGTTCAACTAATACGACTAATCTTATTAGTACTTACGAACCATCCTAGTACATATCATTTTCCCACTGAAACGGGTCTCAACGTTCCAGTTCAAACGAAACTACTAACACCACGTGGCAAAACGTAAATGGTTAAGATCAAATTAGAAAAACTAAAAGGTCTAGTTTTTGAACTACTCAATTAAATATTAATTGGACCTCTACCTCCGTTAGGTATATCCATATGTGGATAAGCTTCATGTTTTTTATTTATTTTTAATTAATTTTCTTTATTCACACGCCGCGCATTAGAAATTCTGCTGTATTTCTTCTTCATACACGCCTTTTAGTTTCCTATAAGTACCCTTCTCTCTTACTTATCCCATTATCAAAATTCAAACTAACTCAAATTTTCTTATTTAAATTTTTCCAAAAATTGATTTTCTACAAAATGGTGGATGTGGATAGAAAAACCAACATGATTTCTTCTGAGTTGCCGAATAAATCACCGAGGTTATCAAATAAGAAGGAGGTTTCAATTCCAATAACATCACCGTCACCTCCTGTTGGCGGTTTATTTCCGGCTTCCGACGCAGCTTGTTCGGCTTATGAGAGTTATATCCGGCTCCCGGAGCTGAAGAAACTCTGGGAATCTAAAGAATTTCCAGCTTGGAGAAATGAATCGATTCATAAACCGGCTTTATTCGGTTTGGAGCTTACTTTCCGGTTCATCTCAACAGTTTTGTTCGACTCAAGACCCTACGCGAACCGGAGAGAATGGGAGAGAAGACTCGCGAGCTTGGCGACGAGCCAAGTAGAGATAATAGCTTTGTTATGTGAAACTGATGAAGAAGATGTCCACACACGTGGCACAACGCCGGTTGTTTATAACCGGACAAGTGAAGCTAGCTTGTTGCCTAAGTTATCGACGTGGCAGAAATCCGAAAACGTAGCGCAAAAGATTCTGTACACAATCGATTGTGAGATGAGGAGATGCAGTTACACACTCGGCTTAGGTGAGCCGAATAGCACCAGCAAGCCGAGCCTAGATTATGATCTAATTTGCAAGCCATTGAAGCTTCATTCCTTGAAACAAAGCCCTTCCGATCAAATGAATGTACAAAACAGCGAAAATCAAACGGTGTACACAATCCACCAGCTCTTAGAAACATGGATCTTCGTCTCTAAACAGCTTATCGAACGGCTAAGCTCGCGAATAAATCTCAAGGAATTTGAAAAAGCTGCAAGCGATTGTTGGCTACTCGAAAAAATATGGAAATTATTCACAGATATAGAAGAATTCCATTTGTTAATGGATCCAGACGATTTCTTGCGATTGAAGAATGAGTTAGCAATCAAAGCAACATCCGAGACGCAACTATTTTGTTTCAGATCAAAACAGCTTATCGATATTACAAAGCTGTCTAAGGATTTACGAGACAAAGTTCCGGATATTTTAGATGCGGAGGTAGATCCAAGAGGTGGACCAAGGATTCAAGAAGCAGCGATGAGATTGTATAAAAGGAAAGAAAGGTACGAAAGGATTCATTTGCTTCAAGGATTACAGGCAGTGGAGATGGAAGTGAAGAAGTTTTACTACTCGTATAAGCAGTTGCTTGTGATAGTAATGGGAAGTTTAGAAGCTAATGGTAATAAAGGAATAGGTGTTGTTGAATCTGGTAATCCATTGGATCAGATTTTTCTTGAGCCTACTTATTATCCAAGCTTGGATGCTGCTAAGACGTTTTTGGGGTATTGTTGGAGCCATGAACGTGGAAGGTATAGCCCGGAAAGGAGGTGCGGAGGATTGAATTAGAGTTGACTCGGTGGTGGCTGACTCGGTGGATGGACTGATAGTGACAGTGATTAAAATGGTATTACCGATCTAAGACGTAACTTTGTTGGTCGATGTTGGATTGAAACTTGAAAGGGAAACGTAGGTAAGGAAGGAGGTTAGGCGGGTATAGAAGGAAATATTACGAAAAACAATTTATTATTATTTTTATATTATTAAGATTAACGTAATAGAATATACTTATTATTGTTGTAATTTGACCATTTTGTAAAATTTTCACTATAAATTATTGCATTTTTTTTTCAATTGATGATATGTTAATTGGAGATTTTTTATTTTGAAGCACTTAAAATTAGAGGTGAACACGGGATGGATTTATTTTGGGTTAAGGTATAGGGTAAAAGTTGGATAATGTAGTTGGGTTTTGATTTTGCTCAGGGTAAAAGTAAAGTTAATTTTACCCTACACTCAGATTACCCACACACAGGTTATCTAGAGTTAACCCGAGTTAACTCTGAGTTTATTCTAGGGTAATTGACACTAATTTTTTTTAGTAAGTCTAATATGAAACATAAACAATACAAAATACTCTTAAGTTTAATATAATACTTATTTGAAGTACAATCACAAAATATCACAAATACAACAGTCATACAAGTTCAACAAATTTTTTTATATTCACAATAAGAGTATTAAGTAATATTATTACATTTCAAGTTAAATCACAAAATAGTCTTCATGTGTTGAGAAGTTACGAGTTGCTTCCACGTAATGCGCATTCCTGTAACTTACATCATTCCAAACTAGTTTAGCGATTGAATATATCAAAGCTTTAAGCCTTAAGCCCCAGAATCGGTTTCATCATAGGCTGGAGACTTTAACTTATAATTGGGAAATCATTACAAGCCTCGTGTAATTACACTTTCATCGGCCTCAAATATAGTTGGAGAATATTCTAGGATCCCCAAAAACCAACTATAACTCAATATCGGATTGTGTTTCAAACTCGTAGGCAACTCAACTACAAATAGCGGCTACCAAATACATGTTTAATAAACACAATGATAGTGAGTGTAAGGGCTTACCAGGAATAAGTAGAAATTGTTACTGATATTTATTCAATGCTTCAGGTGGTGTTAAGTCAAATTCCTCTAAAATAACACAATCAAATAGAGAAAGTAAGAATCACATACCGTAATAACATAGTAAATTAAAGTAACCTTGGTATATAATAAACTTACCAAACTCAACCTCAAGTTCTTTAACTTTATCCATGTCAGCTTCTACTGATAATGCCTTACATAATAAGTTTTGTGTACATAAAAGTGCCCCCACGGTGTTGGGGTGTAAAGAGCTCTGGAAACTATCCAGAACTCTTCCCCCGTACTAAACGATGATTCAGATGCGACAGTAGAAACCCGGACATACAATATATGACGCTTCATCAAAGCCAAAACAAGAAACTGTTGCAAATTTCCCCTCCATCACATCATAGCATCAAAATTCTCATCATCACCGCCTTCAATAACTTCCGAAAGATATTTGTCAAGCTAAGTATATCCACTATTTGTTTGGGTTGAATCATGGAATATCTTGAATTGAAATTTAAAGAGTTTATGGTGGGTCACTACTTGCAGAAGATGGTGATTTTGATTATAATAACAGGGAGTGCTATAGCATAATAACTCTTAAGCACAGATTCAAACCACGAAAGATATCCTCAACTAAAGGTCTGACTTCATTAGTCCCGTGCATGTACTCTAACCAATATATATCATACGCAAATTTCTTTCTCGGGTCAGAATAGCTGCCATGTATAGCAACATATTCATATCGGCCTTTAAACCCTAGTACTTGACAAATTTTGCCTTCATTTTCAAAACCATTACATCTAAAATCGAGTCATCCCCATGCCAAGATTACACATTCCTCGATACAAATCAAAGTACAAATTGCCAGTGACATACTTAGTTCCAGAGAAGCGAAAAGTAGCATCATAAAAGAGTTTAAGATACTTTACCAAGAAATGAGCATTTTCCCAATCAATATCAGTAGGTAACCCACGGCCCAAACCTTCTATATATTCAATGAACATTTTGTTTTCCTTGAACATTTCATTAAAAGCTTTCTTGTATTTTTCTGTCCCGTCTAGCATAAGATAAGTGGAATTCCACCTAGTATTAACATCAAGACAAACAACACTTGTGGAAGAGATGTTAACTATGGAAACATAACACTTAAAGCATAAAAACCGGCTAGGGGATGATTGAACATAACGAACTACATCACGGATTCTTATAATGGCAGAACTGATAGTTTTCAACCCGGATTTGACTACAAGGTTTAAAATAGGGAAACAACGCCTAATGTGTAAGTATTTATTGGCTTATATAGTGGGTTGTGGTGCAAGCAAGCGTTATTTGATTATATAATCCACTAGGTACATTATTTGAACTAGCGTTATCGGTCGTAATATTTAAAATTTTATCAACCCCCCACCATTCAAGTAAAACTGATTGAAATTATTTATCCACCGTTTTGCCCTTATGATCTTCAATCATGGAAAAACTAATAATACGTTTTCTTTAGTCCCAATAATCATCAATAAAATGTGCAATTAACAACCATGTAGTTTAATTTTTGAAAGTATCAATTGTAAGGTTTAATCTTTTGCCTCCCAAGTGAGTTTTCAAAAGAGATATTTGAAGAATAATTTTTTTTGCAATGTCCTATACAACGTTCAATCTAGATGGAATTTTAAAAAATGGTTGCATACTATAACATGAATTTTTAAAAGCAATCCCTTGTACAACTCGAAAATCAATTTCATGAAGTATAACCATCTCATCTAGGGCATGTCTATCACTTTCTTGTGAAAAAACGTAAGTTCAAAAAGTCCCATTCCCTTTAGGCTAAAAACCAATAGTAGCCTTCCCATTATTAGTGATATTAAAAGGATATTTTGGACATTGATTTGCACATAAAGGATTCATGTGTTTGTTTAAATTATTAGTACCATGATTATTAGAACTTGCAACATATTTTTTATCACAATAATTACAAACACCGTACCTAAGCCCAATTATCCAAATTTTAGAAAAGTGATCCCAACAAGTAGACGGTGTATGCCCTTTTCTCATTCTAGTTGGGGAACATTGGTATTGGTATTGGACTGTGAAAGGGAAGAGGTTGAATACCTTCAGTGTTTGGATTAAGATCAACCACATCAATGGAAAGAGGTGCAGTAGTATCCATGTTTAAGTATAATCTGCAAATACAAGATAACTATCAGTGTTTAATTAAAATTTGATTAATTAACAATAAAATATAACTTAATACACACACAATTACACTTAATACATTTTCTAATCACCTTAATACTTTTTCGAAATAGCTTTTAACTCCTAATATATATCAAAATAACTTGACGCATTTTTGAAATAACTTCACACATTGTTTCAGACTTGATACATTCATTTTTAAAGCTTTAAGTACCTTAATTATTTTCTAAATACACCTTAATATACACTTAAAGTGTTCAACACTTATTAAAATCTCGAAATATACCAATACATTCAATTTTAAAGCTTTTAACACATAAACTAATATTGAAATAGCATAGTATACACAAAATTTGTTTAACACTTTATACATTTCCAAATTAGCAAATCAAACTCATTTTTAAAGCTTTAAATACCTAAACTCTATTCGAAATACAACATAATATACCCTTAAAGTATTTAACACTTAATATATTTTCTAAATAGACCAATACATTCAATTTTAAAACATTTAACACCTTAATTCTTTTCAAAATACCACAAGATATACACAAAAAAATGTTTAACACTTATAAAATCTTGAAATATACCAATACATTCAATTTTAAAGTTTTTAACACATAAACTAATTTCGAATACCTAAATTCTATTCAAAATACAACATAATATACCATTAAAGTGTTTAACACTTAATATATTCTCTAAATAGACCAATACATTCAGTTTTAAAACATTTAACACCTTAATTTTTTTTTTTAAATACCACAAGATATACACAAAAAATGTTAACACTTAATAGACGTTCATATTAACAAATCACATAAATTTTTACAACATTAAAGTCCTTAATTCTTTTCTAAATACCACAATATATACACAAAAACTGTTTAACACTTAATAGATATTCAAATTAACCAAACACATACATATTTAAAGCTTTTAATACCTTTATTATATTTGAAATGTAGCACCAATAATTCACAATCTACAAATAATCAAGTACGAATTAAAAAGTACCCTTACCTTAGAAAACTGAACAAGAAATCCTATTGAATCAACCAAAAACAACAAAAATAATTAATATATCAAAAATACAATAAAACAGAAAAGAAAAAGAAATTAAAAAAAAGAAGAAGTATTACCTAAAAATGAAGATATTTATGATAAAACAAAAGAAAAATAATTAGCATATATCAAATAATTAACAGAAAAATAAAATGAATGAAAAAGAGAAGAAGTAAGAAGTTTTAACCAGTGAAATGGTTTGCATCTCCTATTTTCGAAACCTCCTTCATTATATAAGCAAAATACATCTTTAATCAGATGAGAATCCAGCAACACATGATTGAAAAGATAAAAAACGACTACCACAAACCTCAAAAGGGTGTATTTTAGCAAGATTTAAGCAAGTATTTAATGCAAACCCCTCAGAAGTACCCAACAAACCCGGAAGCATTAATTGCCTATCCATGGTTGGGTGAATAACAGAAAATCGGGCAAGAAGTA
The DNA here is from genome assembly GCA_029959085.1 of Nemophila menziesii. Taxonomy (NCBI): domain Eukaryota; kingdom Viridiplantae; phylum Streptophyta; class Magnoliopsida; order Boraginales; family Hydrophyllaceae; genus Nemophila; species Nemophila menziesii. The sequence goes on along the minus strand of JARWIR010000012.1, from coordinate 532,319 downwards.
TAATATTATAGCATATTTAGGCTATTAAAGTAGAAGAAATAACACATAGAAGTGATTTGATGGAGTAGAAAAGTAGATCTGGTGGCTTAAGTTTGCGGTTAAGGTTTCGCTTTTTTGGCAAAGAGAAGTAGAGAGAACAAAGCTTCCAAATAAATGGTTTGCATATATCGAATAATTAACAGAAAAATAAAAATGAATGAAAAAGAGAAGAAGTAAGAAGTTGTAACCAGTGAATTGGTTTGCATCTCCTATTTCCGAAACCTCCTTCATTATATAGGCAAAATACATCTTTAATCAGATGAGAATCCAGCAACACATGATTGAAAAGATAAAAAACGACTACCACAAACCTCAAAAGGGTGTATTTTAGCAAGATTTAAGCAAGCATTTAATACAAACCCATCAGAAGTACCCAACAAACCCGGATGCATTAATTGCCTATCCATGGTTGGGTGAATAACAGAAAAATCGGGCAAGAAGTATAATATAATAGCATATTTAGGCTACTAAAGTATAAGAAATAACACATAGAAGTGATTTGATAAGGTAGAAAAGTAGATCTGGTGGCTTAGGTTTACAGTTAAGGTTTCGCTTTTTTGGCAAAGAGAAGTAGAGAGAACAAAGCTTCCAAGATAAGCTTGGCCAAATGAGTCGTTCTTCTGATTTTTTGCTATATAAAGCCTATTTTTTTAATGAACAGTGGACGGCCTGGTGAGGTCCAACCCGTCAGTTATAGTCCAATTGTCTAAACCGGGGGGTAAGGGGCATGTTTTATTTAATCAAAGGTAAACCCTAGTTAATTTATAACCTAGGGTATTTATACCCAAAATCGCATTAAATTATTACCCGGGCTAGGTGGGGTTTACCACTACCAAAGTCTTGCTCACCCCTACTTGAAAACATATTGATAAGGTTGCACCGTTCCCATTTGTTTAAAGTGAGTTTTGAACATGATTTGAATAAGATTTAAATAGTGGAATGTGTTTCTCATAAATTTATGGGTAATTTTTAAATTTTTTTTGGTTAAAATACGGTTCTACCTAAACCAACTATATCCAAACAACACATCAAATCCCTAGCATAGAGAAAAGTTGAATTGTTTTCAAAATAGATCCTCTAAAAGTGACCCCATATCTAACCATTTTGGTAATGGTGTCAGTCTTACTGTCCAGGGTTCTCGAGATATGGTGGAATGTTACCGATCCATAATGTTCTGCCTTCTCAGCGATCATCCTTAAAACGGGTTGAATAGACCATCTTATACCCTGAATTACATCAAATTTATTACAGAAGACAACTTTCTCTATATTACCAAAGTGCTCACAAAGCTCTATCGCAAACAAAGCAAAATGTGTTTCTCCCTCGACAACCGTTTAACATTGCACCGATCTAGAATGGTTAATCTGCACCCTATTATATTATGATATTCCACCACTCATATGCCCGTGGGTTCCCATTTTTCCTTAAATGGTGCATCACACAAAAAAGACACATCTCCCATATCTTCTGGTTGCAGATCTCCAGATATGGGTTATAATTGTGAGGGATCTTCTGATTGTAGGTCTTGTTAATACCATTGTTGTAATGGTGATAAAATATACTAAAAATTGAGTTATAATATAAGTTTAAGAATTCTCAAGAGTACAAAAAATAAAAAAAGGGCCTAGACGGTCATTTTTTGTCATTAACCGGCGTCTAGGCGAGCTAGGTGTATCTTCCACGATGACTAAGGCGCTAGGAAAAAATATCTAGCATTTTTAATAGGTGTAGGCGGCTGAAGGGGGAGTTGACGCCTACGCGACAATTTTTACATCATAGTATGCGGTATTATGATCTGTCGTTCGGCCCCCAATTTACACACCCCCTCTGCTCGTAAGTATAGTCTTGTTATCACGAATGTGATGGGGTTTATCCTATTGGCACGGTGAAGGAATAGATCTAATCTCAGTGTTGGTGGGACAAATCCCATCACATACGCAATTCACAATAAAGAAAAAAATTACCACCCCCTCACCCCAATAAGGAAAAGAAAAAAATTGACCCCTACTCCATTCTTGAATATAGGAAGTAAAAGAAACCACCTATCGGAGCGAGGTGAGTGTAGCAAAGTTAACAATAACGTTGAGATAAATGTTCATGGGTTCCTGGCTTTCATGTCTTGTACGTGCAGAAGCAACACCTAATGGATGGAGTTAAAAGTGTTTCTTTTAAGGAGACTAGTTTGAATAAAGCAGTGCCGCTAAGAAAACTAATAATGAGATTCACAAACAAGTTATTCAAGAGATGGTTGCACCTAATAAAGATTGAATGGAAAAATCATCGGTATAAAAACAAGTGATAAATCTAGGGATCAGGTTAGGAAGGGTCTTGTTGACCTACTAATCAACACTTTTAATGAGAAGCGTAAAAGAATTGCACATGTAAAGGTAAAGTGGGCACTCAACAAGTGGCTGACTCATATGGTACGTTTAATTACTCCCATAGTATTCGTATAGAGGACAATTCAGATAGGTCCTAGATGACTAATAAAGGGAAGCTGACTACTTGAGTGTCGAACTTGGGGTTAATTCTGTTGTTAAGAAATACAAAGCTTACTAGAGAGACAGTAAAATATAACAAACTTCATATGTATCTTGATGGTGTTGTGCGGGAGCAAGTTTGGACAAGAATAGGTAGAAAAGAGCACGAGAGAGAGAGAGATAGGAATTATTAACTTGTGGGGAAAACATCGTAGGTATGTAGTGATATTTGATCGAAGGATATGACACATGAAAATGGTATTGATGTGGAACTAAGTTAGTCGGATGAAACTTCTTCATCAATCAAGAACTGTAAATCATGTGCAAAAACAAGTGTGCTAGAACCACCCGAGACTAAGGATCCTAGTTGCACTACGTCACTTTAGTAAGTAAGTGCTTAACACGAAACCCCTAGACAAAATCTAGTGAGAATTCATTCCAGAAAAACAAAAGTTGAAGTGTAAAAGATAGATTACAAACGAATCAATTACACCAATTGTTGCAAGGTTATTAACTTATATACCCCATCATTGTTCACAATCGAGATGGTTTATAGAGAAAACCCGGAAGGGAACATGGTATAACCATTTAAAATAGATTGTGGGTAACTACTATCTAGGCAAAAAATTGTGAGTTAGTGATATTTACTTGTTGATGAATAGTTACCTGAAATACCTTAATAGCTTTTGTGATCTCAATTTGGTGGAATAGGTGAGGTTAGGTCATATAATTTGATCATTCAAAAGGCTGGTACAATTCGAAATCATGACAAAAAAGTATAAAGGTGTTTTCAAATACAATCACTAGCCTCTAGCATTATTAGCATTACTTCGTTTTTTAATTAAGGAAACTAGGAATAATTAGCTTTATATTCTTAGAATTCTAATTGTGGTTAGAGTACTCTGCAGTGACCAAGAGGTCTTGGGATCGATTTGTATCATTCGGCTTAACCCCAACCAACTTTCATAAGGTTTTTGTATCACCTAAACTCTGGTTTAAATCTAACCCTGACTAGATTTTCATATTACTTCAATTGAAATCTGACACTTAATATATAAGTAAGGTCAAGTATCATGTAAAAAAAAGTTATCCAAATATTATCTATGATACATTTTTTGGATGATCTAGTTATATTGATTTTTTCGGACTATTTTTTTCTCTTATATATTTAAACCATCTATAAATTAAATTTATATAATACCAACATTACCTAATAATATTGTTGTTTATCTACTAATCCTATATTATGGTTTGCCTTTTCGAACAATATTGAACGATTATATATATATATATATATATATATATATATATATATATATATATATATATATATATATATATATATATATATATGGTTTTAAAAATCTTATATTGTTTGATAATTTGATGTCGATTAACAGAGAATTATGAGATAAAGTTGTTTTTTTCTTTTTTGAGTAATGATATTTGTCACCCTTTTTGTATCACCCTTTTATCACCTCCTACGTGTATGCCTACATGGACCAATGAATTGATTTCTCTATCCTATTTAATTTTTCTCTATCTTCTATTCAAGAAAATCAACACATATATATAGACGGGTGATAAAAGGGTGACATGAAAAGGGGTGACATATATCATTACTCTTCTTTTTTATGGTGTCTTCTAAGATAAATGTTGATGATGGATTTGTTATTTATTCGTACCAAACCTTCTCTTTTTTCTCAACCTTAGTGATAGACTCATGCATGTTTAATTGGGCCTTAATCCTACCTGGGCATAAAAGAACAAATCACCGACACATTTAAGCAATTAGTTTGTTTCAATTGATAGTGTTCATTTAGTAATAAATTTAGAATTTTTATTTCTAATTAGTAGGATAAGATTTTTACTTAATCACAAGTTAAAAGAGAAATATTTATTATTTAGTATAGAAGGTTAAATCTAGACATAATTATGGTATCAAATATTTTCTTTTTAATTATACAATATTCATAATATAATATATAATTATTCTATTTTATTTTACTTTAAAATTTAGTTAAACTCACCTGCCTTCTCCGCCAATCATTGCTACCTTCGCCAACAATTACCACCGACTAACACCTTCATAGTCGTCGTCGTCAATCACCACCGACCAATTCTGCCATCACAACCGTATCATTACATATTTTAAAACTCGTATTAATTTCAAAAATTCAAAAAAAACATCATTTTTGAAAGGTCAATTCATATCTATATCTATGAATTTGTTTGATTTTTGATATTAAGTTAATGTATTTATAGAATACATAAAAATAGATTTATGTAATCACAAATTTCACAACATCAATCTAAACTTTCCATTCTTTAACAAAATCATTTTTTCACTTTATAAACTGCAAATACATCATTTTTACCTATTTTTAACAATTTTGATATATATTCTTTTAGTCCAATTTATTTATGTAATTTTGTGTAATTCCATAATATACAAAATATACACAAATTCTCTTTCCATCCAACCATGTATGGGTTTGTGTATTTATGTTATAAACAAAAAATTTATGTATTACAAAAAAATATAAAATCATAAATTTTCTTTCAGTTCAACTATTTTTTGTCTGTAATTTTGTATATTGTTGCAAATACACAAACTCTTTTTTAATCCAATCACCGATTTTGTGTATCTTAACAATACATAATCACAAAAAAATTTCAATCAAACCTTTTTTGTATATCTTAATGATACACGATCACAAATTTATTTTCAATTAAACCCCTTTATGTGATTTTATATATTTTTATAATACACAAAATATAGAAATATACAAAAACACAAATTGTCTTGAATCTAGATCATTTCTGTGTAATTTTGTGCATTTTTTTAATATACCAAACTCTATTTTGTGTATTACGAAAATATACAAAATTACAAATTTATTTTTAGATCAACCCTTTTTATGTGATTTTGTGTATTTTAGGAATACGCAATCCTTTATCAAAGAGAAATAAAAGATTTTCAGAAGGACAATTTCATCATATTTAAATAAACTCACCTTCTCAAATTATATTTCATAAACCAGTATTAATAGCTTATATGAGAAAGTGTGTGTCTTTCTACGTATCTCTTCAAAATTTTTATTTCATTTAAAACTCGATATCATAGAATAATCCTAGACGGACTAGGGAAACTCTTCTTAGATCTCGTGGTGGTTCGAGGTGGTGCAGCTGAGGTGACGAAACTTGGTTCACAGATGTTCAAGCTTCGTGAAGTTGGAGCTCAGATCTGCCATGGATTTGGTTTCGTTCATGTTCAAGTTTCGAAGTTGGACAGATTCAGACCATGCTCAGCAAGTTCGAACCATGCTCAACGAATTTGAACCATGCTCAGCAAGTTCAAAGCTAGACTAGATTACTTTTTTTTTTCTAGATATGTAATATATTTGTGTTAGAATATATTACTTTTTTTTTAGAAAAGTTGTGAAATGCCGGTTTTGGGATTTGCTCATATTTTTTGTTAAACGCTCAGAAGTTTTTGTAAAATGCTCAGAAGTTTTAATTTTGTGCTCAGAACTTTTGTGAAATGCTCAGAAGTTTTTTGAAATGAGCATACGAGCATGCTCAGTACTTTATGCTCAGAACTTTTTCCATACTCAGTAAAATATGCTCAGAATTTTTTCCGGTGGTCGGTGGTGGTCGGTGGTTGTGGCCGGAGCTGAAAATTATTGATTGTCAATGAAGGAGGAGAGAGAAAAAATGATAAAGGATGTGAGAGATTAATGGTAATGGAGAAAAGAGAATAATGGTAATAGAAGAGAGAATTATCTATTTTTTTGTCTTTTATACACTATAAGGATAAGAGTAAATAACACTTTTGCCCCCTGCGTTTGTACCCGATTGACAGGTTGCCCCCTAACCTTTAAAACAGGACTCTTTGCCCCCTACATTTTAATTTTTTGACCTGTTACCCCCTGACTGCGTGTTCCGTCCATTTTCGCCGTTAAAAGTGACGTGGCATTGCCATGTCACATTTTTTTTTTTTAATCCAGGTGTTAATTAATCAATTAATTAAGATTAACCTAGGGGTAGAAAAGGTATTTTATAAATAGTTTTAATATAAAATATAAATAATAAAATAAAACCCCCCCACCCCCCCCACCCTACCCCCCCTCCCCTTCTTCTTCTTCCCCTTCTTCTTCCCCGCACCTGCAACTCCCTTAAAAAAAAATCAATATGAAGTTCCTGCTCCTCCGATAATCTGCTGCAATATCACATATCTATATATCCCTACTTCTTCTTCTATAATCTGCTGCAATTTTTTTTTTTTTTAAGTTGCAGGTGATAAGTGAAGCTCAAAGCCATTACCTAAAGAAACTGTTGTTGCTGCCTCCAAGCGTGGCTCATGAATCTGCTGAAGTATGGGGTGAAGTTTCGATTTGCCATGGAAACTAACCACCACCACCACTGCGAGGTTTGAGCTTTGGTTTTGCATCCATGGTAGTGTACCGATTTGGAACATCATTCAATGGCTTCGGATTTGGAACATCATTCAATGGCTTCGGAGGAGCTCGAACTTCATATTGATTTTTTTTTTAAGGGAGTTGCAGGTGCGGGGAAGAAGAAGGGGAAGAAGAAGAAGGGGGGGGGGGGGGGTAGGGTGGGTGGGTGCGGTGGGTGGTGGGGGGGGGTTTTATTTTATTATTTATATTTTATATTAAAACTATTTATAAAATACCTTTTCTACCCCTAGGTTAATCTTAATTGATTACTTAATTAACACCTGGAATAAAAAAAAATGTGACATGGCAATGCCACGTCACTTTTAACGGCGAAAATGGACGGAACACACAGTCAGGGGGTAACGGGTCAAAAAATTAAAATGTAGGGGGCAAAGAGTCCTGTTTTAAAGGTTGGGGGGCAACCTGTCAATCGGGTACAAACGTAGGGGGCAAAAGGGTTATTTACTCTAAGGATAATAATGATATTTGTCAATTTTGAGGTCTCTAAGTAGAAGAAAGGAATCACTTGGTTCCCATGTGGCACAGATGCTCTCAAATCCTCTTAGGTAATTGAGCATTGTTTTATTTGATGGCTTAACTTTTTTTTCAACAAAAAAACCTTTTTTAAATCTATTATATAGATTGTCAAAAAGAAAAATCTATTATTTAATAGGATTAGGACTTGGATTTGAACAATCTTAAACCATTGGATAAATTAAACAAGTGGGTTTTATGTTTTGGTAATGTCCAAAAAAAAAAAAAAATTTTATGTTTTGGGGGCCCTAAATTTAAGTAAAAATTATATGGCCCCCTAAGCAGTGGCTTCTTCTTCTTCCCACCAGGGCCGGCCCTGCCTAGACCACTAAAGTCTCACATAGTAGATGAAGTCAACATAAAGCATTGGGTTGTGTCAATTTGTCGTCTGAATCGGCAACATTACATGGTAAACTAAGCTTATTCTTTTGAAACAAATCGCCAAAATCTCTCTAAATTTTTTTAACCCATTAGATCATTCCATTATACAAGAACTCACACGCACCATGATTATGCTCTTTTTTCCTATAACTTTTTTTTTTGTTTTTCAATAAGTAAACACCAACATTCCCAAAAAGAAAATGCTGTTTGTATTAGTCAAATATATGCTCAATCGATTTCTTGATTTGTACAGTATTTCACAACCAAAAAAAAGAGAGGAATATACCTTTTGAGGCCTAAAATTCAAAAAAGAGAATTTTAAGGGCCCAGTTTTTTTTTATGTTTTTTAAGGGCCTAACTAGATTTTTTGGCTGGTTAGGGTCACGTTTTAGGGGGTTCGAACCCGCTGTTTTTTGATTTTTTGGGGGGTAGATCCCCCTATTTTATTTTTTAGGGGGTACACGACCACCGTTTTTTAAGCTAAGTCCATTTTTTAGTTAAGTCCATATTGTCCAAAATAACAGGCTAGTCCAAAACAGGGGGTATATACCCCCTAAATTATCATTTTACCCCCTAAAATATCATTTTTACCCCCTAACATAGAAAAATAGGGGGTATTTACCCCCTAAAATAGCAAAACAGGGGGTATTTACCCCCTAAAATAGCAAAACAGGGGGTATTTACCCCCTGAATATCCAGATCTGCAGAAATCACACCTGAAAAAAAGAACCTCTTGTTTACAAGGGAGAGTTACGTGAGTAGTAATTTTGTTGTGTTTGTAATTAAGCAGTAGTCAGGTAGTGGGATGGCCTCCTATAGAAGCTCATAGGACGAGCAGTTTTGTTAATCAAAATCAAGGCAAGAACTCATGTTAATGAAAATAAAAAGGTTGATACTGAAGCTACAGAAGAGGGGTTGTTGGTGGTGGTATTGATTCGCGACGGAGGTGGGGTTGTTGGTGGCGGTACTGATTCGCGCAGCAACGCAGTGAAGATGGTGGTGGTGGTGGCTCGGAGAGAAGAGAAGCAGTGTGTGCTGGTGCAGTGGCCGTTGATCTGCAGCAGATCTGGTGGCTTCAGATCTGATGGCTTCATCGTGGTGGCCTCGAATGGTGGCTTCGTCGTGGTGGCCTCGTCGTGGTGCTGGTGGTGCTCGTGGCTCGGAGGGAAGAGAAGCAGGGTAGTGGTGGCCCCGAAATCACAGCAGCGGCGGTTTCCTGCTGTGGTGGTGGTGGCTCGGAGAAGACGGTGGCCTCGAAATCACAGCAGCAACAGATCTCGGTGGTGTGGATCTGCTTCGCGCTAGGTGGTGCAGCGGCTTAATGGCGTGGTGCTGCATTGGGAAGGAGGTCGGGAAGGGTTTATGTGGAGAGAGAGAGCGGGGCTGTCGACAAATGGGGAGGGGGTGGGTTATATGGATTTCTTTTTAGTTGGTTTCCAATTGGACTAGTTGGTTTTCAATTGGAGCCCTTTTTTAAAAAAAAGATGTTGTAATGGGCCTCTAAACCTCATTTACCCAAAAAAAGATAAGTTGCACAATAAGCATGGACACAAATTTTTCTATTTATGTTTTTCAATAAAGAATATTACTATCTCGGTAAAATAGTTCATTGCTTCTTCACCCTCACCCTGAATAGCTAGCTAGTTCTATCTACCATGCTTATATATCCATCACATAGATATTACAAAAATATCTCTATACAACATATCTAATCTAGAATCTAGTAGGGGTTCTTTTACAGAGCTAGTCTTATTCTGAAAGAAACTTTTTTTAAATCTTACTTTCATAGACAGTTGCAAAATGATGCACCATTTGAAACTTTTCTTAAACTTTTACACTCAGCCACCAAGTAAACATAGCAAAATTTATAGAACAATTCAGCATATATATTATGATACAAAAATTATGTGACCATAAACTATTCTAGTTATGCACATAATCACGTCCTAATAAAACAAATTACTCAGATACCTTAAAGTAAGGCTTAACCTTGAAACTAAACATTCTGAACTCATCTTTTTTTTTTTTTTTTGTCAAAAAAGAGCTCATCTGAACCATATTTAGTAACCCTTAATTTACTCAGGAGGAACTATTTAGTAATCTTCATTGCGCACCATTAGTCCCTGATTATGCAAAATAATTAGATATAACCCCAGTCTCAAAAAGTAGGAAACTTTACCCATGTGTTATTCCAAAAAAGAATTTGTAACTTTAATGTAACCCATGAAACATTTTTACTTAAACTTTGCTTATTTGATTCAATAATTGCATTAGACATAGGACTTCACCCTGCACTCGTTAGGATTCAAATATTTTATCTCAGGAAATAAATCAAACACGTCACATTCTAAATTTCTGCATAATTCTTGACTAAGGAGTCACTAGAAATACCTAAATCCACCATATTGGATTGATAATTGCAATTTAATCAACATTATCACTCGTATTACATATTTCAGATGAAAATTGCAAGTTTGAGTTCAAATTACCTACTCGGATTCCATTCGTCAGCTGTATCTCGGACTTAGCTGCCGCAAGTTCTTGATACTATTAACATCACCAGCATCATACACATAAATTTATGGAAAAGTTGATTTCACAATCTCAATACTATTTCCAGAATCAGCCATGTTAGCTTTGCTCTTAAAGCTTACTGATTTCGAGCACCTACTTGAAGTTTCATCACTATAATACGATATAGAGTTCTTCTCACCTAGCGTGATGTATTTAGCGTGATATAGAGTTTCATTAATCTTTTGTTTTTAGGAGAAAGGCGGTTATCGTTTCACTTAATCAAATTGCTTAAGCATGCATAAACGGTTATTAAATGACCTCTAACCGTCTTAATCAGGTTTCAAATACAGATGGTTCTGTGACTTTTTTTAAAAAAATCTCGTGTTTAAGGAAATACGGTAATTTAATTACCGTCTTTCACAAAATATAGCTGCCAAAATCAACCGTATCCTTGTTGTGGCGTCGCTCTTTTCCTATCATCCAACTGTCGGAAGTGCTTGAATCACACCTTATTTCATCAACTTTCTCATTTATCACAAAAATCAAGGTTAAATTTTTTTTACCCATTTTCTTTAATTTCATAAACTAAATTTGTTGTTAGAATATATATTTGGATTGTGTTGTTAGATTAATAATGTGAGTGTTATTATATTGGTTTTCTTTGAATTGTTTTATTTTTTAGTTAGTTACGTAATTGGTTCTTTTATTTAGTTGGATAATTAACCATTGTATATAATTACACAATTGCTCCTTTTAGTATGAATATGCTATTGCATGTTTATGTTTTTTTATTTTAAATAATTTTTGTTATTTTGTAATTATTAGTTAATTGCAAAAATAGTCCTTGATTATAATTACACAAGTAGTCTTTGTATTAATTTGTTGAAATAAATAAAATATATACGGACTATTTTAATTGCATATTTGGTCTTTATTTTTGGTAAATTATAATGACGACATCAAATAGCGACCAAAATGTATTTTCTCTTTTATGGAGACAAGCAAGGTTTAACCATAAAAATCAAAAAATGTGGGACAATGTAAGTTTCTTTATAAATAAACTAAATCTATTTTAAATTTTTTGCTAATAAATTTTTTGTTTTCCGTTATAGGGTCGCTTATAAGGTGTTTTGGTCAAACCTATTGCCGTTACACCGTGAAAATCGGGCACACAGTTTATTCCACTTGTTGACCTAGCGGGGTTCGGTCAAATACATAAAATCAAAAAAATAGTATTAGACCACGCTTTAATTTTTGCGATGGTCGAACGGTGGTGACGCGAGACCCATACTTTCCACATGTCTGTTGGTGAAATGATCGTCCCTTTACGTGATGTGTCGATAATATTGAGACTATCGACTGAGAGTCGTGCCGTCATAGATCCAGATCCCGCTTTTTTTTACTTTGAGCTTACATGCCTTCACCTGTTTGGCATGGTACCTCTACCATCAGCACATTAGCACATAGAGGTTAGCAAGAGGAGGGTAATGCTGACCAAGGAAGACATGTTAGTAGAGTTGCATGGTAAAGGGAATCAATTGGTGGTGAGTTTCGATTTATAATTTATTTTTACATCTAATTTTTTTTTAAAGTATTGATAATTGGTTCAAAATTTATTTTGTAGGACGCCCCCAATCGACGTTGCAGACGAAGTTTTACGCCATTATGCAACAACATATATCACCACAATTTTTTTTAGTTTTACCTTTGTTTTATCTATTTATGAAATTTCTAAGAAATATTTAAAAAAATAAAAATTAAAAAATATTTTAATTTTTTTCGGTGATAGATATAAATATCAGGCGCTCAAATTCACTAAAATTTTCCCTCCTTTATAAATTAATTAGATTTTTATAAATTTTTCCAAAAAAGAAATCTAAACAATGGTATAATTGCAACAAATTAAATAATTTATTATGTTGGTAGTGGTGGCAAAGGTGTGATATAATAACAAGTAAATAAAGATAATAAAGACACACACTTCAATCACTACGAGAAACTCACTGCAAGTGCACAAATCGTTTGCAAGTTATAGTTGATAAATAAGAGTCGTTCTCAAGGATTTATCGGATAGCTCAAACCTGCATTTAGATAAGAAAGTGTAGTAGTTATAATTGTTAAAACTAAAAGACAAAATAAAAAGATAATATTTGTTCGGTATTCTAAGGTAAAAATTAAAAGCAGATAATATTAAACTAATGAAAATAAATAAACCAAAGAGAATGGAGATGTGAATATAGCTTAGGTCTACTAGTATGCACATGTCCTCCTAAATCATTATTCTAATTAAAAGGTGAATTGAGCATATACAAGTAGCCGGGATTCTATAATTCTATTAACTCCCACCAGGGCAGCTTAGAAGGAAACCTCAACACTACCAATTGACTTGGGTAAGGGGACCTTGCGCGAAAATAGGTGGTAGAAATATAATGCTATTGACTATCTAGCTAGGCAAGTCTATCAATATCATTACCGTACACTAGAGGATTATGTGTTGTTTTCTATAATTGAATCCCCCACCAGGATCACAATCCAACTACTAAGAAAAGTCCAAAAATTGGACATATATAGGGCTAGAATAAGTCAAACACAAATATAGAATGAAATCTCAAATAAATTAAATGTCACTTTGCCAAATAACATAAAACAGTAAAATAAAGTTAAAGGATTATACATAGTGCAAACCCTAGTTATGGAAAAGTTAGTTCATAGCTAAAAAAATAGAAATAAAAAGTAAAGATATTAGAAACATAGTTAAGCTAAGAATCTAATACAAATTACCCTAATGGTAGAGCGTAGAATTGGAGAAGAGGAGTTGGTGACTCTCCAGCTTCTTGTCTCCCTTTACAAGTCAACTTGCTTCTCTGGATGATCTCTGAATGTAATATTGATTAGGGATTGAGCATGGACATGTTTCTAAAGGTAAATAACCATATATATATATATATATATATATATATATATATATATATATATATATATATATATATATATATATATATATATATATATATATATATCTGTGTGTGTGTGTGTGTGTGTGTGTGTGTGTGTGTGTAGGGACGAAATCCAGATCATGGGACAAGTCTTAAAGTCCTAATCCTACTCAAACTCGTTTCCTTAATAATTGGACTAGTTTACCTGTAAAGCTTGTAAAAATCATAACTCTTTTGTTACAACTCCAAATAACTTGATTATGTGGCCGCGCAAACGCAATTCAAATACCTTTCTTGATTTAAAAGGGCTCCTTAATTCTCTGTCGATTTTATGCAGCATTTAAAATACTACACGTCTTTACAATTGGACAACAACTTTTGACAGTTTTTGTACTTTCCTAAAACATCTTTCTTTACTTTTTAACTCTCGATTTCGTCTTGGATCTTCTCTTCTCAACTCCTCAACATTTTTTTGGTATCTAATGTCATCCTTGTAACTAAGAGCTTCACATTTAACACATAATTAAACAAAAAATGCTCTTAAAGTAACAAAACTCCAAAATAAGGTAAGAATTGAGAAACTAACAATTAATAAGCAAAATAACCCCTCAACTAAGCACATAATACACCTAAAATTATGTCTACAAACTAGATTATTATATTACAATTATAGAGTCATCGTTGAGATTTTACGTTTAAATAGTAAATTTATTATGATATTTAGTAAGCATAATTTATCATGGGGTAGGGGTGGGGTGGGTAAGGCATTCTAAACTTGTATACATTTTTTTCCTAACTTTATTTATTTCAAAATTTACTTAATGCATGCCTTAATCATTAAAATGTTTAATGTTATCTCATGACAAATAGCTAACATGCCCTCATTATAATGGCTAGAGAATTTTGACTTCAACTCAAAAATAAATCTCGCCAATACCCTCTATTTAAAACTCAATACCTCTTTCCTCACCATCTTCTTTTAAACCCAAAAATTATTCTCCTTGATCTATCAAAATCAAGATAAAAGCAACTTATACTCTTAGATTGGATTCCCATCAACATCTACATACACTGGCGCATTTGGATTTGCCATAGCTTATTGCTCTCTCTCTCTCTCTCTCTCTCTCTCTCTCTCTCTCTCTCTCAAAGTAACTTCTCAAAATCCGAGAACATACATAAAAAATGAATATCAGCCCCATATTTTTTCTCCAAAGTTTCCCATATGACCTTTGCCGACTTTTCTTTGGCAAGGAAATCAAAAATTGAATTTGAAACATTGTTCAACATCCAGCCCCGAGCCATTGTAGACGCTATTTTGATCTTGGCTACGAGGGCAAGATATCTAGACCGTCCTTCTTCGATAGGAACTCCGCTTTCCACCATAAGTGGAGGATCCTCGACATGGCGAAGTCGAGTACGTATTATTCAAGATAGCTCAAGGTCTTTTGTGCCCAACGCTTGTAGTTAGAAATATTAAGGGGTTCCAACTTATAGACGTCGAGAAAGGCCTTTGCGTTCAATGATGAAGCAACAGTCGAGATTTGAAAAGCCTTTTCAAAAAAACAAACGGTGATATAAATGAATATATTTTTAAATTGTTGGAAAAATAACGAAAATAACCTATTTGGAAAAAACAGCAGAAATGGTAATCCAAAAATTAATATTACGATTCAAGTAAAATCTAGTCTATTACAATAATCAAATATTCAAACGAAACGCTTACACAAAATCAAAAAGAACAATACGCGGAAATAAGGGTGTCAAAAAGATATTCCGGCGTACCAGTCATCTCTAACGGAAATTCTAATTCTACTACAAAATATTTTAGAGAGAGATATTTCTTTTGTTCTTTTCTGATTGATTTCGTAGCTAATACAAGACAAATGAGGAGCTGTTGTATTTATAAGGGAGTAGGTGGGGAGAAGGCTTTGTCAGAAACGTCCCAATTAATGCCCCTGATTGCCTCCATAGTTGGCCCTTGATTGACTGACGTTTTGATTGACACATATGTTACACATTTTCAATTTCCAGCAATGAATCTAGACACTATGTTGACTTGTTTCATTCACGTGTTGACCAGTTCTGTAACAGTTGACTGGTGCGTAGTTGGTGGACGTTTGTCTTCTTGTGCGTAATTGGTGGACGTTTGTCTTTTGGCTGAAGGGATATGAATTTCCACCGACCATTGAGCCTCTTCCGCAAACTAGTTTCATTTTTCATTTCTCCAAACTCCCCAAACTCCCTCACGAGCCCAAGACCCACGCCTACGCCGTCGCTGGGCCAGGCTGGGCGGGTGGTGGTGGTGGTGCTCGTGTGTGGGACTTTGCCTTTTCTCTTTTGGCTTTCGTAGCCTTTAGAGTTTTTGGTAGTGTATTTTCTATCTCTACTCCTATATGAGACATTTTCTTTACAAAAAAATGTCTTTTCCACTTCTCCCATAAGAACATGAAAATAATTAAAATTAATGTCTTGTTTTAAATGATTTAAACACACTTGGATTAATTATAAATTCCAACATTTCCTGGCTACGAATTCGAGAAAGATGGTCGAGACATCTCTACGGTTTAGATCAACGAGTGAAGCGTCATGATTGTTAGGTGACTCTAAACAAATGATTATATGAGATGTATCTAAAAAAACGAAATAGAAATGCACTAAATCATCGGGATCCTTCTTTTTTATATATAAATATAATAGTTTGAAAAAAATTAAAAAAATCACTGAAAAAAACAAATAATTCTCCATTAATGATAATAAAACAAAAAATAAAAAAATGTAGCAGGATTATGACACGTATCATAATCTGATCCTGGAAACATTAGAAAAAAAGAAAAAAGGACAGGTGTCGATATGTGTACCTTGGACTCAGAAGTGGGATGAGTAACTGAATTTTCCACATGGCCAATCTAATTCCTGACGTAATTAATCCATTAAATGATTATTTATTTTGACTACAAGTTAAAACAAGAACAAGTAAAGTGGAAATATCCAGTCTATCGACATTCAATTCACATGCATGTTCCTTCTACGCCTTGGAATTCCAATCACCACCTCTTGTACGGCCAACAATAACCAGACATCTCTTTATATCTCATCACCACTAACAAATATCTATCCTCACTCACCTTAACACTTTCACACCTTTTTTCCTTTTATTACATACATACAAACCTTACTGAATATTCCTCTTCCTAATCCTCATCCTAAGGCCTCACCTACGCGAATCAATTTGCATACAGGTAACCTTTATTTCTTTTTAAATGGTTGATTATAATTACACTTGAATTTAAGTAATAAATTGAAATTCATGGAATATGTTATTTTTCCTTTCGATCTGAAAATGCATGTGAAGATCATCAATTGTTAGTGAAATGAAATTGGTTACACCATATCTTTTGATTAAGTTCAATTATTATTTGTATGACCATATAAAAAGTGCTTACAATTGGGGAAAAGGAATTGTTTTTCAACGATATAGGTGTGTTGGTGAAGTAAATTTTGATTTTGATAATCTATTTATGTCAAAGTTGTGATTTTATTTTATTTGTTTGTTTGAATTGTGAGGTGAGTAAAGTAATTGGAAAGTAGATATATCTTTTAATGCATTTGACTAAATTACGTTGCTTTTGATCTGCGCGTCACGGATTTTAATGAATACACCGCAAGATCTTGTACAGATTCAAAGTATATCAAAAGACTTACTTTTCTTATATTTTGAAAAAAATCTCTTTCTTCACGGGCTTTATTATCTACTTCTTTTTGTCACTCGATTTCTTCTTATACCTCAAACATCTTCTCTTATTTTAGAATTACCTTGTTGATTTTTCGCTTCCTCTAGAAAATGAGGTTAAGAATTGCTCCAATTAGTGTTGATGGTGCTCAACTTGTTGCTTCTCAAGCTTTTGCATCTTCAAAACCTTCTACTGAGAAGCCGAGAAGCAAAGATCTTGTGGTTCTTCAAAGTCCGTTTAAATCAGGAAAACTCTTAAGGTCTCAAACTTATAGCAAACCTTTTACTAGACTTCAAACAATTCGAAGATCATGTAGTGCTAATCTAGATGAAGGGTTTGCTAAGTATCAAAAAGAAGGATTCGCTAAAAGGTTTAGCTTCTCAGAAAATGAACAAGTATCAAATCCTAGATGGTCTTCTGTAACATCTCAACTAGTTACAACCGAAGATAATAGAAGAGCTTTATCACTACCAACAAAATTCGACATTTTGGAGCCTAAAATGCTACGGCTTAAACACGAGCCTGAGCAACCTGATTGGTTCGATAAGGATTCTTCTACATACATTATCGAACAAAAGGCTAAAAGCTTTGATCTTCCTGTATCACTTCGAATGATAAAAAAGAAGCAACAATTACAAAGGGGTTTCAAGGATTTCAAAGATTCGGATTCTTGCTCAGTGATAAAAGCTGTATCATCAATGGTGTATATCCTAGTTGAGCTTCAAACACACGCTTTGCAAATGAGAGAAGTAGTACGTGATGAAGATTTGGAAAGTATCATTAGTGAAATTAAATCATCGTTTTCATGGCTTTTCCAGCAAGTATTTTCACAAACACCTACTCTAATGATCGACACAATGAGTCTGATAGCTAATTATAGTATCTATTCCACAACAAACAGTGTTTTGATTACTGAAGAAGGGAATAAATTAGTGGATCCGATTAAAGAAGCTCCACAAATTGGTAATTTGAAAAATATAACGGAAATGATACTTTGGAACTCAATTGTGGATGAAGCAACAGAGTTACGAGGTGTAGATCTTGAACATGATGTTGTACAAAACTTTGTTTCGCCTGTTTCAGTTGAGATTGAAAAAGATGATTACACAGAATTTCATAGGACTGATCTGTTATACCAAGTGGGATTATCTAACGATCCGAATAATCCACTTTTGCTGTTTAATTATGCTCAGTTTTTATGCATTGTTACTCATGATTATGACAGGTAATTGTTTAATTATATATGTGTAATTTAGTTAGTGTATTGGGTAATGAAATAATTGAGTTTGTAAGTTTGTAATGTGTACAGGGCGGAAGAGTGTTTTAAACGAGCAATAGAAGTGGACCCTACAGATGGAGAGTTGCTAAGCCATTATGCACATTTCTTATGGAAAATAAAGAAAGATTTATGGGGTGCAGAAGAGACATATTTACAAGCTGCAGATACTGAACCAAATAATCCTGGGTATGCATCTAGATATGCACATTTCTTGTGGGATACTGGTGCATCTGATACATGTTATCCTCTTGATGATAATTGTTTGGAGTCTGAGACTACATGAAGCTACGAATGACCAATTCTTGTATTTGAAGTCAGTAAATTATGAGTTTAACTTGTTATATATTCTGAATTTTTACAGAGAGTACAGGAAACTATGTAATGGGATATGTAAGATAACAGTGTCGATTATGTAACGAAATAAGAAATAAATGCTTAAACGATGTTATTGGTAATGTTAAGTGTGGTGCGTTCTGAAAGTAAGTATTTAGGAACTTTTGTCGGGGAAGGTTAAATCAGGACAAGTTCAAACCAATTTTCTTTTAGTGGGGATTCTGGAAAAAGGGGAGATGTTTTGAAAAATGCCACGGCCTCCTTTGATTATCTAATTAAATTTGGTGGAGAATGATTTTCCATAGGTAGTTCACGTAATTGATGCATGATTGAGTTGAATTAATCTTAAGACTTTTTGGAAGATTAAAAGAAAAAAGGTTGAAAAATGTTGTGGATTAACACCAAATGGTACACGTCATTGGTGTTAGTCTCACGAAAGGTGATTAGTCGGTGTTATTTGACATTTTGTTAGATGGTGTTGCCGTCATATTTGACTTTATATCTCTATGTCTAGAATATGAAGAAATTGAATAGTCAACTAATAGAGCAGCTGGCTTCCTTCCTCAAGAGGGAATGTGTGCCGGTACAGTTCTACTTAATTCTTGTAACAATCCTTGCCTGCTCTGAAGTTTTCATTATTGAAATAAATACACACCCTTGCGATGAATACATCATGTGTTAATGGTGTATGTAAGGTTTATATATGTGTATTTGGTCTGAAGATTGACACAAAAAGCTCACTTATTCCTCAATGTAAGTGAATAGAGGCACCTCTGTTAGTTTTTTCTTCCAATGTAGTGCCACACCCTCATATTTCGATTGTTTATGGAGTTATCACATTTTAAAAAGTTTTAACATCCTAACAAGACCATATTGCTATGATATTCAGGTGTGGATATTCCTTTTTTTTTTTTGGAGCTCTTACTATAACATGGATTTTCAATTTTTTTTTTTTTAAATTAAAAACTACAACCCTCATGAGGAAGCTAATATGAGCCTAGGACTCACGTAATAGCTCCTATCGTGATATACTGATATTGCTCCATAGAAACTTTCATGTAAGGATCGGAGTTCTAAACCACTTTACTGTATTTTCACACTTCTCTCAGTTTAACCTTCTTATACTCAATTTTCATCAATCAACAACAACCATTCTATTATGATTTTATTAAAAAAAAAAATCATTTTATAAAACTGAGTTAGATAGGCAAAGAAGATGAAGTTGACAGACACTGAAGCAACATAGCCACCAGAAAACTATCGATTCATCGCCATTAAATTCGTCAATTGTGCAATCAAATATATTTTCTAGGTAATCTTCCATGGTTGCTGACGTATCTCATCAGCTGAAGCAAGTAACCAGAGGCTATTTTCTACTCCTTCCATTAAAATTTATTTGTCCACTGTATGGATCAAGAAACTATTTAATGAATTCAACTGCTTTCATTGTGGTTTTGGAGCATGAAGTCAGAAACTTTTGGACTTAGACAGAATAGAACATTAACTGATACATTTATATACAGTACGAAATTATATAAACCGAAAATCAGATACATCCCGAAACTAATGGGAATTCATCAGCAAAGCCGCAAATATAGGTAACTGCATTTAAACACCAGTGATTTACTGAAGAATAGTCGTTAAAGGGATACGATAAAATCACGTAAAGCTTTGCCAATCACAAGAATAGTCGTTGGTTGTCTCCCGCCAATAATTGACTATGGTAGCTGATAAAGGGTACCTCCAACTATCAAAGTAATAATGACTAATATTTAGTGATCACAAACGGTCTAATCGCTAATACTTTTAACAATCGATTGCACCTCTCTGAAGGGGGCGGGGGAGATGTTTTGAAAA
Source organism: Nemophila menziesii (assembly GCA_029959085.1). Classification (NCBI taxonomy): domain Eukaryota; kingdom Viridiplantae; phylum Streptophyta; class Magnoliopsida; order Boraginales; family Hydrophyllaceae; genus Nemophila; species Nemophila menziesii. Next base: position 511,775 of record JARWIR010000012.1, on the reverse strand, counting down.
ATGCCACGACTATATAACTTAAACTAAAATTGGTGGAGACTGATTTTCCGTAAGTACTCCATTATGTACACGTACTTGATGCATGAATGAGTTGAAAAAATCTGAATTTTTTTTGGAACAAATAGTAAAGTTGAAAAAATGAAAAAATCTTGTGGATTAACACCACATGTTTAGTCATTGGTATTATTCTCACGAAAGCTAAAGATAGTCATTTATGGTGTTATTTGACTTTTGTTACTTGGTTTTACCGTCATATTTGACTTTGTATTTTGTATCTCTATCAATCGAGTATGAAGAAATCGAAGAGATGATTGACGGTCTAAAAGAGGAAAGAGAGTACATTGGAGAAAATAGTCGAGACTAGAGCAAGCAGCTTGCTTCCTTCCTCAAGGGTCTCAAAAAAAAAAGTCCTTCCTCAAGGAAGACTGTAAATTTTTTCTACAGCTTATGGCGTTAATCAGATCGGATTGAAATGGCCTTAATGTAAAAATCTGCTATTACAGAAAAACTATGCTCCAGGACTCTAAACTCGAGTTATGTGCTCTATATTTGAATCGAGGCTGAAACAACATACGAAAACTACATTCTGGAAAATGTATTGATATTAAACCATAAGTTGGGCACCAAACATGCCACAGCATAATTTTTGGTGGAAAAATGTATTATTTGGTGGGAAATCTTTTTTTTTTTTTTCTTCTACGTTTCTTTTAGACTTATTTGTTTAATTTATTATTTATCTTTTGATAGGGAAAGTCCAAGTATAGCCCGCCTCATATATGTAAATTTTTATTTGGCCTCTAACTATTTTAAAACTTGTAATTTTGGACTCTATATGCGAATATAGAGCGTGAAAATTTGATTAAAAAAGAGGTTGAGAAAGCCATGTTTGTAATAGTAACTTTCATTTCTTTTCTATTATATCTAAGAAGAAAACACTACAAGAAATAGTAGTATTAGTAGGGAAGCTATTGCGGCAACAACTAAAATGGCCTCTAATATTTGTAAAAACCAAAATGGCCTCTAATTATACTTTTAGCGGCAATATTTGCCGCTAAAGATAAAGTTAATAGCGGCAAAAACAAATAATTTGCTACTAAAGGTATCTTTAGCAAGAAACTTATAGAGACGACAAATAACGACTATTAGCAGCAAAATTAAGATTTTTAGTTTTAAATTTTTTGCCGCTAAAGATACTATTTCTTGTAGTGAAAACTGATAGTTGATTGATTGGTTACAAAACTGGTGTTTCTTTTTAGTTTATTGTTTGGCAACTGAGTTGTTGAACCCCTCAAGTACTCATCTGATTTTATCCCATTTGGCATAAGACGACAGGTACACCTTTGGTAACCCCGTTTTTATCTATTTTATATAATTTTCGTTTGACTCAATGGATACCTGTACATACTCTACATAAACAACATAAGAAGGCCATATATATGTTGCTCAATGTAACAGTACTGATTTTTATTTATGACAGATCCTCCATTATATGACCTTGGAGCATGAAGTCCCACGCTTTTGGACTTTAAAGAAAAGTAAATTACAGATACACATATATACACACACCAAACCATATGAAACGGAAATCGTTTACAATCTCGGAATTGATGGGCATTAATTAGCAAACAAAACGTGTTTAAAAATCACTTGGATTTGAATGGGATTGCTCTGATTACGACTGTATGGTACAGAGCTGCAAGTGCTGCTCCAGTGAATGGTCCAACCCAGAAGATCCACTGCATCAAACAAACAAACAAACAGTATTCTTATAGCTTTTATTAGAAATTAAGGAAAACATTTATGTAATTATGAAGCACTTACGTGATCATCCCAAGCATTATCCTTGTTGTAGATGATTGCAGCCCCAAGACTCCTAGCTGGGTTGATGCCTGTACCTGTGATAGGAATAGTAGCCAAGTGAACCAAAAACACAGCGAAACCAATTGGAAGGGGTGCCAATACAGGTACATGAGAATCTCTAGCGCTACGTTTAGCATCTGTTGCTGAGAAGACTGTGTATACAAGAACAAAAGTACCAATTATCTCAGCACCAAGACCACTACCCTTTGTGTAACCATGTGCCACAACATTCGCACCACCACCATGTGTTTGATATATATTCTTTCCAAACCCTTTCACTACACCAGCACCACATATCGCTCCTAGACATTGCATCACTATGTAGTAAAATGTTCTTGTCAAAGACAATTTCCTAGCTAGAAACAAACCGAATGTCACAGCTGGGTTAATGTGTCCTCCTGCACCATTTCAGATATATGATTATTATTACTTATTAAAATTATATTGTAAGTTTCCGGTTGTGTTAATGTGTCATGATCTTACCAGAAATACCAGCAGTACAGTAAACAAGGGCAAAGATCATCCCACCGAAAGCCCAGGCAATACCTTGAATACCAACAGTTGAGCACTTGGTATCGGATTTAACAACTCCCATAACTGTTAATACAGTGATATACAAAAACAGAAAAGTAGCAACAAACTCTGCAATTCCAGCTCGGTAAAATGACCATGAAGCGAGTTCATCTGCATCAAACAATGGTGCAGGTGGTGGCTCTGTGTAGTCTTTGTCAGCTTGAGCCGTAGTTCCAATTGCTTGCTTATCAGAGAACTTGTTTAGACCCAAGTCCACTTCTTGTCCCCGGTGCTCCATCTCAGAATATTTTTTTTCTTTTCCTCTTTAATTCTAACAAGAAAGCTTTGGTTGTTTTATGAGTGAGTGAGGGAGGAAGAAGATGGATGTTCATATATATACTGTATTCGAAACATACATTTTACTACCATTATTTCTAATTGGACCATGCCAACGACTAGATTTCACTATCATACAGCCGACTAATCCTAATTAAGATTATTGATCATTTTTTTCCTAGTGGAGACTTTCAACTTTATTCATTTCTAGCGAATTCTAGTGATTCATGATGAATGGTCGGCTATAGTTTTATCCTAGCTGGATGATGAAGAGCCACATATTGTATAATCTTCATATCCTGTCACTATCACTTAATTAGACTAACTTATTTAATTTTGGTCGGAAAATTCTATTAACATTAATCAGACTGTCATTATAGCTGTGTTTTTGTATTAGCTTATTTGGAAGAGGAATTTAGGTTTCATTAAGATAGATTACTAATTTGTGAGATCATCCTTATTTTAGTTTTAGAGTTAAATCATGGCTTGGTATTCTATTTACGAAGTATCTATTTATAAAATAATTACTTAGCACTGAAAAAACAAAGTTAAGATATAAATTTGATTTTTCAATATATTTTTCCTATTAATCTAACTCGATTGGTAAAAAATGGCCAAGAAACTAAAAACCTAAATTGCGTGTAAATTGAAAATTCATCATTACCATTTGTTTGAGAAACACATTCTTATAAATATAATCATGGGGCGGTGCCTAGTGGTGACAGCAATAGCCAATAGCTCATCTTTCCTGTCTTTTTCTTTATAGATTTTGTGCTCATTTAAGCCAATGATTATCCTCTACATGAACCAAAATGTCTTTACTCGTGTTATTTGACGATAAGCTTAAATCTAGCATCCGCAACAAACAGTGAAAGGAAGTTCTGCTTTGTATTTGTTAATTAAGACGACATACCTATGGTGGGGTGGTTATGCTTACATATACATAATAACTTAGAGCCCATAATTCAAAGAATTGTGACAAAGTAAATTTTTTATAAATTAAAAATTTACGCAGAGGTATTATATGTGATGGAAACGAAGAAATAGCTAACTTTTTATTTCAAAAAGAGTAACTATGTTAATGAGATTTATAAATTTATGTGATTTAATTATTTATAGAATATGTGATAATTTTTCTTTTGAAATTAGCAATTGATTGATTGGAGGTTAATCGACCAAGTTCTAGAATTAATATTGAGGCCTCGCGTGAAAATGGATTTGCTCTAGTTAAATCAGATGATGTTGATGAACAAAAGATTGCGAGTTTGTGAGATAGATAGTTAGCCTAGTGGTTAGGTTACTCCGCAGAGACCTAGATGTCCTGGGATCGAATCTCAATGGAGTCATTTACTCCGAGTCCAAAGTGGCTCTCTTATGTATTAAAAAAAAAAAGATTGCGGGATTAGTACTCTCTTTAACATTGTTTGACAATTATGACATTCAAGAATGTTGTTAAATGACACTAATTCAAGAATTTTTTTCTTAACATTTAGTGAAGTATCTTAGTTCCGAAATTCATACATATTTTTTTCTCGTCAACGACTATTTTATTGCTACATTCATGACAATTTTATTTTCTTTTCGGGTATTTTCTTTCCTTCTTTAGCACTAACGATCAAGCCCATGTGGAAGTAGTGGCGGTTGTCGTCCCCCCTTCTATTAGACTCAGGTGGTGAACAAGTAGCTCGTTCTCCTGTAATAACTCATAGTCAATCGGTACCAAGTACTCCCAACGACAAAATCAAAGTCATCAATAGAAAAATCAGATTGTTAAGAAACTCTACACTAAGCGCCTTAGGTTTTATTCCCAAACTGAAGGTTTTGCCGTGGCGCGATTATGTTGTTAAGTCGACCAATGAACAAAGCGGGGGGAGTGTTTGAATCCCCAAACGGTCTCTAGTCTAATTTAATCGCGATTAATTATCACCAATGGAGGTACATGAGAAAGAGATCAAATGGAGCTAACGAGTCGTGCTTGATTGCAAATAGTGAAGTTTCATCCATTCTGAAGCGGGGGAACCATGGAAAAGAAGGATGTTGGAGAAGGGAACGTGCAGGTGGCAGACAATCAGCAGTTGGATCTAATACAATGATAGCTATCAATTTTTGTGGAATCATCAACTGGGAATAGCAGGGAAAGGGTCATCAATATCGGAAGAGAGGTCAATCTATTTCTGGTGGTGGCGTCTGAAAGCCAAAGTGTTGGTAAAATAATTGGTGTGAATTTGTGTGGTCCGTGCAGGCAACATGGATGTGGCGACAAATGTGAACTCATCCTAGAAAGTTAATTCAGACACCTATTTAATTGATGAAGCGATGGAGAACATCAATAGGTCCTACGAGGAAGTTATGTCTAGCTTAATGAATTACAATACATTTTCGTCCAAGAATGGGGAGCACATAAGTCTTACTAGAGATGCCAATGGGATCCACAATGTGGATGTGGGTGATGTACCAACACCAGATGACCCGGACCTTTTCGAGATAGATGATGACACCAGGTTTCAAGATTCAACGTTCACACAACTAATTTGAACGACATAACAAAAAAGTTCAGGTTGTAAGGTAAGGTAGTTTTCCCTAATTATCCATATGCTAGGATATGATATTGGCTATATATATTTTTTCAATAAAATTCATCAAATATGGTCCCCTAATGTGCATTTGGATTTAGCTGAGGTTGAGTTTGGGTGCTTTAGGTAAAATTTATGAACATAGAGGACTATAATAAAGTATTGAGTGGAGGACCTTGGATGGTCTTGGGTAGATACCTAATCGTAGGAACGTGGGATCCATAATTCATGCCTCGAGATGCCCCAATACTAAAAATATCTGGTTATGTACGTTTGTCGTGGCTTCCTTTGATAAACTTTCTCGAGGAGATTCTTACAGCTATTTGAACATCATAGGAAAAATGGTGTCTATCGATCATTTTACAAAGTCGCACATGAGAGGTAATTTTGCAAGTATATCAGTTGAAATTAAATTAGGTAAACCTTTAATATCGATGATAAGGATCCACATTCATTTTCAGAAGGTAGAATACGAAGGTTTGCGTCTCATTTGTTTCCACTGCGGTAAATTTGGTCATTTGAAAAGTGAATGCTCGATTGTCGGTAATGAGCTTAGACAAGAGGTGGGGGTTCATAATCAAGACACGTCTCCCAACATAATCTTTGTCTAAAACAGGGAAGGTTTATTGGAATGGATGACAGTCGATAGAAATCGTGGGTGACCGTGTGGCAAAGGAATCTCCCATGTTCTTAAATCTATTACCAAAAGAAGCTAATGTTGGACCGAGAAATAATATTGTAACTCCGATTTAAAGAAAGGAAAAATCGGGTTGAGAAAAGAAACCTGGATGGTGGTATGAGGTATGATGTTTTGGAAATAAAGGAAGAAGAGGGAATAAACGAAATAGGTAATGGTACTACCACATCAGAAGAGTAATTGAAGACTTCAGAGAGCATAGATTATTTGCAACCAAAACAACCTGTGCGGAGTAGCCAATCTAAAAGATCACCTAAGTCGGTTGATCATGTGGTTATTTTAGATGAGGGTTTGAAAGGTTTTTTTAACATGGAATGCCAAGTCTTGATGGATGGTGATTTAGTGGGCCCGTCAAGCAAGAGAAAGAACAAGGTTTCAAATAATACAACAAGAAGCGCACCTTCCGAAAGAGTTTAGCTGGATGTGCATCTTAGTTCTTTTGTTCATTTAGAGGACACCGGGGAGTAGGTCGGTGTAGAGGATATCAGTACTCAAGGTTGAGACCCGCTTGGTCAACATGCGAAAACTGTCGCCCCTGGTGGACAATTCTCCACCGCCGCAGGCTGCACAAGAAAACAGCCGTCGCCAGTGGACCATTCTCCACCGCCGCACACATGCACAAGAATTCCTTCCCCTCTCAGGCCTCACCAAGCTTCTCTTCATTTCTTTTCAACGTGTACTTTTTGTTTTCTTTTTATTTTTGTTCCACTAAGTGTTAATAGATCTCGTATTTGTTTTCTTTTTATTTTTGTTCCACTGGTGAGGGTGAAGAGATTTACTTTTTGTTTTTTGTTTTTGATTTCTTTTATTATATTTATACTGATTTTATTTTATTGTTTTTCTAGTTGCTGGAGATGGTCTAATTGTATATGGAAAAAATCATCGACTGGGTACGTACCCACTTGGGTACACGTCTACTATTGTTCGAATAGGGCACGTACCCAGTACAAACCTGCTATTTTTCGACCAGGCTACGTACCCAAATGGAATTTGTTTTACTTGGGTATGAGCTACTTGGGTACACACATTTGTATTTTTTGAATTGGGTAAGTACTCACCTGGACTTTGACATAGACACAAACCAATTCCGTTTATACCCAAATACTAGTAGAGATTTATAATGCAATTATATAAAAATGACTTTATAACAAAAAAGTAAACGGGCATGGGTACGTACTCAATTGAAAAATAGGTACGTACCCAGATGAAATTATAACTTAAGCAATATGTCAGGAAAAAAACAGCTCATGGGTATATACCATCAGGTTAAAAAAGGGTGTACAAGTAAATAAACAATCCATATAATGATAGTTGGGCCTTTAATAAAATTATTTTAAACTAGGCCTTATTTTCATAAGTGCTAGATGATATTATATGGGCTGTCCAGTCCAATTTGGCCCATTTATACTCATGTTTGGCTCTAATCTAAGACCGATATGGGCCAACAATTCTATATTTGTTTTTTGTTCATTAACAAAAAAATTACAAGCCAACTCAAAGCTGGACGATATTATATGGGCTGTCCGCTGTCCAATCCAATTTGATCCATCCAATTCAAGTTAGGATTTAATCAAAGAGTCCAATAGAAAATATAAAAACCAACTCAAATCTCACCATCAACATCAAAGTGAAAATCAACGAAGCCGCGAGAAAGTTTTGTTAAGAAACAAAAGAGAAAGCGTTGTCTTCAAGAAATCAACACCTTACTTCCACCATACCCATTTTTACCTATCTCTCTCTCTCTGCAAACCAAACCCTAGACAAAGATAATGGATGTCATAAAGACACAGCAAGTATCGTCCCGGCCAATTGAGAAGGTAATAGTACACCCTTTAGTGTTGCTTAGTATCGTGGATCATTACAACAGGGTCGCTCGCGATACGAAGAAACGTGTTCTTGGTGTTTTGCTTGGAAGCACTTACAAAGGCACTGTTGATGTTACCAATAGCTATGCAGGTTTTTACCCTTTTCTTCAGATCTGAATACTCAATTCTCTTATATTCCGCTTTTTTCCCACTATTTTGTGTATAATCCGTTAAGTTATTTATTTATTTAGTTTAGAAGTAAACTGGGTTGTGGATATTAGGTTAAATATGCACCCTCTTAGCAAGTGATTTTGTTGTTACCCTTTAACGTACTATGAAAAGCTTTCAATTGTTGGGTTTTACTAGGGTTCTTTCTAGAATAAGATTTAAGCAGTGACTGACATATTATTGGCGATATACACAGTGCCTTTTGAAGAAGAGGACAAAGATCCAAGCATCTGGTTTCTTGACCATAACTACCATGAATCAATGTTCTCAATGTTCAGGAGAATCAATGGTATGTTACTTAATCCTTTGTAGAAGTAACTAGTTAGTGTTATTTGGTTATATGATTGTTAAATTGTAATTACTTTCAGCAAAAGAGCATGTGGTTGGTTGGTACAGCACAGGGCCAAAGCTAAGAGAGAATGATTTGAATATTCACGCACTTTTCAACGAGTAAGAGCTTTTTTTTCACTTATAAGTTCTTGTAGAATTGTTAACTAATAGGGGTAATAATGGAATTTGCAGCTATGTTCCAACTCCAGTGTTGGTAATAATAGATGTACAACCAAAGGAATTAGGAATACCAACTAAAGCTTATTATGCTGTTGAAGAGGTTAAAGAAAATGCTACTGAAAAAAGCAAGAAAGTATTTGTTCATGTTCCTTCTGAAATAGCTGCTCATGAAGTTGAAGAAATTGGTGTTGAACATCTTCTTAGAGATGTTAAGGATACTACTATTAGTACACTTGCAACTGAGGTATGTATGTTCATTTCTTCTTCTCTAATATTCAAACTTAGTACTTAATGTGTGTGTGTGTGTTCATCAAGGTTACTGGGAAATTAGCAGCTTTGAAAGGTTTAGATGCAAGACTTCAAGAGATTCGTAGTTATCTTGACCTTGTTATTGACCAAAAACTCCCACTTAACCACGAAATTCTCTACCATTTACAGGTAATTAATTAATCGATTAATTAATGAATTTTAAGGTTGATTGTTTATTAATTTGTTATTATATGTTTACAGGATGTGTTTAACCTACTTCCAAACCTGAACGTGGCTGAATTAATCAAATCTTTTGCGGGTAAATTAGTCAAGATTTTTCGATATAATTTGTTTAAGACAAGAATATTAATATATATATAATTATGTTTTGCAGTGAAAACAAATGATATGATGTTGGTGATATATCTGTCTTCAGTAATCAGAAGTGTGATTGCTTTACACAACTTGATTAACAACAAGGTAATTAAGACTTGTTTTGTATTTATATTATACATGATGATCTAATATGTAAATATATAAATGTGATTAGGTTGTTAATAAAGAACATGAAAAGGCAGAAGATGCAAAACCAGTGGTAGTACCAACTACTACAGCAGCAGCAAGCTAAGGGAGGGAGATAATAAACCAAACTTTTAAATCATTTTGTTGAGAACTGAAGAGAGATTATTATTATTTAGTTATCCATGAAAATTGTTCAACTCTTCTTCACCCTTTAGCTAGTTACGTTTATGCTCCAATTTACACATTTTATTTCATTTTCCCTCTTTACTTAAAGCTTTCTTTTAAATCATTGTGATAATACTGCATTCAATGTTTTTTTCTTTTCTGCAACAATTGATTATGATATCTTGGAGTTTTTATATTCATTCTCTACTATTATTCATCTCACTTCTTATTACACCCAAATTTCCAATCTCTTTTCAGTGCTCAAGTTAAAAATTATGAATTTCGTTCATTTATATCTATTTTTGGTTTGTGTTTTTGGCTTGCGATCCCATCTTCAAGTTTATACTTCCACAGTTTTTATTATAATTCAGTATCGTTTTTTAATAAAATTCAAACACACATATACACACACGTAACATAATTCTCTATTTTTCCTTTTCCTTGCATACAGCTCACGGTATAAGCCATGAGTTTAAAACAACTAATAAAACTTTCAGGGGGAATCTAAGACAATTTTGGCACGGAAATATCCACTTTATCTCTCGTGATGTTATTCCATAAGTAATTCGGAGGATCTACATGTACTTCACGATGAATATGATTGATCCCATAACTCGATATCTCCTTAACATCTAAACGCATCCTCGTCCAACGTGACAAGTCCGATTCTTAGAATTACTAACATCTTTTTTACTAGTGCATACAGTTCCTGCAAATCTCAATAGTCCATGAGTTCTTATCCCACCTTAATCCATAACTTTGCGCCAAAAGTTTTGAGTCAAATGACGTCTTTGCAATACATGTACCTGTAAAATCAAATAAAAAACCTTACCTTACGGACTTATTCTTTCACCCATGCATGAATAAAATCACTCGCTGTTTTTACAATATATTACACGTGGTGAGCATGGCGTTTGACTAAATATCAGCTCATTTCTTTGGACCCTAATAGTCCATACAGAAGCTGCGAAAATCAGTGTCCATTCCAAGCCTTTGTTGATGACAATCCATCACATAAGCTTCCTCTGTCTACGAGCTACCTTGGAAGTGTATATACCCTGAAGTCGGATCAACATGCTGACACAATCCACTACTTTGCCTTGCTCCTAAGTCCTATCATATACTCTCTCACAATTCCATCAGACATTGATGTCGAATGAGGAGTTGTACTCATCCCCCATGTCCTTAGTCGGTGCTGACATGAATAATTCTGCATGTCCATCTCTTTCTAAATCGCAACAACAACTGTGTAATGAAGTAGATGATCCCTTTTTACCCCGCATATTACACACTGCCTTGACTCAAGGACCCCCTTTTATGTAGGTTTTCACATGTAGGTAATCGATCTTTTGCAAGCCTCCATAAATACACTCGAACCTTTTGTGAGCATTAAACTTCCAATATCAGTCATATTTAAACTTCATGTCCTCCAGTGCCAAATATGATAAGCTTCGACTTAAGACAATCATATGCTGACTTTAGACAATCATATACCAACTTTACCGAGAATTGACCCAATAATTCTTGATATCACTTGTAGTAGCTCCCATATGTTCCATCCGTTTCAATTACGCCTTCACAAAAGAGCTTCTCCCCCACAAATATATTTTTTCACATAGTCGAATCCAACCTCTCTATAAGCGTTTAGACCAAAAATAAAATAAAATCCAACCTCTCATTCTGGAGGAGTTTCTACCCTAATTTTGCTAGTAGGGATATGCTATAGCTCTTGGCATCTCAAGCCCAAATACACTCCCTTTTCGGTACAAATCCCATATAAAATCTCGAACAATACGTCAATTCCTTCACAAACATATAACAAAAGCTTCATAACTTGCATTTGATATGTTGAAATCAGATACAAAACCAAATGTGCCAACATAATTCGCATTGCTAATAGAGTCTTTGTCTTCCAGGCGTCAAACTTTTCTCTCACACTCTCCACGATTTTCTTATAGAAACCCTTTGACAAGCGTTGCAACTAAATTGTCGCTCTGAATAAGTTCCGAACGATTTGCTTAGGAAAAAATCACTTTGCATTGCTAACTCCATCTTGACCTCCATCATTACATTTATCGAGAAATAAATACGTGATTTATCGAATCTAATGGTGTGTCCGGCCTCTCCTTAGAACGTATCTGTAGTTTCTTGATTAAGCATGACCCGTGACATAGTTCCTTCCCCAAAAAATATTAGATCATCATCAAAGAAAATATGAGACAATTTCTACCCCTGCCGACCAATACGATTAGGCTTCCATCTTCCCTTATTGCACAAATCCGTATAAGCAATGATACCATACACATAATAAATATGTAAGGTGAAAGAGGGTATCCTTGAGAAATCCCCCGGAAGGGTATGAAAACTGGTAAGGGCTTCCCATTTCATAACACCTACATATCGTTAGAGGTCATACTTGACATAATGAGCGGCCCCTAGGCAGTGAAAAAGCCAAAATGTGTAACCGTGTTCTCAATAACTTCCCACCATAGTTTATCAGATGATTTTGTTATATCTATCTTCATCGCCATAATGCCTCACTTTTCTTTGATCTGCCTCATTTTGTGATCCACCTCACGAACCAACATAATATTGTTCATGGTGGAGCGACTAGGTAAAAAGCTACTTTGATAAGGACACACAACATCAACAAGCAAAGGTATAAGTCTGTTGACCATAACCTTTATAATAAACTTACAAGGTGGATTTATGAGACTAATCGGACGAAATATACATACCAGGGCTGAATTAGGAACCTTTGGATTAAGATGTATGAGAATACCATTTAAACCACCAGAAGGAAGCAACCCCGACTCAACAACTCCACGAACCATACACACCGACAAACCCACCGTTTTCCCGACATTTCTGATAAAAGGCCGCTGATATGCCATCAAGCTACGTGACTTTCGTAGAATTCAATTGAAAGACCGCACGCTTAATTTCCTCATCTGAAAATGGAGTAGATAATAACTGAGCATTCTCCTCACCAACAAAAACCACTTGAGGGAGAGAAAACTTTCCAACCCAATCAACCGGTGTCACATATAGGTTTTCGAATTATTCACAAACCATAGTTTTTAACCCCTCTTCATCCTCTACCCATCCATCCTCCTCGTCAAGAAGTGTTGAACATTTTGACTTGTCTTCCTTACAATTGTAGATAGATGATGGAAACATATGTTAAAATTTCCGGAAGCAATGCATTTCTCTTTTGATTTCTAAAAGTAAATTATCTTTTCCGACTCTAATACTCTCTTATATTATACTTGTTCATTGGTCGATCACCCAGTCGGGGTGAAGAATTATGCGAACTCTGAAGAGTTTTCTTTTCTGAATACCTCCAACTTTGCCACTAGTACTCGTTTTCTCCAGTTAAGGTCCCAAAACTATTAATTATTAAACTTCCACTTATTAATTCACTATATATTACACAAGGATCTCTACTTTATCATATAAATTCTGTTGAAAAATGAAGTTTACGAAGTAACATAATCGGTGAAACCATCATACCATCCTAAATACCTGCATCATTAGACGGGTTCATTCACTAATATGAGGACATTAAGTCGTGTAGAACCTGGATTGCCAACTCAACATCCTTCCTATGTAACAAAGAAAATAATAATTGTAGATTGAAATGAACTCTATTGTTGGTGGAATAAGATGAACAAGTTGTTTCAAAGTATGTTAGATTTTACAGTCAAATTTAAGGACAATGTAAAGACCAGTTTGTTTATGTAAGAAGAATCTGTATCCAAATAGTTCTTAACAAGTATCTAAGTAAGAATCTATATACTCTTATTATCAAATTGCTCATTGTTTGCACCAACATAATGAAATTACAAAAAGTGGTGCAAGATTGACAGATACAATGTGTACATGACTATACAAATCTAGCTAACTATCAAAACACACTCTTCGATAATTTTTCTTTCTTTTTGTTGATTAAACTCAGCGATCTTCTCTCAATCTTGATCACTATCATCATCAAACCTAACAGATTGCTCAAATTCAGCATCCATTATAACTCCATCCATCAAATGCACAACAATTTTACCAATCTTCAAATCTATCTCTTCTGATCTAACTTGATTAACAACCAATCCCCCATTTAAGAAATCCTTCCAAACATACAAAACATACCCAGATAAAGAGTCGTAATTAATCTCATTATCATTCATCAAATCATCAGAATAAATCATTCTCGGCACAGCTGAAAACCCCATTATTCGAGTAAGAGTTGCATATGTATCATCATTCTCGTTCACCAAACTACTATCATTCCAGTGTAACTTCAAATCTCGTATAAAAGCCTTTTCTGTAGGCAAAAATATCGTGAATCCTAAATCTTTAGGTAGCATTTCAATTATCATTTCACCTAACTTTCCAATTCTTTCATTCTGTATTATCTTGGGTACACGTGCAACAATTGAAGTGTTGTTGGATTTGATCTCTGGAAGTTTAAGTACTGAGATGAATAGAATAAACGTACAACAAAGAGTAATTATAAGGAGAAGATATATGACTGGATTCTTCAAAATCACACCTTTACTCTTCATTGTTTCTTCTCTTGATTACCCAACCAGCATATTTCGCGGGAATTGAACTTCAAATCAGCCGAGAGAGATAAGAAAGGAGATATTTTGAGATGTGTTTACGATGGAGGGATAATAAACTATAAGTTGTCGACAAAATTTAGGGAAGAGTCGAAGAAATGAGTGAGCTGCACTTTTCTCTGGTGAGGTGATAACGCGGGTTTCTATTTTGTTCATTGAGTCACTCAGTTCGACTAAAAAGAAAATGGAGCGAACTCAGTGATATACTATTTTTTAATTTATTTAAAATATAAGCATACTACAAAACATGGTTTTTTTTTTCCTTCAAAATCATAAGTATATAGATAAGATAAGTCAAAAGATTACAAAAGTTAGTCCATTCCTATAGGCTCGTTGTCAACACGTAAGATAGTAGTCAACTGGGAAGGAATAGAAATATCTCAATCGTCAAACAATGTGCTAAGGAGCTCCTGTTTGGCAACCCAGTCGACTGCTTCGTTTCTATTCCTAGGTATAAGAGTAAAACTAGGGTTTAACAGTTCCGTAAAATAATAAATATTACAAACGATATTATGAATTAAATGACTCAAAATTGTTTGTCTTGAAGATAGGGGCTTCATGATCTTTTCGTTGTCATTCTCTATAATAACGCTTCCAAAAAGAAACTCCGAGGCTAATTATGGGGCTTTTAGGATCCCCGTGGCTTCTGCTTCCAAAACCGACTTCGCTTTTTGTTATAAAATCACCATTAGAGTTTCATACTACACAAGCATTAACTAGTCCCTTATTAGAGAAAGCTGCATCGCAATTAATTTGAACTTATTAGGAGGTGTTTTATTTGTCTTTAAATTTAATGTGGTTATTATGAGTATGACTATTATTATTATCTAAAGCCCTTTGATTAGTAATATCCCTAGTTTCTTTACCTAAAAAGTTAACATCATTAGGGTTTGATATTTTACAATATTCTTTCACATTTCTATTGTTCTTTTGATTGTATGTATTGGGTCACATTTTTTACTATTATAGATGAAATTGTTTCTATCTTTTCATATTTGCCAAGTGATTGTACAAATAAGTTCTAAAATTCTATCTTCTTTGTTAAAGTTTTTTATAATTTCCTGGACATGTTCTAGTATCCATTGGTCAACCTTGAATGTGGTGTCATTTTCAGTTTTAATGTTAAATGGACAAGTGAACCATACACTTTTGGCCCAAGGAAATCTAAAAAATATATGTTCAACTGTTTCTATACTGTTATTACAAATTTTACATATATCGCTCTTACTACACTTACGTTTTACTAAATTTTCCTCATTAGGTAGTAGGTTTTCTTATACCTCTCCATATAAAATTTCTAACCTTTGGGGATGTTTTCATTTTCCAAATTGAATTCCAAAGATGGGTTTCACTATTGATGGACATAGTTGGTTTATTTTGTTCTTTTAAAAGATGTTTATTAATTTCATCCTTTTTAAATTTGTGATATGTTTCTTTTATTGTATAGTTTCCATTTTGACAGTAGTCTATATATATTTGGTCTTCACAACTAAACTTTGGTATTATTATATTTTTAATTCTGTCTCTAATACAACCAGGATAGAGAGTATTTAGGATCTCAAAATCCCAAGTATTGTCTTCCTTAATTAGTTGGTTGACCCTAATGATTTCTGAAGTATTAGGTTTTATATTCTGATTGTTGTTATATATTCAGTTATGTTCATGGATGTTTATATTCAAACCATTTCACATTTTTCATTTACTATTTTTATCAAAAGTTTCCCTTCCTATTAGTATACTTTTCCACCCCCAAGAAGGTGAGTTTCCCAGCTTAGCCTCAAGAAATATACTGTTATGGAAGTATTTCCTTTAAGCAATTTATATAAGAGTGAGTCTTTTTTGTTTTTTATATTCCAACCTTGTTTTCCTAATAAAGCTTTATTCACGAGGTGAAATTTCCTAAAACCAAACCCACCTTCATATTTTGAGTTGGTTAATAAATCTCAGTTAGCCCAGTGGATTCTTTTTCTTCCTTTATCACCCCACCAAAAGTTAGAAATGATGGAGTGTATTTTATTGATAATATTTTTAGGAAGTATACAGTTAGACATTAAATAGTTTGGTAAACTTTGGAGGATTGTTTTAATAAGAATTTCTTTACCCCCTTATGAGAAGAAAAGTGTTTTCCAATTCTCCATTTTTTGTAGGATCCTATCAAATAAAAATTGTAAATCTTTAGATTTTGATTTGTCTCATTCACTTGGAATCCCTAGATAGTTACCTAGGTTTTTTTTTTCTTATTATTTTTTAGCCATTAAATTTTGAATGAATGTTGGAGTGTTCGGGCTGAAGATTGCTCCACATTTATTAAGATTTAGGCAAAACGCTGTACTATTTTTATATCTATGCATGATATCATTAAATGATTGAATCACAATGTTATAAGTTTTTAGGAAAAATAATATGTCATCCACAAAAAGTAAATGAGTGATTTCAGGACAGTTATTTCCTATTTTAATTTCTTGTAATAGTTGTTTTTCTTTTTTTATCTCTAATTAAATTATTAAGCGTTTTAGAGATTATACAGAAGATCAAGGGAGAAAGTGGATCTCCTTGTCTAATTCCCCTGGTGGGTTTCTGTATTTGGTGAATTTCACCATTTATCATGACTGAGTAAGTGACAAATGTTATACAAACCATCAATTTTCTTACCAATTATTTATTAAAGTCCATTTTAATCGTGAGATCTTGTAGGGGGATCCCATTCAATGTACTCATAGGCTTTCATGATGTCAGCTTTAACAGCTACCATATATTTTTTGGTATTTCTCTTCTCTTAATATGGGTAATAAGTTCATGTGCATAAGATCATGTGACTTGTTTCAATCACCATAGTAAATTGACAAGAGATCTTGAACCGGTTTCTTTTGATTTGGAAAGATATTGAAGTCAGTGTCGTGTGAGAGGTGACGTGAGTCAATTTGGAGTTGAGACACAAAAGTTATGGCGATTTTAGTGACCCAAAGTTGTCCAGCATTAGTAAAAACAGGTTGGGCCTTTTGGATCTTCCAAAAGTGCCCATGTGACCTAAAAATGACCTGGACCTCTATAAATACGTGTTATCAGCTGGGAAACACACACAATGTATATGAGAGAGAAGCTAATTACACCTGGAAGCTAAGGAAGAGAAGGAGGAAGGGCTTTCAACATCGATTCCATAATTCTTCATCATCCAAAACCGGTCTTGTCTATTTCTTTATAGTAATCTAATTCTGCTTTTAGTTTTAATTATGATATCCTTACTTTTAGTTATTTCTTTTCAGTATTTTAATATTAGCTAAACCCATAAGTGGTTGATAATTGCATAGTGTATGAACCTTAGTTAATAAATTGATGATATTGCGTTTCTGGGAGATTTTTAGTAAATAAATTGAATTAAATTCTCATTGATTATATCTTTTTGCTTGAAGGTTGTTCTTACCCTGGTCAAGTATATGATAGCAGTAGTAGTTAGATTATCGCTTGGGAGAGGGATTTAATTACAGACATATGATATAAACACTAGGTATGTGTTATTGAGAGGGGAGGCCTTAATTAACCTAGAAGTCAGTATGGTATAAACCAGTTCGTTCAAGATTTTTGCAGTGTCACCCAGGAGGGGTCATTAGTAGTGGAGGATAGCGTCTTATTCACCCGGGAGGGGTTAGGAAGATAATTGAATCCTGGCTAACATAGAATGACCAATTTTCCCTTATGTCTAGAAACATCTAACTAAGCAACTTAGGAGATTACCAGCAAGGATCAAACACTACTCTCTCATACTACTCATCTTTTATTACTTAGTTTGCGTTTGTTTCTAGCTTAACTATCAGTCAATTACTTTCGTCTTTTAATTATTTGTACTTAGATAATCTTAAGAAAAATCAAACAAATGCTTATATTTTAGTTAATTATCTTTGCAACTAAGCCACAATTTTGAAACACAATTACGTTAACTTTGGTAATCCTTGAGAAGGAAAACTCTTTTCTTACAATATTCTATTACTTGTCAACAAACTCCGTACACTTGCGAGTGCTTAAAGTCCTATTATATTTAGCGTTTATATATCACACTCACAGTAACGACAACGTGGGTGGTCTGGGCCATCTTACGCGCTCCACGACTAATCCCACGAGGATATACATAGGTTACCCATGTTCTGGGATGCTTCCTTTGTAAGTGCTAAAAAATAACAAAATTCTGAGCAGTTGAGCTAATCCAACTGGTTAAGAAAAACAAGTTCATTAGCCAAAACTCATAGAGTAATTACTTAATGCAATAAATTCACAAATTAAGGTGGAAAATCTATTTGTCAATAGGAAAATCTCTCTATCTTTATAATGTTATCCTAAGGCTTTTCACAGGAAGTCAATGACGGTCACAACACCTTCCATTTACAACCTTATTTCTTTTTTTTTAAACTTTATTACGTTTACGAAAACTAATAGTCTAATTCTCGATCTTATGCGGCGGCTGTCGGCGCCAATCCTGGCCACAACTAGTGGCATATAAGGCCATCGACCCAAGAATGACAACATAAATTCGTCTTCTTACACTCCTAACACTCAAAATCACTCAATGTGAAATGGCTTTCGACCAAAAGAACTAAATTATATTCTAACAAGGATGATTAAGAAGCGGAGAAGCGGTTAGCGATGACCGGTTTGGTAGAGGACAAGTGAACTGATTAGGCCGTGTAAGAGCAGCATTTGAGACACGGTGGAGTCGACGAAACAAGGGTGACTGATGGTCTTGCAGCGCTAGTCAGAATTGTGGCCAATATATGTGGTAATTGAGAATCCAATATTCAACGACAGTGATATCACTAGCAGGGAACTGGAAACACGAAGGACGTGTTTGTTGTGCACCGCCTTAACATAAAGCTCAAAGGGATTAAGCACGACCGCCACTTTAGGTATATGTCTTTTATCAATGTCTCTTTGCAGGTTGGGAAAGATGTGATTTCTAGGAAAGCAGATATGTTCAATAAGGATAGGAAAAATGGAACAACAAAGATTAATATCGAATTAAAAAATTTATCATATCAAGAGGGAAATTATTTAGATTGCTGAAACTCTTGTTAAATTAATTAGATAAGATCTTGATCTTTTCTAGATGAGAGGCAACTTGTTTGGTAGAATCTTTTGTGTTTCTTAGCAACTTAGGTAAAAAAAATGGAAATAGGCTACCATTGTGATCTTGTTTTTTTATTGTTCTTAGACAAAAAAAATTAAAATAAATAAAGAAAGAAAGGTGGAGTATAAAGATGGCATTGCTTACAAGTTATAACCCAAAATGTTAACTAATTTCAAGGACAATGAAAGTGATCATTGCTTTTTATAAGCCAAATAATAATCGAATCAACTAATTTTGGAATATGACTCATACTCTGTACTAGCTTCCATCCATCCATACATCATCGTTGTATATAAATGGAGTAAAGTGATGGAAGAACAATTACTTTTAATAAAATGGTTGTACTAACTTCCATCCATCCATAAAGCATCGTTATATATAAATATAGAGTGAAGTGGTGGAAGAACAATTCCTTTCAAGTCGTTTCAATGGTTCAATTAATTGCTCAAAGTTCATATTATAGTGTTAACTTAATAGTCTTTATTTTTATTTTTTTCTTAAGCAGGTAATTTAGGTAAGTTTGTTCATACTACAACTAATCATATAAAAATGGAATAATTAGAAATAAATGTCTGCTTAATGATGCCTTTAATTTTTGTAAGTCTCAAATTTTCTTATTTAGAGATAAATGCCTAATAGAACAATTATTTATAAAAACATCCTCTTTATATTTTTTATACTTATACTATCCTTATTATTAAATATATTATTTTATTTTTAATACAATATTTATTTTTAACTCTTAAACAAATAATAGGTATTTCCACCACCACCACCACCACAACCATCACCACCTCCACCATCACAACCACCACTACCACCACTACAGCCACCACAACCATCACCACCTCCACCACCACCACCACCACCTACTACTAATTTCATCACACGCGCGCGTCCGTGAATTTTTTTTAAAATCGTCACAACTAATTCAAAAAAAAAATCAGAAAAATCGAAAAAAATCATATTTGGATAAATCAAATTAATATTTACGTCTATGATTTTTTTCGAAATTTTTTAATTTTTTTAATTTTTTTTAATTTTTTAATTCGCAGAACATGGAATTTCATGTTTTAAACAGTGAATTTCGTGTCTCCGGAAAACAAAGTCCTTATATCAAAACATAGAATTCCATGTTTAAAACATGGAATTCCATGTTCTGTGAATTAAAAAATTCAAAAAAATTCAAAAAATTCTGAAAAAAATCATAGACGTAAATATTAATTGGCTTTATCCAAATATATAAATTTTTTATTTTTTTGATTTTTTTAGAATAGTTATGACGATTTTAAAAAAAATTCACGGACGCGCGCCTGTGTTTATTAGTTTTTGTTTTGTTTTTTTTCTAATTTCTTTTTTTTAATTGTTAATTATAAGGGTAGTTTGGGATGAGGCTATTTTCAATAAAAAAAATCTTATTATAGGCACCTTTTTTTAAATAAGTTTTTTAATAGGCATTAATCTCTAATTGGCTCAAAAAAAATAAACACAAGATTATCTATATTTAGAAAGGAAATTCGAATCTTGTATTTTTTATTTTACCTTCTTTAAATACTAATAAAAAAATAGCAAAATTATGATTAATCAAACTATCCTAACTTGTTAACTTAGCGACCGTTTAGAAATATTTTTTTTGGATAAACACTTACAAGTGTTTTAAACTTTGAAAAATATTTTATAAGAAACACTAAATACATGTTTAAAAAAAAACAATTAAAAGTTATTTTAGATACCAAAATTAATTTTAATAATTTTTTTTGAATTTTAAATTTTATTTTAAAAATATTTTTTACTTTTTTTATTTTGCATACAAATGAGGCTTAAAGCCGATTAAAACAAGATTACAATGTTTCTAAAACCTTATTATTGATTCAGCACAACTCTAGCAGTTGCACAGTCGCTCCTATCCCTCGTGATATGGTTCCATAAATAATCTGGAGGCTCTTCAAATATCAAAGGCTCCTTGCGCATATCCGCACCTTCCTTGGCTAATCTATCCGCACAGTAATTAGCTTCACGATAAATATAATTAAGTTCAAGTTTGGGATATAACCGTAACATTTCACGACATTCTCTTATAATAGCATCACGATGACTACCTGAGTTCCTACCGCCCTTCACTAGCGCATGGAACTCCCTCGAGTCCATGAAATCACAACTACTTGAACTCCCACCGCCCTTCACTAGCGCATGGAGTTCCTTCGAGTCTGTTTCAATATAAACGCCCGTAATGCCTTTATTAATAACCCACCTTAATCCGAAATGAAGTGCCAAGGCTTCGGATATAAGTGGTGAAACGACTAAGCACGCCCCAACATAACCGGCAATGCATGAACCATTCTTATCCCTCAAGATTCCTCCAATGCCCGCAATTCCTTTCTCTTGATGATATGAACCATCTATATTAAGCTTGAGACTATCATGGGGTTTGGTCCATTTTATCATTTCATTTGAGGCCGATTTAATTATACCTCCGTCGAATTCTTTTCCCCATGCTAACACAAAGTTACTCGCTAATGAGAAAATGTCTCTCTTAAGCTCCTCAATATGAGTAATCTTTCCATTTCATTAAATAGTAATTGGTTTCTTTTTATCCATATTGTCCAGGTTATCGCTGCAAAGATAACTTTCTGTTCTAGTCCCTGGACTTTGGCTTTTGACTGAAGGTGTATTGGTAACCATGTTTTCACCCCATTTGTATTCGAAAAATGCGCTACAGCAGAGGACAAAACAGCAGCATTACCAGCGCTGGAAGTGACCATCAGGTCTGTCACAGTGGGGTCCGCAGATTGTAACAGAAACCGGTCTGTATTCGCCTTCTGTAAAATGGCATGATCAGCGGCGGTAATTTGCAGCTCCTGATTCAGTTGTCCAGGAGGTCCCTCGCATGAATCTGCAGTACAATCAAGCCCGAACAAGCTCCAAATTTTTGCTGGAACAGAACAGCTAAGGAACACATGTCTAATATCTTCCATAGCAGCTCCACAGATGAGACAACCACTCGAATTTGTTATATTTCTTCTATATAAGTTTTCCATGGTTGCCAAGCGATTCAACGCACCCCTCCACAATAGAAATCTCACCTTCTGTGAACATTTCAAATTCCACACTAAATTCCATTTAAACGAAACATCTTCTGAGTTATTTTCTATCCTACCATAGGCTGACTTAACTGAGAATACTCCAGAAGCTTCAAACCGCCACCTGAACTCACTCCTTGACTGTCCATCTAATTCAACAATTCCATCTCGAATGATCTTGAGCCCGGCCAAAATTGCTTTACATACGCTTGAGTCACTAGCTCTTTGTTCACGGTTTAATACACCATCTTTAAAATATTTTGTTTTGAGCACATTAATCCATGCCACATTATCACCTTGTTGTAGTAGCTTCCAACCGAGTTTTGCTAGTAAGGCTAGATTGTAACTTTCCGCCTTCCTAATCCCCAGCCCTCCCATCATTTTCGGCTTGCAAAGTTGTTCCCACGCTACCCAATGTAGCTTCCTATCCAATTCCGAAGAGCCCCATATGAAGCTCCTTACAACTTTATCAATTTCGTTACAAACGTACTTCAGAAGTTTCATTACTTGCATCTGGTAGACCGGTACCGCACTAAGCACAGATTGCGCCAAAATTACACGACTGACTAACGACAAAGTTTTAGTTTTCCATGTAGCTAGCTTCCCTCGCATCCTTTCCACAATCTTCTTATAGAACCCTTTCGGTAACCTTCCGGATAAGATAGGTGTCCCTAAATAGGTACCAAAGGAATCACTATAGCAAAACCCGCTCGCCTTAGCTATATCCTTTTGCGCTTGATCCGGTACATTCCTCGAGAAGTATATAAGGGATTTTTCCGCACTAATGGATTGTCCCGCCTCTTCGCAAAACTTCGTCATCGTCTCTTGGATCACCTGTACCTGCAATAAAGAGGCCTCACCAAACAATATTAGATAATCAGCAAAAAATAGGTGAGATAACTTTGGGCCCTGTCTACCCATTTTAATCGCCTTCCAAACACCATTTTCACAAAGCTCCTGAATTAAAAGGGATAGTCTTTCCATGCACATCACAAATATATACGGAGAAAGGGGGTCCCCTTGTCGGATACTGCGATAAGGCTTAAAAGGTGTCAGTGGCTCTCCATTCCACAAGACCCGCATTTCATTATCCTTCATGCTAGACATAATTAAATTAATCCAAGACTCTGGAATACCGAACCGCCTCATTGTATCCTCAATGAACTCCCACCGATCTTATCATAAGCTTTTGCAAGGTCTATCTTGATTGCCATAATACCATTCTTCCCTTGAAGGTGTCTCATCCTATGGTCGACCTCACGAACAAGAACTATATTATCTATCGTCGAGCGACCTGGTAAAAAGCTACTTTGACAAGGACCAATAACGTTAGATAATATAGGCCTAAGTCTATTGACCATTGCCTTCATAATAAACTTAACTGGACAATTAATCAAACTAATAGGACGAAACAAACGTACCCGGTTCGGGTCTGGCACTTTAGGAATAAGATGTATTAGCGTACCGTTCAGACCCGAAGGCAAATGACCATTTCTTACAGCATCCCGAACCATCTTGCAAACCGAAGGTCCTACCGTAACCCAACACTTCTGATAAAAGGCCGCTGACATACCGTCCGGGCCCGGTGCTTTCGTAGGGTTCGATTCAAAAACCACTTCTTTTATCTCCTCATCTGAAAAAGGTCTTTGTAATTCCCGTGTTACCTCTGGCTCAATTGGACCCACATGAGGTAGTGTGAACCCACCATCCAGATCCACTGGCTTGTCATATAGTGATGCATAATATTCACGAACCAAACTCTTCAACTCCTCCTCCCCCTCTACCCAGATATCTAGATCATTTAGTAACCTCGTACAATAGTCCTTCTTTTTTCGAATCGCAACCTCTAGTTGGTAAAATTTAGTGTTTCTATCGCCCGAGTATATCCAATTTTCCTTTGACTTTTGAAAGTACATTATCTCCTCCTGTTCAAGCACACTTTCGTACTCCTTAATTAGCTTAACACTCAGCTGGCGCAAAGAGGAATTGAAGGATCTTTGTAATGATTTTTGTATTCCCCTAATTCTCGCGTTTAAGATTTTCTTCCTCTTGTTTATGTCCCCAAATACGTCTATTTTCCACTTTCTCAGATGATCTTGAATTGCAATTTTGTTATCTCCTAGTTCACCACTATTACCAATCCAATTACTGTTTATGAAGTCCTGGAAGTCCTTGTGAAGACACCAAGCTGTTTCAAATCTGAAACGACGAGTATCAACTCTCGGTCTTTCCGCTGGGCATAATTGGATAAGAATTGGCATGTGGTCGGAATGGACCCTTGCCAAGTGAAGCACGCGTGTGTTTGGGAAGAGATCATGCCACTCCACATTGCCATAGGCCCTATCTAACCGTTCCATAATTCTTTGTCCCGAATTCCATGAATCGCACCAAGTGTAGCGTGGACCTTCGAAACCCAAATCGATTAACCCACAGCTTTGTCTCCATTCCTCAAATCGTTCCATTCTTCTTGTTACCCCTTCAGTCCCTCCCTTTTTATCTATCTCTAGACCTATTTGATTGAAATCACCAGCCACTAGCCATGGGATTTTGTTATTGTGAAATGCCTGATAAAGAGCTTCCCACAAGAGGTCTCTCTCCTTGTATGCTGGACTCGCATATACTGCTGAAAATATCCACGGGGTACATCCAACTTGACTTATTTCTACATTCACTACTTGGCGACCCGCAGAT
This sequence comes from Nemophila menziesii, assembly GCA_029959085.1. Classification (NCBI taxonomy): domain Eukaryota; kingdom Viridiplantae; phylum Streptophyta; class Magnoliopsida; order Boraginales; family Hydrophyllaceae; genus Nemophila; species Nemophila menziesii. The sequence continues at coordinate 486,811 of JARWIR010000012.1, read as the reverse complement.
AAAACTTTTACAGAAACATTTGAGTCATTCCAAAGTAACCAAACACCTCCACGGTAGCATTCCGAGTCCACTCTAATCGAGTTGTCTTTTTATAAGGAATTGATTATGTTATTTGCAGTGACTCCACTAACCCGGGGTTCCACTATTACCGTAAGCCAAACCCTGTTACTTATCATCATTTCACGTAAGACACGTCGAAATCTAGGCTTTGCTGCTCCATAGCAATTCCATACTAGGATGTTGAGGGGTTGTTTCGTTTGCCCCCATGGATTACCTGTACCAATTGAACAATTCATTAATACTAAAGATATTGAAATGACGTACCTTATTGGCGCATCAGGCGCGAGAAACCATATTCGTATCCTCATCCCTCGCTCCCTCATTTGGTCTTGATTGGGACTGTTGCGCTGCTTGGGAGTCCGTGTGTCTAGACACATTGACTCTTCAGCACCCTCTCGCGTGGCCTCCTCCCAGCAAGGGTCTGGTGGCATGGGACCCAATGTTACATTAAATTGCTGCTGCATAATTCCAGGACTTCTGCCCCTTATAGCTGCTGTCTCGGCTTCCAGATCAGTAGCATCCAGATCGGTGGCTTCCAGATCAGTAGCATCCAGATCAGTGGCATCTTTAATTGCGGTTTGGTCCCTGATAATCAGCTCCTTATCCATGACAGCAACTTCTACTAAATCTTCTTCAATAACATTAATTTCCAGCCCTCTTCCACTTCCTATTGACACGGCAGACTTGTCCATTGCAGCAGCTGATTTAGCAGCTTTGTCCATTGCACCCTTATTTCCTTTTGACCCATTGTTTCTTTTCCCACGAATTGCCCCCTTATTTGTCTTTTTTAACTCTTCTGCCCCGAAGTCCACTACCTCTACTATGTCCTTTAATCTCTTACTTTGCTCAAAGTTAACCGAAGTTATCACGTGATGACCCTTATTACCATTTCCTGTCTTATTATTCGAAATAGTCCAATTCACTCCTTTCTCCTTATTATTACCCGACTTTGTTCCTAAGGTTTGGCCCCTACTATACGTACTTTAAGCAAATATTCCCCCTTCTATTGAGCTCTCTTCCATCCGTAGCGCTTCAAAACGAGTACCCAATCCATTTTGATATAAGGATTTATTAGTATTACTCGCGCCTCCTCTAGTGTTACCTCTATTGCCTCTCCTCACCGTCATCCACTCCCCGTATTTTTCTTTGCTAATTGGCGCTTCCGCCCTAGTTTCATTCGTAACAACCCTATCCATCATCCCCATTTCACCACCTTCCGGAATATTAGTTGCATTAGGTGGACAATTCTCTTTTCTATGCCCAAATCTACCGCAACCAAAGCAAATTAGGTGAAGACCCTCATATTCAACTTTACAAACTTCCGAGCCGATTCTTACTTCCGGTTCCAAAGGTTTTTTCAAGTCTAGTTCGATTGCCAGCCGCACATAATTACCCCGAAGCCTTCCCTTTGTCATGGGATCGATTTTAACTGTTCTACCAAGTTTATCCCCAATCTTTCTCAATATCTTTGTCGTATAATTTTGCATTCCCACGTTTGATATCCTAACCTAAGCCGTTGTTGTTGTTATCGAGTTGGTTAGAGCATTGAAATTCGGAGTCCATTCCCTCACAATGAGGTAATGATCTAGTACCATCCACGGCCCCCCAGAAATTGCGAAATTAAAGTCTTCTCTTACACCAAACTTCACCATGTAATAACCATGTCCTACATCTACTAGTTCCATAGGTCCTGCCGGATTCCAAATTTGTTTAAGCTTGGTTGATAAATAAGTGTATCCTACTTCCCTTCCTAATAGCCGGACTACAGCGGTGTTCCTCCAAAGGCGAACACCTTCTTGTATTTCCTCTCTTGTGCGCAACACAGTAGGGATAGAATCACACACTATATCCTCATCATCCTCTATAAGCCCTTCTAGTTCTAAGAAATCCTCCTCACCCATGTCATTACTAATCCTTAACTCATTTGTGTCTTCCATGATTGGTATTACTACATTATTACCTGTAACAGTACCCTTCCATCCACTCAAATTTGGCCTTACAAATGGTTTCGGAGTATAACCTGGAGTAGGGACTGTCAAGGTTGAATTTGTGCGTGAGGACAGCCCTCCAGATTGCACAGTAGTCACATTACAGTTCGGTGCCTTCGCAGTACCCGTTCCGGCGTTGGAGGGTTGCCGCTTACCCCCACAGAGAGTACCTATCGCATCTGCAAGCTCAGGAAAATCATCTCCTGTCTGCCCTTTCAAATTGTCTCTTGTTTCAGTATCTGGGGCCACGCTTTCAATGAGAAGATCGATGGCCTTCATTGCAGTATCTTCAAATATTATGGGAGGTTCCTCCGGTGGGGCGGAACCGCCGACCATGAGAGGTGGCGGAGCAGCCATGTTACCGTTAGCAAGAAGGTTTTGGTTCCTAAATTTATGGAACGTATAAGACTTAGTCAGAGCGTATATATTAGTGATATATTTTTTTACTTTAAAATAAGCATTTCAAGCATTTTTTTTTTTTTGACATTATTTCAAGCATTTCCAAACACTTAATAGTCTTTCACAAATACAAAGGAATATAACTTTGAGATTCGAAAAAAAAAGAATTAAATTAAACTTAGTGACATTTAAACAACAATCTATATTACAAGAAGACAGATTAAACCACCTCCCCCAAACTAACCCTCAACTTCCCACAAGCCCGTTACACTTTTCACATCTCACGCAATCGTCATTTACTCTTCACATGGTTATGATCACTATCATGAAGTAAGCATGTTTAAATTTTTAATTAAGTAATTTATTGATAATCACGATATATATTGCATAAACTCAGTGTCGGACACTAAACTCGCCATCGTCTCGGGTGCCAATACTACCTCTAAATCAACGGTCCCACTCCCTTCTCGCCCCGGAAAAGCCGAGATCTTTCCATCAAATTTGTTTGCTCGCCCGCTCCGAATTGCCACGGGTTTGCCCCACCCGAAATCATTATCGAACATAGGGAACCTAGGAGAACTTCCCATTGTAAGCATTGCCCCATCAAAGTTTCCTAAAGGGAAACACCTTGGGTCTTTCTCCCATGTCTCCACGTAGCTTCTTACCGTGGAGTTATCATGAGCCAACACGTTTTTATTCAATTGCTCAGCACACCAATGCAGATCTTTGTTTAACACGTCACTTGCCGAGGCGTAAGTTGGAATGCTTTGTATTGCGTTACCAAAATACAATGCATTTAGATTTGGCTCGATTCGGTGGCGGCAATTAACCGCCATTCTAAACGTCGTCGTTTTGGAAGCTGGTAATTTCCTTGCACGTGTAACTCCACGCCATAATAAAGCACAAAGGGATTGAAAGGATGAAATCTCCGCCGTTGGATGAACCATTGCTCCCCCTCTTTTTGGCTTACACATTTTATATGGATCGTTACTTTGCTTACCCATTAACTCGACGACGTTAGTTTCTCCGTTACCCATTATATCTTCCTGATCATTTGCTTTGGCTTTTAGCTTCAATATTGCTTCCCTGCTGAAACTGAAAATCCTTTCACTTAACGGAGCGTTAACATCAAAGGTAACTTTGGGTCCGCCGGCGGGGACTTTAAGAACAGCCGGAGAAATTAGAACCGAATCACGGCTGAAATCCGGCGACTTTGAAATCTTCTTGAACTCACCTTCTCTAGTCACATCTGCGAAAGTATTAAAAAAATTCCAGAAAGACGTCCCATCTGTAACGGCGTGATTAACGGCACAACTAATGAAAACGCCGTCAGAAAGCTCAGTAACCTGAACAGCCAGAATAGGTCTAAAATGCCCTTGATAGCTCACAATTCCATCAAAGGCGAAAAAGCCTTTAACAAATTCAGGAACATAATCATGTGACAGAACATCATTAACCGAAACATGAGAAGCGACGGCGTGAATAAAATCAACACCGGCATCGTTACATGTAAGATAAACGTAGCCGTCAGAATTGGTAACAAGTCGGCCAGCGAGTGGTGGGAAGTGAGTCAGCGCGACAGAAAGGCCGCGTTTCAAAAGCACGACGAGTTCAGAGACGGGAAATGGTGGGCGAGTGAAGAGGCCGCCTTTTTGAATGTATTGACAAGACAACATAGGCAAATCGCATACTGACAGTTTAAGGTCAGCCATGGAGGATTTTTGAGTTGGGTAAACTGTGGATTTGGAGACCATGGTTGTTTCAGAAGAAGGCATTTTGATGATATTGACTGGAAATTGTGAATCTTAAAGCTCTCAAAGTGAGAATTGAAGATTGAATGAGAGTGTAAAGTGAGTGAGGAGAGAATTAGTTGAGAGCGGTTTATATAAGTGTTAAGGACGTGATGGGGCCTTTGGCTTTGGGGTTAATGTATGTCGTGAGATTGTTGCTGGCTGTTGATTAATTGTTAAAAGAGATATCAAATGGGTTATATTTTTAATACTCATAAAAGGCGTTGACTATATCTCTTTTTATAGTACTCCCTCCATTCCTTAATAATTGACTCTTTAGCCAATATAATTTATTCCACAATATATGTCACATTTCAAGTTTCAATACAAATTAAATGACCTCTTTCCACTTTTACCCTTATTCTTAAAAAAATTCAATTTTCTCTTTCTTAAAAGTAGGGATATTTTAGTCATATTAAACTAAGTTTTTGCTACTTTTTAGATTCCTTAATATGTGTGAAAAGCTCTAAAGAGTCAATTATTAAGGAATGGAGGGAGTAGTACTTATTGAGGATACATCACAAGATACATCTTTGTTAAAAAGGAAAAAAATACAACATATATCACTTGTTTGGCACGTGTACAACTACGAGCACAACTCAATACGTTCTACAATTTTTTTAATAACATTTTTTCTAAAATTAGACCAAACAAGTCTTAATTTTTACTATAAACTTCTTTAATAATTTTTTTCTAAATTTAAAGCAGTACTATAAAAATTTAATTAAAATGATTTTAAATATTTTGAGACATGCATTGTCTATGTATTAACATTAGACACTTTCTTTCTCTTTCTCTCTCCCTCTCTAGGAACACTAACTTTCTTATAGAGTAAGTTTAGTCCAGATCTTACTGTTTAGATCGATTTCTTTGAAGGTTCATTTGAAGTGGTTGTGTGTAGTCAATCGGGGTATCGGCATGGTATTGGGCCGGATAACTCTCTTGAACGACAGGGATAGGTCGGTGGCGATGGGGCCATCAACGGACGAAGTCACTGGACAGAGGTTTGAACTATTGGGTAAAGGGAAGCAGAGGGAATAGAACCCTAAGACTAGACGGGATTGATGTGGAACTTTCACGGGGAAGGCGAATTGTGTATAGGATTTTGTTTTAACTTGAGTATTGGGGTCCAAGGAAGGCATCTGAAACTCAGGCCCATGGAGACGATGGGCACAACAAACAACAAACAACAAACAATGCCGAAGCATGGATTATTCGTATATGACAAAGGTTAACCACAGTTATGAGACGAGAGTTATTAATGGAGAGACACATGAAAAAGGCAACTTCGGTGGGGATCCTATTGGAGTAGTTGATCAGGTGCGATAGACGGAGGCCCTATAATTACCAAGGTGAGGGGGTGATTACAGGAGAAATATGGAGATATGAAATTTCAAAACAATTATTTACTTAAGTTGAATAAAGAGGGCAGTAGATGGGAGGAGAGAAAGAATGACTGTGAACCTATTAACTAGAGGAAGGATGGAGAATGTTTGGCAAAATTAATGGGGTAAAACTAGAGTTAATGTTAAACATGGTGTAGGGTTTGGTGAAACGAAAGAGATAAGGAATACCAAAGAGCGCATTAAACTTGTCGGAACAGAGCTCGAGATGGCTTAGGGTGACGTGTCTAGGGTTTTAATAATGTCTAGAAGCTGTCAAGCATGCAGCGTTAACTTCAAATACCTAAGAGGCTCAAGAGATGCTTGGGATTCAGATATTAAAGCTAGGTGGGATCTAACGAGTTGGAACTTTCACGCGGATACTAGAGGGTGTAGAACCGGACAGCTAGATTTCCACTACCTGGAGTATGCAGACCAAACCCTTCACATCCCTCAACTCCACTATATATACCAGGTTAAGGATAATGTAATAAATACTTGCTTGTATAGTTTTATCCTTAATACTTTCCCTTACTGCTCTTATAATTCCAAAGTATCTTTGTGCTACATTTGGTACGATAGAATAGGGTTTGTTTCTGTGCTTTCTTGTTTCCTTTGCCTGTATAAAACTAGGTCTGAGGTCACCCACACATCGTTTTCTCTCATGGATACATATTCCCGTCATGCTCTTCCTCTTATCATGCACAATGAGGTGGAAGATAGAAGCTTGACGTGATAACATTGGATACTAGGGTTCGGAGGATGGAGACTCAAGAGGCGGATACAGGGCCGGTCCTGACATTTTGGGGGCCCAAAGCAAACTTTAAAATATGTGCCCCTAAATTTTTTTTAGGTGTATTACAAATAATTTTTTTTACTTAATTTAATTAGGCAATATTTAAAAATAATAAAAAAGACTGGACTAGTACTTTTTGTTTGAGTTGGGCTAAAATTAAGCCTTTTTAATTAAGAAAAAAATTATACTATATATAAAAAAAATATTTGAGGCCCTAAAATTGATAATAGTTGAGGGGGGGCCCAAGGCCATGGCCTCCTTGGCCTCCCCTCAGCCCTCAGGACCGGCTTTGGACGGATATCATGATGATGACATGTGGTTGGTTAGATAAGGGTGAATATGACGGGTGAATAAGGGTGCTATATGTTAATCTCATATAATTTGTTTAAAAAAAATTATCGTTTACCATCCGTCAACCGTCGTATCTTTAATGGTATGAGTCGAAGTCCAATCGTATTTTTTTGAGTAATGCTGGGTATCACCCAAAAAGCTATCACCTAAACATCACCCATGATGTGGCGGTTAGGTGGACCAATAATGAATTTTCTCTTTCCAGGTTTATTTTTTTCTCTCTCTTCTATTATTGGTCCACCTAACCGCCACATCATGGGTGATGTTTAGGTAATGGCTTTTTAGGTGATACCCAGCATAACTCTATTTTTTTTTTGTCTATCTATTTCGTAACTCCGTCTAATAATCCTACATGCACCGCTCAAATCCACTAAATCCTTCCCATTGGGTAATGAGAACCACCACGATAGTCTTCTAAGATTAAAAGTAAAATAAAAACACTTATAAGAACACCAAAAAATAATGTCAGTGATATTAGATTATCAAAAATCTTATTTAAAATTTCAATTATCCTAGAAAAATATTAATTGTACGTAATTTCTTTTGTCCAAAGGTTTTGTGGGTGGACTGTGGAGATGAATGCGTGGCAGTTGATTTTGCCACTTAAGAAACAATAATGACAAACAGAATTCGAGATATTTTGGTGTCCATATACTAGGGAGCTTTAAATGTAAGATCAGATCTGCTATTGAGGGTGAGGTTTGGGCAGTTGTCATGGCAATGAGGTCAAGCAAAGATCTGAATGGCCATGCTGTCTCATTTTATTTAGATAACCTTGAACTAATTCAAGGAATTGAGGGCACGATCGGACTCCACTAGAGTCTTGAACCTATTCTTGAGGAAATCAAGAGGTGGTTAGGTCTATCTAAATATTAGAAAATTGCCCATTTTAACAGGAGATTTAATGCGGCTACTGATGCACTGGCGAAATGTACACGGAAAAATATTGATCTATCGGGATGGAAGCATACGTCAATTATTGCGGCTAACGAATTTCTTATAGATTTGTATAATAAGTGTAAATAAAGTTATGAATGTAATGGATTGAAAAAAAAAAAAAATATATATATACTAGGGAGCTTTTTTTTTTTTTTTTTTTGTCAACCATATACTAGGGAGCTTAAATATGTGGAGAAAGATATTTCTTTTCTCGATAGATCATGGTGCCTCAAATCAACATCAATCACTTATTTAATTTAAGGTTAAGATTTGAGTTTTTTTTAACTGTAGCACGTTTTTATAAAAAAATTAGCAATTTGGCACCAAGAAAAAAACAATTGCAGAATTGGCACATGGGCGGTATCCGTGATACCGCCCTTGATTAAGTATGATTCAAGGGCTGCGGTCAACATAACGCCCTTAGTTAATTATGGATTAAGCTAAGGGCGGTATTCGTCAATCCGCCCCTTTTATAAAATTAATTTTTAGGTGGGCGGTATAGAGCCTACCGCCCTTAGTTCATTTTTTACCGACTTTTAGGGGCGGTATGGAGCATACCGCCCTTGGATCCAGTTAATATTTCCTGCAACTTTTATTAACTCCCATTACGGGAGTTTATTCTTCTAACTTAAACCGCCCAAAATCCCACCCCCCTTCTTTGCTCCGCCGGTTTGCCGCCATCAAGTCCCGATTTCAAAGTCCGGCATTTCTAATCAACCAATCACCACTCAAGCTCAATCCTCCATCCATCATTTCAAGGTTAGGGTTTCTCCAACTTTTTTTTTTTAAATTTTGCTTGTGGTATTGATTTTGATGATGTATTGCATGCTTTTATTTTAGTGTTATAGTGTTTAATTTTGTTTTATAGTGATAGGAAATTTTTGGATTGAATTCAAATTCTAGGTTATTGCACAATTGGTCCTTGTTTAATTGGATAATTGCAATATTAATCCTTATAATTGTACTAATTGTTTAAATTAATAGCTTTTAAATTATTTATACATTTAGGAAATTGAATTTTAGTTAATTGCACAATTGGTCCTTATAAATTTTGATAATTGCACAATTGGTCCTTTTAAAACTTGATAATTGCATAATTGGTCCTTGTAACCTTTTATTAGATGCAAAATGAACCCGTCTTTTGTATTAGTCTAATATACAATTAGTGTATTGATTTTTAATTAATTGCACAATTTGGTCCTTTTTTTTTGCTAGGATTAATGGCATCGTCTAGTAGCAATCCGGACGCGCTTTTATGGAGACAAGGGAAATTCGAGCATAAATCCGAAGCCGTGACTAATGTAAGTTAATTTCTTCAAAAGAAAGATTTTATTTTAGTTTATTTGTTAATTTTTTTTTGTTACCAGGGCCGATACGAAGGTGTGATGATCAAGCCATACTCCACTACACCGTGGGAGTTGGATCCAAGGGTAATTCCTTTTGTTGAAGAAGCTGGGTTTGGAGAGATTCGTAAAATATCGAGGATCGTGTTGGACCACGCGTTGATCTCTGCGATGGTCGAAAGGTTGAGACGGGAGACTCATACTTTTCACATGCCCGTAGGCGAGATGACCGTCACCTTAAGAGATGTTTCGATGATACTAGGTATACCAATTTGTGGTCGTGCAGTTACCGAGACCGACCCGGCCTATTTTGACTTTGAAGAAACATGTTGGCATTTATTTGGAATGGTACCGCCATCTGGGGGAGATGGTCGCAAAGTTATTAAGGTTAATTGGTTAAGGACGAATTTCGGGGATAAGAAACCAGATGAAGGTGTAGATGACACGGTTTTACGCTAATTCGCTAACGCGTACATTATGCATTTATTCGGTACATTCCTTTTCCCATCCGGCAAACAAAACACCGTTCCGACTATGTATATGCCGTTATTGAGAGATTTGAAGGAGACTAGGAAATATGCTTGGGGTGCGGCAGTATTATCGTACTTGTATAGTGGTCTATGCAGTGCGTGCGAGGGAACCATGGCAACCCTCAAGGGGTGTGGTCTTCTTTTGCAGGTATTTCTTCTATTTTATAACTCGCGATATGGTATAGAGTTGTAATATTTGTTTCGATTATTTTCTTGCAGATATGGTGTTGGGACTATTTGCATGTTAAACCTACTTTAGTCCATTATGCTGTAAACGCTGGTTACGGTCCCGCTAGTGTCTCGTAAGTGAATTGTTTAAAGTTCGTGTCTAATTACTATTAATGAATTATTAATTATGTTTTGTTTTTGATTTTGGCAGTTGGAATGGTGCAAAAACCTGGGTCAATAGTTGCGGTACGACTTTACGTATTTATCGAGACGATTTGGATATGCAAGAAGCGGACCAGGTTAGTTTTTGTGGGATTAGCTGATAATATACAACTTTCTAACAAATTAAACTGAATTAGGTTACTTGGATGCCCTACGAGGGTGCTTGGATTGGAACGGTAGCTGAGACTTGTTTGATGGATCGACAAGAATACCTTTGTGTTGTCCCGTTGATACATTTTAATAACGTAGAGTGGTACCGGCCCGATCGTGTTTTGAGACAGTTCGGGTACATTCAAGATATTCCCAAACCTATCGATCGATACCTAGACAAGTATCATACCTCCATGGATCGAATAGGTAAGTATAACGAAGTTTGGAGAGTAAAATATGATCGAGAGATCCAAATTTGGTATGAGGCGGAGTATAATAGGCTAGATAACCTAGTTCAAGGGTTCGGGTGTACTCCAAGGTATGAGGCTTGGTATCGGGCAAATTCAAGGATATATATCTCCCCTACTCGAGGACGAAATGAGGGTCAAGATCAAGAAGCGGGCTACCATCCTCGGGGAGCTCAACTACAAAGATTGGTAATACATTAAACATTAACCGGTCTTTACTTTGTTTTAATATTATATTGAGATTTTTGGATTTTGACAGGTTCGATCGACTGTTGACTTGGCGTATCGTATTTCGGACCCGGGTGTCACTGTTAATGATTTGAGAGATCCCGTAAGGCAAATGTTGACATACGCTGGAGAGGAAAGCTTAATTGAACATATTGCCGGATTGAGCGTTACGAGAACAAATACCCGGGAGGAGGAAGCACCGGGTTCAAGTAGGTCGCGAAGGAGGAGACGAGCTTAGTTAGTTGTTGCTTAAGTTAGTATTTTAGGTGTATTGTTGGTTTTTATTTGACATGTGTTTCAATTTAGTGTTTGAACATGGAGTTTGTATTGTTGGTTTTTATTTGACATGTGTTTGAATTTGAGTGTTTAAACATGGAGTTTGTATTGGTGGTTTTTACTTCAAATGTGTTTGAATTTGAGTATTTGACATGGTTATTACGTTTGAAATTGTTTGTTTATGTTTAGGGTGACTTTGTGTATGTTTTGTGTTTAGATAGGAAAGGAATTTGCAAAAAAAAAAGTGTGTTAAATTTTCTGCATCCAAGGGCGGTAGGACGGGTACCGCCCGGCAAGGGCGGTACCCGTCCTACCGCCCTTGGATGCAGAAAATTTAACACACTTTTTTTTTTGCAAATTCCTTTCCTATCTAATTATTAAATCCAAATAACACCAACAGTAAATATAAACTCTAATTCCATACATAAAAAACACAAACCCCAATCTAATTAAAACTTTTGTTCAATTAAAACCGGACATCGCCATTTCAAATCGAACATAACTTCTTTTGCATTCCAATTACAAGCCGAACATACGGCTTGTTTTAAACCAATCAACCCTATATCTCCTCCGGTCATAAATGGTTTACAATTACCCCCGGAATACTCAACAACACCATTACCGCTTAGAACAACATCTCCTCCATAAAAACATATCCACATAAAACTCATTTCTACCTAAACCCCAATACAAACAAAGTAATCAATAGATAATCGAATTAACACACACAACTATTATATAAAACCTAATTTAACCTACTAATTGTTAGAAACAAACTCATACAACTAATTAACACACACAACTAGTATATACCCCTAAAAAACCCTAGTTTTTCTTGCATATAAATGGTATATATAAACACAAATGAATAGAATAATTACCTTCAAGATGATTGGACCAAGGATTTGATGAAAAAAATGAAGATTTTGGGAGTGATTTGAAGAGGGGTGAGTGTGTGAGAGAAAATGGGTATTGAAATGGAAGAAGGGGGTATTTTTAACCTAAACTGCGAGGAAGGGCGGCGGTCAAAGTGCCGCCCTTAATTAAAAATGTAATTAACTTAAGGGCGGTCAATCGTCGACCGCCCTTCTTTCTTAATCCATTTTTTAATCAAGGGCGGTATCACGGATACCGCCCATGTGCCAATTTCGCAATTTTTTTTGTGTGTGTGCCAATTCGCTAATTATTTGTGAAAAAAATGCTGAAGTTAAAAAAAACTCTTAATATTTTCTCCTCATTGGTCCCATCTACTACATAGAATTATTATATTTCTAGTAATAAAAGGATGATAATTGTATGTAAATGTTTTTTTTAAGGATGACTATTTTTCAAAAGAATGATTAGTTTTTTCTTTTTACAAAAGAGGTACAAGGATCACGAATAAAATTAATACGTTAAAACATCCTTGTCAAATCCGAACTATAAATCGGTCTCGATATCGTCAATCTAAATTTATCTCGTGTGAGTGTTCTCTAAATTCTATCCGGTAGATCGATGTATTGGAACAAACATGCTCCTGGTACGAACCTAGTCGAGTCAACCAGTTAGCACACATATTACCTTCCCTGTATATACTCTTGATCACATACGACTCGTTTCTTGTCAAGATAGCCCAAATCTCATCAGCCCCTGGCGCACTAAGCCCCCTTTGTTGTTTGCATTACCTCCCATAAACTATCACGAGTTTCCACTTCCACGCATAACTCAATAATTCCTAATTCCCTAACCATTTCAAATCTTCATACAACACAATTAATTTCACAATCATCGAAAAATATAGTTAAACTTCATCGAGAAACCACGAACCCAATTACACTTTGTATCTCTAATCCACTACCACCCCCTGATGCACACCATTTATTGCGACCCCAGTCTGTATTAACTTCATAATTTTTGTTGGTTTTACACCAACCAATAAACTCAATATAATCCTTTTTGCAAGATTTTTTTCATGAGGAGCATCCCCACGCCTTTATGAACTTAGTTGCATGATATTTAGCTTTAGTGATTATCACAACAACATTGGAAAATTTGTTTCCATTGAATACTGAGTCATTCCTCTCTCCCCATAACACCTCTATTAAGTCCCCCAAAAAACACATTTCAAGGCACACCGACGAATAGCCATTTACTTGTTATTTGTTTTGGTGTCGGCCAGGGCGTGATATAATAACGATAAATAAAGATACAAATAATCACCCTAGCTGACGCACGTTACTCACTGCAAGTATCACCAGTCGTACACAAGTTTTAATGATAAGTTCAAATTCATTCTCAGGGACTTAGTGTGTTATACGAATGGATCATGAGAAAATGTAGTAATAATTAGATCAATGAATTAAAAGACAAGAACAGTAAATAGTAATAATTGAGGAAATAATGATTAAACTAAAGACAAGACAATAAAATACAGATGTAAGAATAAGATGGGAAATATAGCTTAGGTTTGCTTGTATGCACATATCCTTCTATTTCTATTTCTATTTCTTATACTAGTTAATAAGGATGATTAAATCTCTTCAAGTAAGTAGCTTAGATTTATATTCCCTTTAACCCCCTTCCGGGTGGACTTAGGTGGAGACCTAACAATTACCAGGGACCTTGGGTAAGGGGACCCTGCACAATGGTCGGTGGTTAATCTCAAACCCAACTATCTAGTTATGCAAGCCCTTCCGGATCACTACCGCACACTAGACATTTTTGTGGTATTCAACAATTAGACACCCCTTCCGGGTGACCATTCAACTGCTATTAATGGGGTAGTCTATACTCGTGCACTAGCAATAACTACGATCAATAAATCAAAGCACATATAAAAAATATACAGGTTAAGAAGCTAGAATCAATATAAAAAGGTTTTTCCCAAACAAACTTAGATAGAAGAAAATATAATTCAAAGATTATACATATGCAAAACCTAAGCTATGAGAAATTTAGTTCATGTTGAAAAGAAATAAACTAAAATAAAGATACATACTGTCAACTTGCTTCTCTTGAATGATTTCTTGAAACATGTTTACAATAATAAGAGGGTGTATTTATAGGTGTTAAGAAGGCCATAGGTCGAAATCTTTGAGTGAAAGACAAGTATTGGATTCCTTTTCCAATTCAAATTCGTTTCCTAAAATATAGGACATGATAAACACTGCTAATTGTTTTGATCATATCCCCTTCATTATTAGTCTGATCTTCGCCTACTTTATATCGAAACGACCGTAGAGGAAAGATCTATCCTTTAACTTTTAAAGATCATCCAAATTCCTAGCCGATTTAAATTTATATTCACTTTAATGAACGTAGCTGCAGAATTTCAGATTTACTAGGCAGTTTTTTCTTTCCTATTTTATCTCTTGATTCCTTTCATATCTTTGTTCCTTATCATCTTAGAATTTATTTGGTATCTAATTGTATTACATAAACCTCAAGAGATTTACATTAACACATAAATTAAACCAAATATGCTCTAAAAGTAATAAATCATTAAATCAAGACAAGACATAAGAAATTATCAAAATACAAATAAAAATCTATAATTAATTAACCGAATACACCCAAAATGATGTCTCCAACCTAGATTATTATGTCACAACTCAAAGTTGTATCGTCCTGATACAATAAAGATACGAATAAGGGGAAGTCTTTAAATACACACCTAAGTCAATTTTGCACAATAGGAAGAAGATAAAAGAATATATATAGTAAACCAGGGACATTAAATCAGAACTTTCTTGCCACATTTGATAAGATTGACTCTAATTGCCAACCTTCCGTGAGTTGCACACTAAATTTATAATTTAGTTTTGTTGGACAACAAAGTTTCCAAATCCTATCCCACTCAATTTTCTCACTAAGATCATCTATATTGGGAGCCCCAAATGCTGATTTAACCGAATATACCCAATGTAGCTCTGGTGTGGCCTAAGGTGTGATAAAATAATAATATAAATAAGTGCAAATACACACCCTAAACTAACACTGTACTGCAAGTATTATAGGACGTATGCAAGTTTTAATGATAAGAAGATTCGTTCCTCAGGGACTGACGAAAGTTAGAGAGAACTTATGCAAATTATCAAGTGCAGATATTAAAGATAGGTAATAATACGCAAGTAGAAAGAAGAGAAAGATAGATATTTATTTGGTTTTTAATAAGAAAACTAAACTACTAAATTAAAGACAGAAAATAAATAACAGAAAAGAAAAGAAGATAGTATGAAAGTCTAGCTTGAGTTATTAGCATGCAATCCCCACTAGTTTTGCCGTTCTAAACATGTAAGGGTAATTTATGTAGTATTTCCCTAATCGGTCCCAATATGCTATCGGTAGTTTAAAATAGGATTTACCTGTGTCAATAAGGCTTCCTAAGCAAACTTTTCCTGTAATTGGTAAAGAGTCACAAGACTCAACCATAGTGATTATCTAGCTAGGTTGGGTTGTTAGATCAAACCTAAAACTAAACGTTATGTGCTAAACATGCAATTGAACACCGTTGTCAATGGTATCCTAATTACTATATGGTAATTCTAATGGCCGCGGTTCCACAAGAACACAGAATATAAATCCAAACACATAAACAGAGAATAAAAACTATAATTCAATTTAAAACATTAAGTTCCCAAATTAGATAGATTTCAATCAAAACTAGGGTTCATACATATATGCTAAACACTCAAACTAAAAGGGATTAATTCATACTAAGAAGAGAAGAGAAACGAATTACAAAATAAGAGGTTGAAGGAGACATAGTTGTTGCACAGCTCCTTCCAGACTTCTTCTCTTGTGTTGTAGCTTCCTCTTGGCCTTAGGGTCTGGCCAAGGATGATTTAAGAGTGTTAAGAGGCTGTATTTATAGTGTAGAGGTTGACCTAATTCGTTTCTTGGAGATAAACTTAAGTAATGGACTCCTGGCCCAACTCAAATTCGTAAGGAAAACATTGCTGCGTTGTTTTGAGTGTATCTTCTTCGTTATTGGTCGGATTTTGTTCCACAAGATACCAAAAGAATCGCAACAGAATTATCTAGGCCCTTTAGAAGGAAACTACCAAATTCGGCCTATTTCTTAGGTAAAAACACCAATCTTTAGACGTGTTCTGCAGAATCCCAGATTTAGGCAGCTTTTCCTTTTCCTAATTGAACTCAGTTTCCTTCTATCTCCAATTTCCATGCATATCTCTTTCCATATCTTGTAGTCTTTGACTTTGACTCTAATTAATCTCTATAATTATCTTTAAAGCTTCACACTAAATAAACAATTAAACCCAATATGCTCTAAAAATATTATGTTTACTAAATCAAGACCCAAAATAGGAAAGTGCACTAAATTAAGCTAAAATCAACATATAAACTGATAAATAAGCCTAAAATGATGTCTCTGAAGTATATTATATTATCACAAATGAGGAGACATCAAGACCCCCAACTCAAAGTTGTATCGTCCCGATACAATAAAAGTAAAGAACAATAGGGTAGTCAAGAAGAAGAAGTAGGAGGAGAATAAGAACAGAACATAATGAATGATCCTAGAGCAAAATATCTAAAAAGTCTCATGTAGTAATGCTCAAGAAATAATGCACAAATATGCTTAATATACAGGTAATCAACAATCCATAAATTCAAGTCCAGATTAATTTCGCAATGCCAGAAGGAGAGGATGATAACTTAGTTCAGGTTAATGGCTATAGGTTGTTCATAGGTCCCAAATACAGCATCCAATGGTCCACTTACCTACTACCTAATAGCTCAATTGTTTCTCCATCTAGTGGTTATAAATCCTAAGGTCTTTGTTTATAACTTGGCTTAAGGACGGGTGTGGTATATTTGGATAATGAAAAGTGAGCTTTTGGCTCTCTCCTCACTAGCCATCAACGAATCGCCCTAAAGCTTGAGTTTTCACTCGAAGATGTATCTCTCTCAACCCAATTTATTGATGCTTTTGATTTGCATCCCCAATAAATCCCAATTTAAACCTTTGATGATTTAAAATCCACTTTGCCGGTCCGAATATATATTCTTTTCATATCAATTTTTTCTTTTGTATAGCTATGACTCTCTTTTGATGTTCGAGATATCACACTATTTTTTTTCATATATATTCTCTCTTTTTAATGCCCTTGTTGGCAAATTTAGCTCGTAGCTTCTTTTTCATTCACTATTACCCCGGCAAAGGGTTACAATAAATACTTTTTCATCATCAATAAAATCATAATTACAATTCCAAATCCCAATGTTCCCAAATGATGAAACCCACCACCCCAAACCCAAGCTCTAAAACGAGTGTCTCAGGTTTTGCGATTCGAGTGCGGGTCATATAGATAAGTCCTAAAAACTAGGGTATGGATTATAATTTGTTTCAAATAAAAGGCTTTAGAAAGGCTCAGAGGGGCTAAGACGGATAAATAACAATAATATCAAACAAAAGGTGAGAAGGTATAAAAGGCTTCAAGTGTTTTAATCATGAAAGAACTGCCTTATTCATTTTTCTAACTACCGGATTTTGTTACTTTTTCACTACTAGTTCATAGACAAGTGGGTTTTCAACTAATTTTAAACCTCACGTTCTACACACCAAATAACTATTCCTAAGTTCCAACGTGATTTCTTAGCATTGCTCATTAACTTTTCTATCCTTTATTTCCTGTTTTCATACATGCATCTAAACAAATTTATGACATCTTTCAAAAACATACTACCTACTATCATTAACTTAATAAAATCATGCTCAATAGGTACATTCAAAGATATTCTATGCCTAATTCAACCCAAAAAATTTTAAATTTTATGAAAAACAAAAAGGAAGATGAGGACAACGAATCCCCACCCCCAACTCAAAAATGAGCCGTGTCCCCACGACTCGAAAAAGGACTCAAGAAAATAAAATTTAAAATTAGCATATATATTACACATAAAGAAATGGTAGGGAAGAAAGAAAACATACTCTTCGAGTCTATTACCTCGCCTTGTCGATACTCGGATTAAGTGCTCGTTTGGAAGTGCTTTTTTGGAGAAGCACTTAAAAGTGCTTTTAGCATTTTAAGAGTTTTTTTTACCTTGAAAAGCACTTTTTTGAGAAGCACCAAATATGTGCTTCTTGAAAAAAGCACTTTCAATAATTTTAGATTTCAAAATTATTTTTAATAATTTTTTTAAATTTTGAATTCTATTCCAAAAGCACTTTTTTACTCTAAAATAAGCACTTCCAAACGGGCCCTAAATCTAATGTATCTTCTTCACCCAACTTCTTATTCACTTTTTGTTCAGGACACGTGATCATAGTAGGATATTGCATTATATAACGACATGGGAGAGATCGAAAATTCGTATCACCTCCTCATAGATCAACTGTGCCACATCTTCTTCTCCTCCTCACAAAATACAATTCACAAACAACCCAAAGCATTCCAAATCTCCATGAACCTTCATGTATTCACCTTCAACTTCTTCTTCAAATACTTTCTCATAAGAAAAAGGTAGTTCCTTTAATTGTTGCTTCGGAGAAGCTATCATGGCCATTGAAGCTTTCTCTTTTTCTCTTGGGTATAAGATCTTTGATCTAGAGAGGTCGTGTTGTCTTCTTCACTAAAGTTAGAATCTTTTTGCTTATTGAATCAAACACAGCTAGCTAACCTCTCTTCTCTTGACTTGTCTTACCCTTTGAATTGGAACTAGGACCTGTCTCACTTGATTTCTTCTCAATTAAATCCAACACCTTGATTTCTTTATCTCCCATACAGTAGATAATGTTCATGTTCTCTTAATCATCTCAATTGACCCCCAACTCAAAGCTTTAACCACTCTTGAAATTTGAAACTCTTGATTATTGGTTGTACAAGCTTTATTGGGTTAGGAGAGGTGATTTGATGAGGATTCTCTATGTGGGTAAGATGGGTTCTTCATGGATTGGCTTGGATTAAGAAATTGTAGGAAGAATTTTTGAAATTTAAGCTTTTGATTCTTGGATTCAAGGTGTTTTGGTATGATATAGGTGGTTGAATCTTCCTTGTAATGATGTGGAGAATGAATTAGATGTGTTTTCATGGTGATTGGGTAGTGTTTTGATGATTGGGGAAGGTTTTATGAAGCTTTAATGGAGTTGGGAGAGTTTTGGAGAGAAGAAAGAGGTTTAAGGTTTAATAAATTCGGAATAATAAGCTTTAGATCTTCATATAGCCTTGAAACCCTTTCTTTTCTCTCTCTGGCGGCTCGTGCGGACTAACCCTGCGGACCATGGGGTGCACCGCAGGGTAGTCCGTGACATCTGATGCTTGAAAATTTTTGCTCTCTGGTCTAGACCCGTGGTAGGACCCCGTGGCACGGGTTTTTGGCCTGCGGACTAGGGTCGGGTGCACCGGAGGGTACCCCGCGGTATCTGTGGCTACTCCGTCAAAATACCCGTGGTACTCACCCCGTGGTACGGGTTTTTGGGGCGCGGACCATGGCGCGGTGTACCGAAGGGTAGTCCGTGGATTTTTTTCTTGTTTCTGGATCAAACCCGCGGTGGCAACCCGTGGTACGGGTTTTGACCTTGCGGACCATCCCTGCGGACCATGGGGTAGTCCGCGCAGGTCATTCTTGCGCTCCAAAAATTTTCGTTCTCTTCCCTAACTCGATTTCTCCAATTCCTACACACCAAAAACACTAATACCTTCCTCAAATATGCAATATCAACTAAAATTAACTAATCTAAACATAAATTAAAAATTAAAAACGTAAAAACACAAAAGAAATTACGGGTTGTCTCCCGTACAGCACTTTTGTTTAACGTCTTTCAAAGTTAGACGTGTTACCTCGATTAAGGATGACGAAATTTTCACCCTTTGCCTTTAATTCCCACGAACTTTTCAGCTCGATTCTTTATAATCATGGATGATGCCATCCAAGATTTCGTGGGAATAGGTGGCAACTCGATTTCAAGTGTAGCATTACACTCCTCTGTTAATCCATTCATCTCGAATCTTCGTTTGTTAGAAAGAATGTCCTTCATGAACTGACGTATTTGGACATTCTTGTGAGAGCTTCTACAAACGGTATGCTGGTTTTTAACTTGTTCACCATGTCAACGAACTTCTTGAATTCCAGGTCATTGTCCTTTCTGACACGTGAAGGGAATGGTGGAGGAGGACATGTATTGGTTGCCACTGGGCTCTCTTTCTTTTCTGGTGTCTTCTCTTGGACACGTTCTTGCTCAACTACCTCTTCGACCTTATCTTCTGTTGCTTCTTCCCCCCTATGATCTGGAATAGGGACTGGTTCTGGTTCTGGTCTTGTTGGAGGTAGTTGTTTTCCACTTCCTAATTCAACTGCATGACAGACTTTGTTTTCTGGAGCAGTAGTATCACTTCGGAGTTGCCTTTCTGCAAGGATTTTAGTTTTCTCCACCATTCGTGACACTGCTTGCACCCTCTCCATAAGCGCATTCTGTGAGTTTTGAGATTCTTGCTGGCTATTCTCTATATTGTCAAGTGTTTGCATCAGTCGAGCCAAACTTGAATTCAAACTCGGAGGTTGTTCTTGTGTAGTTTGCTGCATTGAATAAGGAGGTGGTTCTTGATAAGCTTCATTGTAAATCGGCGCTTCTTGATAGATAGGTTGTGGAGGATAGTAAGATTGTGGTCGTGGTTGATAATAATCAACATAATAATGATTATTACGATTATAATTCTGTTGATCACCGACCCAATTGTAACTCTGTGGGGGTTGATAGTCAGCGTAATTTCCTTGAGATTGATAATAACCATCATAATAATGGTCTCTTTGATAAGGCATGAAGGAAATTGAGGCTGGATTGTTCGTGCAATGTCCCCACGAGTGATCTCTTGCTCCACAACTAGGACATGAAGGTGAGGCATGTACTAGATTCCTCTGAGCTAGTTGTTGCGATTGTTCTCGTAATTCCTCAAGTTGTCGGCTTAACTCCTTGAGCTTTAGAGAATCCATCTTGAATTAGCTTCTTCAGGATCTGATAGCACGAAACCTTTATCTCCTAATAAATCTGCTCTCGCCTAAAAAAAATCTGTAAAACAAAAACTAAAAAGAAAAGCGTAAAATAGAACTAACTAAAATATGAGCACAAGATAATTGCACAAGGACTAACGATGTAGTCCCCGGCAGCGGCGCCAAAAACTTGGTGTGGCCTAAGGTGTGATAAAATAATGATATAAATAAGTGCAAATACACACCCTAAACTAACACTGTACTGCAAGTATTACAGGACGTATGCAAGTTTTAATGATAAGAAGATTCGTTCCTCAGGGACTGACGAAAGTTAGAGAGAACTTATGCAAATTATCAAGTGCAGATATTAAAGATAGATAATAATACGCAAGTAGAAAGAAGAGAAAGATAGATATTTATTTGGTTTTTAATAAGAAAACTAAACTACTAAATTAAAGACAGAAAATAAATAACAGAAAAGAAAAGAAGATAGTATGAAAGTCTAGCTTGAGTTATTAGCATGCAATCCCCACTAGTTTTGCCGTTCTAAACATGTAAGGGTAATTTATGTAGTATTTCCCTAATCGGTCCCAATATGCTATCGGTAGTTTAAAATAGGATTTACCTGTGTCAATAAGGCTTCCTAAGCAAACTTTTCCTGTAATTGGTAAAGAGTCACAAGACTCAACCATAGTGATTATCTAGCTAGGTTGGGTTGTCAGATCAAACCTAAAACTAAACGTTATGTGCTAAACATGCAATTGAACACCGTTGTCAATGGTATCCTAATTACTAGATGGTAATTCTAATGGCCGCGGTTCCACAAGAACACAGAATATAAATCCAAACACATAAACAGAGAATAAAAACTATAATTCAATTTAAAACATTAAGTTCCCAAATTAGATAGATGTCAATCAAAACTAGGGTTCATACATATATGCTAAACACTCAAACTAAAAGGGATTAATTCATACTAAGAAGAGAAGAGAAAAGAATTACAAAATAAGAGGTTGAAGGAGACATAGTTGTTGCACAGCTCCTTCCAGACTTCTTCTCTTGTGTTGTAGCTTCCTCTTGGCCTTAGGGTCTGGCCAAGGATGATTTAAGAGTGTTAAGAGGCTGTATTTATAGTGTAGAGGTTGACCTAATTCGTTTCTTGGAGATAAACTTAAGTAATGGACTCCTGGCCCAACTCGAATTCGTAAGGAAAACACTGCTGCGTTGTTTTGAGTGTATCTTCTTCGTTATTGGTCGTATTTTGCTCCACAAGATACCAAAAGAATCGCAACAGAATTATCTAGGCCCTTTAGAAGGAAACTACCAAATTCGGCCTATTTCTTAGGTAAAAACACCAATCTTTAGACGTGTTCTGCAGAATCCCAGATTTAGGCAGCTTTTCCTTTTCCTAATTGAACTCAGTTTCCTTCTATCTCCAATTTCCATGCATATCTCTTTCCATATCTTGTAGTCTTTGACTTGGACTCTAATTAATCTCCATAATTATCTTTAAAGCTTCACACTAAATAAACAATCAAACCCAATATGCTCTAAAAATATTATGTTTACTAAATCAAGACCCAAAATAGGAAAGTGCACTAAATTAAGCTAAAATCAACATATAAACTGATAAATAAGCCTAAAATGATGTCTCTGAAGTATATTATATTATCACAAATGAGGAGACATCAAGCTCATATTTCCAATATCTCAAGTCACACTCACGCATATGATCTCGGTTAACTTGGAGGTCAATAGCACGTGTTGGAACTGGTGTCAATCCATTGAACCATCATCATATTTAACGTACTACCCTACCTTCTGAACAGAAACTCATCATCGATTGGTTTGAGATAGAAGTATATCAGGGGAGTGCACCAACCCAAACATTTAGCCAAAATGTTACACTTTTACCGTTTTGTATCACCTCTGAGATCCTCGTCTATCTACGATAATACCTTCCACGATGGATCTAAAAATTCTATTTTCAAATGTTTTTGGAGCATTTTGGATAAGTCTCTAGTTGAAGTATTTTTGTTTTAACACTACGAACCAAAGGGTCGTCTTGTCTTGCACACCTTTTCAACCGAGTTTTTGGATAAGATTTTTATCCATATCCTCTGCCTTGCAAAAACGTAAAACACCCACTTTTTTGGTACAAAAATATTATCCCAAGCTATCTAGTTTATTTGTCTTTGATATTATGATGAGGTCCAAATAAAATCTCTCTAAATTTAGTCTATCTCTTGACATACGTAATTCAGTAATTTCTCCACCTGCATGAGATACATGGGAATTGCACTAAGAATCGATTGTGCTAATGTGATACATGCCACTAATGAAAGTGTCTACCCTTTCCAACCCACGAGCTTCCCACGCAATCCATTTACCATTTCCCCATAGAATGCCCAAGGTCTTCTACCCGATAGGATTAAAACACTAAGATGTTACCATAAACCTTCAATTCTGCATTAACTAATTCTAGTTATGATGTTCACCACTAAACCCTCATCAATTTTTTTTATCAATGAATTCTTCTTCTTGATCATCTAACCCATATCATGGCAACACACATTCAACATGTTCTGCGAAATATTAAAATTATGAATAGAATCTTCATTCTTCATAGAATAGTATTAAATTATCAGCTAGATAAATATGAGATAAAGGGGCCCCCTAAGCATGTACAAATATCCTGCCATTTGGCATTTCTCATGAGCTACCGGATAAGTAGAGACAATCTCTCTGTGTGGATAACAAACAAATATGGAGATATAAGATTGCCATGTCGGATACCCCTTTTGGGTACGAAAGACCCTAAAGGATTTTCCTTGCTAGAGAACGCTTAGCTCGTTATCAGACATCACCGAAACCCACCCAGTCGGAATCCCCAAAGTGTCCAATGAATCACAAGTAAATCCATCTAATCTCGCCATGCGCTTTTTCCAGATCCACTTTTCTCTCCATAAAACTCTTTTTACCTTGGACTTGAATAGTTATATAATCAATTTCACTCACTGGTGTCGCCTAGGGTGTGATAAAAATATGATAAAATAAAGTCTAGAAAACTACGCACTCTCACCCTAGACATGCACAGTACTGCAAGTATTACAGGACGTATGCAGGTTTTAGTTGATAAGTTGAGTTCGTTCTCAGGGACTTAAGTGTGTTATACGAGTAGGTAACAATAACGAGTAAAAGTAAATAATTAAAGACAGAAAATAAAAGCAATAGAAATTAAAACTAGGAAAATAAAGACAATAAAATAAAATACGAAGAGTATGAGATGAGAAATATAGCTTAGGTTTTGCTAGTATGCACTAATCCTTCTAATTCTTTCTATTAGATCTAGTTAATAAGGGAGAATATTAGCTCTTGTATACTTAGTCAGGATTCTAAATTCCCATTCCTTAGACCTTGAGAGCGACTAAGGGGGCTACGGCACAACCAAGAAGCTGTTTCAAATAGGGTTATCAAACGCTACTAAGGCCCTAAGCAAACAAATTATTCAATTGGTGATATGGTGATTAAATTATACCCTAATGACTATCTAGTTAGAATCAGTTTTGTCAGGACTAATATCGACACTAGACGTTATGTGGTGTTTCAATAATTAGACACCCAGCTAAGGCGATCATCTAACTAATATTAAGGTAATCCTAAACGTTGCGCACCGCAAGGAAAACAGTCATTAAATCAAAACACATGAACAAATATAAGAGTAAGCAGCTAATATCAATTTAAAACATGTAATTCCCAAAGAAACTTAGATAGAAGAATTAGAATTCATAGATTATACATGATGCAAAACCCAAGCTATGGGGAGTTTAGTTCATACCTGATGGAAATAAACTAAAAGAATTTACAAAAGACATCATCTTGCTCTCTACAATAAACTGGAAGAATAAAACCTTAAGAACTAATTACTATGAGGCAAGGATGATTTACAAGTGATATAAGGGTGTATTTATAGGTGTTTAGAAGACCTAATTCGTTTTCTTGAGGGAGAAGCAAAGTAGTGGACTCCAAGCCCAACTCAAATTCGTATGGAAATAAAGATAAATTCTGCTGACTTGTCTTGAGCATATCTTCTTCGTTATTGGTCGGTTTTTGCTCCACAATATACCAAAAGAATCCTCAGCGAATTATCTACGTCCCCATGAAAGGAATTTACCAAAATCGGCTTGCTTTTGGAGTTATCACCACTTCTTTAGGCGTTGCTGCAGAAATTCAGATTTAGGCAGCTTTTCCTTTTCCATATTTTTAGCTTTTGTTTCCTTATCTCCAATTTCCATGCTAATCTCTTTCCATATCTTGTAGTCTTTGACTTGGACTCTAATTAATCTCCATAATTATCTTTAAAGCTTCACACTAAATAAACAATTAAACCCAATATGCTCTAAAAATATTATGTTACTAAATCAAGACTCAAAATAGGAAAGTGCACTATTTCTCAAGAAAATCGACTATTATGACTTCTAAATCACTAAAAATGATGTCTCATCTTAACAATAATCTATCACAAATGAGGAGACATCAAGACCCCCAACTCAAAGTTGTATCGTCCCGATACAATAAAGATAAAAACAAAGGGAAGTCCATAAATACACACTTATAAAACTCTCAATACAATGGGAAAAACATAGCAGAATATATAGAATAATCCTAAAGCAACAACTCAAAAAATTTCATGCAATAATATTCATAAACTACATACCTGTACACTTCTCATATCCACAGTCAACACGGCTTGAATTCAAGATCAGATTAGTTTCGCAATGTAATAAGGATTAGGACTTTACTCAGTTCCCCAAGGAAGCTATAGATTGTTCATCAAACCTCACTAGTATTCAAATATCCACTCAACTACTCTCTAATGGCTCAATTACTTCTTAATTACATAGCAAAGATTCACAAAGTCTTTAAGGTTGTAAGTTAGGCTTAGGGACGGTATGATAGTATATTTGGATAATTTGGAGTGAGCTTTTGGCTCTCTCCTCATTAGCCATCAACGAATCGCCCTAGAGCTTGAGTTACTCTCATAAAACATTTCTCACTCAACCCAATGAATTCCTTGATGCACAATTTAGCATCCCCAATAACTCAATTAAAGCATAAGATGTTCGCATAAATATTCCACTTTGCCGGTCCGAATATATATATTTTTTTCTTTTCAAATCAATTTCTCAAGCTATGACTCTCCTTTTAATGCTGAGATATCATGCTAATTTCCTCATATATATATTTTTCTTTTAATGCACTTGTTGGCAAAATTAGCTCGTAGCTTCTTTTTCATTCACTATTACCCCGACAAAGGGTTACAATAAAAATCTGTGAATCATCATCAATATAAAGCACAAAGCACAATTAATAAGCTCACAAATCCCATCCCAATAATATTTCCCATAATGGTGGACCCACCACCCCAAACTCAAGCTCTAAAACAACTGTCTATGTATCGCGATTCGAGTGCGGGTCATATGGAAAAGTCCTAAAATCTAAAGGGATATGGCTTATAACGTGTTTCAATAAAAAGCTTTAGAAAGTCTAGAAGGGGCTGAGAAGGATATAGCATATAAAACCAAAATAACAAGGTGAGAAGGTATAAAAAGGCTTCAAGGGCTTCAGTATGAAAGAACCGCCTTAATCACTTTCTACACTATGTAATTTTGTTATTTTCTTACCTTTAGCACTTTCATCAAATGGTTTGTCAACTAGATTAGATCTCACGGCCTACACACTCTCAAGGTTCCCTGAGATCGAACATACTTTCTATCGCATTGCTCACTAATCTTTTCTTTACTATCAACGCGTGTTTTCCTGCAAATACTCAAAGCATACAAATACATAGCTCATAAACATATTACTTACTATCATCAATTCACTGAGCTTATGCTTTCAAGCTATTAAACACACTCTACATCTAATTCCCATGTATCAAAAAATTTAATTTCTACCTAAAAACAGAAAAAATGGAGATGAGAGACAACGAATCCCCACACCCCCAACTCAAAAATGAGCCGCGTCCCCACGACTCGAAAAAGACTCGAAACAGAAATTAAAATTAGCAGATAAAAGCATTTACAGAAATAGTAAGGAAGAAAGAGAACATACTCTCGAGGCTATTGCCTCGCATCATTGATATCCAAGGTTGGATTCGCTTGATCTTTCGCTAATTGCTCAAGGAGTTTCATGATGTGCACTTGATTAGCATTGATTTGTGCCACATCGTTGACTAAGGAAGTTTGAGCTGCTTTGAATTTTGTTAAACGCTCCTCCATCTTCTCTTGCCAATTTTGCTCCTTTTCTTCTTTCGAGACTTGCGTAGAACCCGCTCTTCGAAAGATATATTTGATCCAAGCATTATCAATATAACTCTTCTTAAACTCGAGTTTCTCTTCTACACCCAATGTAACATTCGCTTTTTGCACAAGACACATGATCATAGTAGGAAATTTAACATTATAAACTGATTTAGGAGAGACCGAAAATCGCATCACCTCCTCATAGATCAACTGTGCCACATCAACTTCTTCTCCTCTCAATATACAATCCAAAAGTAGAGCGTTCTTCATAGTCACATCCAAAGTTCGTGTGTTTCCAAAGACATTAGGAATAAGGAAATTGTGCCAAATTCTCGCATCCGATTGAAGATATCTGTAAGGCCAAGGTGCCTTCAATTCTCCCTTATGTGATTGCACTTTCTCCTTGTCTAAAACATGCTCAAAAAGTAATTCCTCATCAAAGATTTTTCATTTAGCAACCACTTCATCAAATTTGCAACAACCTTTCAATTTCTTAAACTTGAAGTGGTTTCTAATCTCATCAACTGTGAAAGGAACTACCTTTCCTTTAATCGGAACACAACCTTTACTATCTCGGCTAAAGAGGCCTAAATAGAATTCCAAAACTAACTCATGACATAATTCAGAACGTCTTACCATGAAAGTAGACCAACCCAATTTCGAACCAAGCTTTAAGAATCTCTAGTAATCTCATGTACCAACTTCTTCCTTGAATACTTTCTCATAAGCAAAAGGTAGCTCTTTTAATTGTTTCTCTGCAGAAGCTTTCAGGGCCCTTGAAGCTTCCTCTTTCTCCTTGGGTGTAAGACCTTGTGGAAGTTGTGTTTTCTCCTTTGCATAAAAGTAGAGTTTTTTACCATTACGATTAAACAAAGGTATCGTACCTTCATCTTCAACATTGTCTTTAGCCTTTAATTTAGAACTAGAATTTTTGTTATTTGATTTCTTCTTGATTGGATCCAATATCTTGCTTTTCTTCACCTCTCTTTTGTTAGCTAATATTGTTGTTCTATTAGTCATCCTCAATTAAGCCCAACTCAAAGCTTTAGCAACCCTTGAAATTTGAACTTGTGAATTTTTGGTTGAACTTGCTTGATTTGGCTTAGGAAAGATGAATTGATGATGAATCTCTATGTGGGTGAGGTGGATTCTTGATGGATTGGCTTGGATTTAAGAAATTGTAGGATGAATTTTGAAAATTTGAGCTCTTGATTCTTCAATTTGATTGTGTTTGGTGAGAATTGGGTGCTTGAATCTCCTTTGTAATGATGTGGAGAGAAGATTTGATGTGTTTTACTTGATGATTGGGTAGTGTTTTGATGATTGGTGAAGGTTTTTATGAGCTTTAATGGAGTTGGGAGAGTTTTGGAGAAGAAAAAGAGGCTTAAGGTTTAGTGAATTCGGAATAATAAGCATTAATCCTCTTTTATAAGCTTGAAACCCGTTTTTCTCTCTCCAGTCGGCGCGCTGCGGTATACTGCGCATAAGGTACGGTATACCGCAACATTTGATGCTCCAAAAATTTTCCGCTTTGGCAAAATACACGTGGTAGTAACCCGTGGCACGGGTTTTGGACGTGCGATGCATGGTGCGGTATAGGGTCCGGTATACCGGACCCATCAGCCTGATTTTTTTCTTATCTCGGTATAAAACACGTGGCATCTACCCGTGGTACGGGTTTCTTCCTCTGCGGTATACCGCGGCTGAGGTCCAGTATACCGCACCCCTGCTTCAACTTTTCCGAAAATTTTTGTTTGCTTCCCTAACTCGATTTCTCCAATACCTCTAATCATCAAAAACACTAATATCTTTCTCAAATATGCATTATCAACTAAAAACATCTAAACTAAACATAAATTAAAAACGTAAAAGACATAAAAACTTAAAAAATTGCGGGTTGTCTCCCGTACAACACTTTTATTTAACGTCTTTCAAAGTTAGACGTGTTACCTCTATCAAGATTTGCGAATATAGCCTCCCCAACAACGAGTTAAGCTATGAACGTCAACTAATATGCGCTTGATCCCCTTTTTGGGTCGGATTTCTATCACCTTGGCTGAAACAACCTTAGTGACAATGAATGGTCCCATCCACGAGTCTTTGAAGCTACGTGGCCTATTCTCGCGTTTGTGAGCTTTCCATAGAACTTCATGGCCAACCCCAAACTCAATATTTGGCTTAGTATCCACAGGCTTTAAGTGGATTTTCTCAGGAGGGACTTTGTGATGTGAAAGGCCGTGGATGACAGGAACGGTGGGATCTAACTTCCTTGGTTTCTTACCCAAGACATAGAAGGTCTCGGACACATTCTTTGCATGAAGGGTGATGGTCCCTTCTTGGAAGTTATTGACACTTTGACTTGTGGCCATGAAGGGCCGTCCAAGTATGATTGGAACCTGCTTATCAGCATCAAACTCAAGTATAACAAAGTCAGTAGGGATGGCAATACTACCTGCACGGACTAAGACGTCCTCCACTGTTCCCCATGTCCTGGTAACTGAGTTGCCAGTGAACTGCAACTTTACTGGAGATTTCTCTGATTTCTGAAGTCCAAGTCTATTGAACACGAACTTAGGCATATGATTCACACCAGAACCCACATCGTACATAGCTTTCACTTTGAGCATACCATTAGTTTGAATAGGAAGGTTGAAACTTCCCGGATATTTAAGCTTTGTTGGTAGCTCTCTTTCACTTCTTCTTGAAACTCTCAGATTCTCTCCTGGGATCTCTACACTCGCTTCTTTCTCAGGAATAACTTGCGTAAAAACTTGTTGCGGTGTAAGCCCTTTCTTTGCAATCTCAAGCATTTAGGCGTTGATATTTTCGGGTGTGTACGCCTCTACAAATGTCTTGAGTTCAGTGCCATCCTTAGGATTTGTATCAGGAATAGTTGATGACACTGGTTGAACAACAGGTGGCGGTTCCACCTTCTCTTCTTCTTCCTATTCTTGCACTGCAGGTGCAACTTCATCTTCTTTCTCTTTTTCTCTATCTAGCTCAGCTTGATAATCCATAACCGATCGAATTTCCTCTTGCATCTTCCTCAGAAGCTGTATAAATTCGGTTTTCTCTGGATCGTCCTCCACATAAACCTCAGAACAGTCAGATTCCACGGGGCTAGACTTGGTTGGTTCTTCTTCGGTACTCGGAACTTCCACGGCACTAACGGCAGCATGCGGTACTTCCTCCTTTTCTTCTTCAATTTCAAGGCAAATAGCCTTACAAGCTTCGAACCCAACACTGTCATCACCTTCTTCGATTGCCTTCACTTCTTTCTGTTCCATTAAATTGGTTAAAACTTTGTTTAATTGTTCTACTCGAGTACCTAAAATCTGAAGTGCGGCATCTTGTCCTCGGACTTTCTCTTCCTGAGCGCTCATATTCGTGGTCAAACGTTCCAAGACTTTTATTATTTGTTGATTATCCATTGATCCTTCTTGAGGATATTGAGGTAAAGCTTTCTGATCTAACGCATCGGTATAGGCATCTTGAACAGGTTGTTGAGGGGGAGCTGGTCTATTTTGATATTGATTTTGATACTGATCTCGGTTGGAAAGAGTTGTTCTGGGGGCGCGGTTGATAATGACCAGGATTAGCAGCCCCTTGTGGATTTGAGTACTGCATACCCGGATGATTTCAGTTACCCCAATGATAGCCTCCTCGGTTGGATATGAAGTAAACAGATTGTGGATTTGATTCGCACCAGGGGCGGAGGCACAGCCAAGGAAGGGGGGGCCATGGACCCTCCTGAGTTTTAAAAAAAAAATTTATAACCTTTAAAATAATTTAAAAAATATATATATAACATAATTGGCTTCTAAATTTTTGCTTGCCCCCCCTAACTTTTAAGAAATACGTAATTTTTCCGTAAAATATCCCACCTTCTTAAATTTTTTCTATAAAACATCTGGTAAGTGCCACATTTGCTTAACCATCATCTAATAAACCGATAAGGCCAATCATTTATCCACCACAGACTTGCCTATTTAAGCACACTATGTTAATAATATAGTGTTTTGCAAAATATAGAGACTTTTAAAGCATTCTTTTAAAAATATAGGGACCTTTACGTACTTTTTTAAAAATATAGGGATGCATAGTGTAATTAACCCAAAAAAAAAAAATCGGGGTCGTTGCCCCCGAACCCCCTTGGCCCCCCTCAAACAAAAATCCTGGCTCCACCCTTGATTCGCACTCTTCCCATGTATGATTATTAACCCCACATTGTTGACAATCTTGTGCTTCTTGTACTACATTCGCTGTGGCTAAATTCTTTTGCATCTCTAACTTCAGCTCTTTGATTTGATTTTCTAACGCGGATATTTGAGCTAAGTTCGCAGTTTCTGCATCTAAACGAAGCGTTCCTCGGGTCTTTGCAATAGGAGCTCGCGTTGAAGGCCAACTCCTTTCTTGTTCAATAATATTTTCCAAAACCTCGGAAGCTTCATTATGGTTCATGGACACGAAATTACCCTTTCCAATGTTGTCCACCTTCTCTCTACCTCTATCGTTAAGTCCTTCATAAAATATAACAAGTTGTAGAGCAGGGGTATAACCGTGGAGCGGACATCTAGCTAATTTATGTTGAAACCTTGTCCATGATTCTCCTACTGTTTCTCCATCTTCTTGACAAAATCTTGCAAGCTCGGTTTGATCTTTGAGTCTCATGCTCTTCGGATGAAAACGGTTAAAGAACGCGGCTTGAAGTTCTGTCCAAGAATTAATTGTTCCAGGTGGTTGTCTTTCTAGCCATTCGCTAGCTCTACCGGTCAAGAAGAACGAAAATATATGACAATACAGTTGCTCGCGTGTAATGCCAGGAGTAATATAGGCATCACAAATCTGCATGAACTTCTGAATCGATCTTACCGGATCTTGAATTGCTGTACCACTGTAGAGTCCAAAACTTTGAAATTGACTAAGCATACCCGGATCGGGTCTAAATTTGATATTCTGGATCTCTGGAGGACGGTAACCTATTGGTTGAGCATGGAACGGTACATGAAGACCAGGGAGGTCTTGTTGTACTCGATTATGTTGATTATTCTGCCCATTACCTCCTCCTAGTTGTTGTTGTACACTAGGTGGAATAAATGTTGGAGGTCCTCCTGGTGCAAAGTAAGGTAATCCTCCAGGTGGATCTAACTGTTCTTGCATGCCTGCCATAGCTCTTCTTTCAGCTCATTCCTCACGAACACGTTTATTATAAGATCTGAAGCTCCTCTCAGGCTCCGGTAATGGAGGCCAAAAAATAAACACTGTAAAACCTGAAAAAGACTAAAGCAAACCACAACCGTAAATCCGGATAAATAAAAACTAAAAACTAAAAACTGAAAAGTAAAAATTAATTAAAAACTACTACTCGAAATAGATAACCCACACACTAATGAGACACAAGTCCCCTGCAGCGGCGCCAAAAACTTGGTGTCGCCTAGGGTGTGATAAAAATATGATAAAATAAAGTCTAGAAAACTACGCACTCTCACCCTAGACATGCACAGTACTGCAAGTATTACAGGACGTATGCAAGTTTTAGTTGATAAGTTGAGTTCGTTCTCAGGGACTTAAGTGTGTTATACGAGTAGGTAACAATAACGAGTAAAAGTAAATAATTAAAGACAGAAAATAAAAGCAATAGAAATTAAAACTAGGAAAATAAAGACAATAAAATAAAATACGAAGAGTATGAGATGAGAAATATAGCTTAGGTTATGCTAGTATGCACTAATCCTTCTAATTCTTTCTATTAGATCTAGTTAATAAGGGAGAATATTAGCTCTTGTATACTTAGTCAGGATTCTAAATTCCCATTCCTTAGACCTTGAGAGCGACTAAGGGGGCTACGGCACAACCAAGAAGCTGTTTCAAATAGGGTTATCAAACGCTACTAAGGCCCTAAGCAAACAAATTATTCAATTGGTGATATGGTGATTAAATCATACCCTAATGACTATCTAGTTAGAATCAGTTTTGTCAGGACTAATATCGACACTAGACGTTATGTGGTGTTTCAATAATTAGACACCCAGCTAAGGCGATCATCTAACTACTATTAAGGTAATCCTAAACGTTGCGCACCGCAAGGAAAACAGTCATTAAATCAAAACACATAAACAAATATAAGAGTAAGCAGCTAATATCAATTTAAAACATGTAATTCCCAAAGAAACTTAGATAGAAGAATTAGAATTCATAGATTATACATGATGCAAAACCCAAGCTATGGGGAGTTTAGTTCATACCTGATGGAAATAAACTAAAAGAATTTACAAAAGACATCATCTTGCTCTCTACAATAAACTGGAAGAATAAAACCTTAAGAACTAATTACTATGAGGCAAGGATGATTTACAAGTGATATAAGGGTGTATTTATAGGTGTTTAGAAGACCTAATTCGTTTTCTTGAGGGAGAAGCAAAGTAGTGGACTCCAAGCCCAACTCAAATTCGTATGGAAATAAAGATAAATTCTGCTGACTTGTCTTGAGCATATCTTCTTCGTTATTGGTCGGTTTTTGCTCCACAATATACCAAAAGAATCCTCAGCGAATTATCTACGTCCCCATGAAAGGAATTTACCAAAATCGGCTTGCTTTTGGAGTTATCACCACTTCTTTAGGCGTTGCTGCAGAAATTCAGATTTAGGCAGCTTTTCCTTTTCCATATTTTTAGCTTTTGTTTCCTTATCTCCAATTTCCATGCTAATATCTTTCCATATCTTGTAGTCTTTGACTTGGACTCTAATTAATCTCCATAATTATCTTTAAAGCTTCACACTAAATAAACAATTAAACCCAATATGCTCTAAAAATATTATGTTACTAAATCAAGACTCAAAATAGGAAAGTGCACTATTTCTCAAGAAAATCGACTATTATGACTTCTAAATCACTAAAAATGATGTCTCATCTTAACAATAATCTATCACAAATGAGGAGACATCACTCACCAATACCTTAATACCTATTGCTGACTATTCTGGCAAGAAACTGCATGGTTAGGACCTATGTACTCAACCGACAAAGGAAGGAGGCGATCCACAAGGAACTTCACGTAGATTTTATGACTCACATTAATCAGATTGATTAGACGAAACTGGGTGATGTACTCGGGGTAACACATATTGGGATCAAATGGATTTCCTAGGGCTTCCTTTAAGAAGAGTTAACCCAATTGGAAATATCCTTATACATCCTAGTGTTTAAGCCAATGCATCCGCTGTAGAGTTAAATCTTCTAGTGATATGAGCGACTTTTCAGAGTGGACACTGACCTAACAATCTTCTAATTGCGAAAGAATAGGTTTAAGGCTCCAATGTAGCCCGGTCAAACCAAAAAATCCTTGTATTAATTCAAGGTTGTCAGAGTAAAAAGAAATTCTCTGACTAGAAAGGTCTTTAGTCGACCTCATAGCCATAACATGGCCCAAGCTTCCCCTTCAATGACTTTGTTAACTTAACATCTAATGTTAATCTTCCGTTTAATAGTTCATAATTTATCAATGCCAGTAGCGGCAATCGCTGTTGGTTCATTATTATTCTTGAATGAGGCATCACACATCCAAACAATTCCAGCATCATCTTGAAGCGTTGGATTGATTAATATCAAATCTTCTTCATGACTTCTTTTTCTATCTTGTCCCTTCCAATCGTTACACGTGCCAATTAATCTAGATATAAGATCTTTAGAATTATCTAAAATATTCATAACGCACCACTTTTGCCCTCATGAAAGCACTTCATTCTCACCTTCCACATATTTCACATGCAATAACATGTTTTTCCTCCCACCCGTTTTTAGAATATTCCATAACAATCCGCATGAGCCAATCTGAAATTTTTTCCATCATGTCCGTATCAAATTTTATTTGAAGAGGTGATAAGTCCAAAACCTTAATACTAGAAGGACATTTAAGCACGAGATGATTCATATCTTCCTTATCCAATTCACTCCACTCACATATATCATCATTCAAACATCTTTTCTTTTTCAAATTATTTTTAATAGGAACAATATTGTTGCAAACTCTTCAACAATTTTTTATTTATTTTTGCTGGCACATTAGATTTTCAAATAATATTCCAAAGCAAACTTTTATTAGCTTCACCAATGACTGATGGTTGAGCTGCAGAGACAATCTCTTCATCAACCAGTGCATGATAACCTGACTTGGTAGAATATTCTCCATTCTTATTATAAGGACAAATAATCCTATCATTTTCATTATCCTGGAAAATAGGAATTCGATCAATGATTTTAGATAAATTTTGTGATATTTTTTTGTAGACAAGCTCTTTATTCCATCCAGTCACAGCTCCGTTAAAAAACTCATTAACAAAATTAATCGGACAATCATTCGGTTTATCCACCAAAAGGCCTTTGCTAATCCAACCGTGATTCCAAACATTAATATTTGACCTGTTACCAATTTTCCAAACTATATGTTTCTTAAGAAATTGGATACCCTTTTAAATACTTGTCCAACTCCATGACCTCTTTTTAGATAATTTAGCATCCCACAAATTACATTTAGGAGAATAAGTCGCTTTTAAGACTTTAGTAATTCGGGTTATTAATTAATCTCCAAGCTTGAGCCGCAAACATAGCAATATTCATTTAATGAAATTCTCTAAATCCGAGACCATCGTTTTTTTTATCTAGTCATTTTTTTCCAAACTACCCAGTGAATTTTTTTTATTTCCCACATCCCACCAAAAATTAGAAAAAATACTAGAAAGTTTCTTACATAGAGTTTTAGGAAACTCGAAAATTGACATTGCATAGTTCGGAATAGCTTATAAAACCGCCTTAATAAGAACTTCTTTCTCTCCTTAAGAAAGTAAACTAGTCACTCAACTAGCTGACTTAGATAATAATCTATCTCTTATATAATTTAAATTTTCACTTTCAGAATCTATTACGAAGTACGAAGTTTTTTTTAAACTTCATGTTTAATTCTAAAGCTTTAAAGATTTTTTTCTTAAAGTGAATTAAAAAATAAAAAGGCTATGATATGCATTATGCTATAAAAAAAGGCCACAAAGAGGTGCAAGATTCGAGTCCCCTCCCTAAACATGGGTAACCTAGTTCTGATTAAGTGGAAGTATGCATAAGGAGGCGTGTATATTTCCTAGAGGAATAGTCGTAGTGCACGTAAGCTTGCTCGGACACCCTTACATAAAAATAAAAAAGACAGAAAATTAAGAAGCATATAAGGAGGTTGTTGGGGATGTAAATGGAGTAGTTCACTCCAAAATCCAAATGGTAGCAAAATGTTCAAATATTGAGTAGTAATTCAGCGTCCTATTCTATAATTACGTTTTCAAAAGGATAATCTAAATATTTGAACATTATTTGTAATATTTATCATTTTGCGGAACTTTCGAGTCCTTTTTTAACTCTGATTCCTATGAGTAGAAATGTTATAGTTGACTGAGTTGCCAAACAGGAACTTTTAAGCACATTCTTTGATAATTAGGATATTTCTATCCCCTAATTAGCATCTATCTTTTGTGGAAGAGTCTTCCCTACATTAAACTTTTTTTTTAATTTAATTAGGAAAAACCAAAACTACCCTTTTTATGTATCTTCTAATAAGGTAGAAGTCTAAAATCATAAACGTTATATAAAATAAGAAAGCTGCCATTCTGACACCAAATTAGCTTTACACATATGTCTTTTATGTATTTATGCTTATGTGGCCTCACCTTTTTTTAATTTTTTTTAATTATGTTCGAATTATTTGTTGACTTTTTCTTTTCTTATTTATGGACAGATGAACTATAATTTCATTTCATATAAAATATTTATTATTACTCTAGTTACTTTTCATTCACTTTCGTTTTTTTACAAAAAAACCTTTTACTTAATTTAATTCACATAACTCCTTTGTTCAATTTCCATAACGAGGAAAAAGGGTTAAAAATTTAAAATTCCAAATTAGACAAATTGAGAGTAAAAAATTAAAAAAAAAACTCTTTGGAATAATAAAAAATAATAATGCTATTATAATTTATTTAAATTTAATCACAAATACATTGTTATTAGTAATATTATAAAATACCTTTTATGATTTATATAATTTTTCTTTTCTTTTTTCTTTCTTTTTTTCATAATTTACATATAATTTATCTTTTTTAAAATACAAATATTAGTAAAATAATACAATAACCCACTAATTTTAAAGTTAACACTTATAAAAAGTTAGATTTTCAATACCTATTCATTAAGGTAAAATATAAACTAATCCAGTTTTTTTATGAGATAATTACACCTAGGGTCTTGAAGACACACCCCTCTTCGAGTTAGCACCCCCACCTAGAGCCTTTTCTTACTAAAGACCTTTTAAACTTTTTAACACATAAACCCCCAAACCCCTATTACGTTTCTACCCTCTTTTGTTTTTTCCCCCCTATATATACTAAATTAGAACCCCACAATTATAATTTCAGCTCATTAGTCTCTCACCTCCCCACCTCCACTATCTCTCTCCTCCCTCTCTCCCAAACCGCCACCACCACCTCCATCAACCACCGCCGGAGAACAGAAGCACCTCCATCTCCCTTCTCTTGCTTCCTTCTATCTCCTCCCCCTCTCCCAAACCGCCACCACCACCTCCATCAACCACCGCCGGAGAACAGAAGCACCTCCATCTCCCTTCTCTTGCTTCGTTCGCCACCATCCCCGTTACTGTAGAAGCTGCACACTCCGGCGAGCTAGGGTTTCGCTGGAAACCCGACGGTGCTGGAAACAAGCTCGTCCTGTCACGAGCTCGCCAGAACAGGAGCAGATTCCGGCGAGCTAGGGTTTCGCTGGAAACCCAACGGTGCTGGAACGAAGAAGATCTCCATCGTTTTGCTGCAGCGAGGATCGACGTGAACCACACCAGCGCCGGAGATGTCGAGCTCGTGAGGTGCTGATTCCATGGCTGAAGATCCTGTTCGAGGCTGAAGCTGAAGACCTCCATGGCTGCTTCACGCGAGAAGAAGAAGAAGCCGATCTATTTTTTTTTTTTTTTTCTTTGTAAACGGTTGACCAGATCTAGATCTGGTCAAACCAGTTAGTATTTTTTTTTTACATTGTAATTAAATCTGTAATTATGCTTTTTTTTAAATAATACTTGATATTTTCCAATTATACTATTGTGTGTTTTTGTGTGTTTTAATAGGACCCATAAATTTTAAGAGTACTCATAGAATTTCTTAGAGTACTCCGAGAATTTCTGAGAGTACTCCGAGTTTTTCTTAGAGTACTCCGAGTTTTTCTTAGAGTACTCTACATTTTTATACAGTACTCTCTATTTTTTCTGGCAGCCGGAGGTCGGTGGTCGGATTTTTAGAATATTCATTAAAATATACAGAGTACTCTATGTTTTTCTCAGAGTACTCTATGTTTTTTCTCAGAGTACTCTATGTTTTTTCCGGTGACCGGTAACTGGTGGCCGGAGGTCCGTGGTCGGAGATCGGTAGTCGGTGGTGGTGGTGGTCGGTGGTCGGTGGCCGGAGGTCGGAGATTGTGGGTAGGTGGTAGGTGGGTAGTGGTAGGTGGGTAGTGGTAGAGGAGAGAGAAACAGTGACATCACACCTTTTTGTCTTTTAGTGTTAGTAAGGGTAGGAAAGACTATTGTAAAAAATGAGGTCCCTAAGAATAACAACTTTCAAGACACTATTCTATAGAGAAAAAATAGTGCTCCTAGGTCCCTATAGATAATTCACCCTTTTTTTATACATTTATACAATTTTTTTTCTAATTTGCATAAAAATCCCGGGTACGAAAAATACCTGATACTCTTATATTATGGAAAATGCATTATGCCTAATTAGTTTTTTATTTGAGTTATGTTTAATACATGTCTCTAAAAATATTATGTTCAGTCCGGAAGCAGTGACGGTGATAGCAGATGGCGGTGACTTGATTTTAAAATAAAAAATAAAAAAATATATTATAAAGATTATATGATAAACATTAAAAATAAATAATTAAAAAATGATAATAAAGATAATTGTGGTGTATAATTAGCTTTTTATATTATATAAGAAATATTTTTCTTAACTTATAATTAAATAGAAAAAAAATTCTCTGATTACGAATAAAAAAATTTAAATTAATATTTAAGTAGATATTATCCTAATTATAAAATTAATTATATATTTATACTAGTAAATATATTTCTTTTATTTAATTTCTTTTTTATACTTTTATACAATAGTTTATTTATTTTTTTGGTTACATACAATAGTTTATTTTTGACTTATTCATACATAACATTATATGATATATATATACACATGCGATATATTTTATATTTTTAATCAAAACTAATAACTTGTGAGAAAGGATAGTTTAGTAAATTAACTAAAAGG
The DNA here is from genome assembly GCA_029959085.1 of Nemophila menziesii. Taxonomy (NCBI): domain Eukaryota; kingdom Viridiplantae; phylum Streptophyta; class Magnoliopsida; order Boraginales; family Hydrophyllaceae; genus Nemophila; species Nemophila menziesii. The sequence continues at coordinate 447,343 of JARWIR010000012.1, read as the reverse complement.
TGGAAGGTAAATAAAATAAAAATGAACTTTCTTTTTCATGTGTCGTTTTTTGAATGGGTGGCCATCAATTCACCTTTATGATAATATACCCCATTATTGTATGGAAGAATTTCCCATCTTTTGTGTCATAAAGAACATATAGAGATAGGTTAACTTTGTAACGGTTTCATTTATCTATATTACGCTTTAAAAAAATGTGAATGGTACACAATTTGCAGTTAATTAGGGCTAAAGGCACTAACATCAAGGACGAAAATTCTGAGATTTTCTGATTTTGCTGAAAAATCCCAGAAACTATGGTCAAGTCTTCCCTCGAGATAATCAAAAAAAAAAAAAAGTCTTCCCTTGAATTCATCAAATGTCTATTAAATGGACATTCTGCTAATGGATGCTTGGGACATGTGCTTACCACACTCAAATTTACTAGAGGAATTGGTGATGCTATTTTTTTTCTTTTGTAGGAGTATATTCAAATTTACTATAGGGATCGGTGATGCTATTAATTTAATTTTAGTATATTTTAGAAAAATATCACTCCCTCTTCCATTTATGTTTGTCCTTCTTTCTAAAAAGAGATATCCAACAATATTTGTCTTTTTACATTATCAAGACATTTTTTTCCCAATTTTTCTAATATCACCTCTAATTAATTAGTTAAAAACAACGGTGCAATAAATGACCGTATACTTAATGAATAAGGGTAATATAGTAAAGAGTATATGTAATTAATGTCTTTTTTTAGATTTGTGCCACAAAATGTAGGACAAACATAAGTGGACAGAGAGAGTAAGTAATATACAAATGATTTAAGATATTAAAAAAAATCATTACTCAAAAGGTCTTGAAAACATCCCACTAAGATCCAATAAAACCGGATGAATTCTATCTTTTTACTAAAGGTCACAAACAATAATTAACACTATAAGTCTAAATTCCCAATTACTATTTTACCCCTTTTATTTTTTATTTTCTATATACACAAAATATTGCTGATTATTTTTTAAAACCCTAATTTATATTTTCAGAAACCTTCAACGCCTCTTCGCCTCTCCAACAAATTTTTTTTCTCTTCATCCATGGTAGAGGGTCCAAATCTCCGGTGTCTTCCTTCTTTTCTAGTGGATTCTCCTTCGCACAAGAAAACCGCCGCCACTAAGCATCCATTTCGGCAAGTAGATCACGCCTCATGTGCTCACAGCTTCGAGATCCGGCATTAGGAGAAGAAGACCTCACTGCTTCGTGGTCAACCATTTCCGTTCGAAGTCCTACGTTCTCCGTGGCCTGAGGTGGTGATGGCGTTGCTAAAGAGATTGTAGTCGTGGATGGAGAAGACGGACTAATTGTTCTTTTATTCGATTTTTTTTGGTTCAAGTGAGAAACTTGAACGACGATGGTCTTTATTTAGGATTATAACTGCATATATGTTATTTCTTTGATTTTTAAGAATTAAAAATTTAGTCTTGATTTTGATATTGTTTTGCATGCACTTTTAGCTAACATGGTTGCTATGTATGTTGTTTATCATAGATTATTATGGACCCGAAGCGCTTAAAGACATATCCCAAAGACTCTACAACTTTTGTTGTTGGATTGAAATAGATTGGAACTGTGGAAGTTCAAGGACTTCCCTTTTTTGACACAATCAAAGTCAAAGTTTCAGATTCAAAGGAAATTGCTGAAGCTGCTTACAAGCACGAGTCATTGTTTTGTTTGTAAGTGTGGACGCGCGAGTTGATTAGTGTGGTCCTATTATTTTTTTCTTTATTTCTCGTAATTGCAAGGGTAATTATAATGTAACAATTTTGAATTTTTTCGTCTCTTTAGCAATTTTGTAATAATTTGAGTTGTTTTTTCGTATAAATAAATTTGAATCAAGAAAATAATAAAACTCAACAACTTTTTTCTGAATGCTCAATAAAGTTATTGAGCATAAGAGCATACTCAGTAAAGTGACTCAATAAAAAAATTCGAATACTTAGACCTCAATAACTTTTTCCGATACTCAACACTTTTTTCGATACTCAGTAACTTTTTCCATACTCAGTAGTCTATACTTAGTAACGTTTTCCATGCTCAGAACTTTTTCCAGCTGTGGTGGGTGGTTGTGGTCGGAGCTGGAAATTATTGATAATTAATGAAGGAGGAGAGAGATAAAATGATAAAGAAGGAAAGATATTAATGTTAATAGATGAGAGAAAAAAATGGTAATGTAGGAGAGAGAAGAATGTATTGTTTTTCTTATATACACTATAAGGGTAATGACAATGGGCACCTTAGAGGCCTCTTTGGAGGAGAGAGAAATGGGAGGGTTCCTTTGTGGCACTAACATGGTCTCCAATACCCTATAGGGAATTCACCCTAAAAAATATTCAGATTGATAATTATTTTGATGATTAAAATATGAGATTATTACCCAAAGGGTCTTGAACACACACCCCCAAGACCCAACAAGACTCCACTAATATACTCTTCTTACTAAAGGCCACAAACTAAATTTAACACTATAAGCCTAATTTCTCAATTACTTTTCTACCCTCAAATATTTTATAACACTATATATTTATTTTCCCAAACCCTAACACTCACTCCCACAAATATCCGCCTTCTTTTCTCTCTATTCGGTGCCCACTCCCAAAATTTTCCACATTATCTCTTTATTTGGTGCTCTCTCTCCATCATTATAATGTTCTTCTCCCAGGCCACCGTTGATTGTCGTTCCTCTCTATATCTACTCAGTTAATCTCAATCGCTGCATTAAGGTTTTCGTAAAAGAAAAATTCAAAGTTTTTTTCTACTTGTTTTTGCTTATTTTAGCTGGGTTTTTTATGAATATGCAAATATTCTTTTATTAAGTTTGCTGGATTTGTTTATTTTCTTCATTGTTTCGTATTTTAGTTGTTGTTTATCGAATTATACTGTTTGTGTTCATCGTGTTTTTGCTGGTGCGGCCATGCATGTTATAGCGTGTACGATATTGTCTAGGGTTTCGATGTCTTACCATGTTTTATGCTTTGAAATCTCAGTAATCTTCTGTTTTTCACACATGCTCAGTAGATTATGCTCGTTGTTGTTTTTAGGTTATCGTTTTATTGTTTTTTCCCAAAATTTAAGTGTTGATGTGCGTGTATATGCTTATTATACGTGTTTACAGTATTGCATGCTCTCCAAACTCAATAATCCATTGTTTTAGGTGAATACTCAATACTTTGAATACATAGAATATCTATACTCAGTACCTTCTGTTTTTTTATGCTCAGTACTTTATATAGTATACTCACTACTTTATATGTTTATGCTTAGTTGTACTCATGAGTTACTTGTTTATCTGAGTACTCAATAACATGGTAACAATGTTTCTGAGTACTCAATTGCTAGGTTAGATGAATTGCGATATTCTAGTTGTCTTCAAGGCTGTTACTGAACAAGTGTTTTTGCCCTTCAATGATTTGTCCGATTTCGATTCGATAAAGAATTTTGCAGTTAACAGATGGGGTTTGTTTGACAGGTTTCTTAGTTTATCTTATACCATAGGTGACTACAAAGATTCCAAATTAGAGAACAACACTGATTTCCGCATGATCAAGTGGATTTTGGTTCGCGGTAATTACCACAAGATGGATATTTGTGTTCCAAATAAACAAGTGAGCTTACCATTTACTATCCTCAATACATATTTATCCCATTCACGTGCACAATTCAGTCAACTTGTCCCTATAAAATATATTCCTGACCCTTTAATACCCGACCCCACTCCATCATTTTACACACGAAGCAAAGGATTTGAGAAGCGATTCGTGAAAATCTGGTTAACAATCTTCCGGATAGTGTTTTATGGACGGTGCTGAACAATTTCACATAAATCTTTGTAAACAAGCTGCTATTGAAGGCTTCGAGTTTGACTATATTCATAATAATAAGTCTCGTATAAGTTCCCAATGCTTTTATAAGATTAGTAAGGGCTGCAAATGGTATGTTTATGTTTCTCCGGAGAAATCTAACGGTTTTTGGTATGTGAGGACTTATAGGTCTATTCATACATGTGGTCACATTTACAAGAAGATGTCGCACGATAGGTTGAACTCTAGCGTCTTATTCTATGTTATTGTAGACGAGGTTCATGCAAATCCATCTCTTAGGCCAAGAAAAATTCATTTTAATATAAAGGAGAGTTACAGTTTTGATGTTTCTTACAAAACTTCTTGGGGTACGGTCAACAAAGAGAAGGACCATTTATTCAGCGATATCGATTCCTTATTTAACCGTTTACAAACTTATTTTGAGAAGCTCAAAGCGTTTGACTAGGAGACTGTCTTTTCGGTTGAATGTGACCCTGTTTCTCGTGTTTTCCATAGTTATTTTTTCTTGTTTGGTGGATCCATAGTTGGATTTTGATCATTTCATGCGATTTATTTTTGGATGTCACTTTCCAGAAATCTAAATATAAGGGGATGTTAGTTGTTGCTACTGCTAAATATTGTGACCAAGGTTAGTTATTTGGTCTAGCATGTATCTTTTCTACCATAGCATTTTAGATTTGGAAAAATACTCAGTAACTTTACTGATTATGATTATGTAACTCATACTCAGTAACTTTGCTACGCATTGAACATCATACTTAGTAACTTTGCGGAGCATTGAACATCATACTTAGTAACTTTATGAGTATGAGTTACATACTCAGTAAAGTTACTGAGCATGAATTACATACTCAGTTAATTCACCAATTCTACTGATACTCAATCATTTATACACAGTGTTATTTCCTGTTTCATTTCGTGTAGTTTCCGGTGAAAATACAATTAGTTGGACTGGATTCTTTCAATTCTTGAAGCCTCTTGTTAGTGGTTGGCCACTCACTTTCATCTCTGATTGTAATAAGGGACTATTAAATGCTGTGAAAACTGTCTTTTCGAACGATATCCATAGCTTCTGTTTGAATCATTTAGACAAAAATATCCAGATTGCAATGAAGGGAACACCATATTTCCGTGATCAAATGGTTCATCTTATGAACACTGTTGCACGCCCTCCAACTATTGAACACTTTGATTACTATATGTCGACGTGGCTTCTTGAATGGAAAAAACATCTGGTTTTAAAATTAGACACAGGGGGATCCAGGATTTAGAGTCGGGGAGGGGTATTACTGTTACGAAAAAACCACACCTAATAAACCTTTAATATATCGAACAAAATCATTAAAAAACACCCACAAAATTTTTTTTGCGCAACTGCGCAAAACAAATCATATTCACTAAGTAACTACGACAAAAAAAATTCTCATATAGATGGGATTTCGAACAAAAAAAAGTACTAAAGTGCTAATACAACTTGGTGTATTTTATCGTTGTCCGTGTATACACTAAAAAACAGTAGCTATAGTAATGACTATTTCACAAATGGCCACAACTTCTGTAATCTGTAAATGTATCATAGTTCTAATACTTCTTCACATTATACCCGATTTTCAGGTGTTAGCGGCAGAGGTGGAAAGAACACAAATATGATTGAATTAATTCATTAAACAGAAAAACGATATAAACCAAAACCTAAAAGGATACAATGAATTTAATAAGCTGCATAACACAAAAATAAAAATAGACAAATTAGAATTTTCTGAATTTTAATTCAAACATTATAGAATATTGAAAGAATTTTAGGACAAGCTTGAGAATTCGAGTTTTTCAATGAATTGATTTTATAAATTATATTCAATTGAAAGACTATATCTTTAAATTGGGGAGGGCTAATTTTTTAATTGAGATGGAAGTGTAATTATTTTAATAATATTTAAACCTATTAAAAGAACAGGTTAAATTATGATATGGTTTAATGGGTTGGGGTGGGCTGCAGCTCACCTCAGCCGTCCCCTGCATCCGCCACTGATTAGACATGTATATCGCTAAGCCAACGAGAGTGCGAATTTATTAGCGAAATTGGGAGCGAAGCAAGAGCACAACTATTGTTCACTCAAAAACCCTTCGGATGTGGCTTGAAAAGTTCTTAATAAAGATATTTGGTCGGAAGATCCCGCGAAGAGTCTACGCAAATGAGCTTCTGGACGTATTAGATATTCGTAAGTTCTTTTTTTTTTTTCTAAAACCGGTCTTTAGACCTCCATTGTATTAAAAAAGAATTGAGTAACGATATATATCATCCAAAATTATACTATCTAAAATATCATTCATGATGTGGCATGATATGATTGAAAATAGAGTCAATTATAGATTAATGCCTATTAAAAAACTTATTTAAAAAAAGGTGCCTTGAAATAAGATTCTATATAGAAAACAGTCCCATCCCAAACTACCCCTATAATTAAAAAGAGTAATGATATTTGTCACCCCTTTTTGGTTCACCCTTATATCACCTCCTATGTGGATGTTTAAAATACCAATCAGATTATTTCAATTTCCTAATTACTTTTTTTCTCTCTCCTTTATTTAATGACACATAAGGTGACACATAAGGGGTGATACAAGGGTGAACTAAAAAGGGGTGACAAATATCATTACTCAATTAAAAATTAAAAAAAAAGAAATTAGAAAAAAACAAAACAAAAACTAATAAACACACGCGCGCGTCCGTGAATTTTTTTTAAAATCGTCATAACTAATTCTAAAAAAATCAAAAAAATAATTTTTTTATATATTTGGATAAAGCAAATTAATATTTACGTCTATGATTTTTTCCGGAATTTTTTGATTTTTTTGATTCTTTTGAATTTTTTAATTCGCAGAAACATGGAATTCCATGTTTTGAAATACTGAATTAAACCTGGAATTCGTGTTTACGGAAGAAAAATTAAAAAAATCAAAAAATTCAAAAAATACAAAAAAAATCATACACGTAAATATTAATTTGTTTTATCCAAAAATGCAATTTTTTTAATTTTCTGTTTTTTTTGAATTAGTTATGACGATTTTAAAAAAATTCACGGACGCGCGCGTGTGATGAAATTAGTTGTAGTAGGTGGTGGTGGAGGTGGTGATGGTTTAGGTGGTTGTAGTGGTGGTGGTGGTTGTGGTTGTGGTGGTGGTTGTGGTAGTTATTTGTTTAATATTTAAAAATAAATATTGTATTAAAAATAAAATAATATATTTAATAATAAAGATAGTAAAGGTATAAAAAATATAAAAGGGAGGTTTTTTATAATTACTTAATTAAGGAGATATTTATCTCTAAATAAAAAAATTAGAAGCTAAAAAAATTAAAGGCTTAATTAAGAAGGCATTTATCTCTAATTACCCTTTAAAAATAATTGTAATTTTTTTATTTAATTAATACTTTATCGACAACCAAATTACTCTACGAATAATATATTGAATGTATATGATTTTGGATAGTATATGAATTAATCAGTATTTTTCTTATTTTAAATTAGATTTTATTTTCTCTTAGGAAAAGATTCTAACAATTTATTGCGCATGTGAGAAGTACCTGTAATAATCTTAATTGATGTAAAGATAATACAAGACCATTGCGCCGGCTTTTTACATTCTGTAGGTTGGCTGTCATTCTTCTTGTTACGAGAAAAGTCGGTCCAGAATCTTCATGCTCAAAGAATAGCGACTCCAAATTGTATGATTTAAAACTATATCCAGCTACTTATTACTCTACTCCGTTAAGAAAACGTTTTTTATGCTAAGAAAAGGTTTTCTATTTTAGGTAAACTTACACTCACGTTAAAATATGGATTTATAAGTTGTTTAAAAAATAATCCATTATATTATTTCACATACATCCCTATCCATTATTCCATAAAAATTACTGTTTTTTTAAAAAACAATGAATTATAGAAAGCTTTTCAATACTTTAATATTTGAGTTTTGAAAAAATTTCCATAACTCAAAATTTGAGTTTTGGGAAGTTTTCCATAATTTAAAATCTGAATTTCGGAAAATTTCTTATAACTTAAACGACTCTTTTTATTGACAAAAAAATATATATATATATGGTGTTTTTTATGGGAAAAAAATGATGGTTAAGGTAAGAAGGAATTAATTCTAACTTGAGATATTTCATGAACATTAATCCTATTAAAAAATCTAAACGTAAACCAAAATTTAATTTTAAATTAACTAATTCGAAGATATGATTAACACTTACCTCACTAAATTAATTTGAACCTTTCAATCTTGAAAATAAAATATTTTAAATATTATAATTTCAAATCTTGTGATATGTAACAACATGTGACAAATTGTCGTTTGTTTGTTCGTGTCACAGAAAAAAAATTATACTTTAATTATGATCTAAACCATTAAGAGTCTGTTTAGAATTTGATTATTTCAAAGATAAAAACGCTTTTCAATTAAAAATTGAAATATTTGAAAAAAATATTAAAATATATTTTAACATCTAAAATCACTTTAAGTGATTAGTTTAATAATCACATATCTAATGCTTTCCTTAACCGTGATTTTTAAGGGTTTTAAGTATTTTTAACTATCTAAAATCATTTTAAGTGATTATTTTAGAAAAAAAAATTTAAACACACTCTAATTCTCTCACCAGCGCAACAGGTTAGAAATCTCTTTCAATCCTAAAATATATTATATTGTTGGTAACCAAGATTTTTCAAATTTATTTTAGTTAGACAGAAAGATCAACCACTCATGTTTTTAATTTGGTTTCAAAGAGGAATGACATGCCTACTTCATATGCTAATTGGGTTTATTTTCATATTTTGAAATTTTTTGTCAGGTAACGATTTTATTCATAGTATCAAATATTACACAAACAGATACATATCAGAGTTGTTGAAATATAGGTAAAAAAATAAATCATTAGCAAAATCATTACATAAAACCCAACAAAACATAAGATAAATCTCTTGTCACTAATAACTATCAAAAAATATAACCATGCATTCGAGTCTGCCATCGTTGAGAATGGACAGAGTTTAAAAATCTCATAACCAAACGAAAGTTCCTAATTACGATTAACAAACAACAATCATGATATGTAACAGAGAAAAATACCGTCATTTCTCCAAGATACCCAACAACCAAATGGGGGGGTTAGGATCATGGAGAACTTAAGGAATATATATACACCCAAATGACACCAACTTTTATGGAAAGCACCTTCAACATTATTTGACTACCTAAATAAAAAACAAAATAAAATAGAATAAACAGTAGATCTAAATGTATACCAAACCTAATCAAACAAAAGTTAAGATAAAAATTTTATATAGACCAATCTACGAACAATAAACCAAATCTCAAAATTAAGAATAATAGTTTTAAAATAGCACAATTATAAATAATGGACGCCTGAAGAAAAATTATTAGAAAAAAAAAGGATTTTAGTGAAGAAGGTAGAAGGCACATTATTTAAGAGAAAAAATAAAATATCTCATAGTTTTTATCAACGTACTATTATGTTTACTGATCATACTAGAGAAGGGATAATATTATTGTTTTTAATGAATGTTACAATGTATTTTTGACAAAGAATAATTTTGATAATTTTAAAAATGTTACCATATAATAAATCTTTCCATGTATTTTAAATGTTACCATATATTTTAAAAATAGGATACTATCTTGTCATATCGCACTACAAGAAAGGGTATTTTTAGCGGCAAAAATTTTAACACAATTTTTTTTTTAATTTTACCGCTAATAGCCGCTATTTGTTCGTCCTTATAAATTCGTCTCTAAAGATACCTTTATTAGCATATTATTTGTTTTTGTCTCTATTGATTTTATCTTTAGTGGCAAATATTGCCGCTAAAAATATAATTAAAGGTCATTTTGATGTTTAAAAATATCATTAGAGGTCATTTTAAGTATTGCCGCAATAACCTCGTCCCTAGTATTACTTTTTGATGATTTTGTTTTTAATTTTTTGTTATTTAATTAAAATCTATAACCAAATAAGTGTTTTATATTGATTTTTTAACAATATTTAGTAATATATATTACAACAAACTCTCCAAATTTATACCCTTAAATTAATATATAAATTAATGATTAAGATGCAATAACAGTTATTGATATTGACCTAAGAGGCATTAATCTAAAATATATTTCTATGATATTAATTAGACCCTAAAGATCAAGTTAAAATATAAGGGGTAATTAGAGAGAAATGTCTCCTTAATTAGGTTTTTAATTTTTTTAAGCCTCTAAGTTTTTTATTTAGAGATAAATGCCTTCTTAATTAACTAATTAGAAAAAAATTCCCCTTAATTATTTATTTTCCCTTTTTACCCAATATAAATACTATTTATTATAAACTAGGTAATTAATTCCCCATCTCTCTCTCTCTCTCTCCATTTCTCTCTCCTGTAACGGTTTTCTCCATCTCCATTGATGAGCTACGAAGCTCACTCACACTCACCAAGCTCACTCACGAAGATTACTCGGTTTTTTCTTCTTCTGTAAAGGTAAACTAACATCTCTTTAATCTCTCACGCTCTCTATCTCTCTCGTCTCTGTTTTTTTTTAAATTTTTTTTTTTAAATTTATGATTTCATTTTTATTGTTTTACTGATTTAGAGGTTTGATTTTCTAGATATACGTATACATGTGTATGTATTCTCTATTTTGAAAGCATTTTGATTCACTTTTTCATCCTACTTTGCAACTTGAAGCAATTCTACTGGTTTGAAGGTTTTTCTCTTCTAATTGCGTTTTGTTATGATTTTGTGTTTATATTCTTAGTTTTGTTCATATTTTGCTTTGATGTTTGCAAATTTTTGTGTTTAAGCTCTTTTTGTTATGATAATGTGTTTACATTCTTCATTTCTTCATATTTTGCCTCTTTTTTCTGTAAATTCTGTGTTATATTCTTCATTTTGTTCAAATTTTGCTTCTACATTGCTAAATTCTGTGTTTAAACTGATTTAATCGCAGTAGATTGTGTGTTTGAGTTGTAATTTTGTGAAGAGGTTTGTGTAGGCGCAGTATTCCATTTTTTAAACATGGAATTCCATGTTTTATACAGTATGAAGCTGTATGAAACATGGAATTCCATGTTTAAAACATGGAATTTTGCTGATTCACATTTTCATCCTACTTTGCAACTTGAAGCAATTCTACTGTTTTAAAGGTTTTTCTCTTCTAATTGCTTGTTTTGTTATGATTTTTTGTTTATATTCTTAGTTTTGTTCATATTTTGCTTTGATATTTGCAAATTTTTGTGTTTAAGCTCTATTTGTTATGATAATGTGTTTACATTCTTCATTTCTTCATATTTTGCCTCATTTTGTTCATATTTTGCTTCTAAACTGCAAAATTATGTGTTTAAACTGTTTTAATCGGAGTAGAGTGTGTGTTTGAGCTGTAATTCTGTGAAGAGGTTTGTGCAGTCGCATAATTCCATGTTTTAAACATGGAATTCCATGTTTAAAACAGTATGAAACTGTATGAAACATGGAATTCCATGTTTAAAACATGGAATTCTGCGACTGCACAGATTTTTTTCCCTTTTCTACTTCTTCCTTTGTTTGTGTTATTGTATTCTAGTACTTATGTCATGACTTGTTTTCTGCAGATGGTTATGGTTGTAGTAAAGTTCGGTTCTCAACGTTATATGCGTTCGTTTGATCTTTTCCGACTCTCGATTCCGTTTTCGATTACGTGTTTCCACGATCCCAAGTAGCATACATTTGGTAGTCACAAAGATTTGGTTCTGAAAAGCAACTGTTTGAGTCAACTAATCAGTCACATCGGTCAATGCCAAAAATTGTCAAGTTGCTCTATGATTATTTTTTATGATCATTATATTCTTGTAATAGTTGTTTAATATTCACTAGTTTAACAATTATTACAGTTTCTATTGTTATGTTTTGGATCCTTTTTGTTTTTATATTGTGTTGTGGTTCATTCCTTTATAATTATTATCTTTCTGTATAGGTTTTGATTCGAGTAGCTTAACTTGTTAGTGTGCAGGTTAGTAAATTTTCATGTTCCAAACATGGAATTTCATGTTCCCAACATGGAATTCCATGTTTCAAACATGGAATTTCATGTTTTCAAACATGGAATTCTATGTTTCAAACATGGAATTTACATGTCATTTTAATGTGTTGCGGATTTTGCCTGCTTTTTTGAATTTTTTGTTGGTATCAGAAATGTTCTAATCAAATCCTTCACAATATGAAATGCTAATCAATTTCTATTTCTAATCAAATCCTTCATAATACTTAATAAATTAACAAGTCATTTTAAACATTACATTCTAAAACATTCCAAAATAAGTACAATTAAATACGAAATGCTCTTTTCAATATAATAATAAAAATGTCAACACATTCATCAATATTCTTTTAGATAACTGATTCTTTGATCTTTGTTTTTGCTGAACTGCATATACACTCTTCAATAAACATAATCCACTGAGGGGCTGCTCATCACTTAGAAAAGCTAGTAGTTCTTCCTTTTCACTGTTTGTATCTTATCATCTTCTTGTTCATCAGTAAATCTTCTTCTTGGAGGCATTTTTACTTGTATTTACACAAACTCCAACCACAAGAAACAAATTAGTAGTCTTGACTTGATAACTTTTCTTCTTTGTGTCATTTTCAACTGTTTTTACACAAACTTCAAGCACAAGAAAACATATTAGTAGCCTGAATTGAGTTAATTCCATGTTTAATACAGTTATCAAAACATGGAATTTCATGTTTTGATAAATGTATTAAACATGGAATTCCATGTTTAATACAGTTACTAACAACATTCTGCAGAATTCTATATTATGCAGTAATTACACTATAAGGTCCCTAAACTACACATTCTATCTATAATACAGTTATCAACACATGAAATTTAATGATTTGATAACTGTATTAAACATGGAATTCCATGTTTAATACAGTTACTAAAAACATTCTGCAGAATTACATATTATGCAATAATTACACTATAAGGTCCCTAAACTACACATTCTGTCATCATACAATCCTTTTTTAAACCCTAGAAACTTCTAAATTCAGGTTTGATAGAAATCAGGAAGAAAATTAATTAGAAATCAGTAAGATTTCAATAAGAAATGTGTAAGAAATCAAACAAAATCAACATGAATCACACAAAAACAGTTTCTAATCCAAAAAACACTTTCGAAAACATCAAAATTGACATAAAAGTAGGATTATATTTTACTTACTTATGGGTTTCTTTTGGATTTTGGAGTCTAATCTTTAGTTTGATCGATAGATGTTGCTTCCTAGTTTGCTCGCCGGAGTATACTATCTCTTTCTTGTTCACCGTCGCCGCCGATTCTTCTTCTGCTCTCAAAGACCTTTCGTGTGTGGTGTGTGTGTTTGTGTGCCGTGTGTGTATATTTGTTTTTTTTCTTTTTTTTCTTTTATACTTTAATAACTGTCAAAATATCTGACTTCTTTTTCTTTTTTTTAATTATCATTTGTAAGGGTATTTTGGGGTGGGGCGGTTTTCTATAAAATGTCTTATTGGGGCACCTTTTTTTAAATATTATTTCTAATAGGCATTTCTCTCTAATTGACTCAAAATATAAAACAAAATAGTCAAATTTTTCATTATGGTATAATTAGAATCAAAAATATTAAATATCATATAATCACACATATTATTATCTCTATTTTTACTTTAAAATTTACAAAAATTACATTCTAAATAACTAAATATTTTATATTGAATTTTCAAAATCATGACCACTCTATTCACTGCACAAAATTCTATGATATATAATTCTAATATATCTAGAACTTCTTTCAATTTTCTCTATAGAGAAGGTTTTAATAAAATCATTAGTCGTTTAGATTTTTTTTACTATAGTTGTAGATTATGTAGATTTAATAAAAATATACTTAAGAAACTTTGTGTAAAATCTGTATCGCATTTACCGTGATGAGATTTAACTCAACAAAAAGGTGAAGGAATTGCCTTTTTTTAGGTTATTTTTACGTGACAAAACCTTAAATGTTTAAACTGACAATTGCATGATTACTTGCAACATATCTTGTATAACTTATAGTAATATTTCAAGCATCAAACACATCATATACGTATCAAACACTACTTCATGTCTAAGCATTTATATGATTTGAACATTACATAGGACATAACTTATATGTAAACTAAATTTTTAAAAATGTTTAACTACAAACTTACTTGTATGCATATTTAGAACATATATCATGTTTAGAGAGAAACATATTAAGTATCACTAACTATGTTAAAACATGTATGTTTTATTACACGTATTATGCACATATTTTTATGTTATAATTTTCTATGTGACGAGAATATGAAGATAACTTAAACTAACTTTCATATAATTTTATATTGACCATTTCTTGTGAAGAAAGTTTTACATTTGAGAAAAATTACAAATTCTCAAAGTGACAAATAAAGTTTATATTGGGTGCTCGCATCCAACAAAAACTGGAATATTGATCTAAACCTGGTAATCGTATTTTAAAAAATATTAAGTTGACGATTTAGTGATATACGACATTGTTTCATTGTCAAGCCATATAATAATCATTGTTCATCATAAGCCACAGAGATAGTTACGGTTGGGAAACAAAATTAGGTGGCAACATTTCCCCAACCGATGTTGCCGATTTAGTCTTTTTTAAAATTTATCTTGCCATATGGGATATAGTTCAGTGTCTTCATTGTGTTATATATATGGACTATATTTTTATTATTCAACTTATCTCTTCAAAGTATAATCGTCACACCATCAAAGTGTATCATCCCTAAGAAATCACAAGCTAATTACCTCTTCCATTAGCTTAGAATACTACTTAACACCGTTAAAGAACTCTTCTGAGTAAACTCTAGACAAATTCTCTGCACTAATGACAATTACCCTATACTTTTTATCCAACAAGTCAAACTTGTCAGGGACACTAACGCATACCAGACGTATATTATTTTTTCCGTTCCCAAACCCCCACCATGGCGATAGTATAGGGCACTAAGGGGATGTCTATCATTTGGTCAAGATAAAGACAACTATTAATTTCAATTCATAAAACAATAGTAATTCGTTACACAGTTCAGTTAAACATAAATGACCCCAAATAACATTTAAAATATTCAGTAATCAACTATGGTTCATACATATTAGCAATACCCAACCTAAATAGATTTAGTTCATAACAGAAACGATAAAATCAAAGGATAAAGTACAAGAATCATATTTAGGACAAGAAACTAATACTAAGTACCCTAATAATGATGATGGACTGATGCAGAAGTGGTGCAATATGGCTCCAACTTCTTTCTTCTCTTCCCAGGCATTTCTCCTTGCTTCCAACGTTTTTCTAGTCTTTGATAATAAATGGTGCCCCTTTCTAAAATGTATTTTCTGATATATTAAGGATCCAAAATATTTTTGGAGTTGTGGGACTCTTTTAAATGAACCAAGTCAACCCAACAACGTTTTAAAGGAGATCAGATTGCTTCGGGCCACGACAACTGCAACTTCTATAACTCATTCATCTAAACTCTAAATCATAAACTGTCATCTCTTAAGTAATCCTGACTTCAAGTGCTACCATGAAACTAAAGAACCCTCTCAGAATCTAGCTAATTGCACATGGTGGCTCTTTTAAGTTGATTTCCAAGCTTTGACAGTAAACGCTCTATTTTTCCAAGATTAGCTTTTTGGTCCTTTAACATCGTCAATTGAGATTGACCTTGCTTCCTCAACCTTTTATACTTGTCTTTGGGTCTCGTATTATCCAAGTACCTAAGAGTCTCACATAAGACACAATTAATGTAAAAATAACTCTAAAAGTAGTAAATATCTAAAACTAGACAAGAAATGAGAACATGTCTAAAGATATGGAATAATCCCCTAAAAAAGTACACTTAACCCCTAAAAAGA
Source organism: Nemophila menziesii (assembly GCA_029959085.1). Classification (NCBI taxonomy): domain Eukaryota; kingdom Viridiplantae; phylum Streptophyta; class Magnoliopsida; order Boraginales; family Hydrophyllaceae; genus Nemophila; species Nemophila menziesii. The sequence continues at coordinate 431,506 of JARWIR010000012.1, read as the reverse complement.
TGTATCGTTATATGATTAATCTATCACACAAAAGAATACATCAGCAACCAAAAAGAATCCCGAGATAGCGGAATTTGACACGAAATTCGGGATAGAGTAGATGGGAGATTTGAGGGATAAGTGTTTTCGTCAGTGCGATGTACGTTAAAATTTGTGTTTCAGTTTAGTAAATATAAGTTTGTGACTTATAATTTTTTTACTTACATGTAACATGTTGACTTGAGAGCGAGATTCAGTCCGCCAGAAGAGACTATTAGTGATGTGTCGGGGTCTTCAACCACACCGGTCGTGTCATTACCACATGAAGATCAAATTCAGACAGTGATCTAGGTGGCACAAGATCATATGGGTCTCGCACAATTTTTTTGGAAGTCGGGAGTTGGATAAGTCGTTCCTACCAAGAACCAGAGGCAGAGTAAGGCACATGAATGAATGTACACGCACTGCAGCCCGAGCCATATCACATGATCAGGAATCATTTAGCACTACCACAACTAACCCAATTAAATTGGCCCTTAGCCCGGAGAACAATATGAAATTAGTGGGAAAACTCAAGCAGCTTATGCTGGTGCAGGGTAAGACCCCATTGCATATCATCACAACTGGTACAACGCGGCCGACACGTCAACTAAGTAATCCATGCATTAAAGGATAGTCTAGAACCGTTCTCGACTAAAAGATGAGGATTAGGTTGATCCTGACGCGGCCCAGTCATCTGATAGAATTTCCTCCCCCTGAGTTTATAATATTTAAGACTTTCATTATATTTAGTCTTTTACTCCGGTTTGTAATTTATTTTTAATCGGATTTTTATTGTAATTTTATTTTATTTTATTTTGTAATTTCATTTAATTGAACTTCATTTCAATCAAACTTTTTTTGTAATTAGTTTGTAATTTTTTTAAATTCTAGTCTTTACTGACAATCGAGGAGGTCGCTAAAATATTCAAATTCTAGCGACCACCCACCAGTTGAGAAAGATTCCACCCTTCTAGCGACCACGCATCAGTCGACAATGGCTTTGGATATTTAGCGACGCCTGTGGTGGTTGCTAATTACGATAGTCTTTAGCAATCATTTAAGTGGTCGCTGAAGGTAGGTGGTCGTAGGGATGGTAACGGATCGGATTATTGCAAAAAAATCCAAAACCATGTCCATATCCATTTAATTTATTTAAAACCAAACCCTAACGGATTTAACCATCGGATTTACTTTTCAAAACCATATCCGAATAATTCGGATTCGGTTTTTTAAACGGTTTTTCGGATTTTAACCATAAACCGGCTCGCGAGACGTCCCTCTCGCAGTAGGATTCCTAACCTCGCCTCGCTCTTGTGACATGCCAAACTATAACTCTCTAAATATATTGAAAATGTTGAAACAAAATCACAAATACATGAAAAATCTCCAATATATAAAATATTATGTTGATCTTTAATTAAATAACGTTTATTACTTCTTTTGTTAATTCTAATATTTAGATTTTATTTTTGAGATATGAAAATACTTTTATATCTATATTACTATAAATATACAAAAATAGATGATAATAAACGGGTTTTGGTTATTCGGTTTTATTTTTATCTAAAATTTTAACCTAAAGGATTTAACCATCGGTTACATTTTTCAGAACCATAACCTTACGGTTTTATCCATGGTTGCATAATCGATTTTTAATCGGTTCAAATTTTTATCGATTTTAATTTTAAACTATAACCATTTCCATCCTTATCTATAGTTGGGTTGAGACTTTTGGCCTTTTGGTAATTAAAAATCAAAAAAATATAAGAAAGATGGACTTCACAATATAAAAATGCATGGATTTTAGCCTTTAGTAGGGAAAATAAATTAAGTTTTATATATATATATATATATAATATACATAAAACGTATTTTCGGTTTTTCGGATTTTTTTAAATCTAAAACCATAACCTAACGGTTTTAACCATCGGTATCACTTTTTAAAACCAAACCCTAACGGATTTAACCACGGTTACATAATCGGTTTTTATTCGGTTCGGTAATCCGTCGGTTTCGGATTAAAATCGTAACCACTGCCATCCCTAGGTGGTCGGCAGTGCTTGTCGGTAGCCGCTAAAAAGTGTCTCTAACGACGAAAAGCTACCGACTAATTTTTTACGAGCACAATCGATCGTTAAAAGTTCCAACGATCGATTTCAATACCTTTAGTAATCGCCTATGTGGTCGCTACAGGTGAAACCCATAATAATGTTATTATAAGAATATTTGACATTAATATTATTACTATAATCATTTATTTATTATTACTTTTGTTTTTTTCCGAACAAATATAGTTTCGTGTTCTTATAATTTTAAAATTATTATTTTATTAGATTAATTAATTATAGTGTCTTGAAATATTATTAATATATTTTGTAAACGAAATTTTATAATTAAGGCTCAAGTAACTAGAAAAACTTATACTCCTTTTTACACAACTTAAGGAATGCAAATAGTATAAGTTATGACACTCTCGGTTACAAAATTACTTTTTATAAAGTGTCTTGATATCTTACATATGCATTAGAAACATAATTTTTAATATTTTAATAAAACTAATAATGAAAAAAAGAGGAAAAAATATCTTAATATTTTTGTTTGGTTAGGTAAATGGTTGTATTAATAAAAAATAAATGTATATTATACAAGAGAGTTACTTTATCTAAGCCAAAATGTCAAGGATAGCAACTAAGAAGCTAAATACGACAATGTCATACTTATACTAATACAAGCTAATCGTCCACCATCATCTATAAACCAATGATGAGGGAACAAGGGAAAAAATGAAAAAAAAATGCACCACTTAATTTCATTGGTAACCGTATCTCTAGATGAAGATTCATCTCTCATAGATAGGTGATTCTCGCTTTCCAAATACAATACACGATAGCTCCAAATCCAATCTTCAATACTTTTCTCCTCCATTTTTCTCTAACGTTAAACTTTTTAAGTCATTTCGAAGCATTTAGGAGCGTGTTTATCTCCTTATCCAATCCTAACCAAGACTTTATGTCAACCCAAATAACCTTCGAATAAGCATATAATAAAAAAAAAGTGCTTGTTTGACTCAAAATTTTTCCCACATATCTTAATATTTTAATTGAACAAATAACTTAAAACACATTTTAGATAAGTGGACAAATATTGTAAAATAGACTAAGTATATTAAATTTTCTTAAATTAATTTTTTTTTTTGCATACAAATGAGGCGTTAAAGCCGGTGTTACATAGTAACTATATTAATCTAGGAGGCTAAGACACATCTCGGTACCGCACACCCACTCTTGTCCTTCGTGATATGATCCCATAGAAAATCCGGGGGGTCAACATGAACACATATATCCCCTCCTAGTTCCGCTCCTCTCTTTGCCAAAGAGTCCGCACATCTATTAGCTTCACGGAAGATACAACTTAGTTCAAAACCCTTATGATTGGCTAACATATCCATGCACTTCCGTCCAATATTACACGCCCAATTCTTAAATTAATTTTATACAATTGAAAATTCGACCTAAAATTTAGGATTCAATCTCCAATTCTAATTTTTTTTTTCTTGAATTAGAAAGATATTAGACTTACCTTACCTCTTGATACGATAGCAGGTTGTTTCATATACTATGACTTGCTTACGTTTTAGATCAGCTCATAAAATTAATGACCAAATGATCTGTAAAAACCGTCTTTTTCTGATTTGTCGGCGTCATCTGATAATTAATAGAAAGATAGTAGCACATTTAGTATAAGTACTTATGCAACTGGGTTAGTTTGCTTAGTTATAAGTACCCTGGTGTCTAAGTACTTGGACCCGATTGTTAAAGTTTGCTGCACCAGGTGGTGCTCTCCACGTGTGTGACAGTTCAACGCCAACAGGGATGGTTCGAACGGATACCAAAAAACTAAGAGTGTGTCTGAATTAAATGATTAGAAGGGATTAGAAGGGATAAGATTGTATAAAAAGATTATGATAATTTTATTTTTTATTTGGATGATAAATAAAAAAAAACTGATATGAATTATAAATAAATAAATAAAAAGATTATTAAAATATTCTTTTGATATTTTTTTTAATATATATTAAATTCTTTTAACTTTATGTTATTAAGAAGGAAAGTTTTTTTATTATGCTGTAATATTTAAACTATTCATATTTTTATAAATTATATTACTAAAGGTATATGAGTTATTTATCTATAAAAAGAAAGGTTAATGCTCAATAAAACCTTATAATCTTGTCTACTATCCTATAAAGTGTACCGTCTTTTAAAAAAAATAGTGAGTTATGAAAAGTTTCTCAAAACTCAAACGACTCTTTTTATGGGTGAAAAAAGGAGAAATAAAATATATGATGTCTTTTATGAGCAAAAAAATGATAGTTGTGGTGAGGGAGAATTAATTATAACTTGAGGGGTTTCTTGGGCATTAATCCTTAAAAAGAATCCATTCCTTTCACTATTTTTCATTCTGAACACCAAATATATATAATAATGTAATATAACATTTTCTTCTATTTTTATCCAAGTTAAACAAGATTGAATACTCTCTTTTCCCATCTTTTACTAAAATTCTTTTTTCTTTTCTTTACTAAAGAATCCCTTTTTAATCCAGATAAACCATAAAGAAGCAATGAAGGCTATATTTTGCACTAATTAATCTTTATTTCCCTTTTTTTTTAAATATATTCTTTTTTTGGACAAACTTCAAAATAAATGTTCAACAACGTTGTATCTAAAATTTTAACCTCTATATTTTTGGGTAAACAATTATATTAATAAGGAAAAAAATTATACACTGTACCAGAAATCATCTATCTAGGTCTGAAAGTTTAAGGTACCAACAAAAGAAAAGCAACTATCTCATACAATTACATGTTAATCTCCCATTATCATCCAAAAAGAATGATGAGGGAACAAAGAAAATAAAAGGAAAAGGTACGTCACTTTACTTTCTTGATAACCGTTTTCTGAGTAGTTGTTTCTCTTCTCATTGAAAGATGACATCATGCCCTCCAAACACAATACATAGTAGCTCCAAAAGCTATCCTCCAAGTTTTCTCTTCCAATTTTTCAGAGCCTTTAACTTCTTAAGCCATTTTAAAGCACTAAAGAGAGTATTCATCTCCTTGTTGATACCCAACCATTTTAATATCTCATCTCATATATCTTTCGTATAAGTACATTCGAAGAAAAGATGCTTATTTGACTCAAATTTTTCACCACATAATTCATATACTCCAAGTAGGTCATTCGATTATTTATCTTACGTCTCTCCCTTAATGCCATCAAAATGACAATAACATGTTTGAGAGTGACGCATGAATCCAAAATAATATTGGTCCAAGGCCTTATAAAAGATCTACGTCTAAATAAGTCATAAGGTTCTTTATATAAAGTGTAAAAAAAATCCTAGATACCTCATGAATAATGGGATGGTCACTAGTCAAGGAGAACCACCGAGCCAAAATTCCTTATCTACCCTCATAACCAACCGAATCTCGTATTACTTCTTTAAGTTCCCAAACGTTCTTTAGAAGTGGAGAATCCACTTTCTTCAGTTTCCAATCCCAAAAGCTTATACTTTGTAAAACTCTCCATGAATCCATTTGATCCAAAGAGAGTCCTTTTCAGCAATAATCTTCCAAAGCATTTTCATGAGAATAGATTTATTCCAAGCCCCCAAATCTTTCAATCCAAGTCCATCTTCTTTTTTCCGGAACACAAATTTTCCCAACTAACTTGTGGCGGCTTCTTATCCCAATAAAAGTTCCGACAAATAGTAACAATATGATCACGAACACCTATCGTAATCGGGAAAATAGTGAACCAAAAGCACATCGCCCCTTGTAGAACCTATCTAATTAGTTTCAGTCTACCCGCAAAAGAAAGGGAAGAGGCATTCCAAGATCTTACATACCCCTCTAATTTATCAAATAGATATTTGTAATCTCTTGAAAGTTACACGGAAGATCTAAGTGGTACACCTAAATATCAAAAAGGTATCTCACATTTATCCAATTGAGTAGTAGTCAAAATATTTGCAAGCTCAACATAATTTACACCCACATAATAAATATTCGACTTGGTAATATTTTAATGAAGGCCCGAGCAATGAGGAAACTCTTTTAGGCTATCCATGAGTATTTTAACGGACAAATTATCACCTTTAGCAAGAGGCATTAAGTCATCGGCAAAAGAAAGATGAGTTATCTTTTCCTTTTCACACTTTGGATGATAATGAAAGTCATGCTCGGTATTTTTCTTCAAGAGCCTAGACAAATATTCAATACATAGAATAAAGAGATAAGGAGAGATATGATCACCTTGCCTTAGCCCTTTTTATCTTTTAAAGAATCCATGAACTTTTCCATTTGTAGCTACCGAATAATAAGGAGTAGTAACGCAAATCATAACCCAATCAATAACTTTCTTTGAAAAGTTTAACCCTTTAAGTACCTCATGGAGAAAATCCTAAGAAATAGAATCAAAGGCTTTACTCAAACCGATTTTAATGGTACACCTCGAGGAGCTATGATTATTATTATTGCATAAGGTGTATATCGATCTCCCTGACAAAATGGTTTTTTGTGCTTTATCCATAACTTGATCAAGCACCGGCTTAATACGATCCGTAATGATCATCATAATAGCCTTATACTTCACATTACAACACGAGATGGGACGATAATCATCAACACTTACCGGATCATCATTTTTCGGAATCAAAGAAAAAATCGTAGTATTTAATTGTTTAAGAAGAAAACCGGTAGTACAAAATTCTCGTACCGCTTAAATAACCTCATCGCCAATTAGGTCACCATGACCGCTTGAAAAAAAGCGAAGAATATCCATCGGTCTCGGGTGTTTTGTCGTTGGAGATGCGAAAAATAGCCTCTTTTATATCATTATCAAAGACTTCACAAGACATTTCCACTCATTGTTCATGCATAAGAATATTACCCCAATCAAACACACCATTATCAAGATTAGAAATAGTATCCTTAGTACTGAACAAAGCCTTAAATCGATCCACATACGCTTCATACACTTTGATGTCTCCCTAATTGTTCTTATTTTAGACCCTTGGGAGACATCATTTTTTATGTTTATTTGAATATTTTGATAGACTTTTGGGCTAAATATGCAATAATTCGAATTTCCTCTTTTATTTCTAGTATTTTTAATTTATTAAACTTTTGCGCGTAATCTTGTGTATTTTAGTGAAAAGTTTGTAGGTTTTGAATATTAGCTAGGAGAGGAATCCGAGAAGAAAGTCAAAGATCATGATATGGAGTCAAAGCTTGAAGATAAATCCCGAAAATAATTATATTTTGAAGCTGCAAATCTGGAAAACAGGCCAAAGATTGCTGATTTCGAGACACTTACGAGTTGATTTAGCCGCTGACCTTTGAAGAGATTATGTTCCTTATCGAGTTACGGAAATTTAGCAAGTGATTTGAGGTTAATCGGAGTTATAACGAATCGGCTAGACCTGTTTTAGTGGAGGTGGTGCAGCAGTTACGGGATTTGGGCTTGATTAGTGGACTTGGACTTTTTATTATTCACTTAATCCCTAATTAAAAGCCCATTCCGAATTTGAGCTTATAAAAGGAGCTTTTGACTTCTATTTTTCTTACCTCTCATTTTATTCTTCAATTCAAACCATCCTTAGAAGAGAATGTCCGGAGAAGAAGCAGAAGCAAGGAAAAGAAGAAGCCAAGAGCTGGAGACTGTCTATATCTCCGATTCTCAGCCATTCCTAATCCGAAATTAGGTTTCTCTGTATTTTCTTTCTGTAAAACAATATGAGTTTTATTATTTTTAATTTAGTTTTTGTCTTTCCGTTAATTATGAGCTAATTCCATTTAATACTTGGGAACGCATAATGGGTTAATCCCTACTTTTCATATGATTGGATTTGGGTTTTCAGTAATTTAATTCAAATTGGGTCTTTTACATGTTTCTGTAATTTGCGATTGTTTACTGTTATTAACGTAGCTAATTAATAATGGGTGTTAGTATCTAGGCTATTCCACATAGTGGCGTGTGGATCATCTTGACGGGGGGTTTAGATACGGAATTAATTACAGAATATAAGATCGAAATTATTTGACTCTGACGAGCGTATTTAATCTTATGGCCTATTGGGTATTTTTAGCTTAATCATTCGAAGGTGGATCATAATCACCCTGACGGGGTTTGTGACACCCTAGAATAGCTTCGTAGTCTACCCTGACGGGGGTACGAAGATTCCCGAATCCCGACCTATGTTAATTGACCAATTTGTCCCTTAACAACATATGGAATGAAATAGAGTTAGGAGAAATCCTTGCGTCTCTCAAGTATTGCCTGCTCATATTTGCGTCTCATCTTTATTTACTTGCGTTTAGTTATTTATTTGCATTTTCATATTAGTATTTAATATCTTAGGAACTATAAAACCAAACAAACAACTCTTATAAACATTTATTTGCTTTCATAAGTGCAATTAATCATTAATTGATAAGCATTAAGGTTAGCCATTCCGTCCCTGCGAACGATCTTATTACCACTATTATTACTTGGGACAATCGTACACTTGCGGTTGTGGTTCTCTTTACTTATTGCATTATTTTTAGAACACACAAAGGACCACCAAGTTTTTGGCGCCGCTGCCGGGGACGGTAGCGTGTGACCCCGATGTTTATCCTTTAGTGTTAGTTGCATTTTTATTTCCAGTTTTACGCTTTGTGTTTATTTTGTTTTTACAGGTGCTTTATTCAGGTAATGATCAAGAAATTTAATTAAATATGTATAGAGAACATTACCCAAATCCTGGTCCATTTGACTATTGGGAACACTCTTCGGGACAACAACAATGGGGTATTAATTCTTACCAACAACCTTATCAATACCCGCAAGAGCAAGAATGGAACAATCAATGGATAGGGAATAATCAACAACAAACACCATACCACTATCAACAAGAGCATGAATGGAACAACCAGTGGGTTGAAAACATTCAACAGTATCCACCTCATTGTTAGACAACCAATTCTCCCAAAAGCTTAAGCTGTCAGGAGGAGTCATCTTATATATTATATATGAGTATTACATGCTCAATACGCCCCCTCACGTGCAAGCTAGATTCATGTCATTTTTTTTGCATGTCTAGTCTTTGCTACGTGAATTTTTAAATTGGGTGACGACGGCAAGACTCGAACCCTCAATACGCCCCCTCACGTGCAAGCTAGATTCATGTCATTTTTTTGTATGTCTAGTCTTTTGCTACGTGAGTTTTTAAATTGGGTGACGATGGCAAGACTCGAACCCGCGACCTCTTATGGATCTAGGCTCTGATACCATGTTAGATTGCCAACTCAACCAAAAGTCCGAACCTTTAGGAGAAGGCATTCTATTAATCAGATTTTATATCTCCAACACGCCCCCTCACGTGCAAGCTCTCAAGAAGCACGTGCAAATTTTTAAGTGGGTGGCGGTGGAGAGACTCGAACCCGTGACCTCTCCAACACGCCCCCTCACGTGCAAGCTCTCAAGAAGCACGTGCATATTTTTTTAAGTGGGTGGCGGTGGAGAGACTCGAACCCGTGACCACGGTCTACGGTGGAGCTCTGATACCATGTTAGATAACCGATTCTCCCAAAAGCTTAAGCTGTCAGGAAGAGTCATCTTATATATTATATATGAGTATTACATGCTCAATACTCATCACTATCAACAAGAGACACTACAAGAGAAAGTCAATCGCCTATGGGAGGAAGTCAAGGCAAGAGAAGAGGAAAGCAAAGCCAACTATGCATCCATACAACAGATGATAGACGAAATGGCTGCCCGAAACAACTCTCCTAACTTAGCTGAAAATGGTAGTAAGTCTTATGAAGGTCCCACTCCCTCGAGGGATGGAACAGATCAACCGGAAGAAGTTGTTGAGGAGGAGGTGTTGAAAGAAGGTGAGAATCTTGTTAGCATGGTGAAAGAAGGAGTAGCAACGAAAATCTTAGAAATTGAAACGAATTTTATTATTCCTAAGGTGTATGCACATGATCAAGGTATAGAACGAAAAAAGGAGGAAGAGGTGATCGAGATTAGAGAGATTTCACAGAAAAAATATGATGAGGTAATAGTAGAAGAATGGGTTGAAAGCGAATACGAATGTGAAATGGTTGGAGAATCAATTGAAGAATTAAAGGTTCATAATAAAATAGAAGTTGAATCTCCACCACAACAAGTTCACCAATACCAATTACGAATCTTGAATGAAAATAGAGCTGAAGAATCACCTCTATCACTACAAATGATCATCAAGTGCTATATAAACAAGGTGCAACACCGTGAGAGTAAAGCGGCAAGGAGGAGCATCTACCCACCACATTTTAAAGATGAATACGAGATTGAAACAAGGAATAAAAATGATCTTATACCGTTGAGAACGGTTATCTACTCTAATATGGTGGAAAATGAGTTTCGTCGTGAGAGCAAGAAGGCGAAACGAAGGTACTACCCACCCCCTTTCATAGATCGATTAAATAATATTATAAAGGGGAAGGTTCTAAATATTTCGCATCAAAGAAGAGGCGAGTTTAAGCGGAGGAACACCGCAAAGGCCTCAATACCATCTTCATGGAAGGTAACGCGTCGAACTTAAAGACGTAATAAACAAAAGTGCTTCTTGGGAGACAACCCATGCTTTAAATTGCTTTCATGTCTTTTAAATTCTTAGTGTAAATTAGAGTAATGGTTATTGATTTAGTGTTTATTTGTAAGAAATGAGGAAGGTAGTTGTTTTTGATGATTACAGGAGTGAAGGTCACGAGTTTGGGGTAGTTAGAACGAAAAAGAATGAAAATTTTGGGTTCCAATACAGTAGAAACCGGGGACCCGTTTTTGGTGATGTACCCCAGGTACCAAAACTTCGGAAGATCATAACTTGACGCTCGGAGGTCGGAATTAACTTTTTATTGAGCCTAAACTGCATAACTTTTCGAGCTCTATCCAATGGTGAAGTCAAAAATTTCGCATGAACAGATAAAAGTTTCTGATCCAGCGTTTTGAGACCCGCCATTAGTTGCGTCTCGTGATTGCGTCTCCACTTAACACCATTGATGACGAACCAAAGCTCCAAAAACACTCAAATTTCATCATCAAAACACCAAAATATCACAAATCCATCGCTCTAAACATCATCCAAACACATAATCAATCACAAATCTTTCCAAAAACACCAAGAAATTCAAGTTTTAATACAAAAATTTCTTCACCAAAGCTTAAATTATATCCTTTAAACCTGTCCAACACCATAGATATTAAAAACCCATCTCAAATAAATAACCAATTCCACTACTGTGCCACTTTCAACAATATCAAGCAACACAAATTTCATCAATATATTTGGTACTTTGAAGGTTGGAGATTGCAAGTGCAAGTGCAAGGTATCAAGTCATCATAAATTCTATGGCAAATCCGGTAAAATAGCTAGAACTCTTCTTTTCTTTCTATTACCAGTTGGGAATTAAGATTTGTTTTAGTTATTTATCGGAGGAATTGTGAATTGTTTGAGCCTACTATTATATATTTTGCAAGTAATCTTTAAGTAGGTGAAAAATTGAGTTTGGGGTCATCAAAGATAACCATGAAGGTTGGAAAGGGTACGAAGAACATGATGAAGATGGAAAGTTGGGTGTTGAGGAGAGATTTTTGTAGAAGAGATGATGATTTAGAGAGCTAGGACATGATTGCTACTTTAGGAAACGTTACAAAAGAGTTGGACCTTATCCGAAACTTGTTACTTGGCGTGAATACTGTTCAACACGCCACTTATGATCTTCTAACGCGGGATAAAGTTCATGGACGCAACACCGGTAACCAGCCACACGCTGTTTGAGATACGTTTTCTATCCTTTTCTCATTTAGTGTAGATTATTTTATTGCTTTGAGTCTTTTTGAGTCGTGGGGACACGGCTCATATTTGAGTTTGGGGTGGGGTTCGTTGCCTCATCCCAGTTTTTATGTGTTATGTGTTTTAATTGCTTTCAATAAATTAATTAGGAGTTGCGTTTGACTGTAGAAGATTTTAAATGTCCCTTTTAAGCATACTTTTGATGAATCTATGATAGTAGATAGTGGAATTTAGGGAATAACATAAAACGCGCTTTAGTTGCATGCAAACATAGATAATGAATAGGAAAAATTAATGAACAATGCAAAAAAAGTAAGCTTGTACTTAAGGGAAATGTTTGGTTTGTAGAACGTGAGATCTAAATTAGTAGAGAACCCAATTAGATATGAACTAGAGACGAACCATGTAGTTAGGAAAATGATAGGGGCTTGAAGCCTTTTAGCTTGCTATCCCTTATATTAATTTTATCCGTCTTAGCCCAATTTTGAGCCTTAAGCCTTTCTTTTGTAGCCACGATATAAGCCCATTATCCCTTAGATTATTAGGCATGACCAAATGACCCGCACTTGAATCACATTCCTGAGACCTGTCTCGAGCTTGAGTTTGGGGTGGAGGGTCCACATTTGGGAAATTTCATTGGGTGGGAAATGATGTGTTTGTATTGAGGCACAAAGTAAAGATGATATTATTATTAGTAACCCTTTGCCGGGATTTGAAAAAGAAAAAGAAAAGAAAAAAAATTATAAGAGACATGACCTTTCACATCAAAATGATGGTCATGGGTATCTTGTACAAAAAAATAAAAAGAAAAGAAATGAAAAAGAAAATAAAAAGAAAGAAAGAATAAAATAAACCGGCAAAGTGGAATATTTTGAAAAATCATCTTAGTGTATATTGGGTTGACATGGGGACCTAACATTAGCGCGTCAAATGGGTTGAGTGAGAACATTATATGAGTGTAAACTCAAGCTCGTGGACAGTTGTTGATGGTAAGTGAGGAGAGGGCCAAAAGCTCACTTCAAATTTACCAAATATACATACCACACCGTCTCTAAGCCTACGCTAAAACCGTAAAGTCCTCGTGATTCCTAGGTGCATGGTAAGTTAATAGGTTGTATACTAAGTGGAGCGTTCAAAGCGAGTAAGGATCGAGGAACAAACTATAGCCATCATAATGAGATAAGTACAAGTGTAACCTTCTAGCATTGCAAAGTTAATTTTATGATTGAAGTTATTTGTGTTTGATGTTGCATGATTAGTGTATGTGTATGTTAGTTCTTAATTTTTGCTATATGAGATTTATTTTAAGAATTGCTTTAGGATTTATTTACTAGCTTCTATTTTCTTTTGCATCTACTTCATTCCCCTTGTTTTTAGTTCTGCTTTGTCGGGACGACAAAGGTTTGAGTTGGGGGTCTTGATGTCTCCCTAAATTTTCTAATTTTATGCCCTGGGGAGACATCATTTTTGGTGTTTATTTGATTAATTTGATAGACTTTTGGGCTAAATATGCAATAATCCGAATTTCCTTTTTTATTTCTAGTATTTTTGATTTATTAAACTTTTGCGCGTAATCTTGTGTATTTCAGTGAAAAGTTTGTAGGTTTTGAATATTAGCTAGGAGAGGAACACGAGAATAAAGTCAAAGATCGTGATATGGAGTCAAAGCTTGAAGATAAATCCCGAAAAGAATTATATTTTGAAGCTGCAAATCTGGAAAACAGGCCAAAGATTGCTGATTTAGAGGCACTTACGATTTGATTTAGCCGCTGACCTTTGAAGAGATTATGTTCCTTATCTAGTTACGTAAATTTCGCAAGTGATTTGAGGTCAATCGGAGTTATAACGAATTGGCTAGAGCTGTTTTAGTGGAGGTGGTGCAGCAGTTACGGGATTTGGGCTTAATTAGTGGACTTGGGCTTTTCTAATTTTCACTTAATCCTTAAGTAAAAGCCCTAATCCGATTATATCATTATAAATAGGTCTTTAGACCTCATTATTCAGTACCTCTCATTATAATATTCAAATTAAATCATCATTAGAAGAGAGCGTCAAGAAGAAAAGAAGCTTGGAGCTGGAGACTGTCTATATCTCCACTTTGCAGCCAATTCATCTTCCTAATTAGGTTTCTTATTTTCCTTTCTGTAAAACAATTATGAATTACTTTTTATTTATTTTCTTAGTTTTTCCACTTATGAGCTAATTTTAATTAGTGCTTGAGATCGCATTATGGATTGATTTTGATTCTATTTTATTCTATGCTTTTGTATTTGGGATTTTTACAATTGAAATCAAATTGGGTATTAGGTATTTTTCATTAATTTGTTCTTATTCACTATAATTGACGTAATTAACCAATCATAGGTCTTAGTATCTAGGCTATTCCAATTAGTGGCGATTGGATCACCTTGACGGGGGGTTTAGGTACAGAAATAATTAATGAATGTAGGATAGAAATTATTTGACTCTGACGAGCGTAATTAATCCTATGGCCAATTGGGTAAAATAAACTTAATCACTTAAGAATGGACTATAATCACCCTAACGGGGTTTGTAGCATTTAAGAGTAGCTCCTTAGTCCACCCTGACGGGGGTAAGGATGACCTTAGAATCCCGACCATTACTTTTTACCAATTTGTCTCTTACACGAAACATGGAATAAATAAGAATTAGATGAAATCCTTGCGTATCTCAAACACTGCTTTCTCATCTTGCGTAAACAATTTAATTTTGTCTTCTAGTTATTTACTTGCATTAATTTAGTCTTTTCATTATTTGTCTTAGTTATTAGATAACCAACAAAACAAACTTAAAATCATTTATCTGCTTTTACGTGCAATTAAACACTACTTGATAAGCATTAGAGTCAACCAATCCGTCCCTGAGAACGAATCTGTTATCACTATTATTACTTGGGACAACCGTACACTTGCGGTTGTGGTTCTCTTTACTTATTGCATTTATTTTAGAACACACAAAGGACCACCACACTTGTTCACATGAATTTGTAACCTCCCCATTTGACCGAATAATATTCAGAATAAACCAACGTCTTTGCTTACTCTTCATAAGTCCATGGAAAATTGAGTACACCTATCACTCTTGAGAGAATACACAAGCTTTTATTTTTGTTGGAGACATAGGACAGTTAGGCATACACCACAACAAAATGGTGTAGCTGAGAGGATGAACAGGACACTTCTTGAGAAAGTGAGATGCATGCTTTTCACCTCAGGCTTACCCAAAGATTTTTGGGGAGAAGCTCTTTACACAGCCACATACCTTGTTAATAGGAGTCCAAACAGATCAATAGGCCTTAAGACTCCTATGGAAATTTGGAAGGGGCAGAAACCAAACTTATCTTTTCTTAAACCCTTTGGGTGTGCAGCTTATGCACACACAAAGGAGGGTAAGCTTGATCCTAGGTCTATCAAATTCATAATGTTGGGTTATCAAAACCAACATGGTGTAAAGGGTTATAGACTGTGGGAAAAAGATAGTAGAGGGTTCAAAGTTATTGTTAGTAGAGATGTAATTTTTGATGAACTAACATTTCCTTTCAAAATTGATACAAGTACAGGCGATGATGCTTTGCCTGAACCTGCACAACCTCAACAAGTGGTGGGAATTGAGAAAGAGGTGGAGCCTGAGTCTTCCAGTCCAGTTGATAACCATGGGGATGATCTGAACCCTCCCCATGATGAAGCTGAAGCTACTGAGGTCAATGAGGGTGAAGAACATCCTCCTGAGTCTTCAACAGGGCAACTCCAAAACTATCAACTTACAAGAGATAGAGTAAGAAGGGAAACCAGGACACCATCAAGATATTCATATGCAGACCTTGTGTATACAGCTTTAAATGCTTCAGTGGAGGTCACAAACTCTGAACCAACATCCTATATGGATGCTATAGAGGCAAAGGACAGTAAACAATGGGAAAAGGCTATGAATGAAGAAATTTAGTCATTACCTGAGAATAACACATGGGTTCTTACTGAACTACCTCATAAACAGAAGGTAGTGGAGTGTAGATGGTTATTCAAGCTCAAAGAGGGCATATCTGAGACTGACCCTCCAAGGTACAAAGCTAGGTTGGTTGCAAAAGGCTATACTCAAAGGGAAGGTATTGATTTCAATGAAATTTTCTATCCTGTGGTTAAATTTAAAACTATTAGGGCTATGTTAGCTTTTGCTACTTGTTATAACCTTGAAATTGAGCAATTAGATGTTAAGACTGCTTTCTTCCATGGTGACCTTGAGGAAACAATTTTCATGAGACAACCTGAGGGTTTTATTGACCCTAAACTGCCTGATCATGTATGCTTACTGAAAAAATCTCTTTATGGTTTAAAACAGTCCCCTAGACAATGGTATAAGAAGTTTGACTCATTTATGCTTAAATGTGACTATGTGAGATCTGATTATGATGCTTGTTTGTATCTATCTGTTGGAACTGATCATCATGTGTATGTTTTACTCTATGTTGATGATATGCTCATTATTTCTAAGTCCCTTAAGTATATATCTGAGTTAAAGAGGAAACTTAGTAAGGAATTTGATATGAAAGATCCTGGAAATGCTAAGAAAATCTTAGGGATGATGATTGATAGAGATAGAGATAAATGCATGATTAAGCTTCACCAGGAACCTTATTTGAGAAAAGTAATTTCAAAATTTGGTAGCTTGAATTGCAAAACTGTTATGACTCCTTTGGCTGGTCATTTTGTTTTATCTAAACACTTGTGCCCCAAGTCACAGTCTGATATTGTTAAAATGAATTCAGTCCCATATGCTAATGTTATAGGATCCCTCATGTATGCTATGATTAGCACTAGACCAGATTTGTCCTTTGCTATATCTTTACTGAGCAGGTACATGTCAAATCCTGGTTGGGATCATTGATGTGCCCTTAAACATGTTCTTGCATATGTTTGGGTGTTGTACTGTGCTATGGTAATCATAACATACCTTTTGAGTTAGTTGGATATGTAGATTCAGATTTTGCTGGAGATAGAGACTCAAGAAAGTCTACTACCTCTTACTGCTTCACTCTTGGAGGTAATTGTATTTCTTGGAAGTCTCAACTTCAACCTTTAGTGGCTTTGTCCACTACTGAAGCTGAATATGTGGCTATAACTGATTCTTCTAAAGAAGCAATTTGGCTTCAAAATTTGCTATCTGAAGCTTGTATTGTTAAGGGTAAAGGATACTATATTCTCTGACAGTCAAAGTGCAATTCAATTGAGTAAAAATCCAGTATATCATGAAAGGACCAAACATATTAATGTTAAGTATCATTATATAAGAGATATACTGGCTAGTGGTGAAGTTAAGTTGTTGAAAGTTGCTACTGAGGATAATCCTGCTGATTTTGGTACTAAAATTGTTACTAATGTCAAGTTCAAGCATTGCTTGGATTTGCTTTCTATTGGTTAATATTGTGCAGGTATTTGGGCTGAGATGATGATGGAGATGGCTTAGGCTGGCTGGAAATCACATAAGGTGCAGTTTCAGGTGGAGGTGGAGGATCAACACTTCAAGGTGGAGATTGAAGAATATATATATATATATATATATATATATATATATATATTATGTGGATATATATTCGGTGAAGTGTTTTATTCTGGTTGGCTGATTACTTAATGACGTGGCTTAATCTCGAGCGCTTGATCTTATTAGCATCTAATGGCTCTCATTCGCTCTTGGCTTTTGTCTCATATATAAAGGAACTCGGGTTGACCGAAGTCATAACCCTTCTCTCTCAACTTCTGCGTTCTCTCTCGCCTCTCTCATACTCTAAACCCTAGTTTGTTGAAGATCAATCTCTGATTCTTCTTGTAATCGATTAGATAGCTTCTTGGTTATAATATCTCGTGTAATTTGTGATAATCATCTTGATTAATCACTAGATAGCCTTATACATCAGTTTAGGGTTCGAGAATTAGATTAGAAGTGGTATTCATTCGATTAAGTGGTTTGTATTGTAAGGTGATCTGAAATATTGTATCTCTTGTGATTTCTAGTAGCCGAACACCTCTCATCGGAGCTCAACGTGGATGTAGGTCTGATTTAGACTGAACCACGATAAAATCTGTGTTCTTACTTTCTTGTTTTATTTTCTTTATTTCTGGTGCTTGAGTATTGTGATTTGGAGGTTAATCTTGATAGAAATTTACAACATCCATAAATCTCTTCTTAATACTTTATCGTTTAATCCATAAATAAAAAAAGTGTAAAGGCTTAAATATGTTACCTTGCACATCACTTTACAATAGATAGCTTGTGCCATTTCAGTAAGAATCTCCACCTTGACTTTATCCGAGTCGCAAATCACAAGAATTCTCCCATGATCGATAAGCTAAAAATTATTTACAAATTTCCCCCCTCTAAGCATAGTATTCATGAAATTATCCACACGCTTAGCATTACTTTTTGTTTACAAAATATCCAAAATATCAATATTTTTTCTCCAAATTTAATTTACTACACCTTGTCTCTTATGGGTAGAGTAAAAACCCCTCGTATTCCAAGTTGTAATAATCATTAAAACCTCTCAAAGGGTTTTCTCTTCTTTGCGCTCCTTATCTTTGCGCCTTTAGCTCTCCAATATTGTCTCTTTTGTCAAGCATACTTCTTTTAGCAAGTGTGAACTTTTTATAATCGCCTCTCGTTTCTTGGTTTTTTACTAATAACCATCTCGAAATGAACCTCTTTTTCTCACTCGACCCCACAGTCATTCCGTTACTGTTAGAATAAAATGCTTGATCCGGGCCCGTCTAGAAACACTGGTCAAGAAATTTTTATGCCGTAACAGGGTTTCTTCATCAAACTGCATTAGCATATTTTAATATTACGAGTAAAACTCCATTTGATCGATTCATGCATTCATGGATGCATGTCAATTCTTTTGTTTATTCATACATAACATTTGATCATTTTCTCTTTAATAAAAAAATCACCAATTTGATTTTGAAGTTCAAATTCATGAACTTTGATTGCGCATTTGAACTTCGATTAAGAGTCGAGTTCTTTATTCGTATATTTCATTTTAATAAAAAATTATTTCTAGTTCTTATTTTACTTTTTTTTTTTAAAATAACTTCTACCCCTAATTTGGTCAAATACATAAGTGAGCCTTAAAATGTCTCCCATATAAATTACTAATGATTTATTGTGCATTATTTTAAAAAATGAGAACCATTTAAATGTAAGGTTTTAGTTTTAACTCAATGTGCAAATCATGTATGCTTAACCTCGTTTCTTCCTAAATAACATTTCTCTCGATACGCTTAATGAAACTTTGATTACTCTTATCCCGAAAGGGGAGATTCAAGAAGGTATTGGGGATTACCGACCGATATCGTGTGTTAATTTTGGATATAAGATAATAGCAAAAATACTAGCCAACAGGTTACAAGAGTTTATGAATTCAATTGTCTCACCAACACAAGCGGCATTTATAAAAAATAGAGTGATGCATGATAATATTCTAATAGCACAAGAAATTTCATTTTATATGAAAATAAAACGGAAGAATGCCAAACCAATGGCGGCGGTAAAGCTTGACATGGCCAAGGCATACGATCAGGTACAATGAGATTTTTTTATTATTAGTCTTAAAAAGTTAGGTTTTAATGATAAATGGATTACATGGATCTCGAATTGCTTATCTTTGATTACTTTTCAACTTAATTTTAATGGAGATAGAATACAAAAATTTAAGCCGGACAGGGGATTGAGGCAAGGAGACCCTTTGTCCCCCTTTTTGTTTTCTTTAATGACAGAGTCCCTGATTAGCTTGATTGAAGAGAAGGTAGATCAAGGTAAACTTAAAGGTATACGTATAACTAGAAATTGTCCGGTTATCGTTCACTTATCGTTTGCAGACGACTCACTATTCTTTCTGACAGTTGAGGATGATGAAATTGAACGATTCTGAGAGTGCATTTCAACATACTGTGCATGATCAGGACAAATAATAAATTTTACAAAATCCTATATTTACTTTAGTAAGGATACGCCAGAGGAATGCAGGGCACAGGTAGCTAATTTAATAGGAATCCAGGAAAAAGATGATCTTGGAAAATACTTAGGAATTACACTCTGTCATAAACGTTCAAAGATACAGTCATTACAATGGATAACAGAGAAGATGTTCAAAAAAACCGAAGGATGGAAGCACAACTCTTGTCAGATGGAGGAAAAGAAGTACTTATCAAGGCGGTTCTACAAGCTATACCGATATATGCGATGTCAATCTTTTATTTTCCTATTACTTTTTGTAATAAACTAATTTCTGCAATCTCGAATTTTTGGTGGAATTCAGGTGAGAAATCTCGAATACATTGGATGGCATGGGAGAAACTGGCAGTTAGCAAACTGGTAGGAGGCATGGGATTTAAAGATTTTAAACAAATGAACAAGGCACTACTTGCAGCACAGGCATGGCGAATTCTCAATAATCCGAATACTTTAGCAGCTAAACTTCTTAAAGGTATATATTTTCCGAATAGTAACTTTATCGATGTTAAATTAAGACAATCTCGAACCTGGTCATGGGCAAGTTTACTAGAAGGAAGAGATATGTTGAAAAAATACGGCCGATATCAAATTAGGGATGGTGAATCTATTAATGTTTGGACAAATAAATGGTTAGATACTAAATAGAAATTAGAAAAACCTAAAGAATGTGTGATTCATAAACTAAAAGATTTTTGGAAGGAAAATTCAACGAAATGGAACATGGAACTGTTAGATGATATTTTTCCGAAACTAATTATTCACGTTATTTTGAGAGAAAAGGTGTTCTCAAGGGATTTACCAGATAGATTTATCTGGCCACATGCGAATAGTGTAGAGTATGTTACCAAGACAAGATATAAGGTTCTCACCGATGCTGAAATAAATGACAGGCCTAGACAATTCACTACAGCTCTATCGGGAAGTAAGCTCCGGAGAACCATCTGGTACTCAAATCTTCCCACTAAGGTACGCATTTTCATCTGGAAAGTTTGTAATAATGCCATACCTACCACGAAAAATCTGGTGACAAGAAAATGTGAGGTTGCAATCGAATGTCAGTGGTGCAAGATGGAACATGAAACAGTGGAACATCTATTACTTATATGTGGAGTGGCAAAATTAGTTTGGGCATGATAGGCACTTCAAATCAGCATATGCCAATGGGAGGATGGGTTCTTAAAAAAATTGAGACATTTGTTAATGGCGGGTGGAGATGGGAGGTGGTAATATCTTACGTTTTATTAATCATTTGGAATATCTGGAAATAAAAAATGAGAAGCAGACACAGTAATTTTATGATAGAACCAGATGATATCATTCGAACTACACACAAAAGTATGAACGAACACTTTGGCAAGGAATGGTTTACGAGTGAACCGAGACAAAGCACAAATGCAGAAAATAGAATCAATACAAATGTTGATCTCGCCAATCAAATAAATATTGCTTTTACATGTTACGCATCGTTCGATAAGCCACACAACCCCACAGGATTGGGGGTGGTCCAGATTGATAAAGATACGGGAAATCAAGCAAGTTTTTCAACAATCACGAAGTGTAACTCATGTACGGAGGGAGAGGCACAAGCAATTATATATGCACTAACCAAGACGATACATGATTCACATGAGGGGATCACAATCTTCTCGGACAACCTTGAAATTATTCAGGGTATTCAGCAAGTGTCGGCGGCTTATTGGAGGCTTAGACCATGGCTAAGGCAGATCAGGAAGCTGGCAACAGAGGTTAGTCCGGTTTTCTTCAAACATATTCCGTGAAGGTTTAATGGTCAAGCAGACTATTTAGCTAAACAAGTCAGACACAGGGCATCAAGGGAATACGACTCAGTTGCTACTTTGTTAGGTCAATTCTCTCGACTAGGAATAGGTTAATATCTAGATGTACTTTTCTAAACTTCTTTCGTGTCCAAAAAAACCTCGTTTCTGTCCCAACCTCGATAAGGGGAGTTCGATGAATTAAAAAATAAAAATATCCTATTTATACTAACATGTTTTATATGGAATTTATGAGTAGTTTAAAACTATTTTAAAATTATAACATGTCAAACAATAATAACATGTTTCTTTAATATTTAAATATTGTTCTTATGATTTTTTAGACAACCACAACATTTTTTTCATTTGAATTGAGCTCATTGATTCAGAACAGAGATTTTACAAACACTAGCAGAGAAATAAAAATCATACACGAAACTAAAGCATAAAAACAGGGTTGCACCTATCTGATTCCTTATCAGTTCAATTGATCTCCTAGAGCCTAGAGATGAGAGTTTTGTTGGAATAAATCTAATAATTATAGGTTCACATATATAAATATTAAATGTGTAGTTTTATCGTAAAGTTTAGTCCAATTAATTATGGTCTAAGAATAAAAGTGTCATGCAATTAAAGTGTAGATACTATTATATTATTTCTATTCTAATCAGGGGTCAAATTGGAAATAATAGAAGTTATTACGGTTAATAACTATTAACTCTTAATAACTTCTTATTCTTAACTAAAAACATATTCAGAATTATAAGAAAGGGGTTATTGTCCCCAGAGTATACCCTTTGCTAATTCTCTCATCCCTATTTAAAGAGAAAACTAAAAACACAGAAGGTATAGATCTAGAATATTCATTACCCACTCCAACAAATTAATCAAAGTAATTATGGCTTCTGGTACGCTTCCGCTTATCTTCTCTTTTATTCTTAATATTATTCAGTATAGATTATTTAGTATATTTATGAGTTTTGATTAAACACCAAACCCAACAAGTCCTTCATTATACTTTTCCAGTCTCTTGGTACCTGATTTGTCTAGATATCTAGAAAGTGTATCAACCTGGTTATTGAAAAGACATGGAGTGTGTCATAATCTTTATTTTCAAGAAGTCTCCTAATTTTTAATAGCCACGATATGATTACCCACCTGGCTTGAAACTGATTTGAGATGCTCTGAACAACCTTAAGGGTCTGTTTGGATTGAGAGAACTGGAAAGAAAGGAAAAGAATAGAATTGATTTTTTATTTTTTACGTTGTTTGTATTAGAAACTTTTACAAAAGAAAAGAAAGGGAATCATTCCAAAAATCACTCATGTAACCTTATATATAATCACTCCAAATTGGAGTCAAATGAAGAGAAATGAATTTTATTAAAGATTAGAGACTAAAATTAATCTTTATTTTCTTTCCTTTCGTATTTTTTTCAATCCAAACAATAAATATCTAAAATCATTTACGAAATCTTCTTTTATAAAAATTTCTAATCCAAACAAAAAAATTCCTTTCTTTTCTTTTCTTTTATAATTTTTCTTTTCTTTTCCTTTATCACTTTTTTTTTCTCCCAAATACAAACAGACCCTAAGGAAATCCAAGTTAATAGTCGTAAATTTTAGGGTGGAAAGGCGTTGCAATTTGAGGGATTTTGCAACTGCATGTGCTTTCCAACCACTATTGATTCACATCTTATTTTTGCGGCTCATAAACAGTAGTCCCGTTATTTTCCAAAGCAATGGTAACAAAATAAAAGGGTTCCCATTTGGATATGAAAGAAGCGTCCGTCTAGATCTCAATGCCCCCACTATGAACTTCATTCCTGACTTTTCTTCTGAATTTGATCATTTTCAATGTCTCTTTCAAACTAGCTACTTCCAAGCTATTCAATCATAGACCCCTATACTTTAAAGACAATCACAAACAACCCTACTATAAATCCAATCATTTTTTGGTCCAAAGTTTCAAACTTATGCAAGTCCCTCATATTTGCCTTCCAGATTTACTAGATTATGTGGAGGATGTAAGCAGTAATCATATCCTTGTCACCTACACAGTTGGAGAAGCAATTAATAATTTTTTCAATCTACGAATCCATGTTAATGATCTTTTTTAATGCATATATGGATTGGCCCCACTACACAAACGTGACAGCTAAATGGTATGAGGTGACCTACGTCTTCCTTACCCCACCTACACTATGTACATATATCATCCCGTGAGTCATAGGGTCGATCCTGACATTTTTGGGGCCCAAAGAGATTCATAAAACGAGGCACTATCTATATAGAAAGTTTTATAAATTTAAATAAAAGAACTACTAACATAGCTTGAATTATAGACCTTATGCAAGAAAATGTGTCTTATTACTACAAAACCAACACTATTGATGTCTCCCCATTTGTGATGATTTAATATTAAGTGGAGACATCATTTTTAGTGTTTTAGAAGTCTAAATACTCGTTTTTCACATGATATAGTGCACTTTCTTATATCTAGTCTTGATTTAATGAATTATTATTTTTAGAGCATATTGGGTTTAATTATTTATTTAGTGTGAATCTTTAAAGATATATATGGAGATTAATTATATGCCAAGTCAATTCTAAGAGATAAAGGAAAGAAGATATACATGAAAATTGGAGAAAAGAAAGGAAAAGCTAGGATATGGAAAGATAAAGTTACCAAATAAATCTGAATTCCAGCACCCACGACCACAGAAGGGTTCATATCTCAAGATTGGATAGGAATTTTGGAGAATGGTATGAAGCAAAGTTAAAGAGCTTTCCGAGACGATCAGTTTCGACTATTGGAACACGTCAAACGGATAAGTATTGAAGCAGTTATGACCAAAACAAAACAGTGGCAGATTATTACCTTTTCTATATTTTAGGGTTACGAATTCGAGTTGGGCTTGGAGTCCAAGTTACTTTTCTTACACTTCAATAAAACTAATTTGGGCTTCTAAACACCTATAATTACACCCTTATATATATATATATATATATATATATATATATATATATATATATATATATATATATATATATATATATATATATATATATATATATATATGTTTATGTGTTTTGAATTATTTTCTGTCCTAAACCTGATCACTTTAGGCTTTCTTAATAGTAGTTAGATGGTCGCCCGGAAGGGGTGTCTAATTATTGAAACACCACATGACGTCTAGTGTCTGATATTGGTCCTGACAACACCTTTTCTAACTAGATAGTCATTAGGGTATGTTTTAATCACCATATCACCAGGGAATTGTATTGCTTAGGGCCTTGGCAGCGCTTGATAACCCTAAGTTTGGACTGCCTCGTGGTTGTGTCGTAGCCCCCTTAATCGCTCTCAAGGTCTAAGGTATGGGAATTTAGAATCCTGAGTAAGTATATAAGAGCTACCCTTATTAACTACAATTTGATAGAAAGAATAAGAAGGATTAGTGCATACTAGGAAAACCTAAGCTATATCTCTCATCTCATATTTCTTCGTATTTATTTTATTGTATCTACTTTTAATTAGTTAATTATTAATTCTCTAAATCATTCATCTTTATTTTCTGTTCTTTTAATTAATTATTGCTACTCCTAATTATTTGCTCATTCGTGTAACACACTAAGTCCCTGAGAACGAATTCTTCTTGTCATTAACACTTGCATAAGTCCTGTAATACTTGCAGTACCGTGTTAGTCTAGGGTGAATTGTGCATCGTTTATCTATCTTTTATTATAATATTTTATCACACCCTAGGCAACACCAACTACGATTACTATTGAATTACTTAAGTTAGTGATATATATATAGATGATTGGGTCCCTCTAGAAAAGGTAAAAAATATAGGGGCCCTAAATGGTCGTCTTTTCATCCTACCCTCATGACCGACCCTTCTGGGAGCATTTTCTTTTATAGAGGTTGGTGGTCCTTTGTGTGTTCTAAAATAAATACAAATAATAATCGAACCACAACCGCAAGTGTACGGTTGTCCCAAGTAGTATATCTGATAATACAGATTCGTTCCAAGGACGGGATGGTTGATCACAATGTCTAGCAAATAGTGATTGATGCACTTATGAAAATAAAAGACAATAATATGTTTGTTTGGTTTTTGTTATAAGACTAATGAATGAAAGACAAATATTAAATTGCAAGTAAAAGCTAAGACGCAAGTAAAATGATGTAAAACGCAATATGAGAAGTAGCACTTGAGAACGCAAGGATCCTCCCTATCCTATTTCTTAACTTATGTTGTTTAAGGGCTAAATTAGTCAATTGCAATGATCGGGATTCTAATTTCCTTATACCCCCGTCAGGGTGGACTATAAGGCGATCCTGAAGTGTCACTAGTCCCGTCAGGGTAAATATGATCCACCGTTGGATGATTAAGTGTTATTACCTCATTGGCCCTAGGATTAGCTAAGCTCGTCAGAATCATTAACTTCTATCCTAGATTGAATAAATGGTTCCGTATTTAAACCCTCCGTCAGGATGATCCAATTGCCACTAATTGGAATAGCCTAAATACTATTACCTGTTCCTAGTTCATGACGCTAAAAACAGTAAATATTCATAATTTATCGAAAAGAGTAAAAGCCCTAATTTAGTTTAATTCAATAAAAACCCAAATTCAACATTCGTTAATTAATAAGAATTGGGATTCACCCATTGTTTGTTCTCAAGCACTAAATAAAACTTAGCTCATATTAAAATGAAATACGAAATTAAAAGTAATGGAATTCATATTGTTTACAGAATTAAAAAGATAAAAGAACCTAATTTCCGAAATCGGAATGACTACGAACGGAGATATAGACCCTCTCCAGCTCTTGTAGCTTCTTCTCCTTCCTTCAGTTGCTTCTCTCTGGTGTTTTTAATCTTGCAGAATGTGAATTGTCTGTAAAATAGAAGTCCAGACCTCCTTTTATAAGTGCAAATTCGTTCTAGGGCTTGGACCAGAAAATAGAATATTAATTAAATGTCCAAGCCCACTTTCTAAGCCCAAAATCCCGTAACTGCTGATACACCTTCACTAAAACGGCTTTTCCCGATGCGTTACAACTCCGATTGACCTCATTCCAGTTGCTAAAGTTCCGTAACTCGATAAGGAATGATTTCTCTTCAAAGGTAAACAGCTAGATCATCGCTTAAGCACCTCGAAATCAGCAATCTATGGCCTGGAAAATGGATTTTCAGCTCTAAAAATAATATCTTCGGGATTTCTTTTCAAGTCTTGACTCTATCTTTTGATCTTTGACTTTCTCCTCGGATTCCTCTTCTAGCTAACATCTAAAACCTGTAAAATACTCACTAAAAATACCAATATTACGCGCAAAAGCTTAATAAATCAAAAACGCTAGAAATGAAAGAGGAAAATCATATTATTGCATATTTAGTCCAAAAGTCTATCGAATTAATTAAACAAACACCAAAAATGATGTCTCCTAAGGGTCGAAAATAAGAACAATTAAGGAGACATCAAGATCCCCAACTCAAACCTTTGTCGTCCCGACAAAGCAAAACAAAACAAAACAAGGGGTAGAAGTAAACGCAAGAACAAATAGAAGCTTAGCAAATAAACCTAAAGCAATTCTAAAGATAAATCTCATATAGCAAAACTTTAAGAACTAACATATACATACACTAATCATGCAAAATCAAACATAAATAATCTCAATCATAAAATTAAAGTTGCAATGCTTGAAGGTTACACTTGTACTC
Source organism: Nemophila menziesii (assembly GCA_029959085.1). NCBI lineage: Eukaryota > Viridiplantae > Streptophyta > Magnoliopsida > Boraginales > Hydrophyllaceae > Nemophila > Nemophila menziesii. The sequence continues at coordinate 404,066 of JARWIR010000012.1, read as the reverse complement.
ATATCTGTATGATGGCTATAGGGTGGTCATTAATCATAAATCGCTTTGAATGTTCCACCTAAATATTCCCTATCAACAGAAGTATAAATTCACTATGTATTTAAGAATCAAGAGGTATTTATGGTTTTAATATTGGCTTAAGGACGGTATGGATATATATTTGGTAAATTTGAAGTGAGCTTTTGGCTCTCTCCTCACTTACCATCCACATGTCCTCGAGTTTGAGTTACGCTCAAAAATGTTCTCACTCACCCATTTGACGCGCTAATGTTGCGTCCCCATGTCAACCCAATTACAACTAAGATGATTTTCAAAAATATTCCACTTTGCCGGTTTATTTATTCTTTCTTTCTTTTTATTTTTATTTTTTTCATTTTTTGTACAAGATGCCCATGACCCTCGTTTTGATGTGAAAGGTCATGTCTCTTATAATAATTTTTTTTTTCTTTTCAAATCCCGGCAAAGGGTTACAAATAATAATATCATCTACCTTTTTGTGCCTCAATACAAACACATATAATCCCTTCCCAATGTAATTTCCCAAATGTGGACCCTCCACCCCAAACTCAAGCTCGAGACAAGTCTCAGGGTTGTGATTCAAGTGCGGGTCATTTGGTCATGCCTAATAATCTAAAGGATAATGGGCTTATATCGTGGCTACAAAAGAAAGGCTTAAGGCTCAAAATTTGGGGTAAGACGGATAAAATTATAATAAGGGATAGCAAGCTACAAGGCTTCAAATGGCTAACAAAGAACTGCCCCTATCATTTTCCTAAGTACATAGCTTGTCTTTAGTTCATATATAGGTGGGTTCTCTACTAATTAAGATTTCACGTTCTACACACCAAACATATTCCTTAAGTACAAGCTTACTTCATTTGCATTGTTCATTAATTTTTCCTATTAATTACCTATGTTCGCATGCAATTGTAAGTGCGTTCTATGTCAATCCCTAAAGTCCACTATTTACTATCATAGATTCATCAAAAGTATGCTTAAAGGGACATTTAAAATCTTCTATAGTCAAACGCAACTCCGAAAATTATTTTTATTGAAAGCAAATAAAACATATAACACATAAAAACTGGGATGAGGCAACGAACCCCACCCCAAACTCAAAAATGAGTCGTGTCCCCACGACTCGAAAAGACTCAACGCAATAAAAATAAACTAAACTAACTAAAACGCGAAAGGGATAGAAAACGTATCTTAACCAGCTCGAGGCTGGTTATTGGTGTTGCGTCCATGAACTTTCTCCTGCGTAAGAATACCATAGGTGGCGTGTTGAATTGTGCTCACCCCCATTAACATGTTTCGGAGAAGTTCTAACTCTTTTGTAACGTTTCCTAAAGACGCAATCATCTTCACTTGGTTCTCTTCTAACACCTTCACTTTAGCTTCCAACTCATCAGTTGTATGCATCTTCTTCTTTGGAGGAGCTCTAGGATTCCTTGTTGCTTTTACCACTTCATCATGAATATTCTTGATCAAAGTTAAACCCATGTTCTCACACCCTACAACACGATCAATCTCTGCGTCTTTACGCGGAACCTTTGCGTCTAAACACAAAGTAGTGACGGTACAAGGAAATTTGAGATTTTGTTGTGAAGTAGGAATTCTAGCAAATTCCATGATGTTATCATATATCACACGAGCAACATCCATGGGTTTCTCCTCAATAATACATTTAATGAACAAAAGATGCTCCTTCTTCACTTCCGATATGTGTTTAACTCCGAAGAAGGTAGGGATTATGAAACGTGACCAAATCTTAGCACATGGTAGCAAGTTACTACTATACATCTGTCCAGGATATCTCTCTCCTTCGGGAATTGGGCGGGCCCCATCAACAATCACTTTTCCCCAAAGGGATTCATAATCAAACGAAGGTTCTTTAAGAGATTCTTGAAACGGACATATTCCGGAAAACTCGGGTAATTTCAATGATTGACGAATAAGCTCAACGGAGAAAGGAACTACCTTTTTGCGAATAATAACAGCTTCTTTTGAGAAGGCGATTCCTTCATAAAAATCTCGCACCAAGGTAGGAATATACTCAAGCTTCCTTTCTCTCAATTCCTTCCAACCCAATTTATCACAAGTAACACCATAATCTTTATAAGCACTAGTCATAATACCTTTAGGAAGATTCATCTCCTCACCAAACTTCAAAAATGCAATTCGATCACGAACCTGAGTTTCCCAAAGAATGAAGTCTCTCTTAGGCTTTTGAGCCCAAGCTTTCCTACGCGGAGCTTTCGGTTGTTGCACTGGTTCTTTGGGAACTTCTTGTTCAGTTTCTTCAATCTCTTCTTCAACTTCTTCCTCACTTTCTTCATCACTCTCATCAATTAACCTGCTCTTTTTCGGATTAGCCTTACTTGGATTTTCTTTTCGTTTCGGAGCAATTGGGTTTTGGACAGTCTTTTTGGATCGCGAATCCGGAATCTCAATTGCTTGGTCTGGGCTAGCTCCAACAGTGTTCCTGTTTCTTGGTATGTTTCTTCGATAGTTACACATGGAATCGGTTCTGTTAGTCATCTCTTTTCACCCCAAACTCAAAACTTCAAATAGAGAAAAAGCTAGAGAAAAGCTTTGAAATTTGATGTTTTGAGGCTTAAAACTTGAAGGATTTGGTGGAATATGAGATGGGTTAAGGTTATTTGAGAGGGATTTTTAAAGAATTGGGCTTAATTTCAAGGTTGGGAAGAGGAAATACTTGGAGAAAAGGTGAAATTTGATGATGTTTTGGAGAGATTATGAGTTGATTTTGTGTTTTTGTGATGATAAAAGGCTTGATTTGATGATTTTATAGCTGTTTGTTGATGATTTTAGGAGTGGGTGGAGGCAAGAATTCGGATTATAAGGTTTGGCTTGGAAAAGAGGCAAAAAACTAGGTTTACTAAGCTCAAAACCGCCTCTCGCAACAGCTGGCCGGCTAGCCGGCGGATTCGCCGGCATGCCAGGCGAGAGGGCGGCGGAAAAAAATTACTAAATTCTACTCTTTTTTTTTTTTTTTTAACCTCAAAACGCAAGTATATTGCGTCGTCGCTGACGCAATGGTCAGGGAATTTGAAATCCTTGACCGGCTAGCCGGCGGATTCGCCGTCATGCCTGTGAAATCTCGATGGCGCATTTGATGACGCAGCAACCTTGCGTCGTCGCTGACGCAAGGACCAGAACATTCTTCATCGTTGGCCAGCTAGCCGGTCAGTTGACCGGCATGCCGGCGCTCTCTCGCTGGCGCGAATGAAGACGCAGCATTGCTGCGTTGTCGCTGACGCAGTGGTCAGGGAGTTGGGGTCTATTTGCTCGTTTGGCCGGTATGCCGGCTAGCTCGCCGGCTAGCCGGTCAAACCTGCTGTGGACTTCAATTTTTCTCCGTTTTTCCCATCGTTTGACCCCAAACTCATGACCATTATACCCCTGAAATCATCAAAAACAAACACCCTTCCTCATTTCTTAAAAATAAAACTAAAATCAACGAAAACTTTAACTAATTTATACTACGGAAATTGAGATACGTAAACTAATATACAAGAAATTGGCTTTTGTTTAACGTCGTTAAGCTCGACGGGTTACCTCGTGCTTCTAAGGAGCTTCGAGGAGGTACATGACCTCTCCGGGATGTGGGTCTTTTGCACGATCGGTGTCTTCACCTCCATGATAAATTTTTAAACGATGCCCGTTCACCATGAATGCACGGTTCTCAAGTGGATGTTCTATCTCTATAGCTCCATGAGTTGTAACCTTGGTTACAATGTAAGGACCCGACCACTTCGATCTTAATTTCCCCGGATAATTACTGAACTTCGAATTATATTTCAACACTCTTTGTCCCACTACAAAGTTCTTCTCTCGAATTCGATTATCATGCCATCTCTTAGTATTTTCTTTATAAAGCTTAGCATTTTCATAAGCATGTAATCTAAATTCATCAAGCTCATTAAGTTTCATCATTCGATTCTCACCAGCTAGCGTAGGATCTAAATTTAACTTTGCAATAGCCCAATAGACACCCATTTCTAACTCAAGAGGTAAGTGACAAGCCTTACCATAAACCATTCGATACGGAGAAGCGCCTACTGGGGTTTTGAAAGCAGTTCGATATGCCCAAAGTGCATCATCTAATTTCATAGACCAATCTTTTCTAGTAGGACCAACGGTTTTCTCTAAAATAGATTTTACCTCACGATTTGATACTTCGGCTTGACCATTGGCTTGTGGATGATAAGCGGTAGACACACGATGTCTGACTCCATATTTCTCTAGAACAGTCTTCAGATACTTATTAATGAAATGAGTGCCTCCATCGCTAATAATCACCCTTGGAGTTCCATGTCTAGTGAAAATATGTGATTTTAAGAACTTAATCACTACTCTAGAATCATTGGTAGGTAAAGCCACTGCTTCTACCCACTTAGACACGTAATCAACAGCTAATAAGATGTAGAGGTTACCATTTGAAGGAACGAACGGACCCATAAAATCTATACCCCAAACATCAAATATTTCAACTTCTAATACATTATTACGTGGCATCTCGTCCCTCTTGGATATGTTTCCGGTAAATTGGCATCTATTACATCTTTTAGTATATTCATGACAATCTTTTATAATAGAAGGCCAATAGAAACCAGATTGTAATACCTTAGCAGCAGTTCGATCTCCTTTGAAATGTCCACCGTAAGGTGAATCATGACACCCAGCTATAATCGCCTCAATTTCTTCCTTGGCTACACATCTTCTTACCATCTGATCAGCACACACTTTATAGAGGAACGGATCCTCCCAAAAGAACTGTCTTGCATGGTGAGCTAATCTTTTTCTCTCTTGATAAGTTGAATCTTCAGGAAAAGAACCACTTACCACTAAGTTTGCAATATCCGCGTACCAAGGGGCTTCATAGTCACGAACTTCGAATAGATTCTCATCAGGAAATTCTTCTCTAACCGCTTCAGTACCACTATTCAACTCTGAACCTTCTAATCTCGATAGATGATCTGCAACCTGATTCTCGCACCCTTTTCTATCCTTGATCTCTAAATCGAACTCTTGAAGCAATAACACCCATCTGATTAACCTTGGTTTAGCATCCTTCTTCTCCATAAGATATCGAATCGCTGAATGATCTGTATAGACAATAACTTTCGCTCCAAGAAGATAAGAGCGAAATTTATCGAATGAATACACAACCGCTAGCAACTCCTTTTCTGTAACTGTATAATTAATCTGAGCACCATTAAAAGTTTTACTAGCATAATAAATCGAATGAAAAACTTTCTCTTTTCTTTGTCCTAATACAGCTCCCATGCATAAATCACTCGCATCACACATAACCTCAAACGGTAAATTCCAATCTGGAGGCACTACTATAGGAGCAGAAATAAGCTTTTCCTTGATTGCTTTGAAAGCCGCTAAACACGCTTCGTCAAAAAGGAATTTGGAATCCTTTTCAAGTAAGTTGCATAACGGTTTCGCAATCTTAGAAAAGTCTTTGATAAATCGCCAATAAAAGCCAGCATGGCCTAGAAAACTTCTTACCCCTTTAACAGAAACAGGAGGGGGAAGAGTTTTAATTACCTCAATCTTCGCTCTATCGACTTCCAATCCAACACTCGAAACTTTGTGACCCAGAACAATACCTTCGCGAACCATGAAATGACACTTCTCCCAGTTTAATACCAAATCTGTTTCTTTGCATCTGATTAACACTTTCTCTAAATTGTCTAAACATTTATCAAAATCATCACCAAATACAGAGAAATCATCCATAAACACTTCAAGAAAGTTATCGATCATATCCCAGAAGATGGCCATCATGCATCTTTGAAAGGTAGCAGGAGCATTACACAACCCAAATGGCATCCTACGATATGCAAAAGTACCAAAGGGGCATGTAAATGTTGTTTTATGTTGATCTTTTGGAGCCACGTAAATTTGATTATACACTGAATAACCATTCAAGAAGCAATAATATTCTCTTCCGGCTAATTTATCTAACATCTGATCTATGAAGGGTAAAGGGAAATGATCTTTTCTGGTGGCCTTGTTCAGCTTTCTATAATCCATGCAAACTCTCCATCCAACTACCGTTCTTGAAGGGATCGCTTCATTTTTATCATTAAGAACTGTTGTCATTCCTCCCTTCTTCGGTACACACTGAACCGGACTCACCCATTCGCTACTCGAAATGGGATAAATAATCCCCGCATCTAAAAGTTTGATCACCTCTTTCTTCACCACATCCTTCATAGCAGGCATTAATCTTCTTTGACCTTCAACTGAGCGTGCGTTAACATCTTCAAGTATGATTTTGTGTTGACAATAGGATGGACTAATGCCTTTGATGTCAGCAATTGTCCAACCTATTGCTTCTTTGTTTGCTCTTAACACACGTAACAATTTATCTTCTTGAGGACCTGTTAAATTAGCTGAAACAATAACAGGTAGAGTTTCATTAGTACCTAAATACGCATACCTCAAGTGTGCTGGCAATGGTTTTTCTTCCAATTCCGGAGGAGATTCAATTGAAGGCTTCTTTTTAGGAACAATCTCCCCCGGTTCTCTCACAGGTTCATAGGCAGGACGCCTATACTTCGGATTTTCAGAATTGAGAGCTGCTATTGTTTCAGTAAGCTCTTCCATCATCTCAGGTGAATCTAATGTTAAAGCAGCCTGCAAGATATCATCAAAATTTAAACAATTAAATACCTCTTGCGATGCTTGCTCTACTACATCCATTCTGAAGCAATCTTCCTGAGAATCTGGGAATTTCATAGCTCGAAATACATTGAATTTCACTTCCTCATTTTGTATCCTCATTGTTAATTCGTCATTCTCTACATCGATCAATGTTCTCCCTGTAGCTAGGAATGGTCTACCCAAAATAATGGGGACATTTCTATCTGCATTGTATTCAAGGATTACGAAATCAACAGGAAATATAAGTGTACCTACCTTAACAAGGACATCCTCAATGCGGCCTTCAGGATGAGCAAGAGACCTGTCCGCCATTTGCAAGACCATAGAAGTGGGTCTTGCGTTTCCAATTTTTAGCTTGTCAAAGATCGACTTGGGCATCAAATTGATGCTAGCTCCCAAGTCACATAGCGCTTTTCCTGTCCATTCTTCTCCAATTGATATGGGAATCGTGAAACTCCCCGGATCTACCAACTTCGGAGGTAATTTACTTTGACAAATCGCGCTACACTCTTCTGGAAGACCAATCATCTCATTATCATAATAGGGCCTTTTGTTAGTGAGGGCCCTCTTCAAAAACTTCGTGTACTTCGGAATATCTCGAATCGCCTCAAGTAACGGAATATTAATACTTAGACCCTTCACTCTATTAAAGAATTTCTGAAAATCACCCAAATCACCCTTTTTCTGAACTCGCGATGGAAACGGAGGTGGAGGGCGACTACTAACAATGTCATTTTTCTTTTTCGGAACCTCTCTTGGTCTCACTATTTCTTCAACCTCACTATCTTTCTCATTTTATTTTTCTTTCTCCACCACTTCCTTTTCTTTTCTTGGTACTTCTTTCTCTTTCATAATGGGAAAAGGAGGTGGAGGAAGGTTCTTACCACTTCTCAATGTAACAGCATTACAATCTTCGCGTTGCTTTGGATTCTCAGTATCGCTTGGAAGTTGTCCTTGTGAACGTTGATTCAGTTGTTTATTGGATTTGGCTTAGCTGATTCTGGAACAAACTCATATTGGCTTCGATTGCATTTTGACGTTCCATAGCTTGTGTTTGGAGAGCAATTAAACTTTCAACTGATTTCTGAAGAGTGACTACTCCTTCTTGTGGATGGGCAGGTAAGGCTTTTTGGTTTAAAGTTTCATCGTATGTATTCTGAGGAGTATTCTGAGGAGCTTGCCTTTGTACATAATTTCCCTGATTCTGTCCTCCTTGATAATTGTTGTGTGGTCTTTGATTATAGTTGTTACCTTGGGGACGCGGCTGATACGCATAGGTAGGATTGGCTGCCCCATTAGGATTTGAGTATTGAAACCCAGGATGGTTTCTGTTAGGCTGATATCCATTACCACTTGAATTGAAGTTACCTCTATTGGACATGAACATCACGGATTCTTGGTTATTTGGACAACTTTCCTCATCATGATCATCTACCTGACAAATCGAACACATATAAACCTCTTGTGCAGCATGCACAGCTACCTTCTTACCTGAAAATCCTTCTTTCACAGCTAAAGTAAGCTGTTTCAATTGTTGCTCAATAGTACTCTGAATCTTGTTCTCAAACGTAGCAAATTTCTCTTCCATATCAACATTATTCACTCCCTTGACCGGTGTTCTTACTGAATTCCACCCAACTTCATTCTTGACTGTTCTCTCTAAGATAATTTTAGCATGAGCGGGTTGAACTTGAAGAAAACCTGCACCACATAGCGTATCCAACTTCTCTCTCGACTTCCCATCAAGGCCTCATAAAAGATCTTAAGTTGTTGTTGTTCTGAATAGCCATGATTGGGAACTCTACGTAAGCACATCTGAAATCTTGTCCAACTCTTACCCAAAGTTTCATCATATTCTTGACGGAAATGTGTCAATTCTAATTCAGCATCTAACCTCATGTTACTTGGGTAATACCTGTCAAAGAACGCAATCTCTAATTGGTCCCAATTGGTGATCTTCGTAGGATCTTGCGTATCGTGCCATTCACTTGCTCCCTCAGTAACAAAGAACTTAAAAGCAGCAAAATACATCTGTTCTCTCGAGACCCCTTGTGTGATATAAGAATCACATATCTGTTTGAATTTCTGTACTGCCCTGAGAGGATCTTCTGCTGGTCTACCCCGAAAATTACCAAAATTCTGGAATTGAGCTAACATACCCGAATCTGGACGAAAACGCGGAACATCAATATTTGGAGCACCTACTCCTATAGCTGGAGCACGGAATGGAACTTCTGGAGGACCATTAGTAAACCACTGATCTTGATTCATCACTATTTGAACTTAAGGATGTGGATTCAGTGGTTGTGGAATTGGAGGAATAGCGCCTGGAGCCAAAGGTTGGCCATTTGCGCCTAGTTGACCTTGTGGATCATCTTGAAGATTGATTTCTTCCATTCTGTTACTTAACTCTTCTACCTCTAAAACTTCTCGTTCTCTTCTTCTCTTGTTAGCAAGTCTGATCAACGATTCTGGATTACTGAGGATCGGAGGTGTTGGCTCTAGATCCTTGAATAGCCTTCTTCGCATACACCAAACCTCTTAACCTGAAAAGAAACTAAACAAAAAGCGTAAAACTGATAAAATAAAATAAAATGCACTTATCACTAAAGGATAAACACCGTGGTCACACGCTACCGTCCCCGGCAGCGGCGCCAAAAACTTGGTGGTCCTTTGTGTGTTCTAAAATAAATGCAAATAATAATCGAACCATAACCGCAAGTGTACGGTTGTCCCAAGTAGTATATCTGATAATACAGATTCGTTCCAAGGACGGGATGGTTGATCACAATGTCTAGCAAATAGTGATTGATGCACTTATAAAAATAAAAGACAATAATATGTTTGTTTGGTTTTTGTTATAAGACTAATGAATGAAAGACAAATATTAAATTGCAAGTAAAAGCTAAGACGCAAGTAAAATGATGTAAAACGCAATATGAGAAGTAGCACTTGAGAACGCAAGGATCCTCTCTATCCTATTTCTTAACTTATGTTGTTTAAGGGCTAAATTAGTCAATTGCAATGGTCGGGATTCTAATTTCCTTATACCCCCGTCAGGGTGGACTATAAGGCGATCCTAAAGTGTCACTAGTCCCGTCAGGGTAAATATGATCCACCGTTGGATGATTAAGTGTTATTACCTCATTGGCCCTAGGATTAGCTAAGCTCGTCAGAATCATTAACTTCTATCCTAGATTGAATAAATGGTTCCGTATTTAAACCCTCCGTCAGGATGATCCAATTGCCACTAATTGGAATAGCCTAAATACTATTACCTGTTCCTAGTTCATGACGCTAAAAACAGTAAATATTCATAATTTATCGAAAAGAGTAAAAACCCTAATTTAGTTTAATTCAATAAAAACCCAAATTCAACATTCGTTAATTAATAAGAATTGGGATTCACCCATTGTTTGTTCTCAAGCACTAAATAAAACTTAGCTCATATTAAAATGAAATACGAAATTAAAAGTAATGGAATTCATATTGTTTACAGAATTAAAAAGATAAAAGAACCTAATTTCCGAAATCGGAATGACTACGAACGGAGATATAGACCCTCTCCAGCTCTTGTAGCTTCTTCTCCTTCCTTCAGTTGCTTCTCTCTGGTGTTTTTAATCTTGCAGAATGTGAATTGTCTGTAAAATAGAAGTCCAGACCTCCTTTTATAAGTGCAAATTCGTTCTAGGGCTTGGACCAGAAAATAGAATATTAATTAAATGTCCAAGCCCACTTTCTAAGCCCAAAATCCCGTAACTGCTGATACACCTTCACTAAAACGGCTTTTCCCGATGCGTTACAACTCCGATTGACCTCATTCCAGTTGCTAAAGTTCCGTAACTCGATAAGGAATGATTTCTCTTCAAAGGTCAACAGCTAGATCATCGCTTAAGCACCTCGAAATCAGCAATCTATGGCCTGGAAAATGGATTTTCAGCTCTAAAAATAATATCTTCGGGATTTCTTTTCAAGTCTTGACTCTATCTTTTGATCTTTGACTTTCTCCTCGGATTCCTCTTCTAGCTAACATCTAAAATCTGTAAAATACTCACTAAAAATACCAATATTACGCGCAAAAACTTAATAAATCAAAAACGCTAGAAATGAAAGAGGAAAATCATATTATTGCATATCTAGTCCAAAAGTCTATCGAATTAATTAAACAAACACCAAAAATGATGTCTCCTAAGGGTCGAAAATAAGAACAATTAAGGAGACATCAATGGTTCAATATGTATGAAAAAAGTATAACCAAACGAAGGTATATATAGGGCTCGAAGATTTCCCAAGGACTAAAGATGTTATATCCACTTGATCGATGTAATGGATGCCACAATCAAGAAGAAGTAATGATGAAGACTCTTGAAAAACAAAAAGATGGAACACAGAAACCTATTGTAAGGAGTTAGTGGAGAAAACAAAGCTTATCGAGTATGAAACAACATTTTTTTTAATGAATCGTCTCACTTGATAAGATCCAAATACAAATAAAAAGGGAATCTAGCAAGCGTGAAAAGCACGTGAAACGCCACAATAAAGACCAAAAACTTATAATCTCGACTGTAGGTGCAACCCATTAAGATAAAAATTAGAACCTGGAACCCCCTACAAGCGAGGATCCCATATCTAAAGGGGTCATTTATAAGGGCAAATTCTCACGCCTCATTAATAAAAAACAAAGAAGACAGAACCTTGATCCCGTAAGATAGGAGAAATGAGGACACAAATTTATGGACTAGAGTGACCTTAACCTCCATCTTGTAAAACTAACATAAGGGATACATTACAGTTAAAACAATGATCTGATGTATAAACTCGATGTATCTTGAACGTGGACCACGAAGTCTAGCACGTCATCCATAATCAAAGTACATAATTACCAAGAAGTAGTGGAAAGATTATAGGATCAAATCTAATCCCCCCCCCCCCCACAATATTCACAGACCATTATAATTAGCAAGCCAACATAATTGTAAAGAACCGGGTACTACGACTCCCCAAGAAATTAAAGCCGCAGGCTGCTAGGATACAAAAGCACTCTTGCACATTCTTGTTGTAATCACAAAGCCAATTTAACACCAGTTTATGTTTATAGAGATAATTTATTCGCCCTTTTACAATTTATATTTAAAATTTACGATTCCTTAATACGATAATTTCTATCTGGTTGAATATTTTCTATCAAGTCTGGCTACTTCTCCTTGGGGTTCTACTCTTACAATGACTAGTTTCCGTTTGTACTATGCACCTGCAGGTCAAATTTCTAGTCTTCTTCATATGGGAAAAATCTTAGAAAGACTATTCGTGGATCATGGGGTCTGACAGGTCCAACATTGAATTGAACATGATCAATTTCGCAGATGGACTTGAGTAGTCAAATTCTACGAATTCTTGGAGGTCCATTGTTGTGCTTTACTTGGAAAATAATTCAGACAAATTTTGGTGGTCGATTCCCTATAATTATGGATGTCCAAACTCTACTTCTTTTAATCGATGTCTTAAATGGATTTTAGTGGTTCGACGTCTTCATCTCTCGAAGGTCCAAACTTTGTTTGATTTCAATTGATCTATATTTGACGATGTCGCGTTCGACCCGTGGATTACTAAGATAAATTTGAAACATATTATAATGCCCACATAATATAACACCATTACTAATAAAAAAATTTACACAATTAATCATTCAACAATTATTATTTTTTTTGTTTCCATCTATAAGTTTGTGAAAGTTTGGTGGATAACTCATGAGCAAACATGTGTTCTCTTTTGGGGGGCATTATTGAATAGTGGTGATTTAATCCCTCGATAAATATATCTTGATTGTCTCAAAGACGTACAAAGTCGTTAATAGAATTTCATAGTATGGACATGTAAAGGTTTTAGGGAACCTCTGACAAAGAGGGTGTTAAATTTTTCAATGACTATATATCGGCATTTTGTTGTTCGTATATTTTAAACTCGTGTGCATAAAAAGGTTTCCGAACAAGTTGTTATGAGTTATTAGTATGATAATTTTTGTTGTGTTAATACATTTGACGAAATAATTAGGCGACTAAGATCCTCCTACTATGAAAGAAAGAGGCTGGGTTAGCAGTATTGACTGAAAAAAATTATGCAGTTGTCTTTTCAATAGGAAAATATATTTTATTGTTATGTGGTGTTTGTTCATGACCCTATAGACTTTGAATAAAGATGTGCACTTTGGGATAAGATTTATAGGTGGAGCTCCATTACTTCGGGGCCTTGGATTATTCTTGGGGACTTCAATAAAATTTTGAGATCTTGTGAAAATATTAGGTTAAGGAGGACTCACAATGATAATACTAATTCTCTTAAGGATTTCATGAAAAAAAATGCTCTTCTGGAAATTCCATTTATAATTGGTTTTTCACTTGGTCTAACAAAAAGAAAAAGGATCAACATGTTAAGGAGAAACTACATAAAGTATAGTTTACCACAAAATGGATCGTTAAGTTTATTAACATGGTTGTTATTGTACTTCGTATGGTGGATTATGACCATTCTCTAGTGGTTATCATGAGAAACAAAGAGGAACTTAAGGCTAAGAGAAGATTGGTGTGATAAGGCGACTTATAAATGGGTTATTAAATGTACATGGTAAAAGTCGACCAGTGGGATTTTGTTGTAAGAGTTTGATATGAAAACATATATATTTAGGTTGGTTTTTAGTAAATAGTGTAAACATAAATTTAAGAACAAGGAAAATTGTATATATGGTATTCAAGAACATCTTACCAAGCTTCAATATAAGGTCCCTACTAAATAAAAATTACAAAAGTGTAATGATATTAACATGTAGTTAAATAGTCTTTGGAGTAAGGAGGGGAAGTTCTGGGTGAACTGGTCGATGGACAAATGGCTGGATGGTTATAACTGTAGTACAAGTATATTACTTTCTACAACTATTTAGAGGTGATGTCGGAACAAGGTTGTTCGGTTGGAAGATCCTTTGGTTAACAAGCACAAACATTTGGAGATGATCGGTAATTTGTTTCACAGCCTTGTAATCTGAATACCAAAAGGGACAAGTTTGATAACTTTGAGGACGATTATTTTGTCCCATATAATATTAATGATGTTATATGTGATATGCTTACTACAAACCTATTATCGATGAGTTCAAAAGGGGATATTCAGCATAGGGGGACCAAAAGCTCTAGGATCCACTGAATTTAATGGTATGTTTTTTCCAAATCAATTGGGAGGTTGTGAAAGGAAATATCATCTATCTTATCAAATATCTCTTTACAAAATAAAATTTATTTGGAATGTTTGAATCACACCCTGCTACTATCTATGATTCGATAGTGAGACGCATGAGGTATCAATTGAATTTAGGCCAAGCATTTGTGAAAATTTTGCGTACAACATTATATAAAAAATATCTAATATTAGGCTTCAACCATATATGGAAGAAGTTGTTGACTATGCGTATTCATATTTCTTTAACGGCAAGTGCAATTATGTCAACAACCTTATCTCACACGAGGTTTCTTACTTTTTCAACAAGTCTAAAAAAATTAAAAAATTGCTACAGTGAAACTGGATAAGGCTAAAGCATTTGATGGTTTCAGTTAGAAGTTTTCATTAAATGTGTTGAGGAATTTTGTGTTTCCTGATAATTGGATTGAATGAGTTTGAAATTTTATTTTACTGTTTTCTTTCCAAATTAACATGAATGTGGATATTTTGCCTCTATTGCAACCATCAATGTGGTAGAGATAGGGAATTCATCTTTGACCCTTCTCTTTTGCCTGGTTACTGAAGCATTATTGGTCTAATTAAATGAATGCATCAATTATACAATCTAAGGTCTCAAACTTGCTAGGAAAATTCCAACTCTTACCCATATTTCTTTGTAGATGGTTCATTATTCTTTATTTGTATTTAAGCAAGAGAAATTGAGGTGTTCAGTAGGGTTTTGGCTATTTACTACAAAAACACAGGGGAACAATAAATAAATTTATACAAATATATGGTGTATTTCATTAAAGGTACATCATCAGATCTCGATCCTTGTAGGAGAAGAACAGAAATTCCTTGGACACATATGCTTGTTATCCCAATGTGTTTAAACGATGCAAAATTTATTCTATTTATAATGAAAAAAAATCATTTTTTAGAAGCGGGTTAGGATGTTCTTGTAAATGTTGTTCTCCAAGCTATTTCCAATTATGCCATGTCTATATTGTTTTCCCCAAAAATGTTCTACAAATCCCTTTCTAGAATTATGGGTAATTTATTTTATTGAGTGGGTCATGGAATATAAATCTACATGTAACTTGATATAAAGTTAACGTGTCAAAGAAATTAGGTGGATTGGAATACCAGGATATTTATAGGATGAATCTTGATGTTTAGCCAACAAGACTTAACGATTTCGGTCTATTCTGGTGATGTCTCTCCTTTTGTAATAGATTAATAGACTCTTGATACATCGTTTGTAGGGATTTTAGTGCTTTAATATGGGATTTATCCCTTTAATTTTACATGTTTTGAGTTATTGGCTTATTCTTGGAATTTATACTTCTTTTGGAGCAATTTGAGATAGTTTGTGTGCTAAGTTTGTAGCTCCTAGTACCATGGATGATAAAAGACCCCAACATGAAGCAAAGAAGTTGAGAATCTAAGGAAACCCTGAGTCAAGTCACAAAGGAGCCAAAAAGTCCAAAAAAAAGCTCAACAAAAATCATCAGCAAAACGTCTCAACAAAAAAGCACAAATAATTAGTGAGAATTCCGATTATGAAACTTTTACTCAAGGTATCCATTAGATCTTAGAGCGCGTGAAAAGAAACGGTTTACAAATCGTAATTGAATTGAATAAGTTATGGGCATTTTGCTTTGAAGACACAAAGTTGTCCAGATTTGTAAAGAGACCAGTGGGCCACTTTTGATTCACCTGAGTTGGCCCAGCCTTTGGAAATTATTTTTTAGGAGTATTTATACTAGTTTTTGTTATATACTAATATAAATAAATGGAGGATTGGTGGTCCTTTGTGTGTTCTAAAATAAATGCAAAAGCTAATCGAACCACAACCGCAAGTGTACGGTTGTCCCAAGTAGTATAACTGATAAATCAGATTCGTTCCAAGGACGGAATGGTTGATCACAATGCTTACCTATTAATGATTGATGCACTTATGTAAACAAATAAAAGTAAAATGTTTGTTTGGTTTTGTTATTAGAACTAATGGATGGAAGACAAATATTAAAATGCAAGTAAAAGCTAAGACGCAAGTAAAATAAGTGAAAACGCAATATGAGATGTAGTACTTGAGAGACGCAAGGGTTTTCCTAACTATCATTCATTTCATACATTGTTTAAGGGACAAATCGGTAAATTTGTATTGGTCGGGATTCAATAATCTCCTTACCCCCGTCAGGGTGGACTAAGGAGCAACTCTCAAATGCTACAAACCCCGTCAGGGTGATTATAGTCCACTCTCAAGTGCTTAAATTCAATTTACCCAATAGGCCATAGGTTTAATTAAGCTCGTCAGAGTCAAATAATTTCTAACCTACATTCATTAACTAGTTCGGTACCTAAACCCCCCGTCAAGGTGATCCAATCGCCACTAATTGGAATAGCTTAGATACTAAGTCCTATCATTGATTGATCAGGTCAAAAATAGTAATTAAAGTGAAAATTAAAGAAAAATACAATTTACCCAATTTGATTTAAATAATAATAATCCCAAATCCAAATGTATAAAACGAAATCAAATTGGGATTAACCCATTATGCGTTCTCAAGCACTATGAAAAGCTTAGCTCATATTGAAATTAAAAACTAAATTAAAAGAAATGGAATTCATATTTGATTACAAAATTAAAATTGAAAGAACCTAATTTCCGGAATTGGAATGACTACGAACGGAGCTATAGACCCACTCCAGCTCTTGTAGCTTCTTCTTTCTTCCTTCTGTTGCTTCTCTCTGGTGTTTAATCTTGTAGAATGTGAATTGTGTGAAAAATAAAAGTCCAGACCTCCTTTTATAAGCATAAATTCGGACTAGGGCTTGGACAAGAAAATAAAAGACTAATTAAATGTCCAAGCCCAATTTCCAAGCCCAAAATCCCGTAACTGCTGATACACCTTCACTAAAACGGCTTTTCCCGATGCGTTACAACTCCGATTGACCTCATTACAGTTGCTAAAGTTCCGTAACTCGATAAGGAATGATTTCTCTTCAAAGGTCAACAGCTAAATCATCGCTTAATCACCTCGAAATCAGCAATCTATGGCCTGGAAAATGGATTTTCAGCTCTAAAAATAATATCTTCGGGATTTGTCTTCAAGTCTTGACTCTTAATTCACGATCTTTGACTTTCTCCTCGGATTCCTCTCCTAGCTAACATCTAAAACCTGTAAACTTTACACTAAAAATACCAATATTACGCGCAAAAGTTTAATAAATTAAAAATGCTAGGAGTAAAAAGGTAATTCCGGATTATTGCATATTAAGTCCAAAAGTCTATCAATTTAAGTAAATAAACACCAAAAATGATGTCTCCCAAGGGTCGAAAATAAGAACAATTAGGGAGACATCAAGGATAATATCAAAACTTATACTATTATAGAATATGGAGGATAATATCAAAGTTTCATCTTTTTTTCTATCTTGAAGAATAGTATAATTGTTCTTTATATAAGACAAGACAAAGCCTACAATTGGAATAACTATTGGGTTTCAAAGAATAGGAAGTGAAGGGTTTTTTAGAAATTACACATTGTGAAATAATAGTCAATAGATAAACCATTTGTAATACTGCCCCTAGGCTAGTATTTAAAATATGTACATGACGTTGCCTCGTTAAAAAACTTGCTAGTAAAACCCAATGGGAAAAAACCTAGTCAAGGAAAAAAGAGTGCAACACATATTATCTCCCCCTCATGTGTACAAGTCATCTGGAACTCTTACTCATGATAACTTTTCCAAGAACACTCCCACGAGATAAAAACATGGACATAAGAATATGACTGCAAGATTTCTCTGAGTAGACGCATCCCAATATTGTAGAACAACTTTTTGAATATAGTAGTTGACAATACTTTGGTGAACAAATTAGCAAGATTGCTACAAAATTGTATTGAATGAATGTCAATATCTCCATTCCTCTATAACTTCTATCTGTAGAAAAATTTAGGTGGTATATGTTTTGTTGTGTCGCCTTTGATATAGCAATATTATATTTGTGTGATACAAACATCATTAACCTTATAATACCATTGGTATAATTCATATTAAAGATAAATACACTTTTTTTGAATATTTTGAACCAGTGATCTTTATCATGTACATTATTTGTATAAGTTAATTGATGAAAAAATGTTCAATATGATATAATATCGAACTATATATAGAAAATCGTAAGTAGTTTTCTAATTACTAGCAGATGCATGCTTCATCATAAGTTGATGCAAGTCATTTTGACATGTTGTAACTTTATCGGGGAATATCCACTTAATTAGATATTTCATAGCCCAAAATCCCGTAACTGCTGATACACCTTCACTAAAACGGCTTTTCCCGATGCGTTACAACTCCGATTGACCTCATTCCAGTTGATAAAGTTCCGTAACTCGATAAGAAATGATTTCTCTTCAAAGGTCAACAGCTAAATCATCGCTTAAGCACCTCGAAATCAGCAATCTATGGCCTGGAAAATGGATTTTCAGCTCTAAAAATAATATCTTCGGGATTTGTCTTCAAGTCTTGACTCTTAATTCACGATCTTTGACTTTCTCCTCGGATTCCTCTCCTAGCTAACATCTAAAACCTGTAAACTTTACACTAAAAATACCAATATTACGCGCAAAAGTTTAATAAATTAAAAATGCTAGAAATAAAAAGGTAATTCCGGATTATTGCATATTAAGTCCAAAAGTCTATCAATTTAAGTAAATAAACACCAAAAATGATGTCTCCCAAGGGTCGAAAATAAGAACAATTAGGGAGACATCAAGACCCCCAACTCAAACCTTTGTCGTCCCGACAAAGTAAAACAAAACAAAGGGGTAGAAGTAAGCGTATAAACAAGTAGAAGCTAGCAAATAAACCCTAAAGCAATTCTCAAAATAAATCTCATATAGCAAACTCTAGAAACTAATATACACATACACTAATCATGCAACATCAAACATAAATAATCTCAATCATAAAATTAAGGTCGCAATGCTTGAAGGTTACACTTGTACTCATCTCTGTATGATGGCTATAGGGTGGTCATTAATCCTAACTCGCTTTGAAGGCTCCACCTAGTATATTCCCTATTAACAGAATCATAAATTCACTATGCACTTAGGAATCACGAGGTCTTCGGTTATAATATTGGCTTAAGGACGGGTGTGGATGTATATTTGGTAAATTTGAAGTGAGCTTGTGGCTCTCTCCTCACTTACCATCAACAATGTCCTCGAGCTTGAGTTAACGCTCAAAAGATGTTCTCACTCACCCATATACGCAACAATTTAGCGTCCCATGTCTACCCACTATAAACAAGATGATTTTCAGAAAAAATTCCACTTTGCCGGATATTTTATTCATATGTATTTTTCTTTTCTTTTTTTCTCTTTTTTTTCTCTTTTTTTTTCTTTTTTTTTGTACAGAAGCAAACCGGGTTCCCGATTTTGACGAATCCGGGTTCCCGGTTCCTACTGTATGATTTTTCAAAATTTTTCATTTTTTCTTTCTTTTTCATTTTTCTTCATTCCCGGCAAAGGGTTACAAGTATATATCATCTGCAATTGTGCTACAATACAAAGCACATCGATCCCTACCCATTTAATTCCCCATATGTGGTCCCACCACCCCAAACTCAAGCTCGAGACATGTCTCAGGATTGTGATTCAAGTGCGGGTCATATGGTCATGCCTAATAATCTAAGGGATAATGGCTTATATCGTGGCTACAAAGAAAAGGCTAAAGGCTCAAAGTGGGCTAAGACGGATAATAATTAATACAAGGGATAGAAGGCTAAAAGGGCACAAATGGCTAACAAAGAACTGCCCCTATCATTTTCCTAAGTACATAGCTTGTTTTTAGTTCATATCTAGGTGGGTTCTCTACTAATTAGGATTTCACGTTCTACACACCAAACATATTCCTTGAGTACAAGCTTACTTCATTTGCATTGTTCATTAATTTTTCCTATCAATTACCTATGTTTGCATGCAATTGTAAGTGTGTTTTATGTCAATCCCTAAAGTTCACTATTTACTATCATAGATTCATCAAAAGTATGCTTAAAGGGACATTTAAAAATTTCTACAGTCAAACGCAACTCCGAAAATTATTTTATTGAAAGCAAATAAAACAAATAACACATAAAAACTGGGATGAGGCAACGAACCCCACCCCAAACTCAAAAATGAGTCGTGTCCCCACGACTCGAAAAGACTCAAAGCAATAACATAATTTACACTAAATGAGAAGGGATAGAAAACGTATCTGAACCAGCGTGTGGCTGGTTTTCGGTGTTGCGTCCATGAACTTTATCTTGCGATTAGACATCGTAAGTTGTGCTTTGAACAAGTAAAGTTCAACTTGTTTGTAACGTTTCCCAAAATAGCGCACCTCGTATCCTGATTCTCTTCCAACACCTTGATTTTCGATTTCAATTCATCATCGGATCATTTTCTTCCTCACTTTCAGGTTCCTCAATCACTTCTCTCTTCTTCGGATTAGCCTTAATTTGAACCTCTTCAGTCTTGGGAAATAGGAATCTCAATAGCTTGTTCTTGAATAGCACCAAAAGCGTTTCTGTTTCTTGGAGAATTCCTTCGATAAGCACACATGAAACCGGTTCTGATAGGCATCTCTTTCCACCCCAAACTCAAAACTTCAAATAGTGAGAAGCTAAGGCTTAGAACTTTGATGTTTTGAGGCTTAAGACTTGAAGATTATGGTGGAATATGAGATGGGTAAAGGCTAATTGATGTGTGGGAAGAGGGAATTGGATTTTATTTGAAGCTTGGATGAAGAACAAGTGGAGAAAAGTTGGAATTTCATGGTGATTTGGATAGGAGATGAATTGATTGTATGTTATTGTGGTGGAAGAGGGTAGGATTTGATGATTATGTGGTTGTAGATGATAATTTCGGAAGATTCTAGGTTTTTGGGAGTGTTT
This sequence comes from Nemophila menziesii, assembly GCA_029959085.1. NCBI lineage: Eukaryota > Viridiplantae > Streptophyta > Magnoliopsida > Boraginales > Hydrophyllaceae > Nemophila > Nemophila menziesii. Next base: position 383,206 of record JARWIR010000012.1, on the reverse strand, counting down.
TTGGAGGCTGGTTTGAAGAAAGAGGTAAAAATCTAGGGCTAAAAAGCTTCAAACGGCCCTGTCACAGATGAAACCGGGTACCCGCATTTGCAAATGCGGGTCCCCAGTTTCGCGTCGCTGTGTCGACGCGAAAAAATAATTTTTAATTTTTTTTTTTTTTTTCCAATAAATGACGCAATAATAATAATAATAATTTTTTTTTTTTAACCTCAAAACGCGGGACCCAAAACGCGGGGTCAGAGAATTGCCCTTCGAAACCGGGTTCCCGCATTTGCAAATGCGGGTACCCGCATTCTCGTCGATGGCGCGAGCCAAGACGCACCAAAACGCAACCTCCCAAGACGCCGGGTCAGAGAATTTGGAAAAGTACAGCTCCGAAACCGGGTACCCGCATTTGCAAATGCGGGGACCCGGTTTGTGTCGATGGCGCGAATCCAAAACGCAGCAAAACGCAGTGGTGACGCAGCAAAACGCGAGACCCAAGACGCAGGGTCAGAAAGTTGGAATTTTTAGCTTTCGAAACCGGGTACCCGCATTTGCAAATGCGGGGACCCGGTTTGGCCCCTGGAACACCACAAATTTTTCTCCTATTTTCGCCTTTTCGACCCCAAACTCATGACCTTTTTATCCCTGAAATCATCAAAAACAACTACCCTTCCTCATTTCTTAATAATAAACAGTAAAATTACGAAAATCAAACTATTCTAAATTGCAAAAATTTAAAAACTCAGCTAATATACAAAGAATTGGCTTTTGTTTAACGTCGTTAAGCTCGACGTGTTACCTCATTCATTAGTCATTGACATAACCTCCCCAGCAGTGAGTGAGGTTGTCAATATTCGCAACTCGAAATTTGCATCCCTTTGCTTTTATTCCCACTAGTTTATCTGAGATAACTTTCGCGACCATGAATGGTCCTATCCAAGAACTTTTGGGTTCACGTACCTTTGGATGGGGGTTCGGTTTCTTCATAGCTACTTCTTCACCTACTTTGAACCCCTTTTTCTTTCTTTCTTTCTCAGGTTCCTTCGGAACTTTCGTGGTACGTGTTTTCTCTTTCTTCTTTGCATGATTGAGTTGTGGATTTTTAGGATATGGAGGAGCTTTAATTGGTGGGTTCTTTCGTAGCTCTTTTTCCTCCACCCCTAAAGTGTCCACAACATTACTTGGCTCTTTTCTTACCGGTTCCCTTACATCTATACGAAAACATTCTTCCTTGGAATCCGGAAACTTCATAGGTCTAAACACATTAAACTTCATCTCCTCGTCTTGGATTCTCATAATCATTTCTCCGTTCTCTACATCAATCAAGGTACGCCCCGTGGCTAGGAATGGTCTTCCCAAAATAATGGGGACATTCCTATCCGCGTCGTAATCAAGTATAATGAAATCAGCGGGAAAAATTAACGTACCTGCCTTAACGAGGACATCTTCGATTCGGCCTTTTGGATGTGCAAGAGATCGATCCGCCATTTGCAAGACCATAGAAGTGGGTCTTGCTTCAATATTAAGCTTGTCAAAGACTGATTTGGGCATAAGATTTATGCTTGCACCCAAATCACATAGTGCCTTACCTCTCCATTCATTACCAATAGATATCGGAATTGTGAAGCTCCCAGGATCAACTAACTTTGGAGGTAATTTACCTTGACAAATAGCACTACATTCCTCGGGGAGACCAATCATCTCATCATCACAATACGGCCTTTTGTTAGTGAGGGCTCTTTTCAGAAACTTAGCATACTTGGGTACATCTCTAATAGCTTCTAGTAGAGGAATATTTATGCTAAGACCTCGTACCTTATTAAAGAATTTTTGATAATCAGCCATATCGCCCTTCTTTTGAACTCTCGATGGAAATGGTGGAGGAGGACGATTAATCATAGTATCATCTTTTTTCTTTAGAATCTCACTTGGCCTCACTATTTCTTCAACCTCACTATCTTTCTCATTCTCTTTCTCTTTCTCTTTTTCACCCACTTCCTTTTCTTTTCTTGGGACTTCTTTCTCTTTCATAACGGGAAAAGGAGGTGGAGGAAGGTTCTTACCACTTCTGAGAGTAATAGCCTTACAATCTTCGATTTGGATTGGATTCTCAGTATCGCTAGGGAGTTGCCCTTGTGGACGTTGATTCATTTGTTTATTAATTTGACTCAACTGATTCTGTAACAACTTCATATTTGCTTCGACTGCATTTTGACGTTCCAAAGCTTGTGTCTGAAGAGCAATCAAACTTTCAACTGTTTTCTAAAGGGTAACTCCTTCTTGTGGATGGGCAGGTAAGGCTTTCTGATTCATTGTGTCATCGTAATTGTCTTGAGGAGCTTGTCTCTGAACGTAATTTCCCTTATTCTGTCCTTCTTGATAATTATTTTGTGGTCTTGGATTGTAATTGTTACCTTGGGGACGCGGCTGATACGCATAAGTAGGATTTGCTGCCCCATCAGGATTTGAGTATTGAAACCCCGGATGGTTTCTGTTAGGCTGATATCCATTACCACTTGAATTAAAGTTACCTCTATTGGACACAAACATCACGGACTCTTGATTATTTTGACAATTTTCCCAACTATGATCATTGACACCACCGCAATACTCACATCCATATACCTCTTGTGCAACCTTTACCTCACCTCTTTTATTCGAGAAACCTTCTTTCACGGCTAGAGTAAGTTGTCTCAATTGTTGTTCTAGTGTGGTCTGAAGCTTTGTCTCTAGCGTAGCAAACTTTTCTTCCATATCAACATTATTCACTCTTTTAACTGGTGTTCTTACTGAACTCCACCCAACTTCATTCTTGACTGTTCTTTCTAAGATGATCTTTGCATGAGCGGGTTGAACTTGAAGAAAACCTGCACCACATAGCATATCCAATTTCTCTCTTGAAGTCCCATCAAGGCCTCTATAGAATATTTTTAATTGTTGTTGTTCTGAAAAGCCATGATTGGGGACTCTACGTAAGCACATCTGAAATCTTGTCCAACTCATATCCAAAGTTTCATCATATTCTTGACGGAACTGCGTCAACTCTAATTCAGCATCTAACCTCATGTTACTTGGGTAATACCTGTCAAAGAAAGCAATCTCTAATTGATCCCAATTAGTAATTTTCGTCGGATCTTGCGTATCGTGCCATTCACTTGCTCCATCAATAACAAAAAATTCAAACACAGCGTAGTACATCTGTTCTTTTCAAACTCCTTGTGTGATGTAAGAATCACATATCTGTTTGAATTTCTGTATCGCTCTAAGAGGATCTTCTCCAACTCTACCACGAAAATTTCCAAAGTTTTGGAATTGAGCTAACATACCCGGATCTGGACGAAACTTCGGAACATTTATATCTGGAGCACCTACTCCTATAGCAGGGGCACGGAATGGGACTTCTGGTGGGCCATTAGTAAACCAAGGATCTTGATTCATCACGATTTGAGCTTGTCCGTTATTGTTCTGAATATTAACGTTCTCCATTTGGTGAATTAATTCTTCTACTTCTGAGGATTCTTGTTCTTTCCTTCTCTTGTTAGCAGGTCTGATTAATGATTCTGGATTATTAAGGATCGGAGGTGTTGGCTCTAGATCCTTAAAGAGTCTCCTTCGCATACACCAAACCTAAAAACCTGAGAAAACTAAACAAGCAAAAAGCGTAAAACTGATAAAAACAAAAAATAAAAATAAATGCAACTATCACTAAAGGATAAACACCGTGGTCACACGCTACCGTCCACGGCAGCGGCGCCAAAAACTTGGTGGTCCTTTGTGTGTTCTAAAATAAATGCAAAAGCTAATCGAACCACAACCGCAAGTGTACGGTTGTCCCAAGTAGTATAACTGATAAATCAGATTCGTTCCAAGGACGGAATGGTTGATCACAATGCTTACCTATTAATGATTGATGCACTTATGTAAACAAATAAAAGTAAAATGTTTGTTTGGTTTTGTTATTAGAACTAATGGATGGAAGACAAATATTAAAATGCAAGTAAAAGCTAAGACGCAAGTAAAATAAGTGAAAACGCAATATGAGATGTAGTACTTGAGAGACGCAAGGGTTTTCCTAACTATCATTCATTTCATACATTGTTTAAGGGACAAATCGGTAAATTTGTATTGGTCGGGATTCAATAATCTCCTTACCCCCGTCAGGGTGGACTAAGGAGCAACTCTCAAATGCTACAAACCCCGTCAGGGTGATTATAGTCCACTCTCAAGTGCTTAAATTCAATTTACCCAATAGGCCATAGGTTTAATTAAGCTCGTCAGAGTCAAATAATTTCTAACCTACATTCATTAACTAGTTCGGTACCTAAACCCCCCGTCAAGGTGATCCAATCGCCACTAATTGGAATAGCTTAGATACTAAGTCCTATCATTGATTGATCAGGTCAAAAATAGTAATTAAAGTGCAAATTAAAGAAAAATACAATTTACCCAATTTGATTTAAATAATAATAATCCCAAATCCAAATGTATAAAACGAAATCAAATTGGGATTAACCCATTATGCGTTCTCAAGCACTATGAAAAGCTTAGCTCATATTGAAATTAAAAACTAAATTAAAAGAAATGGAATTCATATTTGATTACAAAATTAAAATTGAAAGAACCTAATTTCCGGAATTGGAATGACTACGAACGGAGCTATAGACCCACTCCAGCTCTTGTAGCTTCTTCTTTCTTCCTTCTGTTGCTTCTCTCTGGTGTTTAATCTTGTAGAATGTGAATTGTGTGAAAAATAGAAGTCCAGACCTCCTTTTATAAGCATAAATTCGGACTAGGGCTTGGACCAGAAAATAAAAGACTAATTAAATGTCCAAGCCCAATTTCCAAGCCCAAAATCCCGTAACTGCTGATACACCTTCACTAAAACGGCTTTTCCCGATGCGTTACAACTCCGATTGACCTCATTCCAGTTGCTAAAGTTCCGTAACTCGATAAGGAATGATTTCTCTTCAAAGGTCAACAGCTAAATCATCGCTTAATCACCTCGAAATCAGCAATCTATGGCCTGGAAAATGGATTTTCAGCTCTAAAAATAATATCTTCGGGATTTGTCTTCAAGTCTTGACTCTTAATTCACGATCTTTGACTTTCTCCTCGGATTCCTCTCCTAGCTAACATCTAAAACCTGTAAACTTTACACTAAAAATACCAATATTACGCGCAAAAGTTTAATAAATTAAAAATGCTAGAAATAAAAAGGTAATTCCGGATTATTGCATATTAAGTCCAAAAGTCTATCAATTTAAGTAAATAAACACCAAAAATGATGTCTCCCAAGGGTCGAAAATAAGAACAATTAGGGAGACATCAAGGATAATATCAAAACTTATACTATTATAGAATATGGAGGATAATATCAAAGTTTCATCTTTTTTTCTATCTTGAAGAATAGTATAATTGTTCTTTATATAAGACAAGACAAAGCCTACAATTGGAATAACTATTGGGTTTCAAAGAATAGGAAGTGAAGGGTTTTTTTAGAAATTACACATTGTGAAATAATAGTCAATAGATAAACCATTTGTAATACTACCCCTAGGCTAGTATTTAAAATATGTACATGACGTTGCCTCGTTAAAAAACTTGCTAGTAAAACCCAATGGGAAAAAACCTAGTCAAGGAAAAAAGAGTGCAACACATATTATCTCCCCCTCATGTGTACAAGTCATCTGGAACTCTTACTCATGATAACTTTTCCAAGAACACTCCCACGAGATAAAAACATGGACATAAGAATATATTAGCCGCACTCCCCCTCCTATTGGCAAGATTTCTCTGAGTAGACGCATCCCAATATTGTAGAACAACTTTTTGAATATAGTAGTTGACAATACTTTGGTGAACAAATTAGCAAGATTGCTACAAAATTGTATTGAATGAATGTCAATATCTCCATTCCTCTATAACTTCTATCTGTAGAAAAATTTAGGTGGTATATGTTTTGTTGTGTCGCCTTTGATATAGCAATATTATATTTGTGTGATACAAACATCATTAACCTTATAATACCATTGGTATAATTCATATTAAAGATAAATACACTTTTTTTGAATATTTTGAACCAGTGATCTTTATCATGTACATTATTTGTATAAGTTAATTGATGAAAAAATGTTCAATATGATATAATATCGAACTATATATAGAAAATCGTAAGTAGTTTTCTAATTACTAGCAGATGCATGCTTCATCATAAGTTGATGCAAGTCATTTTGACATGTTGTAACTTTATCGGGGAATATCCACTTAATTAGATATTTCATAGCCCAGTTCCCTTGGATATTTACTGAAGTATATGTATCATTAAAACCTTATCAAGAAAACCCATTGGGACAAAACTTGAGGAAGGAAAAAGAGTACGTCATTCCTTAAGTATATGTCACAAATTCAATTTGGCTCGTTAAAACCTTACATGAAAAACCCAAATGGGAAAAACCATGTTGAAGGGAAAAGAGTACAGAATTTCAAGATATTCTCCCCCTCATTACAACATTACGTTTTTCCGAATACATTAGATAATTGTGAACTTTTACCTTGATATCGTCGATAATAATAATAATTTAATGAACAAATCTTCTGGATTTTCGCTTGAGGGTATTGAGTGTAAGTAACATCATTTGCTTGATCAAGAAAAAGGAGTATATAATACTTTTGATAATGAATTTGTCATGCCTCTTTAAAAGCTGGTGTCGGTTAAGGTGTGATAAAAATAGGATATAAATAATGCAACTAACACCCTATCCTAAACACGTTACTCAAAGCAAGTATCACAGATCATATGCAAGTTTTAATGATAAACAGAATTCGTTCCTCAGAGACTACGAAAGTTAGAGAGAACTTATGCAGATATCAAGTGCAAATATGAAAGCTAGAAGAATAATACACAAGAAATAAAAGACTAAAGGGAGTTTTGTTTGGTTTTTAGATAAGAAAAATTAACTAAATAAATTAAAGACATGAAAAAAAATAAGAGAAGAATATAGTATGAGATTTTAATTCGAGATATAGCAAGTAATCCTTACTAGCCTTATTTATTCTAATCATATAAGGGAGAATTGACTAATATGCAATAGCCAGGATTCAAAATTCCTCCTAACCCCCTTCCAGTGGACTTAAGAGGCGACCTAAAATTACCAGGGGACTTAAATATGGTGCTCCTACGCCACTAGGTTCTTAGATGAGACGGTCCTACATAATGATCGGTGGTGAAATAACAAATTCTAATGACTATCATAGTTAGGCAAGCCCTTCCAGATCACTACCGCACACTAGACATTTTTGTGGTGTTTCAATAATTAGACACCCCTTCCGGGTGACCATTTAACTACTATTAAGGTAATCCTATACGTTGTACACCGCAAGAACTACAGACAATCATTCAAAGCACATAAAACAGAGAATAAAACACTATTTTCATTTAAATGCTAACATCCCAAATTAAAATAGATATAAAACAAGTCTAGGGTTCATACCCATATGCTAATCTCAATCTAAAATATAATTAGTTCATACTAGAGAAAGAAAAGAAAACAATTATAAATTTAAAGGCTTGTGAAGGCATAATTTGATGTCCAACTCTTTCCAAACTTCTCTTCTCTTGTTGTAAGCTTCGTCTTGGCTTAAGGTTTGGCCAAGGATGTGTTTCTACTGATAATAGGGTGTATTTATAGTGTATTCAAAACCCTATCTCGAATTCTCGGAGTAGAGGGCAAGTAATAGGACTCTTTTCCAAATCAAAATCGTTTCCTAAAATATAGGAGAAGGGAAAAACTGCTGCTGTCTTGTTTTGGTCATGACCTCTTCGTTATTGATCCGATTTTCACCTACTTTATATCGAAACGACCGCGTCGAAAATATATACACTTTATCTTAGACTTATCTTCCAAATTCCCAGCCAAATCTGAGTTATATTCACTTTAGTGGACGTGGCTGCAGAATTTTAAATTTACTTGACAACCTTTCTTTTCCTATTTTATCTCTACTTCCTTTTATCTCTAATTTCCATCCATATCTTCTTTCCTTATCTCTTTAGAATTTATTTGACATCTAATTAGTTTCCATATATCTTTAAAGTTTCACACTTAACAAACAAACTAAACCAAATATGCTCTAAAAATAACAATTCATCAAATCAAGACAAGACAAGAAATAGGAAAATATGAAAATATGAATAAAAATCGATTATTAAATGCTCAGACACACCTAATATGATGTCTCCAACATATATTAGTTCATCACAAATAGGGAGACATCAAGACCCCCAACTCAAAGTTGTATCGTCGCGATACAATAATGATAAAAACAAAGGGTAGTCTAATAATAAAGAGAGAAGAAGATAATTAGAAAAAAAAATGAATGATCCTAGAGCAATATACCTAAAAAAATATCATGTAGTAATGCTAAAGAAATAATGCACACGTATACTTAATATACACATAATCAACAATCCATAAATTCAAGTCCAGATTAACTTTGCAATGCCAGATGGAGAGGTCTTCAACTTAGTTCGTGTTAATGGCTATAGGGTGATCATAGTAACTAATAGTATCCAATGGTCCACTCATATATTTCCTAATTTTTCCGTTGTTCCTCCACCAAGTAGCTAGAAATCCTAAGGTCTTTACGGTTATAACGTGGATTAGGGACGGTATGATATATTTGGATAATGAAAAGTAAGCTTTTGGCTCTCTACTTACATTCAATCAACGAATCGCCCTAGAGTTTGAGTTTCACTCGAAAGATGTTCTCACTCAACCCAATTTTGATGCTTTAATTTGCATCCCCTAATAACCCAATAAAACCTTTTCATGATGATTACATAATAAATTCTACTTTGCCGGTCCAAATATTCTTCAATCTTTTCATATCAATTTTTTCCTTTTGTAATGTAGTCATGACTCTCTTTTTGATGTTGAGATCTCATGCAATATATATATATATATATTCTTTTCATGCTTTTCAATAGATTTTTTCATTTACTTTTACCCCGGCAAAGAGTTACAATAATAACTTTCATCATTAATAATTTCACAATTACAATTTCCCAATCCCAATGTTTCCCAATGATGAAACCCACCACCCCAAACTCAAGCTCTAAAACAACTTTTCTCAGGTTTTGCTATTCGAGTACGGGTCATATGGATAAGTCCTATAAATTAAGGGGTATGGTTTATAATGTGGTTAATAAAAGGCTTTATAAACGCTCAGATGGGCTAAGACGGTTTTGCAGCTTTCCTTGTCAATTCTTCAGGAAATCTTTTCTCGCCTTTGACTTTTTTACACGATCTAAGACTTTGATTTTCGATTCCTCTCCTTGTATTGGTGCTTCCTAGCATCCATGGACCTACAAACTTTTCACTAAAAACAACCCATTTAACGTGCAAAAGCTTAATAACTGAAAAATAATAAAATCCAAGGAGAGAAAATGAAATATAACGAAATAACACTAAAAGTCTATCATATAAGTCAACTATTCACCTAAAATGATGTATCCTAAGGGCATAAAAGTATAACAAAAAGGGACAAATCCGTAAGTTTAAGGTTAATATTAAGGTTAAGATGGAGGTTAAGGTTAAGCTAAAGATAGGGCTAATGTTAAGGCTAACGCTAATGTTGAGGGTAAGGCTAAGGTTAAAGCTAAGGTTAAGGCTAAGCCTAGGGATAAATCTACGGAGAAGCTTAAGATTAAGGTTAAGGTTATGTTTGAGGTTAAGGTTAAGTTTAAGGTTGAGGTTGAGGCTAAGGTTAAGGTTAAGGTCAATGTTAAGGTTAAGGTCAGGTTAAGGTAAAAAAATCTGGGTTAAGGTTAAGATTAAGTTTAAGGGTTAAGGTTAAGGGTTAAGGTCATGGTTTAGGTCAAGGCTAAGGTTAAGTTTAATATAAAGGTTAAGGTTTAAGATTTAAGTTTAAGGTCAGATATTAGAGCAATGAATCTTTGTCATATTGAGGTTAGAATTAAGTTTTTAACCTTAAGGTAAGGATAAGGTTAGGGTTTAGGTTAAGGTTAATGTTATAAGATTTAACGTTTGAGGTTGAATATTAGCGCGATGAATCTTCGTCTTGTTAAAGTTAGATTTAAGGATATGGTAAGGGTTAGGGTTGATGTTAAATTTAAGGTTAAGGTTAAAATGAAAGTTAACATTTGTATTTAAATTTCAAGGTTTAAGGTAATGTTTACGGTTTCGTGTTAAGGTTAAGGTTTAAGACTTAAGGTTTCGGTTCAAGGTTCAAGGTTCAAGGATCAAGTTTCAAGGTTAACGTTAGGTTTAAGTTTAATTTTATGATTAAGGTTAAGGTTAAGGTTAAGGTTAGGGTTAAGTTTAAGGTTAAGGTTTAGGTTTAGGTTAAGGTTAAGGTTAAATTTAATTTTAATTTTAATGGTAAGGTTAAGTATAAGCTTAAGGTTAAGGTTATGGTTAAGGTTAAATTTAAGGTTAAGGTTAAAGTTTAGGTTATTTTTTAATATATTAATACATGTCCAAACAATTTTTAATTTATAATTCATGATTTTTATTTCTTGTACACATTTTTTATGCTTTTAATACATTCGTTGTATTTAGCTTGCATGCATTTATTTTAAACAAATTAGTTTATGATTACAAGTATAAGGTTCAAAGTTCATGTTTAAGGGTTAAGGTTAAGTTTAAGATTAAGGTTAATGTTAAAGTTAAGAATAAGGTTAAGGTTAAGGTTAAGGTTAATCTTAAAGTTAAGGTTAAGGTTTGGGTTAAGGTTTAGGTTAAGTTTAAGCTTAAGTTTAAGTTTAAGGTTAAGGTTAAGGTTAAGGTTAATGTTAAGGTTAATATTAAGGTCAAGGTTGAGGTTGAGGTTGAGGTTAAGGTTAAGGTTTAGGTTAAGGTTAACATTAAGGTCAATGTCAAGGTTAAGGTTAAAATTGTGGATTAAGGTTAAGGTTAAGTTTAAGGGTTAAGGTTAAGTGTTAAGGTCAAGTTTTAGGTCAAAGATAAGGTTAAGGTTAAAGTTAATATTAAGGTTAAGGTTTACGAGTTAACGTTAGAATTAAGGTTTATACTTTAAGGTTAAGGATAAGGTCAGGGTTATGGTTAAATTTAAAATTAAGGTTAAGGTTATAAGATTTAAGGTTTGAGGTCGAATATCTTGATGAATCTTTACTTGGTTAAGCTTAGTATTAAGCTTTAAACCTTAAGGTTAAGGATAAAATCAGGGTTAGGGTTAAGGTTTTGATTTAAGATTAAGATTAAGAAAAAAATTAAGGTTTTGTTTAAAGTTCAAGGTTAAATGTAAAGTTTACGAGTTAGTGTTAAGGTTTAATGTTCAAGGTACAAACCGTGTCTGGAATCACTCAAGAAAAAATTTGTTATGTTGACTGAAAATTGAACCCAAGTTTTCTAAATGAAAGTTAAGATTAAAGTTAATATTTAAGTTTAAATTGAATTTAAAGGATTGTGATCAATATAAACGTATAATATTCAAGTGTTTAACGGAATTGTTTAATGATAAGAGAAAATTAAGTTTTATTTTATTTATCGAACATAAATAATACAATTAATACAAATAAGTAAATTATGGGATAGAGTCGACCTTAACTAAATCATTTAAAAATATTTATTTTGTTATATAGATATTCATCAAGTATAAAATAACTAAATTGGGTACCACAATATAATTACAAGCCTAAAACAGAAACTTTTAGAAAATCGGATATAATCAAAACTTGGATAAGTATAGGTTTTGGAAGTCTCTTTGTCTTATCAAGTTGGAATAGGAATCGATAAAAATAATTTCTTACTAGTTTATATTATAAAAGTATTGTACATGAAGTAATACTTTGCCTACTAACAAACCATTGATTTTGGAAAAATGGAAAAATAAATACTAGCTATACTAAAAATAAATATAGAATCTAATCTTTTTGTCTTTTCACGTTGGAATCGGAATCGATAAAAATAATTTCTTAGTAGTTTATATTATAAAAACATTGTACATGGAGTAATACTTTGCCTATTAACAAACCATAGATTTTGGAAAATGAAAAAATAAATGCTAGCTATACTAAAAACAAATATAGAATCTACAGAATTGATCAACATAAACCATCCAAATTATACCGACTTTCATTCATCAATAAAAGCACATTCATAGTATCTGAACATAAGTTGAGCTCTGCCTTACTTCACTACTGATAATCTAATCTTCTGTGACCGCACAAGTCACTGTATTGATAATAAACTTTAAATTTATAGTTTGGTTCATGTACCTACAGTGAAAGCTAATCAAATTCCTTGGAACAACATTCTTGAATTAGTATTCAGCTGGCTTAGCTATCCTTTCTCTGTTGAATACTTCTGCCCACCAATGAGGGCGGGTCTATACATGACTAATTTTGAGTAATTTTTAAATGACAGGAAAATCTTTACAATGTTATTTGTAATTTAAATTTTAAAATAACAACTAGACTTCTAAAAGTTAATTATTCCCTTTTAATTTTATAAACTATAACTTATAAAATACATACAATAAAGGGATAATGCTAAATATTGACTTGTTTTTTCAATAATTTTTCTCACCACCATTGTTTTAAATTTGTCCGTAAAATGCATTATGTATTAAGTTTTTTCAGTTAGACCCTTTACTTTGAATAAAAACGACTTGTTGGCACAACTATATATACCCAACAAATAATAGTTCAACAACATGATTCAAATTAGGAAAAAAATTGGTTGAATCAATTACGAAAAATAATTGTTCAGATCTGAATAAAGATGGTGATTGTCTTCTTACAAAAACGACAATGAACGATAATTGTATAATTGAAATTTTGAGTTATAATTTATTTTTAAAAACTCAATTTTTAAATTTATGAAAATTTTCCCACAACCCAACATTTGATTTGCCCTTATGAGTTAGTAGTAGTTTTCTCGTAACTCAATTTTTTGAATTCGAGTCAGTTAAATGTTGACACTTGAGTCAACTTTTTAATTATTTTTCAATGTCTGATCCTTTAAAACGTCGATCCTAAGTTGCAACCTAGAAGTTTTTGACATGCATTTTTCGTAACTTAATAATTTATTTATTTTTCTTATTAGTTATGAGAATTTTTCAATAACTCAATTTTTTCAGTTATGGAAACTTTTGCATAACTCACAACATTATTTATTTATTGGTTTATGAGAATTTTTTTTAATTAATTTTTTGAGATATGAGACTTTTCCTGTAACTAACTGCATAATTTACTTTTTGGTTTTACTTATGAGTTGCAGGGATTTTCCTCGTGACTTAAACCGGTTTCGTTTGAAAAAAATTATTTGCTAATTATGGATGAGTTCAAGATAGAATTCTGGGGGCAAAAAACTAGAACATGTAGCGGGATACGGTGCGTAAGCCTAAAAAATTTATTTGGGGTAATTTTGGAATTGGGAGGCGAATGTCTGATCTGGAGGGGCAATTTTTTGGCTTGGGGCGCGAAAGACAGTTTTTCTTAAGAATTTTTGCTAAAAAGAATATTTTTGGACATTTTATCACTGTATTCTAGTTTCCGGGGGTGAGACTCCCCCATCCCCCCTTTTTCGTCTGTATTTCTAATGCATATTATGTTTTTCTCCTAATTTAGTTCTTGATTAGTGTTTATTATTAATTTATTGTGATTTCTTAAATAAAAAATAAAAGAAAAAACTTGTTATATGGCTAATGTGTATACGTGTATTTTCTAAATACCAGCTAAAAGTAAAGTATTTAGTTTTTTTAAATTTGTTACATAGGAGAGTCATTTTGGACTCGGAGTTATTGACTTAATTTTTTTTGTTACATAAGAGAACCACTTTAGACTAGGAGTCATTGACTCGGTTCGGATCTATATCGCTGGATTGAATAACCAAAATACTAGTCAATGAGTTAATCCCAACTGGTTAAGTATTAGCGTCTCAAAAAATAATTATATTTGCACATATGCCTCTACTTGTATAGTTTTATTGGTTGTTGACTCATAATAAAAAAAAAAATCTAAATAGACTTTTGAGATGTGAAATAACACTTTCAAAAGATTATCACATTAATTATTTAATTTATGTAAAACTTATTTACTTTGGGATCGTGATATTTATCGTTTTAGAGTAATTTTTATTATGTTCCTTTTATTGAGAATAAAAATATAGGATCCCTTCTTAAAATTCTTAATATTTTTGTTGTATCCCGTCTTTATTGTTGGAAATTGTTATATCACTATATTTACTTTTATATCACTTTTTATTTTTTATTTAATATAATATTAACTAAAAGAAAATAATTAATTAAGAGAAAAAAATAATGTTTAAAATTCTTCGTCTATAGAAATAAAATAAAAGAGTGATATACATCTATAACAAAACAAAAAAGGTAATGCTATTTTTTTATGGGTTAATGCCCAATAGACACCTGCCACCTTACACCCTTGCCCATAAAAGGCACTGTTTTTTTTAAAGAACAACGAGTAATAGGAAACTTCCCATTACTCAAAATTTGAGTAGTAGGAAGTTTCCCATTACTCAACGTTTGAGTAGTGGGAAGCTTCCCATAACTCAAACGACTCTTTTATTGGAAAAGAAAATGAAAAAGAAAAAATATGTGTGCCTTTTATGGGCAAAAAAATGATGGTTGGGGTGAGATGGAATTAATTCTAACTTGAGGTGCTTCTTGGGCAATAATCCTTTTATTATTTATTTATTACTTTATACTATTTTCTATGTGTTATTAAACAAAACAAAAAATTAATAATAATCAGGAAAAAAAATTATTGATGTTTAAATTTTTTATATAAAAGATGATACTGAATGTGATATATTATATATATAGGATTATTGCTCAATAAATATCTCAAGTTAGAATTAATTTTCTCTCATGATCTCAACCATTATTTTTTGTCCATAAAAAATCACATACATTTTGTTTTTTTCTTTTCTTTCCTATAAAAAAAATCATTTGAGTTATAGAAAAACTTTCTATAACTTAAACTTTGAATAATGTGGCAGATTTTTTTTGGGCATTAACCCATATATATATTAAAAAATAAAAAATAAACTTTCCTTGAGTCAAAGGTTTATTTCCATCATCCCCCCACCCTAAAAAGAACTTTTGGCTTTTAATAAAGAGGAAACTTCATTTTGCAGCCTATTTCCATCCTTCATCCTATTTTAAAGCCCAAGTTAGTAATTGTTCTATATAAAGCCTAACTAGAGGAAACAAGTTAACTAATTCATTTACTCTCTCTTACTTTTCCTCACACATATGACCATATAGATAAATCCGTGTCCATGGGGCTGTACCTAAGCCATTTTTTTGTCCATGTCAATTTTCTAAGTGTTCAATATTATACTGAAGGGGCTGTACCTCCATGTTATTTTTTGTTCCAATTCTTATTTTTTGTATATGACCAATGCTTCGGTTTTGTCCAAGTTCAAGGGGCCGTACCCAAGATCCGGTTTGTCCATGTCATTTTTTGTCTAATCTCAAACGTTTAAGAACAAAGTCATTCGGTAGATTAGGATTGATACACTAGTGCCCATACCCTAGTGTCTGGACCCAATGTGGCTAGACTTTACACATTCCCAACTAACTCACACTCTAAGAATAAAAGAAAAAAAATCAAAAAAACAAAGACGTGGCTGGACCTATACACACGGTATATACCTAAGTAAATGAATAAAAAGGTGAAAACATAGACACTAGACCCACTAGACCTGGACATTTTCAAAAAATAAAGCCCACTATGGCGGTGGAACATTGTAAAAAAAAAACAGTGGAACTTTTTTACCCAGCCCATAAGGTCCGAGCCCACTATGGTCTGGACCTAGACACTAGACCCACTAGACCTGGACACTAGCTTAACACACTAGACCCACATTTTTACCCAGTCCACTATGGTTGGGCTGCGCTGCTCGATGGAGGATCAAATGAAACGTGGGGGGCGGCGAGTGCAGATCGGAAGGTGGGGGATGAAGGGGATGGCGCAGAGCAGCGGTGGGGTTGGCCTTGATTTGCGCTGGTGGTGGAGAATGTCGCCTGTTTTGTAACAGATTTGATGCAAAACGTTCTACAACGGAGGCTTTTCGCTTCTGCAGAGGGGAGGTTGTTCACGGCGGTGCAAGGGGGTGGGAAGAAGAGATGGCGCCGCGTTCGTGTTGGTGGTGGAGGATTAGCAGCGGCGGTCCAGAAACGGCGGTCTTCGACGGTGGTGAGCAGATCTGATGTAGAGCAGGGCTTCGATGGTGGTGGTCTCCGGCTTTCTTGTGCGCATCAGGCCGATGAGGGTGGCAGTGGGAAGGTCTGCAGATCTGGAAATAGGGTGGCAGTGGGAGGCGGTAATGGTGGGGACGTGAGGAGGTGGGTATAAGGAGGGGGAGGGGTGCAGTAATGGTGGGGAGGTGGGAAGAGGAGAGGAGGGTGGCTATGGTGGAAGTTTGAGATGGAAGGGGGTGGGGGGCGGCGTTAGGTATTGAGCAGAGAGAGAGCTGAGAGAGAGAGAATGGGTTTGATCCAAACCCCTACATGGGTTCTTTGTTTTTGTATTTGGTTTCTCACTGTATTGGTTAGGTTAGTATATAGAAAGACTAGTTGGATAGTAAATGGGACTTTTGTTTGGTAAAAAGAAGGTTATGGGGCTTTAAATAAATATTCACCCTTTAATAAATGATTCTTCCTATGAGTATGCATACAACTAGAACCTATGTATTTTATAGTAAATCCTTTTCACAAAATATTGTTTTGTTGTTTTAGGAAGGTATGAACGGTCGAGGCAACTTTAGGATCATGTAGACGTAGGTAGGTTCATTGTTAGGTTGTCTGGTTTCTTTGCATTTGCAAACGACCTTTGCAAACTTCAATGGGACATAACTTTCTTGTTGTCCAGTATTTTCAATTAATACTCAGTAATGTAGTATAGTTAAACAAATTACATATAATAGGTTAAAACTTAACTTAATTGTTTGAAACTCTTAGACTTTGTTTGGATTGAGGGAGAGATTAAAAAAAGAGAGAAAGGATTATAAAAGATAATATTTGTTTGTACTATAAAAATTTGAACGGATAAATTATAAAAGAATTAAAAGAATATTTTCTAAACCTTTATCTCCTATCTTTTTGAGTTAGAGTTATTAAAAAAAATTAATTAATTTTAATAATAAAATATTTTTATTATTCTTATATTTTATTAAAATATATTTTAGTAGGAGTACAAAAGTAATTTATTTATAAAATAATCCTTTCTTTTTATTAAATATAAAATCTAAACACAAACTTCAAGTAATTTTTTATTAATATTTTTTTTCCTTTTTTACTCAATCCAAAAAAAGTTAAATACTCTTATTTTTTTTTAATATACTACCATTTCTTATCCTTTAATAAATAATTATGTCTATATCCAAACGAATTATGATTGATAGCTCAAATATTTTGGAAACTTTTTCATACAAATTGTGAATTTCTTTTCTTTATAAATAACCACTTGAAGTATGATTAATGAGGTTTTCGATAGTTATTTTTAAGAATCTACAAAGAAATCAATTTCAATGATATTTTATCAAATTTAAAGATAAAGACTATTTTTTCTATCCAATAATATTTGTCCAAGTTTTTCAAAGAAATATTCAATATTATTTATTTTTTAGTCAGGATCAAAATATACTTTTTCAATATTATCTTTAATTAAATAATTAAAAAAATATTATAATAAAAAATTTCATATATATTTTGAAAATCATATATAATTTAAAAATCCTAATTTAATAATTAATTTTTGAATTAGAATTTTAAGTTTAATTTGTAAAATCTAAAATAAGATTCTATTGATCATATTTTATGTATGGAGTTTTACATAAATAACGTGTAACGTAGAATGAGCTTATTTTTCTCATAATACTATTAAATAAGCCATGACTAGGGGTGGAAATTGGATCCGAAATTTCCGATTTTCGACTTTTCCGATCCGAAAATTCCAGTTTCGGAACAGAATTTTAAAGTTCCGAAATTCCGAAATTCCGATTTCCGATTTTTCCCAAAAAATCGGATCGGAATTGGAACTACATATAAATTTCCGAAATTTCCGACTTTTCCGATCCGATGTTTGTTCCGATTTTTATTTTCAAATTTACGTTGCGCATATTAAATAAATAATAGAATATTAAGAAAAAAGAAAATTATACAACCAAAAACACGTTAGAAAATTTCTATACAAAAAAGAAAAGAAAAAGTAAACGTGAACAACAATGAAGCATTTATTTTTATGTTCTAAAAAGAAAAACAATGAAACATGATCCTTATAATACCTAAACGTGAACAACAATGAAGCATTTATTTTTATGTTCTAAAAAGAAAAACAATGAAACATGATACTTATAATACCTACGAAATTTCCGATTTTCGACTTTTCCGATCCGAAAATTCCGGTTTCGGAACAGAATTTTAAAGTTCCGAAATTCCGAAATTCCGATTTCCGATTTTTCCCAAAAAATCGGATCGGAATTGGAACTACATATAAATTTCCGAAATTTCCGACTTTTCCGATCCGATGTTTGTTCCGATTTTTATTTTCAAATTTACGTTGCGCATATTAAATAAATAATAGAATATTAAGAAAAAAGAAAATTATACAACCAAAAACACGTTAGAAAATTTCAGAACAAAAAAGAAAAGAAAAAGTAAACGTGAACAACAATGAAGCATTTATTTTTATGTTCTAAAAAGAAAAACAATGAAACATGATACTTATAATACCTACTGTAAAAGGCTAAACCACCAACTATTCATACACGCATTAAAGAAAAAATATCTCTTCAAAACTCACCTTCCCAACAAGCTGCTCTCCTGCACATGCCACTCTTGGATCATTCTCCAACATCATCAACCTAAGTTGGTTATGCCATCAAGGAACTCAAATTAAGGTATTACTTTTGGAATTTTAAAAAATTGAATTATTTTTAACTTAAAATATTGATTTAATTAATGTTTCAAATTTTAATTTTAAATTTCGTAATTTCTTAACCAAAAGTTCCGAAATTCCAAATCAAAAGTTTCGAATTTTCCGAACCAAAAGTTCCGAAATTTTCGTGCCGAAATTTCCGAATTTCCAGTAAATTCCGAAATTCCGAATTCGGAACTTTTTTTTCCAGTTCCGAAAAATAGGAACGGAATTGGAACAGGAAAAATGTATTCCGAAAAAAATTGGAAATTTTCCGAAAGACCCTTCTTCCGATCCGTTCCCTCCGATTTCCACCCCTACCCATGACCATAGAAATGTTAAAAAAAAATACTAAAATCATCTACCTATCTACGTTCTCTTTCCAAGAATTGCACATAAATCTATTGGGCGCGCAAGCCCATAAGAAATCGATTCAAACCAAACCGTTGAAATCGACCAGCCACACCCATGGTCTATTATGGGCTATTAATTATTTTTGTGGGTTTAAGCCGAACATTAGGTTTGTCCTAACCCAACCCGTGGTTTATGGGCCCGATACGCAATGCATAATATAAGATAGGATTTGTTTTTATTAGACATATATAATGTCTTTAACCAACATCGCGTCTTATTCACTTATCTTCTTATTCTTATCTCTTTCTCATTGTTGTATGCTAGTGATAACTCTAGCATGTCTCTGCCTTAGACCCCGTCCTTTCATCCCTATCTGTTTGACGTTTCTATGGGTTTTTTACTCCGTATTAATTATGTAAATCATATACACCAACCATTATAGGCTCCATTTGATAGTTGTATTTCATTGTCGATGTTGATCTACTCTGATTGATTTGGCTACTGTAGTTAAATGTTTAAATCCATGGTTAGTCTTATCCAAAAAAACAATAAATAGACGAGGTTAGGGTTTGTGCTCTTGAAACCCTCTTTTTCAGGTTTGATTTTCCAAAACTTAATTTTTTATTATCTCCGATTCACTATTTTTTTAATTTCATGTGTAGATCAAAAATAAAAAAATAAAAAAATAAAAAAATCGTAAAAATAAAAACAAATACTTATTAGATCTACACATGCAATTACAAAAAAAGTGAATCAGAGATAATAAAAATATGGGTTTTGAAAAATCAAACCTTAAAAAAAGGGTTTGAAGATTACAAACTCTAACCTCGTCCATTTATAGCCTTTTTGGATAAGATTAACCATAGATTTAAACATTTAACCACTGTAACCACATAAATCAGAGTAAATCAACATCGACAATGAAATACAACTATTAAATGCGGCCCATAATGGTTGGTGTATATGATTTACATAACTAATGTGGAGTACAAAAGAACCCATAGAAACGCGGAATTGATGGAGGTAAAGGAGCAGGGTGTAAGGCTAGAGACAAGCTAAAGTTTTCACAAGCGTATAACAAAGAGAAAGAGATAAGAATAAAATGATAAGTGAATAAGACGCGATGTTTGTTAAAGACATTATATATGTCCAGTATTCTAAAAATCGGCCTAGGCAGCGCCTAGGCGCTAGAAGGTAGTGTAACGTACAGAAATGGCCCAGACGGCCTCCAAGCGGTCCTAGAAGGTCTCAGGCGAGCCTAGGCGAGTTCAGGCGGCGCCTAGGCGGACCCCCGGCCGCCTAGGCGGTCTGGAAGCTAATTTTTTTTTAAAAGAATCCATTTTTAAATGCAAAAAATAAAAAATAAATCCATTTTTAATACAAAAAATAAAATAAAAAATCTATTTTTTAACATAAAAAATTATATAAATCTATTTTAAAAATTATATAAATCCAAAAAAATTATAAGTTACTTTATTGTATAAGAAATTATACTAGCAAACTAAACCATGTGATAGAATACAAAATTACTAGAATAATCACCAAACTAACTTATATATTTAATCTGAACGAGTTGAACAACATATCCTTTTTCGAATATATGATCCCGACCCTATTAATTGAAACCATGCGGCAGTTACATACAAAGGATGGTGGGTTCCTAATAATACTCAGACGGTCAAGTTAGAATTCTAAGTTGCTAAGGTGTTTGAGATAATAAAAATAAATAGTTAAATGTGTATCTCTAGTCTAAGATAGGTAGGAGCATGTATTGCCACTAGAGGCACATTAACCACCTCTACCGAATGTGATTTTTTGTTGTTTTCCATCTAAACACTTACACTCGAATTGAATGTGCTATTAATGTCTATAAAGACCCCCTACCTGACCTGAAAAAAAAGATACACTATTATTTATTTCTACTAACTCAAATATCTTAGCACCCGCGAATACTCATATAATCATCTAAGGATCATCCCCCCTCTTCCACCCTAAGTATGTAAGAGTCACCTGGTTTCATGTAAGAGTAATGATATATACCACCCAAAATCATACCATCCATGACGTGGTGTGAATTGGTTGGCAATAAATCGTTAATCAGATCAAGAAAATAAATAGATTAACGATTTATTGTCAACCAATCACGCTACAACATAATTAGTATATTTGGATGGTATAATTTTAGATAGTATATATCATTATTCTTCAAGTAATAGGGTTGGGATCACATATCTGAAAAAGGAAAGTTTATATATTTTTTTTAAAGGTTAGCTATGTTGGTTAATTAGTTTAGATTATTACTTTAATTAAATAATTATTTCTAATAGTTTAGTTTTCTATTATGGTTTAGATTGATAATAATTCGTATACTATAAAATAATGTATATTTTTTAAAATATTAAAATTATTTCATAGAATTGCTTAACACAAAGTAGACTTTAGAGCATGGGTAACCTAGTTATGATAGCTGAAAATATACATAGGGGAGGCGTGTATATTCTTGTGGGATTAGTCGTGGTGCGCGCAAGCAATCCCGGACCTCCCATGTTCCAAAAAAAAAAGATAAAAGTAATACCTAAATGTTTAATTTTAAAAAAAAGATTATAAAATATTTACGTATATTTTGTAAGAAAACCCTTTTATGATGGTTTCTGTTTAGCGTTCGAGTCCTTGGAATCAAGCTCAAGCTGGACCGAAGACTCTTTTGGCATCAACCTTCTCCTAGAAGTTGTTAGGATAGTTAGTATAGAAAACTAGTTAGGAGAGGATCCAAATCCGAACCGGATAGGGTTGTTTTATTCTCTTACAAAGAAAACGAAACTTGAGTAATACTTGACTACCAAATATGACTCAAACATTAATCCCATTACTTTGAGCAATAAGGAAAGAATGGAAGACTTAAACCAAGAAAATCACATTGAATTTGGTAGTAGAAATGGTAATTTGTTACAATTTGGTGAAGAGGTAAATTGTATTAAGATAAAACGGAAACCACCACTACATAAATCATTTAAAATTAACTATGATGTTTTAGTTAATTTAAGTACTAATAAAACTCTTTTTGCTTGTATTTTAAGAGATTCAACAGATTATTGGTAGAAAGTTTTGCAAAGGAGGTTATTGTTACTTGATGGAAGGTCTTGCAAAGGAGGTTATTGTCAATTCAATTGAAAAAGCCGAAGAAAAAGAGATTTTAATAACATATGAGATAATTTCAATATATTTTTTTAGAAGTGTTGAAATTGAGAATAACAATATTTGTATTGTTAACTAAGTGCCCGTTTGGGATTGCTTTTCAAAATAATCACTTAAAGTGATTTTATATCCATAGCAATATTATAGACTCTCAAAATCACTTTTAGGAAAAGCACTAGATTAGTGATTATTAAGGGCCTGTTTGGAAGTGCTTATTTTAGGGTAAAAAAGCGCTTTTAGAATAAAATTCAAAATTTTAAAAAATTATTAAAATTAATTTTAAAATCTAAAATTGGTGCTTCTCATAAAAGTGCTTTTCAAAGTAAAAAAAAAACTCTTAAAATACTAAAAGCACTTTTAAGTGCTTCAAAAAAGCACTTCCAAACAGGCACTAAAATAATCATTTAAAGTTATTTTAGATGTCAAAATATTTTTTAATATTTTTTACAAATAATTTAATTTTAATCAAAAAGCACTTTTAGTTCCAAAATAATCAATCCCAAACGGGCTCTAAGTTAATGCCAAATGTAAAATAGCTAATTTGACTAAAATTTTGGTTAAAAACATCATATTTTGTAAAGATTTGATCTTAAAATCCATTTTGTTAAAAGATCAAAAAATCGAATAGCTGATTGAGTAATTAAACAAAAACTTCAAGAAAATTTGTTTGATCTTTAGAATGACTTTTTTTCTTTCCATTTTTTTCTTCCCAATTAGCTAAATTGCTATTTTTAGACTTTGATCAACTAAAAATTGACTAATTTTTTATTTATATATATTTATGTCTTCGACTAAAAAAAACCTAATACCTCATCTTTTATTTTTTTACTTCTATTTTTTACAATAACCATTTCTTGTATAAACTTAAAAAAAAATATATTAACTTTTTTTTAGGTATGGAATTTCGCTTAGAAGTGTGGCTCGTCCATGCTTTTCCGAGGCGCTGCCTGTGACTCAACATGGGAGAAGGGGGGATTTCATTTTTTATATAATACATTTTGTTAGGATAGACTTTTACATATTTTTTTTTACAATTACAATTAAAAAGTTCCCGTGTGTGTATATAAAATGAACTTTTTTTCCCCATAATACTATGAATTCAACAACGAAAAGGAAAAGAAAATTAAAATCATCTATCTACCTACATTATCTTTCTTACTAATAAAGATGAAGATACTAATTTTTTAATATTAAAACCATGATCCCATATGGTGTAGTTTTCACCCAAGAATTTCCCAGGTAAAGTCTATACATATACATATAGGATTTGCAAGGGCATGGAATTAACCTTCAATACAAGCTCAATATCACAATTTGGCAATCAGAGTTTTTAGAAAGAAGTCAAAGAATATTAATTTACTCTTCTGAACTGCAAGCAAGCATATATTGTCCTCTAAAAAGATTATCTTTGTGAAGTTTGTGATGCAATTCCTTAGTATTCCTACTTTTCCCTTGTTAGCTAAACAGTTAGTTAGTCTCTAATGATCTCTTATATGGTTTGGTAGCCAATGTTGTAGGTACTTAAACATTCTCATAAACAAAAATTTATGCAATTTGGTATACCTTTGTTTTTATTCTCCATCTAGTTGTCATTTAATATCACAATTACTACAAGATTTTCCTGGTTATCCATAGTATCACTAACTGCAATATTACAAACTTGTTTTTAGACATTTAACTTAGATCTAGGGGAAAGGATTTGAACTTCAATCCCGACCATTAACAATATATACAACATACCAGATACTATTAATACAACAATTCAAATGCTAGTAAAAGTTTGCAGTATAAGTCATTATACAACTATAAAATAAGTTCAATTTTAATGACATTCAAAAAACTGAGACACATCAATGCATCATCAAAAAATTAACACGAATAGTTTGTTCGTTAGCTTTCAATATATTCGTATGATATTTTCTTTAGAGCAGAACTAGTTTATAATATCATATGTACTACTAAAATAGTTTTGACATTAAAAACTTGAAATTTCATTCACGAAATCATTACTCGCACCACAAGCCACTGAAATCAATCAACTTTATTTACATATTTTACCTTGAAATTGTAAAGCTAACACGAATAATTAGTCTTCAACCCATTAAGTAGACTTATCCAAAAACCCTAAAATACCAATTAGTACATCAATAGTCAACACGATAATTGCCATACTTATCTTTTGGAGCAATATCACTTTCGAATTTCTCTGGAATCTTCTCTTCTTCCTCCAATGCCATCCCTCCCAACGATCCCGTTACAGCTCCCATGGTTGGTGCAGTTCCTAAACCCATTTTTGATCCACGCTTCTGATCATGAGGAGTGTAATCCACAGGTGCACTTGGACCTGGATTACCATAGTTCGAACCTGGACCACCATAGCTAGACTGTCTGTCCAAGAATGGCCTGGGAAGAGGAGGAGGGAGGTTAGAGTAGTACCCAGGATTGTAGCTCGAGTAAGGATCGGTGTAGCCACTAGGCATAGGAGGTGGGGTAGATATGGTGGGATGGTAGGGAAAGGGGGCAGGATTGTATCCTCTGTATTCGCGTACCGGAGAAGGAGAATGAGATGGAGGAGGGGCAGAATAGTAAAAGCTCGGAGGAGTGGCAATTGGGTAATCTGGTACAGGACGTTCAAGAATCCCTAGCTTGAGTCGGATCTTACCATGGGGACGACCAGAAGGACGAAGGAGCTCAAACGATTTGATACGAGTTGAGTCATCCGAGTCGATCAGATCCCTGAGTTGGACTCGGAGTGTACCTACTAAAGGCTTCGGTGTCTCAGAAGGCTTTGAGTGGAAGATCTCGAAGGTGAGAAAAGAATCATGTGGAGAGAGAGTAAGAGGAAGAACAAACCGCTCGTTCCAGACCGGTCTGGTGGAACCGGACTCATCTGATTTAGTAGCTAGTCGGTGTTCCGGGTCGACCCAGAAGATGACGTAAGGTTTGAGATCGCCGTTAGTCCAGTTAACGTTCTTCAAGTGCTTGGCAGAGACGATTGTGATGTCGAGGTCACGGGCTTTTGACGGAGGACGTGAAGGCGTATTCATTCTGTAAAGAGAGGGTTGTAACGCGAAGGTAATACTACTATATGATGGTGGCGTCGTTTGAAGGGAGAGAAGGGTGTGGGGTTTCTTTTATGAAAGTTGTTTTGGTAAAGTTAATTAAGTGGGACCCAGCAGGACATTGTTACGCGTATTACTTTATCACTAGTTATCTCTTCAATTTTATAACAATTTTGCTTAATAGAGGGCCCAATAATATTTGGATCATAAATAAAGGGCCCAAGTTATAAATGATATTCTCTTTAGGCACATATTATTTGGACCATAAATAAAGGGTTCAAGATTAATAATGATAGCCTCTCTCTAGCTAAACCAATTTTAATCTAAAAATTATCCATAACCTTAACTAGGTAAAGTCTATCTATTTTTTCATGTGCATGTTTCGAATCTCCTTCCTAACGGGTGTAAATTAAAAAATACAAGGCTCAAACCTTTTCTCTAATTTACCTAAGAATATACATGGAGAGACGTGTATATCTTAGTGGAACTAGTCGTGGTGCATGCAAGCTAGCCCGTACCATAAAAAAAATTATCCATAATATAGAAAAGGAAAAAAAATTCATCAATATTGGAATACAAATAGTATTATGACATATATTCTATATTTTAAACTTGTAAAAATTAACAGTAAAGATATATGCCAACTAAATGCATACCGTTCAATATACACTGATGACGTGGTGTAATTTAAGTAAAAGTAAATTGTTAACCAAATCAACAAAAATAAATAGATTGATGATTTATTTTCATTCAAATTTTGCTACATCATAATTGGTATCAGGAAATATGTATTTGAATGGTATTTATCATTACTCAAAAATCAATTATAATAATTATCTAATTAATTTAATAACAAACATTTTATTAATATAATTAATAGTTATAATATAAACATTGAAATATCCAATATTAAATAAAAATCTTACTTATAAAAAAATTCTTATGCGCCGATAAAATATTCGTTCTATTATGGGTGAATTATCTATAGGGACTTAGGAGCACTATTTTTTCTCTATAGAGTACTGTCTTGAAAGTTGTTATTCTTAGGGACCTCATTTTTGACAATAGTCTTTCCTACCCTTACTAACACTAAAAGACAAAATAGTATGATGTCACTGTTTCTCTCTCCTCTATCACTACCCACCTACCACCTACCACCCATCTCCGACCTCCGACCATCTACCACCGACCTCCGACCACCGACCTCCGGCCACCGACCACCGACCACCTCCGGCCACCAGTCACCGGAAAAAAACTGAGAGTACTCTCAGTTTTTCCCGATACCAGTCACCGGGAAAAACATAGAGTATCGGAAAAAACTGAGAGTACTCTATGAAAAATAGAGAGTACTCTCAATTTTTCCCGATACTCTATGAAAAAAGAGAGAGTACTCCGAGAATTAAAAGAATACTCTAACAATTTAACTGAATACTCTGTAAAAAAGTCGGAGTACTCTATAAAATAGATGGAGTACTCTTAGAAATCACGTAAATACTCTATAAAAACAAGGCATAAAAAATAGTCAAAAAAAAAAGCTTTTATTCACATTTATTACACTTTTTTAAACAACAATTACAAAAAGATATACAATTAAAAAATAAAAAAAACTAAAAACCTTAAGTGGTTTGACCAGATCTAGATCTGGTCAACCATTTCAAACTAAACAAAAAAAAAAAAAAAAAAAGATTGCCTCAGCTTCACGCGTGCACTGACCAACTGCACATCACAAAAACACTGACCAAATGCCTCTTCACCGCCTGCACCACCGCCTGCACCACCGCCACCCACTAACACCACCACCAGGCAACCCTTCTTCTTCCATCTGCTCCCCATGGAAAACTCCAGCAGCAGCTAGCCTCGCCTAGTTTCAGATCAACATCGATCCAGTGAGCCTCCATCCCCCATCACCTCGCCGGAGCTCTACGCAGCAACAAAAGAGAGCAACCATGGCAGCAAAGAACGAGCTCGATCCGGTGGTCACGACGCTGCTAGCCTCGCCGGAGCTCTGCGCAGCAACAAAAGAGATTCTCGCCGGAGCAACTATGGCAGCAAAAGAGAAAGCTCGATCCGGTGGTCACGACCGTCCACGTTGGTGTAGAAGACGCGGCAACCCTTCGAACGTAGATCTTCAGCCTCGAACGGTGGTCCTTCATCCCCTGTTACCTTCGAACGGAGCCTCCCTCAGTGGCGATGGTTGTCTGGTGAGCTCACCTTTGACGGTGTGGCCATCTCAGATGGCGGTGGCTATTTTATGGTGGTGGTGGCGGTTTTAAGGTGGAGGTGGCGATTTTAGGTTACTGTGGGAGGTGGTGGTGGCTATGGAGGCTATGGCTAGGGTTTATGAGAGAGAAGAGAGGAGAGAGGTGAGAGCTTTTGGTTTAGAAATGATTCACGTATAAAGAAATGAGATTGGTTGAGAAATAAAATGTAATGTTAGTATATATATAAGTCTACAAGGGTAAAAAGGTAACAGGGGATTTGGGGTTCATGTGTTAAAAAGTTTCAGAGGGCTTTAGTAAGAAGAGACTCCTAGAGGGGGTTCTAACTCGAAGAGGGGTGTGTCTTCAAGACCCTAGGTATAATTATCTCTTCTATTATTCATGAGATTCGCACATGGTTGGCTAAGTTCCCCATCTAAAGAGTTAATCACATCAACAAATATTTTAATGAAATAACAAATAATTTTAGCAAAATGTGATAAACGCATCATCAATTTATCAAAATAGATTAATAAATCACTTAAATACGATATTACTTTTCAGACAACTTTGTATAAATACTGTGGTATTGATTAAAGATAGGCCACCCTTCTTTTCACTTTGTTGTTTGTAACTTCTTTTTCTTAACTTTTTAATGAAATTTCAATTTAAAAAAATGGTTTTTTCTAAATAGACTTATTGACTACAAACAATAATGGTTTGTTTGATTAAAAAATCAATAACCATTACTATTTAGTATATAAAATCATGTAACCCAATGAACCAGTTTAATTATGAAGAATAAAAACTGTAACCAGAATCGACAAAAATTTAGAAAACAAAAAAAGGCAGAAAATTGAACTGTTTAACTTAAATTTGTTCTAAATTAGTTTAATAACTAAAAAATATGTTAAGTTTTGTTTACGTTTCGTAGAATATTTTTTATTTAATAAATTTGCAGAAAAAAACACATTTCTTATGTTTGAGAAACTTCTAGGAGCAAATGGAGAGGTATTTTGTGGTGTTTGGTCTATGAAAATAAAACTCGTTGTGTCTAGTTTTTAACTCTATAAGTTGTGAAACATTTGGAGCCCCAAGTAAAAAATCATTGTTGTTCTTGTAGAGCTTACACACTTTATAAGGGGTATGGACATACATAAAAGTAAGTTGGACTCAATGTTTGAAAGAGTTTAATAACCATATGGAATGTATATACTATAAGACTTTTCATAATTATTCAAACATGATCTTACACTTCAGAATAGTTTGTATGAGTTTAATGACCATGTGGAAAGTATATATAAAACTTCTCATAATATTCATACATAACTTTATATTTTAGAATAGTTTGTATGTTATTAGATCTAGTTTCTCTCTATCTTCATTTTCATTGGAACAACTTAGGTTTTAAAATTTTAAATTTCTACCATTGAAAAATAAATTTGGTATTTTTTTAGTCTTTTTTATATTTTATAGTGATTAAATACAAAAGATATTTGTGATCAACCTAGTTATTATTATTTTAGATTTATAATTTTGGGATAATTGTTTATATAATTGAGATAGGTATTTTGCTTTGAATTTTATTTTGTACTTATTGGTCTTCCTAGCGTTTTGGCAATGTATTAGGAAAATATGAGTAAATAACACTTTTGCCCCCTGCGTTTGTACCCGATTGACAGGTTGCCCCCTAACCTTTAAAACAAGACTCTTTGCCCCCTACATTTTTATTTTTTGACCCGTTACCCCCCGACTGCGTGTTCCGTCCATTTTCGCCGTTAAAAGTGACGTGGCACTTCCATGTCACATTTTTTTTTATTCCAGGTGTTAATTAATGAATTAATTAAGATTAACCTAGGGGTAAAAAAGGTTTTTTATAAATAGTTTTAATATAAAATATAAATAATAAAATAAAACACCCCCCCACCCCCCACCGCACCCACCCACCCTACCCCCCCTCCCCTTCTTCTTCCCCGATCTGACCCTGCAACTCCTTTAAAAAAAAATCAATTAAAGTTGCTGCAAAACCTGCGAACACCACCACCATAACCTGCGAACCCCGAAGAAGAAGAAGCAGGAAACATAGCATATAGCAAACCAGGTGGTGCAACTGAAGAAGAGATAATTGAAGCTACAAAAGCTGCAAATGCGCACAACTTTATATCAGGATTACCACAAGGTTATGACACTAATGTAGGAGAAAGAGGTGTTCAATTATCTGGTGGACAAAAGCAAAGAATTGCAATTGCAAGAGCAATATTGAAGAATCCAAGGATTCTTTTGCTTGATGAAGCAACAAGTGCTTTAGATTCTGAATCTGAACGTATAGTTCAAGATGTATTAGATAAAGTGATGGTTAATAGAACAACTGTTATTGTAGCTCATCGATTGACAACAATTCGAGGTGCTGATGTCATAGCCGAGAAGGACTAAGCTTCGTTGCTGCAGGCGGATCTCTGTGAGCTCGCGAAGAAGATGAAGGCTGCTCGCCGGAAAAGAGCAGCGAATCGATCTGAAGGGATAGAACTTCCTGTTAATAAGTACATATGTGTTTATTAATGATGAGGATGACAGTGAGCCTAGTTTGGATAAGTCTGGGTTCTTGGGAAGCTTTGCTAATTTGCCTCATAGACAGAAAGGCGAGAATAAGATTGTTACTTCACAGAGGTTTGGTTTAAGTGAGCCATTGGAAGATTTGGAAGCTGAAGATGATGATACAGTGTTGGTGACTTTGATTCCGAGGGCTGGTAGTGGTGATATCAAGATTGGTGGTATAAAGATCGTTTATGCTTCTTAATTGATTTTTTTTTTTTTAAAAATATAGGAGTTGCAGGTCATCGGGGAAGAAGAAGGGGAAGAAGAAGAAGAAGGGGAGGGGGGGGTAGGGGGTGCGGGTGGAAGGGTTTTATTTTATAATTTATATTTTATATAAAACCTATTTATAAAAAACCTTTTTTACCCCTACTTTAATCTTAATTAAATAAATAATTAACACCTGGATTTAAAAAAAAAATGTGACATGGAAATGCCACGTCACTTTTAACGGCGAAAATGGACGGAACACACAGTCAGGGGGTAACGGGTCAAAAAATTAAAATGTAGGGGGCAAAGAGTCCTGTTTTAAAGGTTAGGGGGCAACCTGTCAATCGGGTACAAACGTAGGGGGCAAAAGTGTTATTTACTCAATTTTATGATTGGGCTTTCTCAAGAAAAAGGGCTTCATTATTAAATTTATTTAGTTTTTGCTGAGTTTATTCTATTTGAGAGAAAAGAGTTTTCATATAATCAAATGAGTATTGTGTGAAAAACACTTGCTAATTTTTGAAATATATAAGAAAAGATTCTAGGTATGGTTTAGCAGCTCGTTCCTATTTGGAAGGTTGGTTGAAACCCTTAAATCCAGATTATTGTTAAATTATCAAATTTATCCTTCTTCATGATTTTAATGACCGATCTTGCTATGTTGTGGACTATTGGGATTTGCACATCAGTTGGACAAAAAAGATTTTGCACGTCTTTATGTGAATTTTATTATTTTGAATATGTTTTTAGGAAAAATCGTACATACAGATTATTGTTTTTTTCAAACCTTAGCTATATTTATGTACTTTGTACATTAATTTATTTATGTACCCTTATTATCATCTTTATTTTCTTATGCTTAATATATTGAACTCTTGCATAATTATTTGATTAAATAATAGAATCAGTCCTCATGAATGGATACGATGCTTCTTATTGCTATTTTATTACTTGAATTATCCGTACACCATAGTCCATAGATAATCTTATTTTGATGGATTGCAAAAGGGATCATCAATATGAATTATACGTACACGCCTTGGAGATTAGAAACTTGGAAAATGTCAAGTGATCACTCAACGGCCAATGCCTTCAATAAAACTAGAGCAATAATATATATTATTTATAACGTGACTTGAATTAATTTACAATAAATTGTTAAGTTGACAATAAATCGTTAATTAAATAAAAAATATAGATTAAATTGTTAATAGTCATAAACCTATGGGTAATACTTCCATCCAATATTGGATGGTCCAATATTTAAATCACGGCCATGGATTATTAAAACAAAACACATGTCATTAGATTAATATGATTGTTACTTTTGTATTTTTAAAACATGGGGTATGTGTATGCATGTAATTGGTGTAGGATCATCCTATATTGGATGGAAGAATTTTCCTAAACCTATTAGTAGTGGAAACATTTTTTAATTTTAGTTTTCTTTTTTCTAGATATAAATTGCACCAATATCATAGAGTCAGCTATAGTCTTCATTACCATTTCATACTCCCCAACTAACCTATTAACCCCCTTCTCTTCATACCTTAACATATCTATCTTTAATTGAATTTTTTCTTTAGAAGTTTGGAATTCAGAAAATAAACATGTCAGATGCTTTGATCAATGGGTTCGCCGGGCGCTGGCGGTGGGATCATCGCTCAGCTCATCACTTATCCTCTCCAAACTGTAATTTTTTAAATTTTTTAAAGCTTCATTTTGGTGTAATTTTAAATTTTTAAATTAATCTTTTTTTAAATGTTAGGTAAATACACGGCAACAAACAGAGAGATCCGAAGAAGCAGAAAAGTAAGCTTGGAACTGTTCAACTAATGTCTCAGGTCATTTTCCTTCTTTTTCTTATTTTTTTTATTCTACTTAGATCATACGTGTCTGTGTTTATATATATATAGTTTTCTTGATTCATGTAGGTCGTTAGGCAAGAAGGATGGAGTCGGCTATATGGAGGCCTAGCTCCGTCACTTATTGGAACTGCTGCTTCTCAGGTGATCTCAATTAAACTCGTTAATTAGTATACTTCTTTTTCTAAGTATTCTATTTGAATTTGAATTTGAATATATTTGTTGCTGCTAATTTTATGGAACAGGGTGTTTACTATTATTTCTATCAAATATTCAGGAACAAAGCTGAAGCTGCTGCTTTAAAACATAAGCAACAAGGTTTTGGTGATGGATCAGTAGGCATGTTCTCATCACTTATTGTGGCTGCACTTTCTGGGTAATATACTTTACTTAAATATCTATTCAGTAACTGAAAGTAACAATAATTACTTCGCTTATTCTCTAGGTGTATTAATGTGCTGCTCACAAATCCTATATGGGTAATTGTGACCCGAATGCAGGTAAGCAACTTTTTACAGTATGTAAGTATGTAACAGGTTTCATAATTTTCTTACATAATTCTATTTTACTGTGCAGACTCACACAAAAAAATCCCAACCTAAACTAACGAGCAATTTAGTGTCTGATGATACGATTCTTGCTTCAACTGAGCCTCCTCCCTTCGGAACAAACCATGCGGTATATTCATTTAAAATGTTATATTGTTGATTCTTTGATTTTCGAAAGATTAAATGTAATTTGGAATAAGATTTTTGCAGATACAAGAAGTATATGTTGTGTTCGTTGAAATTCTTAATAATGCTGCTTCTTTTTATCTTTCTCTTATAATTTTAATGCTTTTGAAAAATAAATGAAGAAAATGGTTTAGTTGGACAACTATTTATAAAAAGTGAAAAGGTGGCTTGCCAAAGGTTGTGATGTTTCATTTTGGAGTTATGTTGTATTAATTTAAGATACAACGTTTACTTAAAAGACCAAAAAATTTAGGCTGGTCCAAATGGTATGAACCTAAGGCCCAAAAACCCAACAAAGATGATGGTCCAGGTTCATACCCACCTAAGGCCCATTAAAATTATAGACTTAAGGCCCAAAAGCCCACAAAGCTAATGGTCCAGGTTCAACCCTACCTAAGTCCCAACAAAGCTATGGACCTAAGGCCCAAAGCCCAACAAAGCCTTTTTTTTTTCTTTCTTTCTTTGCTATATAAAAAAAAAGAAATAAAATAATATATATATATATATATATATATATATATATATATATATATATATATATATATATATATATATATATATTTTTTTTTTCTTTTAATTTCTCCAAATTACATGACTCAATTTCTCATTCAGTGAATATATTACGTTAATCTTCACAACTTGAGTAAACGTATTAATATCTGAATCATTTCATTAAATTGAGTCACCGACTAACCTCGTAAACATGGTCAACACTTGGGTAAAATCCCATTTGTCCAACAGTATATGGCGAAGCTGGAGTTTATGGTTTCTGGAAAGGTGTTTTCCCTACATTGATCATGGTATGTGAGAGAAGTAACTCTAGTTAGTATTAACGAGTGGTGTGTGATAGTTTTGTCTTTTGTGTGTGGTCTTTAGGTGAGCAATCCTTCTATACAATTTATGATATACGAGACTTTGTTAAAATAGCTGAAGAAACGACGTTCAAAGAACAAAGGTAGTAATGATGTTACTGCTTTAGAGGTAAGTAAATCATGTTTCTTTTTACCCTTAGCTTCAAACTATGATGTCCTAAGTCATTAATTTTGTTTACCTTTAGCAAAACTTGGAGCTACAGTTGTAACATATCCTCTACTAGTTGTGAAGGTAAGAGTGTTATATCTTTTCTTCTCTTTTCATTTTCCTTGAATTGACTGTGTTTAATTTGCAGTCGAGACTTCAAGCAAAACAAATTAGTGATGGAGATAAAAGACGACAATACAAAGGTTTGTATGTTTCTACATCTATTGATGTATCAAATAAATAAAAATTGGGTTGTTTAAAAATTGTAGGAACATTAGATGCTATACTGAAGATGATACAGTATGAAGGATTATATGGATTTTATAAAGGGATGGGTACAAATATCGTGCAGAGTGTACTTGCAGCTGCTGTTTTATTTATGATTAAAGAGGAATTAGTTAAGGGTGCAAGATGGTTATTAACAAGTAGTAAGGGTTAGAGCCATTGAAATTTAAACTTCATTTATAAATAGAATTAATTACCTTGTAACAAATTTATGGAGTCGTTGGGTTTGATAGTTAAGGAGTTTCGCCAACTGGGTAGGTTCATTCACACGTTACCCAAAAGTATTGAATTAAAATTTAGAATTTCTTGGTAAAAAATAAGCAAAATTGACCTAAAAATAGAACATATTTGATTGATTCCAGTCTACTGGCGTATAAGGTGTGTATATTTAGTTATTTATATTGTAAAACATGGAGATTAATCCAGTTTGGTTTAGTGTTGATGGTGTTTTGTCATTATCAAGCGGTGAATTCTATTTCATAATTAGCTGATGACCCATCGATATTATATCTAAAATACAGGAAATAATTAATTGTAATTCTGTAACCATTCTAGTATGGTCGGTAAAATAATAAAATTTCATTTCATGTTCTTAGAATTAGTCTTTCTTTGTTTGTATTTAATAGTATCTGGTGTTTTAAAAAATTAGACCAATAAAATTATTTTTTTAGAACCAAATCAGATATCCATGGTTCTAATTGATTTGTTAAGTAAAATTCGATTATGTGGACCTGGAAAGCGTGATGCTGTGAAGTGAAGTGGAGCTGGGGACTACGCAGCAGGTAGCTGGATCATAACCTCCTGTCCGATGGAAACCTGCAGGAGCACGAAAAGATGGAGCTGCTGTCTCTAAACGCACAGTGACAGTGAGACAGAAACTTTGAGGGAACCGCTGCTGTGTGCACTGGATCAAGACAGTCCAGACCTGCAATTTCGAATCCATGGGCTATTCGGGCCTGGTTAAGGGACCATCTCCGTTCAAAAATCAGACTATGGGGCATAGAGTGGAAGTATATCTTTATTGCCGCGCTTTGGGTAATTTGGATTAAGAAAAATTTATTGTTATTCAATGAGTTAAACATGGTTCCGCATACGCGAGAGATTAAGAAAGAGATTTATTCGATAGCTAGTAACTTTATACTAGCTTTGGGTAAAAGCTTGGATTGTGGAATAATTAAAATGGCTAGAAATGTTATGATTAATGGGTTAAGCCAAATGAAGGCATCAAACTGAATATTGACGGAAGTTTCATCGCCGGTAGAGGTATAGCGGGGATTGGTGGTGTCGTTAGAGATAAATATGGTGCTTGTGTCTCGAGTTTTTTTAGGTTCGTGTGTTGTTGATTCTCCGTTAGTTTCGGATTTATTTGCTTTACATTTCGGTCTTAAATGGGCTATTGGTAGAGGTTATACAGAGATGCTTACTGAAACAGATTCGGAGGAGCTCCACGCGCTAGTGAAGGGCGGTGAGAGCTCTACTAACTATGAGATGGACTCGAAGAAGTTCCACGCGCTAGTGAAGGACGGTGGGAATTTAAGTAGTCGGTGTGTTTCAATTATAAGAGATTGTTCTGTGCTATTAAAGAAATTTCCAAAGTTAGAATTTAATCATATATTTCGAGAAGCAAATCAATTGTGCGGATAGACTAGCGAAAGAAGGGGCACTTATGAATGCTCAACCAGTAGACTTCAATGATCTTTCAGAGATTCTTTGGAATCTTATTATGAAAGATAGAAATGGTTGTGCTAGTGCTAGAGTAGTACTAGATATTTAATAAGATCTTTCAAATACACCCAAAATTATAACGAAACATGCTATGGAGTAGGTCTATAAATGAATCAAGGCGCTCGAGCAGTTCGAGTCAGACTCAGGAAAAAGTTTGTTCAAGTTCGGCTCGTTCATAAACAAGCTCAATTTCCAGTTTAAACTCGTTTAAAAGACAAGTTTGCTTGAGTTCCGTCGTGAAAGACCCGTTTTATATTTGTGAGTTGTAAATTAATAATTATTTACTTGTAAATATATCATTAAACCTTAAATATCAACTTAGGCATTTTAATTTCTTTAGACTTCTATTTTTTCATTAATATTACAATTCATAGTTTTGTACGACGCACTCTATCAAATACCAATCGTTGATAAAAGTTCCGTTTAACCAAGCAACTTGAGTTCTACGCGAAAAAAACTCGTTCGATAAGTTAAACATACAAATTTTAACATCTCTGGCTTGACTCGATTAATTTAAGTTCGGCTCGGCTCGACTCGTTTATATTGGAGCTCGGCTCGAAAAGTTAAACAAACAAGCATGTACCTCCAGTATTTGTATCGACTCGATTCAGTTACAACCCTACTATGTAGTATCTAGAGTTGCTATCGGTTTTTGTTCAATCCAATTTAATTTTAGAGCAAGTACAGTTTCGGAAATTAAGAAAATAAAAAATGAAAGATAAAACGGTATTGGTAGAATTATAGGTCAACGTCCGGTTTTCAACGCTGAGTAATCTGGTGTGACCCGGGAGTCATAAAAGCTCTTTTAGTATAAAATACACCAGTAACGTATCAAATCTCTAATTCTTCATTTCAGACAAGCAAAGCCCTAGCTAGCACAGTCAATCAACAATGGAGGAGAAGAAGCCAACCCCGAAGAAGACTAATCTTTTGGATCACCACTCCATCAAGCACCTTCTCGATGAATCCGTCACTGAAGTAATTATTCTCTCATTCTTTTTCCATATCTATTAAATGTATTTCATTTGTTAGTTTTCGATTTGAATTTTAATGAATCTGTTAATTGTATTTGCGGCTAAAATTGTAGATCGTTACGAGCAAAGGATTCAGCGAAAATGTGAGGATGAGCAACATCCGATTGTTTCTCGGGTCGATCATCATCACCATTGCCCTCTTTGCTCAGTTTTACAACAAGAAGTTTCCTGAGAACAGAAATTTTCTCATCGGATGCATTATCTTATATCCTTTTCTCTCGGTTTATAATATTGAATTACATAAATCTTTGGGTCTGATTTCATTTATCTGCATTCCGAAAAATCTGAGATTTTTGTTTGTTTAAGTGGAATTAATGAATTACGAAAAGAAACATCCAATAGTTGTTTTGATTTATCTGGATCTCAATCTTTTAATAGGAATTGTGCACATAACATCCTCAGATGGGTTCATTTCAATTTCTTTAGAAAAAACTAGAATTATCGATTTGTACCACATCTATTAAAATTCGACCCAAATGTTTCTTCAAGATAGAATTAAACGTGATCAAACCATGGAGGGTTTAGTTTAGATATCAATAATCGTGTCAGTATTTTGGATTTGATTATGTTTGTGTATCTTTAACTCTATCACACGTATATCGTATGCAATGTAATATTGCAGCTGTTCACATACACTAAGGAGAAGAACGCAATTCTATTCACCTATGCTCCTGAAGTAAGTAGCTATATTTGTTCTACCTGAGATTTCAATTAATTATTTTTGCTATTTTAATATTCATTAGAGTTTCGATCTGGTCAGATTAATATGTCATCCTTTGACAAGTGATATGAGCTATATATTGTTATTTTGCTAGTTGATCTTGTAATTTGAATAAATTGTTGGTTTTGTTATTGATAAATGAATTGTCCATGAGACATCTGAGTTTAAACAATGTGGATCCTATTTAATGATGTTTTTTGGTTTTTTAATTGTGTTTGCAGGGATCTTTTAACAGCACAGGGTTAATTGTATCTTCAAAGTTGCAGAGATTCTCAGATATGTACACACTTACCATAGCAAGTGCAGATCCAGAGTCTATATCTGCTAAACCAGCTGTTGAATTTACAAAAAGTGTTACCAAGTGGTAAATATAATATTATATATATATACATTTCATTATATTGATTTTATTGCTTAACATTGAATTTTCATTTAGGTTCACCAAGGATGGAGTACTAGTAGAGGGCTTGTTCTGGAAAGATGTTGAAGGACTCATTAATGAGTATGGGAAAGAAGCTAAAAAGAGCAAGTGAGTGAAGAAAAGTTGAAATAGTGTGTGACAGAACAGAAGTAATATTTTTACTAATGGATCTTTTGATACTTTGAGTAGAACTCAGAATTATGATTTAAATTTTGTGTTACAAATATAAAATACATTTGAAACTTAGATGCATTGTGTTGTTTACATTTGTCTTTTTTATATATGTCTTAATACTTGATTGCAGGAGAACAGAATAGGACATGGAGCACATTTCCAGGCCGAGATATTTGTTGTCCTATTCAAACCACCCATCCCAAATATATTTCTCTTTTTTTTTTTTTTGAATTACATTTTCGTTTTGCCTTTAATGACTTCTATAACTAATTCTTCTTACGTGGATATGCCATTGCTCTTTCGATTCATTTGATCACCTCAAAGTGTATGTGCTTTTTGCATTCTCTAGTGTACTAATAGACACGCTTCTATTATGTTCAAATAGTTTTTTTTCTCCTTCAATAATATTGGAGTCATTTTGATTTGGGATAAATCACTATCAGCTTTGCAATGTACTCCAAAAGGGTTGGGGTAACTATTTACTTTTCACATGAGGTATTTTGGTTATGCCTAATCTGCATAAGAAGGTTCTCGGTGAGAAGTTAGAAGAAATTTCATGGCATGTTTCATCTATTTTCTTTTGTTTAAATCAGTTTATATAAATAAAAGGAAAAGTGAAGTTACAAGAGATCATGGATCCTGCTTTTGTTACCAATTTCATCCTGTATTTGATCAAATGGAGGATAGATCGATGACCAGTTTAGTGGTAGGAGGTTAATAAAACTTTTTAGCTAGTAAATCAACCTTAACGTTCCAATTTTTAGAATTATGTTGAATATAGATTTAAAATCTAAAGATCCTTAAATATTTTGCATAAAAGGTTGGGTTTAAGATGTGTTCTTGAGGTTTTGGGTAATATTTTTATCTTTTATGGGAGTTGCTACCTCACAAGCAAGTAGAACAACATCAACTTCCTTTTTGGGAACCATGCTACACCAAATCTTTTACCTTTGCACATATATGGGAAGCGTTATCTTTGTCGAAACTAATTGTGGCAATACTAGTAAATTCCTTTTCTTCATAAAGATGCATCACAAAAAGAATTGAAATCCGAAGGGATAGTCTTCAAACCTTGGTTCGTAGCTGGGGGATTCAAACATTGAGAGTGTGACATTCCATTTTATGCTTGTGAAATTTAATCATAAGATTGTTTATCATAAGTGTAAACAGTTGGGTGCTCCATTTCACCCCTTCAAACAAACATTTCATTTAGGCTGTCTAGATGCTTTAAATTGCAACAAAAGTAAAAGTTGTGGAGATTTTATAATTTCAAAACTCATTGGACCCTCCCTTAATAATGCGTAGAATCTAAGATTCAAAATCCTCCACTCCTTTAATAAATCGTCCATAACTTGTGTTCATACTATTTCAAACTTCAACACTTATGGAGCAAGAGAAGAAAATATGTTAGAACTGTTTTCATGGGGTCACTGAAAGAAAGACATATGGCTGAATCAACACACTTTCTCTTAAAGAGGAAAACCCCAAATGGAATAATCTTGTTACAACACTTTCAATTAAATGCACCAACTTTTGTTGGAGCCTTCGCATGCCATACAATTTCTAGACTTTGGGGTCCCTAAAAGTACCCGATAATGAACCTTGAGAATTTGTAGCAGAGAATGAATGATTTGATATCCCATTTTTGTTGTGAAACATCTCTTCTTAGCGTGAGTCCCTATGATCTTGTCCTCTTTATTAGTCGCGTGAAGGGAAATCTTACATATAAACTCTA
This sequence comes from Nemophila menziesii, assembly GCA_029959085.1. Taxonomy (NCBI): domain Eukaryota; kingdom Viridiplantae; phylum Streptophyta; class Magnoliopsida; order Boraginales; family Hydrophyllaceae; genus Nemophila; species Nemophila menziesii. The sequence goes on along the minus strand of JARWIR010000012.1, from coordinate 342,971 downwards.
CTGCTATATAGTGGAAGGTGTTATGACTGAGTGAAGTATCCCATCCTAATCCATATTGAAGAAAAAAAATCTTATACCAAATGCATAGAGCAATTATGTGGCTTTGAGATAGGGCTGCGGGTTGGTAGTCGTTTATCCCTCCAAATATCCATTCCATTTACGTTACCAATTTGCATAATGCATCATTTTTTAACACATCCATTCTTGCCAAGAAACTCGGGTTTCATATTATTGTATCACTCACTATAGACGAGTTTAATTTTTGTTGTTCAGAATAAGGAATATTTTATTGAAAACAACGTTAAGAAAGATAACAGTTTGGGCAATTTACATCTTGAATCAACAAGATAAACTTGGTCTATTACATTACAATTTTTGAGATAACCAACAAAACTATATAAAATTGAGGAATTTAAAAAATACAACGATAAAAACGATTACAGAGAAAAATGATCTCACACCTCAACATGAGAGGGAAAACTTTGACACTTATATCACAACCCACTAGGTAAAGCCAACCGAACACAACATATACAATTACAAAACCAGAAAGGATTCTAATGAATGTAACCAAGATGAAATGCTATCTGGATATCCTAAAACTATCTAGAAAGGATTCTTGCGAACGTAGACAATATGAAATGATATATGGATACCCTCAAAATATTTGCAACTAGCGTCTGACGAGCTAACAAAGTAATTTCACATCGTTTCCAACCACCTCTACCATGCATGGGACAACCAGCTCAACTCCCCAACAAAAAATAAGGAGGACCATCTATGGATGAACTACAAACACATGTAGTTACCTCATCTGTTGTCAATCATCAAGGAAGAACAAACCAGTAGCTGAGAACTAGTAGAAAGTAGAAACTACCAAAGATACAAGGTTCCAGGAACGAAACATCGATATTATATTGGTAGACTTACTTTTGGATTATTATTTGGTTATTATGTCTATTTTGGATAGAATAATGTAAAATTATTATTTTACTTTTTTAATATCTTTTGTACAAAAATTACCCTGACATACTCCCTCACCTCCTACCTACCTCTTGTGTGCATAGAACATGCGAAGCACCACAACATGGCGTTGCTAGTTTTTTGCCCAAGAAAAAAGTGTGGTGTGTGATGGAATTATGCCGGAGATCCTACCGGATAGTAATAGATGGAACATTAGTGATTACTTATTTATGATATATTTTTTTTATTTATAAAGGAATTATTTTCCATTCATAATTTGTGGTATGTATATATTTTTATATGTTTATTGATCATATATTATAATTGTGGATCTTAAATTAAGTTATGGTTATAGATCACAATGAGATATGATAATGAGAATCTAACAGTGATTATTGAATTGGAACCTTGATGGTTATGTTAGATTAATATATAGTAAATGGTATCTATTGGATATATGTTGGAAATTCTCATTTACCGATTTAGATACATAGATAATGTACATGTAAACGTGATTATAAAATCGATCAAACTAGAGATTCATAATAGTTGATATCTTGAATTGTCAAGTATATTACTTTCTACAAATTTCGAATGCTTGTGATCCTTTAACTTGAGATCATCATTGTAGTTAAGTATGTGTTTGTTATGTTTAAATACAAGAGCAGCAAACTGCTAGTCAAAATGAGATTGGTAAAGTGTTTGAACTCTACATTGTTATAAATATTAGGGATTGTAACAACTATCTGTCATTTGTCTATACTTAATTGGAGAGATTACATGCACCGTCCTTTACCACATCATGAGTGTAATGATACTTATCCAATTTTTTTTAGGTAAAAAAACCTTAGTAAAATAGACTCCAGCCCCCCCCCCCCCCCCCCAACCTAATTTCTAGCTCCCCTAATATGTGAGCAGGTTTTGAAAATTATATGATGGGGCATAAATTTCCTCCATAGGCATTTTGTGACTAGACAAATTTTAAAGTATTGAAGAATTCACATCCTTCGGGGATCCTCTTCGGCATTCTATACTTCCTCTTGTTGTATTAACCATCTTGCACGGATCGTCTGTGGTACCCTTCGCCCCTGACTTAATAATGGAACCCATTACAACATTTTATGGTCTTCCAGGTCGACGTTGTATCATCATCCAATATGCATATTTGTTAATTAGCTCTATCATCATATAAATGATAAAGGTAGGCTCAACACACATCTCCACCAACTCCCTATGCCCCTTATTAGTGGACAATGCCATCGATAGTAAAGTTTCTTTTTATGGCCAAACTGCCTGCACTAAAAACGTATTAGATGTAATACTCTATAATTTGTAAATGTTCCTAGATACAAATAATGGATACTAACGACTTACTAAGGTCCACCTCTATTACCAACCGCATAAAATTTCCATACACACATGATTTAAAGGGTAATTTCACCTATATCGTGGGCATAATCTCAATAGCTATATGAGGCATAAAGTTAGCCTATCATTCAAGAACAACCATATAAAGGTCCAATATCATCCATGGTCCCTGGTGTCGCCTAGGGTGTGATAAAAATAAGATAAAATAAAGTCTAGAAAACTACGCACTCTCACCCTAGACAGGCACAGTACTGCAAGTATTACAGGACGTATGCAAGTTTTAGTTAGTAAGTTGAGTTCGTTCTCAGGGACTTAAGTGTGCTAGTCGAATGGGTAGCAATAGCGAGTAAGCAATAATTAATTAAAAGACAATAAATTAAAGAGAGAATAAATTCGAAATTAATTAAACTAAGAAAATAAAGACAATAAAATAATATACGAAGAATATGAGATGAGAGATATAGCTTAGGTTTTGCTAGTATGCACTAATCCTTCTAATTCTTTCTATTAGATCTAGTTAATAAGGGAGAATATTAGCTCTTGTATACTTAGTCAGGATTCTAAATTCCCATTCCTTAGACCTTGAGAGCGACTAAGGGGGCTACGGACACACCACGAGGCTGGTTCAAATAGGGTTATCCTACGCCACTAGGGCCCTAAGCAATCAATTTTCATACATGGTGATAGTGATTAAATCATACCCTAATGACTATCTAGTTAGAATCAGTTTTGTCAGGACTAATATCGACACTAGACGTTATGTGGTGTTTCAATAATTGGACACCCAGTTAAGGTGACCATCTAATTACTATTAAGAAAATCCTAAAGTGATCAGTTCTAGGACAGGCAATAAATCAAAACACATAAACAAATATAAAGGTAAGTAGCTAATATCAGATTAAAACATGTAATTCCCAAAGAAAATTAGATAGAAGAATTAGAATTCATAGATTATACATGATGCAAAACCCAAGCTATGGGGAGTTTAGTTCATACCTGATGGAAATAAACTAAAAGAAATTACAAAAGACATCATCTTGCTCTCTACAATAAACTGGAAGAATAAAACCTTAAGAACTAATTACTATGAGGCAAGGATGATTTACAAGTGATATAAGGGTGTATTTATAAGTGTTTAGAAGACCTAATTCGTTTTCTTGAGGGAGAGGTTAAGTAATGGACTCCAAGCCCAACTCAAATTCGTATGGAAATAAAGATAATTACTGCTGACTTGTTTTGAGCATATCTTCTTCGTTATCGCCCACAATATACCAAAAGAATCCTCACAGAATTATCTACGTCCCTATGAAAGGAATCTTCCAAAATCGGCTCGGTTTTGGAGTTATCACCACTTCTTTAGGCGTAGCTGCAGAAATTCAGATTTAAGGCAGCTTTTCCTTTTCCATGATTTTAGCTTTTGTTTCCTTTATCTCCAATTACCATGCTAATCTCTTTCCATATCTTGTAGTCTTTGACTTGGACTCTAATTAATCTTCATAATTATCTTTAAAGCTTCACACTAAATAAATAATTAAACCCAATATGCTCTAAAAATATTTTTTTTACTAAATCAAGACTCAAAATAGGAAAGTGCACTATTTCTCAAGAAAATCGACTATTATGACTTCTAAATCACTAAAAATGATGTCTCGTCCTAATATAAATCTATCACAAATGAGGAGACATCAGTCCCATGTTCAATACCAAATTATAATCATCTTGGCTCATAAATTGTTTCATAATATATTTGAAGCTCACATCTACGAGATCCATATGGGTCATCGCCTTCTAAATCCGATTTAGCTTCACAAGTAGATATGTATATCCTATATCATACCCAAGTAATTTAATAAGGGTGTTTTTCATACCCCCACATCCCTAGAGATTATGTTATATATTATGAATGAGTTATAGATAGTTATTTTCTGTATGCGGAATGTCATTAATAAATCCATATATCTCCTCTTTGGTTGTATATATGCTACTTTTTGTTGTCCGGGGTTGCTTGTAACCATTACTTGAACATAGGTCTTATATATTACTGTAAATTCCCTTATGAGAAGGTAAAGAGCAAAACCAAACCAGAAAACCACTAAACCTTTCGAGCATCCCTGAATTCGACCCATTCACAATGCCTGAGTATGATTAGGACCGAATTGTTTTAGTCCCAATTCATACGTTTTCTTTATCTCCGGATTTGTCATTGGACGATGCTTCCATGTTTTCGATTGGGAATTCCTTGTTTCAGGCATATTGATCCCTTTAATTCCATAATCCCTTCGAGTAATAGCTACACACTATTTTTTGAAGCTTAAACAATTGTATCAACAATTGGGAGTATATCATCACTATCTGCCTAGGATAAGGCTCACTTCTTCGTGCGAGCCCATAAACTTACAAGAAATTTAAAAAATCTCAATTTTTTTTATTATATATGAATACACTACCCCACCCACCCACACACCCACTTATTGAACCCCATAGAAGTAAAAACAAATCCAAAACTAACCAATTTCTTTGCATACACCTCCCCATCCCAATCCCTCCATTCCATAACATTTGAATATTCATCTCAACATTAGGCTTAATTTATCTTTTTTCACTCAATTCAAAACTTATATAGCAGCAATACATTCCTCATTATTCACCAAATTTCTAATCAAATTACAACAATCAAACCTTCTTGCATAATACCCTAATTTCTCATCTATTCATCTCAGTGACCAAAGCCTATCAACCTGAAGGAACCAATAATGATATAATTCACGAGCTCAATATATCACCACCATCAACACTAGTCCCAAAAAATGATGGGCCTCATAAAACTCACATGATATCTCCTCACAGATACACTATTCTCAGCGCATCATTTTTCATACGGTAAAAGCTTTAAATCCTCATATTTATGACCATTGTAGGATTTGCATATAAATAATACACACAAGTGCAACTAAACATAAAATTAAGTTTATAACATTAAAGTGACGAGATAAGGTTAAATCAAATCAAGTTTTTTGAAAATATTTTTGGGCGTATCAATGTTGATGATGGTGGAGAATGATCTCCTTGTTGGTGGCGGTTATCAATATCTAAGAGAGTGCAAATGATTTTGGTGATGGAGTGGGATACCAAAACTTGGGATGATTGGTACGGAGAAGCATGGTAATTGTGCTAAATCAAGTTTTTAGGCGTATGAGTGTTGATAATGATGGAGAATGATCTCCTTGTTGGCGGAGGTTGTCGAAGTTTAAATAAATAAAAAAATTCTTCGATAGTCTATTCTTGATGATGGTGTAGCAGTGCTATGATGGTGGAGAATGATCTTAGTTGGGGCAGTTATCAATATGTAGGAGGGCGACTAGGTAAAGAGGTGAAAAGATGAGTTTGTGTTTTTTGGTCAATTCTTGATGATGGCATAACAGTGTTAATGATGGTGATGGTAATGGTGGTGGTGGTGGTGGTTACGAAGTCTTGGAAAAGACTATGGTGATGGTGGTGGTTGGTATGTGTATCTGGGAAGAAGATGAGTCGGAGGTAGGTGGGGAAGTGTGTGAAAAAATTTAAAAAATTAAGATTTATTTAGTTTTTTTGAAGTTCATGAATAATTAATAATTATTTACTTTTTTGGTTTTTTAAAATGATTAAAAAAATGACTTAACGACCAAAATAGGCAGAAAAATGAAATAAGGGGTAACATGGCAATATATAAAAGTTTTGGAGGGGGGAGGTAAGTAGACTTAAAAATAAATTAGGGAGAATGTTAGCATATAATCCCTCCTATATGTTATTTTCCTTGTGACAACTCCTTTATTAACGTTTAAACCTTTATGAGAACCACCTTTAATAAAACCTCATTTCTATGACTTGTATAATTCCATTTTCTATCTTATTTGAAGTCTTTCATTTATATGTAACTGCTTGTGACTTAAGTTCATGAAATCCCTATCTAGCTCACAAACACATCACATATTTCATAATGCACCTTCAATGACTTAAAAACATCTTCAAAATCACAAACTCTCTTTAGGTCACTTCTTGATGCATATTTTTGAATATATTGTCCTAGTACTCTTGAGTTTCACAATCAGTATTTGTAGGATCACTTCTTGAACAACTTTTTTGAAGAAAACACTTCATTTCAAGTTATCTAAGGGAAAAAATGAGAATCTGTTTCAAAATCGGTATAACGTATTCAACAAAAATTAGTATAAAATTTTTCATAGAAACTAGAAAAATTCAAAGACAATCCAAAACCTTATAAATATTTTAGTTAGCATTCCTAACCAAAAAGGATACCCACGTTTAGGCAAAAAAATAATACAACGTTTCTTACTTCAACGAAGACGTTTCAAGTACTTATGACTATTCTAACCGTTGAACAAAGGACGCCATATGTATTAGAGTCGTTGGACACAAAATCTATTCCTCGTTTTTATTAATACGGTTAAGTTTTTGGTACTTTTGTGATCATATTCTAGGAACAGTTGGAACTTATTACACTATATATATATAGATATATGACCTCCTTGCATCACAAAAAATATCTCTTGAAATTCAAATTCTATAAACTATCCTACACTTCAAGAAAGAATTCACTAGCTTGTTCTTGCATTTTTTACATCATAAATCCAAGTGTAGTGAATTTTTTGTTCTTCATCAAAACTAATCTTTGTATATCAATCCAAGAGCGAGATCAAGTTATAAGCTTTATCTTTATATCTACTACACAAAAGAGATCAACATCAAGCTCCAACTTTCACATCTAACTCTTGTAGGAGTTCACATTCATTCACGTTACATTAAATCATCAAGGAGCACTTTCAAATTAGTTATAATTTTATTGATATTATTCAACCAATTAAGGTTTTACTCTTTCTCTATATTAGAGAAGAGAGAGTTTCATAGGCTGCAATTTACTAATAAATGAGAATACTTTGCTACACAAAATACTAAAGGGAAAATACTTTCATGGTACCATTTTCTCTTAAGCGTAAATTGGCTATTCACCCTCTTAGGGTTGGAAAAGCCTATTGCCAAGGAGAGATTGTATATTCCCTCTAACTAGTTGGAAAGTGGAGGATGGAAAATTAATTAGCTTTAAAAAACACAACCGAAATATTCCAAACACTAAAGGAATCCAGAAGCCAAAAAATTCTTTGTTGAACAACTTTTCAACAATGGAAGCAAATTTTGGGACACAAAGATAATAAAAATTAATTTTGAAGCTAGTACAACTTAGAATATTAAAATAATCAAAATATCTCCCCCTTTTCAATTGTAATGATGTACTTTTCTTCAGAGTTCAGTTAATGGAATTAATTTTGTTAAAGAAGCATATTTCTACTTAAAACAAACTCAAATGGATAAGAAAGAGTAAAGTAATAGACTTTTGCTTTCTATATCACACAAGAATATTAATAAACTACGAAAAATGATTTGGGCACTCAAGTGTACTCCCAATATAAGAAATTTTATGTGGAAAATAATAAATAATTGTTTTACCATCAGGAGAAAATATTTATAAGATAAAATGTATAAATACTAATGAATGCAAAATATGTGGAAAGAGCCCAAAATCTATAGAGCCATTTTTTGATTGTGCATGGGCTAAAGAAATATGGTTCTCTAGTCCACTCAACCTTGTAAGCTTTAATGAGAGTACAAATAGATTGGATACTTGGTTGAGTAACATAGGATAACATATAACCAAAGTGTGTGGAAAAAAAAAATATGATGCTTGAGCTTATTTGCACTATTTGTTGGTATGGAAAATAAGAAATAAATAGCTCTCAAAAGAGTTATGGAACATTGTAAGGAAAAATAGTTATGTATACACCTCAATGATGACAACTCTCTGATTGATAGGTCTGAAGGGGAAGCAAGAACAATCACAACTACAAACCATCAAAGGAATACTATGAATGCATTATATAATGCTAACACTGAAACCATAGTACATAAATGGAAATCTCCACCACCTGCGTTATTTTAACTGAATACATATGCTAGTTTTTATAATTAAGGATCTACTATTACTTGTGTTATCAGGGATTTTGAAGGGAGCTTTTTACAAGGCAAGGCACACTTTTGTGCAGCAGAATCAACCATTAAGGATCTACTATTACTTGTGTCATTGTGAGTGTTGCATTTCTATCTAGTGTCACATTTGTGAAAGAAAGAAGAAGGCAAGATTTGTTGTCTATGTGTATGTGGCTGCTAACGTTGATGGGCGCGCTGTTAATGAGAGGGGTGGGAGGGACAAATGAAGTAAATAAGATGATAGCTAAATGATGTAATATATTAATTTTTTTTAGTTGAGATGAAATAAATATAAATAAATACATAACACGAAAACCGCAATATGGAAGGAGATAACATAATTATATCAACCAATAAACTCATTAAGGAACTACACGGTAGTGAATGGAGGGAAGATAAAGAAAATCAAATATTAGTATTCGTCAACGAAGAACCGAATTGGATGAGGATACCTCAAACAATGAAGTACATATAATTTTCTCATGTGATGCATCCTTCAGTCAAAAATATGAAAAAACAGGAACAAGGATACTACAACTTCATAAAGAGTCAGGAAGCAAGGTCCTCCGTAAATCTACGGTCCTATGTGACTTGATCTTAGAAGGAAAAGGTTTAGTGATCCTAAAGGCTACAGAAATATGCAGCGAGTTTCCTTATGAAAGGAAAACAATACTTTCAGACAACCTTGGACTTATCCAAGGTATTAGGCGAATGTTAGTTGCGAGTTGGAAAATCCAACAGATTATCAGGAAGATTAACTAGATGGACGTTGAGTGTGGTCCTATCAATTTCAGCTTTATCGGCAGAAAACTCAATGGATAATCGGATAAACTCGCAAAAAAGGTTAGGCACGGAGTCATTCAGAGTAATATGACCGGTGACAATCTTTTTGAGTTGATGGAAGATTTCAGAAGGACGGGTATTGAATAAGTGTTTTGATGTTTTTTTGTAATATAGGAGAGTCACTTTGGACTCGGAGTCATTGACTCAGTTCAAACCTACGCCAATAGATTGGAAGACCAAGACCTTGACCAGTGAGTTAATCCCAACTGATTATGTTTTATTTTTTCCTTTTGTGCTTTCGAGTACTTTACTAGTCCAAAGTAAAAAAACTTGATACATAATTGATGGAGAAAAGGATTTTTTTCAATACAAAATATGCAGATACATTGGCTTTTTTAATATACGCCTGCAGATGTTCTTAGAGTCTTAAAAAATATTGAGATCAAATTTTATTTAAATTAAAGTGATTCTTAATTTATTGAAACATATGGGTTTTCATAGTAAATGGGTTGAATGGATTGGTAATTGTATCTCTTCAGTCACATATAAACTCAAAATTAATGGACAACTTTATAATATAGATAATCCTCAAAAATGGATTAGACAGGGTGGTCCCTTGTCTCCATATCTCTTTTGCTTGGTTACTCATGCCCTTTCTTCACTTATTGAATATTATGTTCAAATTGGGATCCTTAATGGCATTAAAATTGCTAGGAAAGCTCCAATGATTACACATCTTTTATTCGCTAATGATAGTATTTTTTTCTTGAGGCTTCTGAAATAATATTGAGATTTTTATTGTTTTGCTTCATGACAAAAAATTAATCTCAGTAAAAGTGGAGTATTGTTTAGCAAGAATACACCACCCTTATTTAAAAACGAACTAAGCTCTATTCTTAGAATGAATAAACTACATGATTTGGGAAAATACCTTGGCATACCCTCAACTTGGGGAATTTCGAAGGTTAAATAAATGGAATGGTTGATTGAGATGATTATGTGAAAAATGGAGAGTTGGGATACAAAGATGCTCTCGAAAAGTGGTAATGAAATTCTTATTAAGGCTATAATAGGATCAATTCTTAATTTTATTAAGTCAGTTTTTTTAATTCCAAAAAAACTTGACATCTCGTATTACTTCACTTGTTTCAAATTTCTACTGGAATAATCAAGGTGAAGCAAGATGCCATTGGATCAAATGACAAACACTTATGACATCCAAAGTTGATGGAGGGTTGGGTTTCAAGGATTTTCGTACTCAAAATCTATCCTTATTAACCTCAAATGCATGGAAATTTCTAAATAATGAGAATTCATTGCTTTTTAAAGTTTTTAAAGGGAAATATTTCCCTAACTCAGACTTCTTGAATGCTTCTCTCCATTCTAATTGTTCTTGGGTATGAAAGTGCTTAATAGAAGGTAGACATTGTTTTAAAAACGACTTATTTTGGTCAATTGGCAATAATAACAAAATTAAAGTTTGGGTGGATAAATGGTTACCATTTGATTTACATAATTGTAAACCGGATTTTTGTTCAGTTGAAGTGGTATCTGATTTATTCTCACAATCAGGTCAAGAGTGGAATGTACCTCTGTTACTTGAATTATTTGATGAAAATGTTGTAGCAACCATTATCAAACTTGACATTCCTTTTTGTGCTTGTGATGACACCCCGGTTTGGATTGGTTCCAAGAGTGGTGATGTTACAGTCAAGGAGTGTTATAATAAGATATGGAGGGCTCAACAAATTCATGAAACTGGTAAAAATACTAAAAAAGGTAGTATATCTTTTAAACTTGAAGTTAAGGATTGGAGATTTATTTGGCAACTCAATATTATGCCAAAAATTAAAAATATCATTTGGAAATATTGTGAAAATGGTCTAGCTACCAATAACAATAGATTTAAACAGGAGGTCTTTTCAGTCTCCTTGTTGTGAACTGTGTGGGGAGCAAGAAGAAACAATTGAGCATCTTATTTTTCAATGTTCCTGGGCCAGAGCTGTCTGGTTAGCTAGCCCACTGAGTTTTATTTCAGTTGTTAAACCTACTTTTAACTTCTATAAATGGATTTCTTTTGTTAGATTATACTCTATTGATAGAGCAGATACTATACCAGATTTGGTAGAAATATCTTGTTTTCTTGCTTGGTTTATTTGAAAAGGTAGAAATGAATTTTTATTCAAATGCATTGTCCCTGACCCTCTCGTTACTTTAAAAAGAACTTTAACAGCCTATGATGGGTATACTATAACAAATGCTCATACTACTACTGAGGCTAGTTTGGATGAAAGTACATGACACAGGCTCAATAGGCTTGATATGTCTAGCACAATTCCTAATTTTAATGGAAATTCTGTTAATCTTGGTGACCATAATGTTAGTGCAGTTAACAGTTGGTCCCCTCCATCTCTTGTAAATTTTAAAATTAATTGTGATGCTTCGTTTAAATTAAAGTCTAATAAATCTGTCTTTGCTTGTATTTTTGAGAAATTCTGCAGGAAAAATCATTGAAGGTTTTGCTAAGGATATCAATACTACATCAACAGAAGATGCGGAAGGAAGGGAATCCTAGCTGCTTGCAAGATGGCTTCGAATTACCCAACTGGAAGAGTATCTACTGACAGTGATAACTTATGTATTGTTAATCAAGTAAATGCTAAGTGTAAAGTTGCTAGTATTACTAAAGTTATTATGAAAAATATCATCTTTTGTAAAGAGGTTTATAAGCTAAAAATCTCTTTTTGTTGATTGAGTTGCAAAATAAACTTTTCGAAGAGGTTTGTATGGCCTTTGGAGTATGAACCTTCCTTTCCAATTAGTTAATTTATTTAATTTATTAGAGAAGGACTTTGAACAAACCGAAAATTGATAATTGTAATATTTAATTTGTGTAATGAAGGTTATTTTCGACTTAAAAGAAAAAGTGATTCTAGATCCGGGAGATTTTTTTTTTTAAGGTGACCACATATGACAGGCCGCCGCAGTATTAACCTTATATATAACTGCAAGTTGGCAATTAATTTCTTCACTTGCAGGACACTCAACTGTTGAGAAAATTAACGGACCACATTATGTCAACTATATGTACAGAACGGATAGAGCTATAGCAACACATTCATAGACTTCCTTCCTATCAATGTAATTGATTACATTAATAAAAACTTGCATTATTCCGTCCAAAAAAAAATTGCATTATTAGCTTTAAAGTCAGGAAATATAAACATTATAATAAAGTGGACCCAGTTTAACTGAAAATTGTTACGTAATTAGCTCATTCATTCATAATCCATCTATAAACCCTTGCCCTCTCCACCTTTATTGAACTCTTTTTTCTTTTCTTTTATCTTTTTTCAATCTTGGGTAAATTAGGTCAATTGACTATTACAAATAGATCCTAATTAACATTAACAAAGACAAATGAATTACTAATAATCTGAATGATTAAATCTGCACATTCTGAATATATAACAGTTGACAATGGTAGTAACACATGAAATGTAGAAATATTACATAGAAAAAAATTAAATTAATTATTATAACTACATTTGATGCAAGATTAATATGTATTGATTACTGAAAAATGAAAACTTGCAAGTCAAAAAAGTTTACCATAAATTGAAGGGTAAAGCCCTCGTATGGCCCCTTAACTATACCCAAAGTGCACGGGCCGCCCCTGATCTTCAAAATTACCCTTTTACGCCCCATATCTTCATCTTTTGTGACACCGTTAGCCCTTTTTTCATTTTTCTGTCAGTTGACTGTTAGTCAACGCCACATGGCGCCACGTCAGTGCCACATCAGCGCCAACTCACCGCCTCTATCTTCGTCAGCATCGTCCCTCACTTTTAAAAAAAAAAAAAACCTTTGAAGGTTTGAAGCTTCAAACCTTCATCAATGGAGGAATCCGAAAAATCAAAAAAACATTCTACTTCTACTTCTTTATTATTAATCTGAACACTTAAAACTTAGATTAAGAACCCATTAATCAATTAATATACCATGAGATCAAAACACTTAAGGAAACGGAAAAAAAATTTGAAGGTTTGAAGGTTTGAATGCTTCAAACCTTCAACAATGGAGGAAAAAAATAAAAAAAAACACAAATTTATTTTCAACAAAAGAATTGAATCTACCATTATCACCGGGACTAAATTATCACACCAAAACGTTTATTGGTATGCAATTAATAGATGAAACAAATTAATAGATGAAGGAGATGCAATTAATACTACCAGTTTACCAGATTCAATGAATATTAGTGTACTCGAATACTCCCATAACGAGCCTCCAGTGTACGGAACACAAGACCCTCACCGATCCTCCGCTTCACACTCACCTGATTCCAGATTCTCAATACTTAGTTCCGGTAGATCTCAAAATAGCAACACTGCTATAGAAGGCTCGTCCAGTTCGAAATCTCTTTAGATCGGGCCCCACATGATACTATTCGTCCATTTCTTAGCTTATTAGATAAAGAGCCTCCTTCTCGACATTTCTCTGGTCAACTTGAGTATGTGAGACATCTTAGTGCGCATGATAGACATGAGAGTATATTCCCTCTCTTACAACCTTTATCTGACAAGAAAAGTAATAGGAATGGATTTTTTACAACCTTTATCTGACAAGAAAAGTAATAGGAATGGATTTTCTTAGAGCTGAATTTACTGGTAAATAAATATCCCATCTTTTTTTTACTATTTTTTTATTTACTTTAAAATTTTAATTGTATTGATTTTATACCAATAAACGTTTTGGTGTGATAATTTAGTCCCGGTGATAATGGTAGATTCAATTCTTTTGTTGAAAATAAATTTGTGTTTTTTTTTATTTTTTTCCTCCATTGTTGAAGGTTTGAAGCATTCAAACCTTCAAACCTTCAAATTTTTTTTTTCCGTTTCCTTAAGTGTTTTGATCTCATGGTATATTAATTGATTAATGGGTTCTTAATCTAAGTTTTAAGTGTTTAGATTAATAATAAAGAAGTAGAAGTAGAATGCTTTTTTGATTTTTCGGATTCCTCCATTGATGAAGGTTTGAAGCTTCAAACCTTCAAAGGTTTTTTTTTTTTTTTAAAGTGAGGGACGATGCTGACGAAGATAGAGACGGTGAGTTGGCGCTGATGTGGCACTGACGTGGCGCCATGTGGCGTTGACTAACAGTCAACTGACAGAAAAATGAAAAAAGGGCTAACGGTGTCACAAAAGATGAAGATATGGGGCGTAAAAGGGTAATTTTGAAGATCAGGGGCGGCCCGTGCACTTTGGGTATAGTTAAGGGGCCATACGAGGGCTTTACCCTAAATTGAAACCAAAAGATAATAAAGAGAGGAAAATAAAAGAAGAAAAATAAAAGAAAGAAATAAATCAAATACTTCTATTACAAATACTAATCATATTTTAAAAAAAAAATTAACACTATACCAAAAATAAGAAACCTCATGGAAAGAATAATAAAAAAAATCTATTATCTACAAAACAATATTTTTTAAAAGAAAATGTAATGATAGCATTATTTGTAAAATATGTAATGAAAAAGTTGGAACGGTAGAACATATACTTTTAAGATGTCTATGGACTAAAGGAGTATGGTTTACAAGTTTTTTAAATTTAAAAACTAAAAATGGATCTATTAATAGATTAGACTAATGGTTACTAAACAAATATTAATGATATAATTAAAACTTTTACTAAGAAAGATAGAATACTAGAATTAATATGTAATGTAGCATGACATATTAGGAAAAGTAAAAACAACTTTGTCTACACTAATAAAAAAATGTGATCCAATGGATATAAGTATAAAAGCTATTGAATCTTGGAAAGAATACTACAAAATATCAAATCTCGATGACACGAATTTTATGGATAAAAAACCAAACAAATCATATAAATAATATGGGTACTACTACAAATGAGGATAATAAAAGAATTAATGTTAAATTTAAACCAAAATGTAAAACAAAACCTCTCTTTGATTTTTATAAAATAAATTGTGATGCTTATTTTTCTAGATAAAGGAGTAGCAATAGCTTATATTGTCAGAAACTCTGATCGAAACTTTGTAAAAGGAAAAAGTTGGAAAATTAGTGCAGATTCAGTTTTTGAGGCGGAAGCAATTGGGATTTTGAAAGCTACAAAATTGTCAAGAGAGACTACTCCTCTAGAAGAGTTATTATAGAAACATCAAATAACTGAAGATCTAAAGCACCAGCTTTTTGAACTTGTATCAGGACTAGGTTAGTGCTACAATGAAATGTTTTTGCTTATATGTTATATATCAAAAGAAAAGGAAAAAGTTTATTGCCAAACTTGTTTTATATAATAAAGATTGCAAGATGATTTTTTATTTTCTTTATCATAACATCACACCACACTGTATTGAATTTTATCTCGTTATTTATAAATCAGACTTTAATGCAAGATTCATGAAGAAAACAAACAATTGCAGGAATTTAAGGGTGGTGTGTTGTCCTCGATGATGAATGGTTTGTGGTGAGTGTTTCACTTGATTTCAAAATAACTTCTGTACTGAGTGAATGAATCCACCATTTAGTAATTATGTGTTTGATGAGTATCTAATTATACATTTGAAAACATATTGTTTCCACTCTAAAGAGGATTATACAACTCAGAATGAAAAACTATTAAATAATAAGAGTTTGAAAATTTATATAATTTAGTAGTTTTGTTATATTAAACAGCTTTTAATATTGTAGTTCTTAATTAGTTTATTACATTAGTTTTTTTTTACAGGTATTACATTAGTTTATCGTATAATTTAGAATTAGTTATAATGAGCTATAATTAGAGATTTTATTTGAGCATATATAAATAGTTTTTTTAATATTTTAAAATAGATTTTAATAATTATGAAATACGTATCAATGTTTTTATCTTGTTGCAAAGTAAATTGAGATGTATCACTAGCTCTTTATCATCATTTTTACAACAGTTATATATTTTTAATTCACCAACTTTTACCACAAAAACTGCGTAATTTAATCATTGCTTGTAATGTAACAAAAGAAATTCAATTTGTTTATTGTCAGCACTAGATTCGTTTGAAAATGAAAGCATCAAATTCGTCATCTCCTTCCACTACATAGCTAATCGGTTATTGGTTTGTGCCACAAATTTTGTTTTTTTCACTGTTATCATTTAACTTGTCCCTTGTGTAGTCAAAGAGTTTAGCATTCTTGGAGGTAGTGTAATGAATAATTTAATTTAGAAAGATAAAAAAGATTATTACCACGACTAGGGATGACAATGGTTACGGTTAAAAACCGAAACCGATGATAACCGAACCGGTTGAAAACCGAATTATATAACCGTGGTTAAAACCATTAGGTTATGGTTTTGAAAAGTGTAACCGATAGTTAAAACCGTTAGGTTATGGTTTTTGATAAAAATAAATCCGAAAAACCGAAAACCGTTTATTATCATATATATTTTCAAATTTTATAATAATTTAGATTAAATTAGATATATTGAAATTCTAAAAGAAAAATCAAAATACTTGATTTAACCAATTAAATAATAAATATGCAATTTAATCAAATACCAACACAATTTTTTATAAACCTTTGACTTTTCTTTTATATGTGTGGTTTTATCTTATGAAATTTAATATATTTATTAAATTATCATTTGAATATGGTTAAAAACCACAAAACCGTTTAAAAAACCGAAACCGAATAATACGGTTATGGTTTTGAAAAGTGTAAGTGATGGTTAGAACCGTTAGGATATGGGTTTTAATCATAAAAACGGTTATGATTATGGTTTTTGAAATGTTTGCAAAAAACCGATCCGTTGCCATCCCTAACCATGACGTTTCAAACACACCACCCCAAGATCCAACAACATCGGTTGGATTTACTCTTCTTACTAAAGGCCACAAACCAGTTTTAACACTACAAACCTATTTTTTCAATTACTATTATACCCTCTTTTATTTTTTCCTCCTTTATATACTAATTATCCTATTTCTAAAAGCTAAAAGTCTTATTCTCTTTTCACACTCCTGTCAAAACATTCTCTCTCATCACTCACCTCTCTCTTCCCACTCACCTCTCCCCCCACTCACCAGATCTCTCTCTCTCTCCACAATTGTGAAACGAATGTGCTACAAGGGGGAGGCACTATATAAGATAGTATGTTGTAGCACACATAATTTATTTATTAAAGAGATATAGTCTCCGGTGGTGGATGCACTTTTATTTGCTATTATTTCTTATGAAAAGACTAATTATGTAGATCACTTTAAATCATTATATATGAATAAAGTGTTGATCAAATTTATGTCGTACCATTTATTACTCCTATTAAATGTCTCAAGTTATTCACCATTGTGTTATACTTACATCAGGGGGTGACATTTACGTAATGCACACTTTTTCCCTTAGCATAGATTTTTTTCCACTGGGTTTTCCTTGCAAGGTTTTTAATGAGGCAATTCATATAAGCGTATTGAAGAATACTATACTCTTTTTCCTTTGCTAAGATTTTGTCCCATTGGGTTTTTCTTAGAAAAGTTTTAATGAGGTATATTCTCAAAATTAAATATTTAAGGGGAATGCAATCTTTCGACAAGTAAACAAAGTCGAACAATATGCTACTTGTATCACTCAAGACATAGGAGGCTACATCAAAGATGATCGAACCAAACATATCTCCAAAGCAATCCTTTAGACATGAACTCTTGAAGAAATGTGAAATAGATGTTGATGTCTCCTCATTTGTGATAATAAAATATACTTCTGAGACATCATTTTAGGCTTATTTATTAGTTTATTGGTTGATTTTAGCTTAGTTTAGTGCACTTTCCTATTTTGAGTCTTGATTTAGGAACATAATATTTTTAGAGCATATTGGGTTTAATTGTTTATTTAGTGTGAAGCTTTAAAGATAATTATGGAGATTAATTAGAGTCTAAGTCAAAGACTACAAGATATGGAAAGATATTTACATGGTAATTGGAGATAAAGGAAACAAAGGCTAAAAAGATGGAAAAGGAAAAGCTGTCTAATCTGAATTTCTGCAGCACACGCCTAAAGAAGTGGTAATTACTCCTACAAGGAAGCCGATTTTGGAAGATTCCTTTCATAGGGATAGAGATAATTCTGTTACGATTCTTTTGGTATCTTATGGAGCTCAAACCGACCAATAACGAAGAAGATACGCTCAAAACGGTCCAGCAGTGTTTATCTTTATTTCCATACGAATTTGAGTTGGGCTAGGAGTCCATTACTTAACTTATCTCTAAAGAAACGAATTAGGTCAACCTATACACTATAAATACAGCCTCTTAACACTCTTAAATCATCCTTGGTGAAACCTTAAACCAAGAGGAAGCTTACAACACAAGAGAGAAGTCTGGAAGGAGTTGCTCATCAACAATGTCTTCTTCTACCTTTAATTTTGTAATTTCTTTCTTTTCTTTCATGAACTAATTTTCTTTAGCTTGAGTTTTAGCATTAATGTATGAACCCTAGTTTTGAGTTGACATCTATCTAATTTGGGAATTTAATGTTTTAAATAGAATTATAGTTTTTATTCTCTGTTTATGTGTTTCGATTTATATTCTGTGTTCTTGTGGACTGCTGCCATTTAGAATTACCATCTAGTAATTAGGTCACCATTGACAACGGTGTTTAATTGCATGTTTAGCACATAACGTCTAGTATTAGGTCTGACCTGACAACCCAACCTAGCTAGATAATCACTATGGTCTAGTTCTTGTGACTATTTACCAATTACAGGAAAAGTTTGCTTAGGAAGCCTTATTGACACAGGTAAATCCTATTTGAAACTACCGATATCGAATTGGGGCCGATTAGGGAAATACTACATAATTCACCCTTACATGTTTAGAACGGCAAAACTAGTGGGGATTGCATGCTAATAACTCGAGCTATATTCTCACATCACTTCTCTTTCATATTTATTTTCTGTCTTTTAATTCTTAGTTTTAATTTAGTTATTTGTCTTTACTTTTATTTGCGTTTAGTTGTTCTATCTTTAATTTAATTGTACTTGGTATTTGCATAAGATTGTCCTAACCTTCGTAGTCTCTGCGGAACGAATCTTAATCATTAACTAAAACTTGCATACGATCTGTATACTTGCAGAACCGTGTAGCTTTAGGGTGTTATTTTGCACGTTAATTATATCTTATTTTATCACACCCTAGGCCCCATCAGATGTTCAACCAATTCGCTCAAGTGACAATTCAGACGATTTATTTACGTAGTCATTAACTACATCTACGTTCAAGAAATTAATACACAAGATTAGCATGCAGCGACTTCAAGATCTTTCTTAAGAGGCTGACAAGAGGGGGAGACAAATACGCATTACACTTTATTCCTTCATCACGATTTTGTCCTAATAGGTTTTCCTGATAAAGGTTTTTAATGAGGTAGTTTTAGTTAGCGTATAAAGAAATGTACTCTTTTCCTTCACTAGATTTTCCTACTAGGTTTTTCTAGGAAGGTGTTAACGAGACATATTCTTAGGGACTGAATATCCAAGGGGGAGTGTTAGAAACCCACTTAGTGAATATTCATTCCAGCCCATGTGCTAGTAGTCAAGCCCATGGACAATAGGGTTAGGTTTACCTATTCTCTATAAATAGGACTCTTTACTATGCAATCCTACACTTTCATATACTCAATACAATCTCTATTCTCTCTGTTCATAACACTCATAAGTTATTTCACAAATGTTGCACCATTGGTTCCAACGATATAAATCAAAAGAATTGTAAGTTAGTTTTGATTTTTTTAAATTTACGAGTTTAAATAATAAATATTAAATATGAAGGTAAATGTAAAGAAAATATAATTTTTTTTTTTAGATTTTTTAAAAAGTTTATGGAAATTTTTAATAAGTCTTGTGGGGTTTTAATTGATTTAAATAATTAAATAAAAATTTAATGATATGAATTGACATAATTCATATGAAAATATAACGAGATCTATTTTAAGCATCCTAATTTATAAATTGTTCTGAACAAGATATATTTATTTTTTTATTTTTTATTTTTACATGATATTGAATAAAAGAAAAGAAAATGAATAATTAAAAAGAAAAATGAATAGACAAAATAGTGATATAGCTAATAAAGCATTTTATCTAATAAGGTACATTGGGGAAGTTGGGATTCTATTACAAAAAGTAAGAATAATGGTGGTTTAGGGTTTAGAGATTTAAACCTCATGAACCTTGCACTATTAAGTAAACAAGCTTGGTACTTATATAATAATAACAATACTCTTCTATATAAGGTACTAAAGGGAAAATACTTCCCTCTTGAGACCTTTATGGAGGCTAAAACTGGAAGTAAACCTTCATGGGGATGGAAGAGTTTACTAAGCGGAAGAGATAATATAAAAATGGATATTAAATGGAAAGTTGGGAATGGTTATACTATAAATTTACACAATGATAAATGGATATGTAATCAAAATTAATTAGTAAAACCTAATAGTAATGAGGTTAAAAAAGTAAATGATCTTTTGGTACACAATGAGAGAAGATGTAATATAGAATTAATTAAAAAGTTATATAATGATGAAGTGGCAGATTGTATACTAAATACCTTCATTCCACTTAGTGGAGGACATGATACTCCATACTGGATTCATGATAAAGATGGTATTTTTTCGGTTAAGAAATGTTACCAAATATTAAAACAGAAAGAAGAGGGTAATGATAAAAGCATTAGTAAATCAAAAGCTTCCTCTTCCCATATTGTTGATAATTCAGTGTGGAAAATGATATGGAGACTAAAAGTAGCCCCTACAATTAAGAATTTTATATGGAGGGTAGTAAAGAACCTTCTTCCTACAAATGAAAATTATTTTAAAAGAAGGATTATCAAGAGTCCTATGTGTGATATATGTAACAAAGAAGTTGAAAATAATGAACATATGCTATTGAATTGTGAATATGCGAGAGCTATTTGGTTTGCTTCTCCCCTCTGTTTATTTACATGCAACCAATCTACTGCTAAAGTAGATGAGTGGATGGCAAGTATCTTAAATAAGGGGAAAGAAGAAAAAACCAATAATAAATTCCTGATGGAACAAATTTGCACCTTACTATGGCATATTTGGAAGGAAAGGTGTGCATATAAATTCAAAAATGTGAAAATTGACCTATTAAGAACAATACTAAGCGCTAGAAAAGAGTGGCTTGAATATCAAAACATTAATTATCATAATGATGTAATAATACCACTGAAGGATAATATAAATAATAATTATGAAGTAGCTACGAACAAAAATAGTACAATTGAGGTAAGTGGAAACAACTCAAATTCAAGTGATAGTGATGGTAACAAAAACATGAAATGGATTCCCCCTCCTAATAATTTTATTAAAATTAATTGTGATGCTGCGTTTGATGTTAACAAAAGTGCAATATCTTGTGTTTCTAGGGATGCAGCAGGAAGAATCTTGGAGTGCAAAGCATGGGAAATTAGAGCCGAGAGTCCAAAGGAGGCTGAAGCTTTTGGGATTCTTAAAGCTTGCTTAGTTGCTCAACATAATTCATACCCCAATGTAATTATAGAGAGTGATTGCCACCAAGTGATGTCTCCTTTAGAAAATAGGTTGTCAATTAATTCTCCCATGATTTGTAATATTATTAAGAGCATTTATTTAATTTCTGAAAACACTAATCCTACTATTCGATGGATAAATCGAAGTAGAAATAAGTTAGCCGATGGGGTAGCCAAACATAAGTTTAGTGGCAATATGTTAGGCTCGTGTTTAGACACGTACCCAAGTAGGTTAGCTAAAATCATTAAGGATGAGGCTATTCCTTCGGGAATTGGCTAATTTTTGTAATAATGGTTTATTTATATGAAGTAAGGTTTGGAAAAAAAAAATAATAAAGCATTTTCTCAAGATATGGACCCGTATTTATATGTGTAAAACCAGAATAGGTTATTTAGAAATCCACGAAATATATAGGAGTAATCCATTTGAACCACAAAAATAAAATAAAAATCATTGGATTGTCATAGAATATTGGGTATGGTATAAACTAGTCATGGTTCTAAAAGGCGCTAGGCGGTACTAAGGCGGTCAACCACCTTCGAGCGCCTAGATGGTTAGGCGGCCTATTAATCGAAATTTAGGCGGTCTTTGCCTAGGCGGTTTTTCTATTAATTTATATTAATATATATGACTAATATAATAATCTAAATAACATTTACATCTTAATATATTTAAAGTAAATCAATTTAACATAAATATCATATATTTTATAATAAAATAATAACAATTCATTATTATTCAACTAAAAATGTCAAATTCAAGAATTCTAGACTTGAAATTTAAAAAATCCTACATTCTTAATTTTTTAGCGCATTCAAACTCTAACCTAAGTAGTTTTTCTTTATATTTTTCTTATGTGTTGGGTTGGATTAGATTGGATTACTTATTTATGGGCTAGCATGCTAGGTAGTGTTCACGTTAGGCAGCTCATTAATCTGATTGGGTAGTTTATTAATTAGATTATGCGTAGACGAACCTTCGAGCCACCTTCGAGAGAAAATTTAGGCGGATCACACCTTGGAACGCCTAAGCGGAGCGCCTAGTCGGCTAGGTGGCCTTGTTTTAGAACACTGAAACTAGTACTCCTACCTTTTTTTTTTAATCTATTTGGGAAATGATACAAAATTCACCATTTAGTAATTTTTATAAATGGCGAACGAATTTTATCAAGGAGAATCTACGAGTTTTTTTTAAGTTTAACATTTTTTTTATAAATAATTGGCAATTTGGCATAAAAAGGAAAGTAATTTCAAATTTGGCATAAGGGCTATATCTTGAACACCGCCCTTAGGCAAAATTGTATTTCTGTTAAGGGCGGTGGTTGAATGACCGCCCTTACAATTTTGTTTAAGGACTGTATTCAAGATACAGCCCTTGTGCCAAATTTGAAATTATTTTTCTTTCTATACTAAATTACTAATTATTTATTAAAAAAGTGTTAACATTAAAAAAAACTCATAATCTACTGGTGAATATATACGCGTAGCGAATGAGTTCCTGGCACGTCACCAGTCACATGAAGTTTCTCAAATCCAGCTCCACATACTTCCCAATAAAATTAATTTTTTTATTTCCTTATCTCAATGACGTCGCACATCTGACAATTAAAATAGCTAAAGATATGGTACTGCCGACGGATCTATTCCTCTCAATCCTCACCGTTGATATCGCTCTCTTTCAACTCTCATATTCTCTCTCCACTAGGTTTGTATTTGTATCAGTAAAGAAGAAGAAGAAGATAGATAGATTACATATTGAAAGAGATAGATGGAAGAGAGGGATGCACTGAGGTTACACAGTGAATACGACACCGTATGGGATCGTGTTATACCATACATCGAAGACTCGCGTGACCGTGAAGCTGTTTCTTTAGTCTGTAAGAGATGGAACGAGATCGATTCAATCACACGCAAGCACGTCACCATGGCTTTATGCTATACCGCTACTCCTTCTCAACTTTCCACCCGTTTCCCTCACCTCGAGTCCTTGAAGCTCAAAGGAAAGCCACGCGCAGCCATGTTTAACTTGATTTCTGAAGATTGGGGCGGTTACGTCACGCCCTGGGTTGACGAGATCGTTAGATCCTTTAATAATTTGAAATCTGTTCACTTTCGTCGTATGATTGTTCAGGACTCGGATCTTGAGTTGCTGGCTCGCACGCGCGGCAAAGTACTTGAAGTCCTCACGCTTGATAAATGTTCAAAGTTTTCAACGGATGGATTATTACATATTACGCGCTTTTGCAAGTAATCTTATTACTTCTCACTTTCTTATTTTACTTAGAAGTTAGTAGTTAATTTTCTGTATTATAATACTTTTATTGGTTTAATAAAGTATTTCTAAGTGAGATGAATATTTAGATACTTCATTTTCTTGTTAAATGAATTATAGAATAATCAAAAATCGAGTGAATTGACTTTTTAAGTGTTTAATTCATGTAAAAAGGCGTTTAATTCATTTTCACGTTGTATTGTTATTTTTTAAGTATATACTTATTTAGTTATTGACGTTTGGATTAAATAAAAAACAAGATTTAGTTGACTCTTGAATTCTTGAGCTGAAGATAGATCTGATTTAATGATTTGGTTAAACAACTTTAAGCACTTTATTTAACGGAGAACTTTTAGATGAAAAGTCAACCTTTGGCGTAAAACTTTTTATGAACATCATTTTTAGTGTCATATGTTTTCAAAGGATTTTTAGCTATACATTTGAAATACTAGAAATACAGTAGTGTAATTTGTTTTATGTAATTAAATTCTCATTTTTTTTAAAACCTGATGCAGGAATTTGAAGACATTGAACATGGAAGAGAGCATAATAATTGAAAACGATAGTGAATGGCTACACGAGCTAGCTTTAAACAACACAGTTCTGGAATGCTTAAACTTTTACATGACAGAACTTTCCCAAGTCAAATATCAAGATCTTGAATTAATAGCCAAAAACTGTCCTCTAATCTCATTAAAAATCAGCGAATGTGACATTCTAGACATGATTGGCTTCTTTCGATCCGCACTTGTACTTGAAGAATTTGCCGGAGGCTCATTTAGTATGCCACCTGAACCAATAGGTGAAGGTCTCTTTAATCAACAATTAGAAAGATACTCAACTGTTTCATTACCTAAGAATTTATGTCGTTTGGGTTTCACTTATATGAGCAATATGGAAATGCCTATAATCTTCCCTATTGCATCTCGAATCACTAAATTGGATCTTCTTTACGCCCTTCTCGATACTGAAGGACATTGTGTCTTGTTAGAAAAATGTCCAAATCTTGAAGTACTCGAGGTAAATAATTATTATTTTTGTTTTTACTATTTACATTAATTTGGTTTCTAAATCTGTATTTACAGACTAGGAATGTTATTGGAGATAGAGGTTTGGAAATACTTGGAAATACTTGCAAGAAAATGAAGAGACTAAGAGTTGAACGAGGAGCAGATGAACGAGATGAAGAAGTAGAAGGCGAAGTTTCACAAAGAGGATTAACTTTTTTAGCGCAAGGCTGCGTTGAACTGGAATATTTAGCTGTATACGTGTCTGATATAGACAATGCTTGTTTGGAATGTATCGGCACATACATGAAAAACCTTAGTGATTTTCGCTTAGTTTTACTCGATAGAGAAGAACATATAACAGATTTACCTCTAGACGATGGAGTAGCTAGTCTTTTACGAGGTTGTAATAAGCTTAGAAGATTCGCATTATATCTTCGACCTGGTGGGTTAAGTGACGTGGGTCTTACCTATATAGGGAAGTATAGTATGAATGTGAGATGGATGCTTTTAGGTTATGTTGGTCAATCTGATCGTGGACTTTTGGAGTTTTCTAGAGGATGTCCGAGTTTACAAAAGTTGGAAATGAGAGGATGTTGTTTTAGTGAACGTGCGTTAGCACTTGCGGCATTGCAGTTACCTTCTTTGAGGTATTTATGGGTACAAGGTTATCGTTCATCTGGGTCTGGACAAGATTTATTAGCGTTGGCACGTCCGTTTTGGAATATTGAATTGATTCCAGCTAGAAAACTAACGGATGATACAAATGGTGATGTTGTTGTTGAACATCCGGCGCATATACTTGCGTATTGTTCACTTGCGGGTCCGAGAACAGATTTTCCGAGCTCTGTTATACCGTTGGATCGGAATACTTTCTTCCATGGTTTATAGATATGTGAATATATTTGTAAGAAAGAATACCCCCATGGTTTGGTTGTTGGTAATGTGTGCTTCCTGGTTAGCTAGGCTGTTCATATGTGCTTGTGTTGTATCTGTGTTTTTGTTCTGTGAGAGAGTTTTTTTTTTCATTGAATTTCATAAGTTTGAGACTTTCAGACATGTAATAAGTTTTGGTTTATTGGGTAGACCAATGTTCTTGGCGCTCTAACGTCGTCCCATGTCCTTTCAACTTGCACAATAGATAAGGATTTTTCCTGAAAATAGGATCATTTTTATTGATTATAAACTAATTATTATCACCGTCCAAAAAAAAAACTAATTATTAAAACACTGAATAACACGACAATTATAACCCCTAAAACAAGCAGAACTAGAAATTATAGCTGATTAGCTGTATAGCGAAATATCCAAAATAGTGTTTAGAATACCTTTCTTGTAGCAACTCACCACACATATAATCAGTACATACATGTTTTGTAACTATCACGGGGATAGAAAATCTTTGACAAAAGATCTCAATTGTAAACTACAGTGATGACAACCTAAAGCTAATGTTCTAAAATCGCTCTGCTTAATCACTCAAAGGAGGGTGATTGTCCTAAAAATGACCAAGGCGTTGGTTAGGTATGCATAGACCATTTTTCGAGGATGGAATAGATGGAATTGTCTTATGAAACCACTTGGGATCGCGTAGTATTATCTAGTGATTTGAGTTGCTTAGGAGCCTACAAATTAAAATACGCCAATATATTCAATAATACTTGAATTATACCTGAACAATGCTTCTTTTACAAAACCAAAATCATAAAAAGCTGACCGGGATCTTGTCTCTCAGACTCAGTATAGAATTGGAGTTCTTAAATTGGAAAAAGAAAATCATAAAAAAGTTTTGGCAATTAAAATATAAATACTATGAATTATATATGTTATGAAAATATAAGTGATATAATAAAGAGAAATAGAATTGTGAGGAAGTTAAGAGAGCTGTAAAAATTTAATATAAATTATATAGAGTACATGACTTTTTACCGAGTTTGGAATTTTAGTGAATTTTATTTATGTCATATTTTCTAATTCAGATGATTCTTTTAAACAATTAGTAATAAATACATTTTATAAGAATATTAATCTAATCAAAACCCATGAATTAAAAATTATAAATTAACTGTAAAGTTTAAGAAGTTTTGAGATTAAATTTTAAAAAATAATTTTAAATATAAAAAAAAGAAAATGAGTTAGCCATACCAGACCTAGAACCTAGCGTCTAAGAGAAGTTTCGAACCGCGAGTTTGAGAGAAACAAGATTAACACAATAATAATTTGCCGTTGAGAATTGACGAATAAAAACACACTAAATAATAATTATATTAATCTAATCAAACCTATCTAGGACAAAACTGCCCATAACCGAGTCGGTTATAGCTGGAACTGCCAAAACTAGCCGGCTAACAAAAAAATAAAGAAGAAATGGTTATCCACAGAAGGAATCAAAGCAAACCCTTTGATGAAGATACTTATACTCCCTCCGTCTCAAAAATAGTGTCCATCTTATTAAAAAAGGTGTCCCAAAAATAATGTCCACTTCAAATTTCAAGACACTTTATTCCATCTTTTTTACTATTATCTTTATTAAAATATTTAAATTTATGTTTCTAATGAATATTTAAAATATCAAGACACTTTATTAAGGGTATTTTAGTAATAAAGAAAATAATAATTGTATTTTTTAATTTGTGTGAAAAATAAAGTAGACATTATTTTTGGAACATAGAAAATATTGAAAATAGAAGGAGCATCAAGATCCAGGAGTTCTATAGTAACCATCTAACTTTAAGATTTTTTTTTTTCGTTCTTTGTACATAAATAGTGGGACTTAGTCATTTTTTTGTTTCAATAATTATGGGACTTAGAGCCTGTTTAAGATTGATAATTTTTAGCTAAAAATGTTTTTTTTGATTAAAATTAGAATATTTATAAAATATATTAAAAAATATTTTAACATTTAAATTATTTTAAATGATTATTTTAATAATTATTTATTTAATATATTTTATAAAAAATAATTTTTAAAATCTAAAATATTTTTTATAAATTAAAAATTATTTTAAATGATTATTTAAAAAATATTTCCAAACAAACATTTAGTCAGCAATAAAAAATTTGATAGGTTCTCCAATATATCATTTGGTAATCCATCCCTGGTCGATGGCTAATATAGTTATCTTCAAAAAATTTCAATAAAAAACAAGAATCTTTTTACTAGTAATATTTATACTATTTTATTTTATTAAAGAGTTATTTGTTAAGAAAGACCAAATACTTATACATCATCTTCAATAAAGTTCATATTTTTTGTGTTCTCTTAAAAGGTCCAGAATTTTTTACTTATTTTCAGAAATATCCTTTTCTTTTTAAAAAAAAAAATTCTTAAATTATAAATATATGATTTAAAAGGAAAACCCGCCGAATCAATTACAAGATCATTAACTATCTTTAATGTTGCTATATATTACACACTTGAAACTCATCCTATATATCGTATATCAGTTAGACTTATTAATGGAAACTAATCAATTATAGATTAATCATTATATCGTTTTCTTTCTTGAGTTTTGTTGTAGGAATCTCCAGACATTTCAAGCGATTCTCAAGCTCTTCAATCCAGTTGTATTCGTATAGCTCAATCTAAAGGTGGTTCTCATTATTGTTCCAAGAAATTTGATAATCTAAACATTACACCTTCCATTAACTAGTACACGCAACTAATTTTTAATTAAAATTCCACCAAAAACACAGGCAGGTCATACACCTTGCGTTTACAAATGAACACCACTGTTTTTGCATTGAAATACCAACATAATTCAGAAAACAAGTATCAACATTGTTGTACTCCGAACACATGACACTGTCAACCCATTATCGATTAACACAAAACCCAACCCAATTTTTGACATACAAATTCACAAGCCACTTGGGAAATAATCGATTCTGCAAATTTTTTTAATTCATAGAAGTAGAATAAACAAAAAACTAACCTTTAGATTTTTTCTTTGCCTTGCTTTTCAACAGATGTCTCACCATTTTCCTTCCTTACACCAGCAAATACTATGGAGATCTCCACACGAAACAATCGGTGGATTGATGGCCTATTTTGGTGAGATTGTATGATTCGTGGAAATGATTAGATTTGTTTACTTTTTTATTGGCGAAATGAGGAGCTGACTTCAAAAATTTCTTTTTTGGAATGTGTCTTTCATCAATCGGAAGTTGAGCGGTGTTGAGGATTTTCTTGTAAAATGCACTCGGCGCAATATTAATCTATCCACCTGGACGGATTATTCGCTACTTGGATCTTTTAGTTATTTAAATTCGGTGTATAAGTAATTGTCTTCCTTGTTTTCTGACAAGAGAGAGAGAGAGAAAAAAAAATAGGTCCAAAGCTAATGATCACTAAAGTCTTCGTGGTTAGTGCATATTATTCGAATTATATTTGAGAGTTTACTGAATTATATTTGCCTTAAAGACATTTATATAAGTTTTCTTAGTCAATTCTTTTGTACTTCTGATTAAATACTCTCGTTATTAACTAGTTTTTAAACATTAAACGAGGAACTATCCACCAGTAATCGACGAAATAGAGAAAGCCAAACTATCAAAAACATTCCTTTTACAAAGCAGAAGATGCCAAGTTAGTGGACTAAATACTCAGCTTGCTCCATTAAATACATTATTAATTACTTGTAATATATCCGGATCCAATGGAAATTGTAATATATCGCACAGTGCTGTGTGAGTCACCTCATTCCATCACCACTTACAGTGGTGGCTTCTTAGATAATAACCGTTTCGGATTTCATCAGAATCTCGATCACGGAAAAGTATAGTGAAGAAAGAGATATAAATTCACATAATATTACACTTATCAAAAGTTCGATCGAAATATTACTAGAGTCAAAATGAGTGACTCTCCAATGTATTAAAATAGGAAAAACTAAATCCAAGCAGAAAATTAGAACAAAGTTTGATAACCTTGATTTGTAATACCTATATCAGTTCGATAATTCCAACACGGTTCAATCCCATTTGAATATTCAGTAAACCGGTTACCATGATTTGAGCCGGAAAACAGGGAAGCACCATCGCTTGAATGATTCCGATTGTTAGGTGGAGTTCTGATGTTTGTTACATTTTTTGTGGTAATATCATGGATACTTGGTCTCTTCTTATCTTTCTTTCCTCCTGAAAATTGCTGTCTGAGATAGTATTTCTGAGCATGGCTTGCAACTTGAGTTGGTGTTTTTGTGACTACGAAATTCCGGGATATATTCCTCCAATCTCCTTTTCCATGCTTCATTAGCCCCAGTAGAAAACGCCTGTCACAAACCAATTATAATCGTTAAGGTAAAAACATGTTTCACATATATATATTTTTATGTTTTATTATGGAATATTATAACTCACTTATGTTCATCTTCTGTCCACGGAACACCTCGTTTTCTTTCTTGATCAGAAGAGCGGCCTCGTTTCCTAAATACATCAAATCCTTTATTTTCCATTAACTCTAAAGTAAAAGTAGAGGATAAATATCCAGGATCCGGTACCAAACCAGCTTCTATATCAGTAACATCTGCTTCAAGTTCCATATACTGCCTTTTCACGTCGGACACTGATTTTCCAGGGATCATATCCGCTACCTGAATCCATCTAAACGGTGTTTTCTCATCGACCATTGCTAGAGCACTCTCGAATAGCTTGTTTTCTTCTCTTGTCCACTTGGTGATCTTGCTTTGTTGCATAAATCTATTTGAATTCCACATATATAAATCTTCCATATTCGTAGTTTTTCGAATTCTTTAATTTACTTGTGTCAGAGAGGATATATATGGACTTTGTAGGAGGAGATGAAAAGTATAATTTTAAGATTTGTTGAAAAGGAATCAAATTTAGAATCATCTATGAAGAATTAGAATACCTTTTTGTATAATACCACAAATCAATTGATGAAATTATCTCCTCAGGAATATTTAGTAGCAAATAGCAATAGAAAGTTCTGGAATATATGAGTAAAGGAAAAGATCTCTAGCATTATTAATAGGAGTAGCATTAAGATTTAAGGACTGGTATGTTTTGTGATCTTAGAATAAAGACAAATGATAGTAGGCAAGAGTGATGTACACGTACGTTAGCAGAGGCTGCACTTCCGAATTCTTATATGTTATTTTATTTACTTTTCTTTTAATGACAAGGAAAGTGGAAGTCGATAAAGGAAATACTCCTTAATTAATCCTAACGGCTAATGACTGATCTTTTATATGTTTTCTATCACGAGTTAGTAGATTATGCCACGGCTATTTGGATAAGAGGAAATGTTTAACTAAGGCAAAACTATATATTTTTAAACTTATTTTTAAAGGCTTGCTTCATTAATAACAAAAGCATCGATTGGCAACTTGGTTGATACTCCTGCTATTAATTTTTTTTTCTTCATTTCAGTTCCAGCTCCGTCTTTGATATGTACCAATTTCAAAACTGCTACAACGCGTTATAGTTTATGTTATAAAGTCCAACTGGTACGTACTAATGTTGGTAAGTACCAATCTCAGAACAACAACAAGAATTAAAGGTGTGCATTATAGACCTCAACATTTGGGTTTACATCCAATCCAAATCCTTTTCAAAGTATAGGTAGGTAGTGTAAATTTAAAAAAAAAGTCAAAATCCAATACAAAATACATCGACTCCGACAGTTATTGGATTCCAGTGGGTAGGTACCAACATTGGTATGTACCGATTTCTATATAAACCAGGGTCCATTTGGTTACTATATAACATGTTGGTCCGTACCAATCAACAATTAGCCCATCTCCAGCAGCTGCAAACGAAAACAAAATGAAATCTTTTCACTCACCCTCGCTAGAACAAAAAAGAAATATAAATCTCTTCACTTATACTCGATGGAACAAAAAAAAAATCTCTTCACTCACACTCGTGGAACAAATAAGAAATAGAAATCTCTTCACCCATCCTCGCTGGAACAAAAAAGAAATAGAAATCTCTTCAATCACAATCGCTAGAACAAAAAAAAAATCTCTTCACTCACACTCCCTGGAACAAAAAGAAATGGAAACCTCTTCACACTCGACATAAACAAAAAAACCCAGATCTAACAGATTTGGTGGTGAAGAATGGACCAACACAACGTTAATTGGTGGTGAAGAAATGGCGGAGTTTTTATTATGTAGCATATGGTGGAGATGGTCCACGATGGCGGCGGTTTTCTGTTGTGACGAGATGGCGGCGGTTTTTTATTGTGACGAGATGTCTGCGGTTTTCTATTGTGACGAGATGGCGGCGGTTTGGTACAAGGGGGAGACCGGAGATTTCTTGTGCATGGAGATTGGCTTGGTACGAGGGTGAGACCTGAATGGTGAAGAGAAAGAAGAACGTCGGGAAGGTGAGACAGGTGTGAAGAGAGAGAAGAGCGGCGGTGGGTTTTCTTCGACAGGAGAGCTTGTTGGTGGGGGATGGTGAGATCTGAGAACGGAAGAGAAGAGAAAGGTGGTGGCGGTTTTATTGTGAGAGAGAGAGAGAGAGAGAGAGAGAGAGAGAGAGAGAGAGAGAGAGAGAGAGAGAGAGAGAGAGAGAGAGTGGTAAAAATAGGAGAGAGAACAATGTGGAGAACTAAAATAGGGTTTCCCGTAACCCTATATGGATGGGTTTTGTTTTGGGATTTTTGTTCCAATGTAATAAAAAGGTAGAAAGAGAGTTTTTTGAGTTTTTTTACATATTTAGTTGGGTTTGTAATTGATAGTTGGAGCCTAGAAGTTAGGATTTTGTTAGTAAAATATTATGTTACCCACACCTCTTTTAATAATTTCCCTTTTGGATAATCTTAATCTCAAAAGATCCATGTTAAAAATTGTTTACTTTTAAATTAATGAAATAACATAAAAAAATTTGATTGATTAATAAAAGTAATATAAATATATTTATTTTATTCAAAAAATAGTTTAAATATTGTATTAATAAATGAATCATTGATCAAAAATATTTTAGCAAAAAATAATTTATCCTAGAAAATATATGATAATATTGAAAAAAAAATATTTGCTCAAGGATTGCATCTCATATTTAACCCATTCATACATATATGGTAAGAACATAGAAATTTAGTTCTAACAAAAATTAATTTTAACTTTAAACTAAAAATAAATAAATTATTATCATCATGACTTGAACTTAGATTGTTCTTTTGAAAAAAAGAACTTAGATTGTTTAACAACTTACTTCAATACGTGACCACGTGACCTACAAAACTATTTATTTTATTAGATCATTAAAATTACTTAATGCTCAAGAAGATTATTTATCTTTTTAGAACAAAATTTACACATACATTTTTAAAAATTTCAGAGTTCGGGTAGGCTTGAGCCTCCCGTAAACCCACGTAAGTCCGCCATTGTACTCATATATCGCGCTTTACCCATTCATCGCGCACAACCCATTTGTATGATACATAGTCCATTTGTATATAATGCACCAATTATACCCACCATCAATTAAAATTGAACATGGAAGCTTCGTCACCTAGCTACGTCGTACCTTTTGAACCACTAGCCACCATATCCACCATCGTGTTCAGCCACCTTCGAGCTATCGAACCTCAAGCTTGCATCAAGTATAACCACCAGCGACGTAACTGAACATAAAAGCTATAGAAGCTCCACCACCTAGCCATCTTCAAACCACCAACTACCAAATTCACCATTATAGTCCGTCATCTTCGAGTCAACAGTCACGAGATCCATCACCACCAAGTTCTAGAGTAATCATATCCACTATTATGGTTGATCACTTGATTGTTTTTTTGTAAGTTGATAAATTATTTAATTAGGATAAAATGCACGATTATGTCAATAAAATAATATTTAAAATTAAAAAAGAAAAACTTGATTGAAATGTGAACTTTTAGGTCGTTTATCCCTTAAATTTTTATATTATATACAATATTTCAAAATGATCCTACCTTTGATTTTTATTTTTTGTTTTTTGGTCCAAGTCCCTAATGAATCAAAGAGTTTTATTTATTTATTTCTAACCTATTTAAAATAATTAATTACATAAAAAACACACTTGAAAAAATAATCGTGAGGTTGAGAAAAAAATCGTGATAGTAATGCATAGGCGCTATTCGGAGGAACGCCTCAATCACTTAATCAGCCCATTAAACTAATAGGGTCCATTGATAAACTTAATTATCATACGCACCTTTATATTTTATTATTTAAATAATTATTGGCCAACAATCTTTTTTTTAGTCGAAAATAAACCTTCATTAGTACTCAAAAATATTACATATCAGCCAATACCAGTTGGTTCAAAGTCTAGCTTTAAAAGCGTAGCTAATTGGGAAGGAGGGAAAAAGCTCCAAAAGCCAAACAATTCTCCTTTGAGTTTGGCCACCCAATCCGTTGTCTAACAATCTATTCACCAATACTTAATTCTAGAAGGTTAGCTAGAGGATTTAAGCGATCAAATTACTAAAAAAGAAAAACAAAGTAGAAATGGTAATTAGATTTTATATTTGTTTCTTTTATGCATTTTTGTGATTTTAATTAAAGGGCAACGCCCAATTAATTATATGGAAAGTGTAAAAATTTCTAATTAATTACAACTTCAAATTAATTCCTACTTAAACACAAAAAAATGAAAGATTACAAAAATACCCATATGCAATTAATTAATTACTTTAATTATAATAATAGTTATTTATTTTCATTTTAATTTTTTAAAAACTTTTTTTAAATTTTTTTTTTCGAATTTTTTCCCGAATTTTTTTATTTTTCGAATTTTTTCTCCCGGATTTTTTTTAATGTGTTCCATGAATACGCAATTCGGAGATTTGTGTGTTGCAGGAACACGAAATTGGAACAACCAAAATCAAGATTTTTGTATTTTAGGAATACACAAATTTGAGTTTTATGTGTTCCATGAATACATAAATTTGAGTTTTATGTGTTCCATGAATACACAAATCTGAGATTTGTGTGTTCCAGGAATACACAATTCTGCGATTTGTGTGTTCAGGAATACACAGAATTTGAACAAACAAAATCAAGTTTTGTGTATTCTAGTAATACATAAATTCGATTTTTATGCTAACTATGAATACACAAATTTGAGTTTTGTGTGTTCCATGAACACACAAATCTTATATTTGTGCGTTTGAAGAATACGTAATTCTGAGATTTGTGTGTTCCAGGAATACATAGAATTGGAATAAATAAAATCAAGTTTTGTGAACACACAAAATCCTATAACATAAACATACGAAAATAACAAAAATGTGTTGGACAAAAAGATAATGTATCAAGATAGTTAAAAACGAATAAAAATAGGGTATATGCGATTAATAAAGAAAAAACAATTTTGTTAAAGAAGATAGGGGCAACGCCCAATTAATTACGCGGAGAAGGTAAGTATTCCCTATTAATTACAACTTCAACTTAATTCCCAATTAAGCATAAAATATTACCCAATTACCAAAATATCCTTCCACCTATTATTAATTACTTTAATTATATATTTTATTAATTATAGTTTAATGTTTATTTATTTTTTTCAGATTTTTTTTTAAATATTTATTTTTTCGGAAATTCTTTTTTTCGAAAAATAATTTTTTTTTTGAATCTTTATTTTTTGCGAATTTTTTTTTGTTGGAAATATTTTTTTGATTTTTTTTCGAATTTTTTTCTATCTTTTCCCCCTAAATTTTTTTTTTCCCATGATAACATGATGTAAGATTAGTACATATGATAATTGTGTGTTAAAGTAACACAAAATCATATGTGTTGTGTGTTGCATGAACACCCAATATGTATAATATTGAGTTGATTAAACACACATAAATAACAAATTGTGTGATACATGAACACACAATCAGACATACAGAATATTTGTACACAAAGGTATAGAATAATGTATATGTAGGCTGATTATGTGTTCATGCAACACGCAATTGCTGGAAGTATGTGTTACAGTAACACACAACAGTATGAGTTTTGTGTTGGTAAGACACACAATGCGTTTATCATTTACAGTTTTGCGTTGCTTAAACACACACAAATAACAATTGTGTGTTGCAGGAACACAGAATAAGATATACAGAATATTTGTACACAGTAATAGATAATAGTGTACAGATAGTCTGAACATCTGATTGTGTGTTAATGTAACACACAATTGCTTGATGTGTGAGTTACAGTAACACAAAAGAGTATGGACTTGTGTGTCATTTACAGTTTTGCGTTGCTTAAACACACACAAATAACAATTGTGTGTTACAGGAACACAGAATAAAATATACAGAATATTTGTATACAGAAATAGATAATAGTGTACAGATAGTCTAAACATCTGATTGTGTGTTAATGTAACACACAATCGCTTGATGTATGAGTTACAGTAACACAAAACAGTATGGACTTGTGTGTGTTAATGAAAAAATCTTCGGAAAAAAAAAATTCGAAAAAAAATGAAAAAAAAATTCAGATATTAAATATAAATATAACATAAATATATAATAAAATAAAAAACCATATAAGGGCAATAATGGAAGGTAAATATGACCATTTGCTTAATTGAGAATTAAGTAGGAAGTAATTTCCTCCTTCCTTTTTTTTAGAATGGAAAGTGAGGAAGTGTAATTAATTGGGAATTATCTCAAGAAGATAATCCTTTAGATCGATTTTATGACTTGGTGTGCTACACGAACACATAAATCTATATTTGTGTGTTACATAAACACATAACCCGGAATTTCGGTTTTAAAAAAAAATCAGAAAAAAAAATATTGAAAAATCGGGAAATTTTTTTCGAAAAAAATGAAATCTGGAAAAAAAATAGAAAAAACACATAAGGGCAATAATAGAAGGTAAATATGACAATGTGTTTAATTGAGAATTAAGCTGATAATTTGTGAGTAAGTAGGAAATAATTTTCTCTTTCCTGGGAATTATTCTTTTAATTAATTTAGCTTTTAATTAGATAAAGGCGCAATCAGCAAAGCCAATCTTGACCCTGGTATAACTAAAATGGTGATCGCTAATTCTACCACAAATGCAAACTTGACTTGTGTGCAGAGGCGGATCCACACACTAAATTGAGAGAGGCTTGAAATATATAGGAGTTCGGGGGGGTTAATGGCTTTTAGAATTTTTTAAGGTTAAAATATGATACATAAATATATAACTATCAATGTCAAAATACAAATATGAGAATTTAACACCATCATGTTTCTTTGTGTCTCTTATTTGATGAACTTAGCAGTTAGTATTCATCCAAAAAATATACAAATCAACACCATTACACTTAATTTATATAGTATCGTTAGTATTATATTAATATCCTATATGTTATATTCATATTTTAATTTATAAATTTGATGAAAAAATCATTTACAAAAATTAAACACTGAAGTAATGTAAATAATAAATTACTAAATATTATTACTCTCAAATTCAAAATAGAGACATGTATACAAAAATTGAAATATTTAATAAGTCGACTATATGAAGATTGACAAATTTATAACTTTAGTATAGTATATAAAATAATAAGAATTTTTTCGTTAAAAAATAAAATATAAGAATAAAGTTGAAATCTTATTCTTATTGTATATTAAACTTAGTTTTGAATCAAATCATGTTTAAATTTAGTTTCGAAATGATTTTCTATTATGTGTGTATTTAGGAAAAAAGATAAAACAAATACTAAGATTCAAACACCTGACCTTCATTCTAAATTATAACATGTAAAGATACTAAACCACTAAACCACAATAACTCATGTATTTCTATAAACATGAATGTTATACATAAAAGTTAAGAAGAAGCTAATTATTTTTGGAACACATTTATATTTATGTATCATAAAATTACAAGTTTAGGGATGCTTGAGTCTCTCCTGGTCCCATTAAGGATCCGCCCCTACTTGTGTGTACTATAGAGTAGATAAAGAGCAATTTCAGTTTGAAGGGCAATGTTGATACAAATGGTGCACATAGATTATGATACAAAACTACTAATACTTATTGCAAGTCTTTTGTTCGAAAATTTATTGCAACTCCATGTATAGATGAAAACTACTACGGTACTTCACGATTATCTATCGAAAGGTGAATCATTTTATTTGTTTTGTTATCTTTCCAACTATTCAATTTATTACATGTTAGGATGATTTTTTCTCGGGCTGAAATGATTTCTATTATATTGTCCTATAAGTTTTCTGTTTCACATCCTTTCAATGTCTATATATAAGGTTGGCTTAAAGATCAAATTTTTTCTGATGGAGGAATCCAGACATCCATGTTTGTGGATGCTGATCGTGTGATTAATATTTGCAACAGACAACAGTTTTCATGATATATGGATTATGGAGGTCCTAATCATTTATCTTCACTGATTTTCATCTATACATCTATATATTAGTAGTACTGTATCATGATCTATGGAGGAAATTACAAATTTGAGCCCCAATGACTTAAACATTATTTTTTAAATCCTCTCTCTTTACTTCTACTTATTAAGTCCCTAGTCACACATATAGTTACACTACTTTACCTTTACACCCTTATCTCTATATTAATTAGTTTTTCTATTTTATTTTTTTCTGCAGACTATTTCAGATGTTTTATCGGTTTATTAATGGGTACAGACCCAGATACGATTTATAAATGGTAGTGGGTCGAGACCCAGATATAGTTTGATCTTTGATTCTGATATTGTTTAGGGTTTGATTTCAAACAACAAAATTGATTATTCAATATAATAATAAAACCTTATTGCAGGTAAAAAACTAAGTTGTATTCCATAAACAGCTAGACAAGTTACAAGATGGATAAATTATATAAATTACAAAAGATTCATTAACAAACAAGGGATGGTTTAATCTCCCAGTACAACTATCTATTTAATTATAGCATCTATTTTAAATGTTTAATCATGACTGCATCACTTGACCCATTGGGGCTGTACCCATCGGGTCTGTACCCATCGGGTCTGTACCCTAGCTGTGTGGACCAAACCATCGTGTCTGTACCCATCGGGTCTGTACCCTAGTTCGTGTGGGCCAAATGGGTACAACAGATCGGGAACCACCAAGACTACACCTGCAACAGCGCTGCACTGCACCTGTAGCCAGATCTGCACCACCACGAACAACACCATCACTAACGGCGGGCCCACCACGAACAACACCATCACGAACGACCATCTATCCTAATTTGATTCTGCAAAAGACAACAACTAAATCAAATAAAAAAATTCAAAATCAAATCGAGATCTTGGAGATGCAGCGGGCTTCCTTCTTCGTTGCAGCAGCGGCCATCATCCTTCGTTGCAGCAGCGAGTTTCACGGTGGTTGGGTGGCGGGATCTCGAAGGCCAGATATGGATCTACAGCAGCGAGTTCCACGGTGGTTGGACTCGGTCTCGGAGGCCACGCTGAAGGAGATGACGTGAGAATCTGGATCTTGTTTTTAGGGGCCAAGTGGAGGTGGAAATGCAGGAGCGAATGGTCGTGCAGCAGATCGGAGTGGCGGTGGAGATGCAGAAGGCGGGTTTCTTGCTGGCGTCGGAGAGATCTGAAGCATCAGCGAAAGGTTGTTCGTGGTGCAGCAGAGCTCCAGCAGAAGCTTTGGTCTTGGATCTGATTTGCGCAGCAGAGCTCCGTTCGCGCAGCAGAGTGTGGTGGTGGATCTGGTTTGCACAGCGGAGATTGGCGGTCGACCTGGTTCACGCTTGGTGTGGATCTGGTACTCGCAGCGGAGATTGGTGGTCCACCTGGTTCGCGCTTGGTGGTGGCTCTGGCTTTCTCGAAGCGCAGCAGCGGCGACACTTGTGGGAAGGTGGAAGCTACGCAGTTCCGGCCATGGTGGGGTGCGGTGAGGGAGGGCGTTCACAGGAGAGAGCAGATGGAGGCGCAGCGGCGGCCATGGTAGGGTGCGGTGAGGATGTGGTTTTATAGGAGAGAGAAGAGGGAGCGTGCTCTGGGATATTGATGAGAGAGAAGAGAGGGGGGTGGGGGTGGGTTTTTGATTCGTAACATAATAGGAGAGGGGATTGGGGTTTTTGGTTTCCCTATAATAAAGGTATAGAGGGAGGGGTATTATTGAATTTTTTGGGATTTAGTTGGATAGATAATGGGTAGTTAGGGGTGGGGATTTTATCTGTTAAGTTAAAGGTGTGGGGGGCTGGTTTTTATAATTTACCCTGATCTATGTGCACCATTTGTATCAACCTTGCCCTTCAAATTGGAAGTGCTCTCTATTTACTGTACACACAAGTCAAGTTTGCATTTGTGGTAGAATTAGCAATCACTATTTTAGTTATGAGGATTGCTATATATCACCCTTTTTTGCTTCATCCATTTATCACCTTCGATGTGTCATCTAATGTGGCATTAAATAAAGGAAAGAGAAAATAATCACTTAAGAGAGAGAAACTTTCTTATTGGTATTTAAAACCTCCACGTAGGAGGTGATACATGAGTGAAACAAAAAAGGGTGATATATCTTTACTCTTTAGTTATACCAGAGCACAAGATCGACTTCGCTGATTGCACCTTTATCCAATTAAAAGCTAAATTAATAAATTAAGATCATAAAAATGCATAAAAGAAACAAATATGAAATTAAATTGCTATTTCTAGTTTTTCTTTTTTCTTTTTAGTAATTTGATCGTTTAAATTTTTTAGCTTAACTTTTGGAATTAAGTATTGATCAACAAAGATTGTTGGCCAATAATTTTTTTATTATTTTTAAATAAAGACATTTTTTAGAAAAACGTTTCATAATTAAGTTTATTAATAGATTTATTAGTTTAATGGACTGATTAAGTGAATAACGTCTATATATTACTTTTGTGATTACTATTCAAATGTGCTTTTCATTGTAATTATTTATATTAAATAAGTTAGATATTGCAGAAGCTCAAATTCAAAAGTATTAATCACTAAAGAAATATATATTGCGGTGAAATAGATCTGTCCATGATAGCAGATAGTACTAGAAAGAGGAGAGTGACGTTAAGCTTTTAGGAGGTGCTTTTTGGTATTGGAGGTCATGATTTTTGCATTCCATGAGTATGAGTGCAAAGTTCTTTTACCCAATAATAGGAGTATTTGATTAAGATTGACACAAATCAACTTTATGTCGGCATATAAAACAATCCACAATATTTCTCCATTTTCCAATTATTTGTTTTAACATGAAACCCAATTAATATAACACCTTCCCATCGGTATTAATAGAATCCAACTATTCTTTTGAATCAACCAAATTTAAACATGAACGGTGCCTATCGTTAATCTACTTTTTTAAAACTAAGATATAAGTCATTAG
The DNA here is from genome assembly GCA_029959085.1 of Nemophila menziesii. Lineage (NCBI taxonomy): Eukaryota > Viridiplantae > Streptophyta > Magnoliopsida > Boraginales > Hydrophyllaceae > Nemophila > Nemophila menziesii. The sequence continues at coordinate 301,673 of JARWIR010000012.1, read as the reverse complement.
GGTGAAAATATTACGCTTTCGTGTGAAGAAAAGTTCAAATCAGTCGTAGAATTTAGACTTGCTAGTACAACTCAAGAAATTGAAGGTAGCTCATGTCACATGCTTAACATTTTTCTTTTACTTGAGACACAAGTTGATGTTTTAAGCCCCCATTGTAAAATTCGATTTTATGTTTAATTAACATGTCCTTGATACAAGTGCATATGATTATTGTTCTGTCATGATTCAGTTGTATGTAACGTCAATGTGATAACCCCTTCCCAAATCTTGTAGGAATGAGGTGTTGGGCGGTGCATGTCCGAAATGTCGTTCTGTCTTAATTGGTATTAGAGTCTACTCGAAACCTTTGTCAAAAGCGAAGTAGTTGAGGTGACAACACTTGAGGAGAATTGCAAAGAGAAATCTGGTTCGGTGGTCAGGTGGACTTATCAACCCTAAGAGGACAACGTAGCGGATGCATTAGCGTTGGATAGACAAATGAGTTTGTCGTCTCCAGACTCGAGAAAATATAAACCAATAAATCAACACCCCTAGACATCACTTCCCGCAAGTGCACGAGTCATTTGCAAGTGATAAGTAAGTATACAAATCGTTCTCCAGATGGACTATGAGGTTAATTTGATTGTGTTCTCAAGGAGCGTAGGTGGTTTAATTGCTACTATTAAAAGACATAGATAAAAGATATTTGTCGGGGTTTGGATTAATAGACTAGATGCAAATAAAAGTAACTAAATTAATCAAACTAGTAAAGAAAATAAATTAATTTATATTACATGTAGTGTTGTTATGTATATTTATTATAGGGCCATTCACTATTTTAAATATTAGTCGGTATTTCATTAATATCCTAAACCACTAGCCACCATAGGCTTGTTTAGGTAGGTGGTGTCTCCTAGTGTGTTCTAAATAAACACACCTAAAAAGGCAAGACACGTACCGCAAGTGTACGGGTCGTCCAAGTAATATCCGGTAAACGGGATTTCGATCTCAGGGACGGATTAGGTATGATTCAAAGTGTTATGCAATAAATGGAACTAGTTGCTTGAATGAAAATTAAAAGTAGAGAAAATAGATTTTTATTTGATTTTTGATTAAAGGACTAAAGTGCAAATAAAGTAAATATTAAACTCAAATTAAACTAATGCACGAAATTAAATATGAAGAGACTAAAAGATGAGAGAATAGTACTTGAGTCACGCTAGGTTTCACCAAAATAAACTTAATCAATGCTTCTTCTAAGGGACAAATTAGTAACTAGTAATAGTCGGGATTCTAGATTCTCCTAACCCCCGTCAGGGTGGACTTAGGACCTATTCTCAGGTGTTACGAACCCCGTCAGGGCGATCATAATCCACCTTCGAATGTCAGGTTCTCTACCCAATTGGCTATAAGATTAACTAAGTCCGTCAGGATCAATAATTTCTATCTTACGTTCATTACCTATGTCAGTAATTAAACCCCCCGTCAAGATGATCTAATCGCCACTAATTGGAATAGCTTAATTACTCAAACCTATGTCTAATTGGCCAAATTAAATATAGTGAAATTAACTTACGATACTAAACAATACTAAATTACTCACTTCGAATTAAATTATAAAAATCCCAAATCAGAAAGCATTCATTAAATAAATTAAGGTTCAACCCTTACATCGATTCTCAAGCACTTAAGAAGTTTAGCTCATAACGGAAAATAAAACTAAAACAAATAAATTAAAAGACATAATTTTTTACAGATTGAAAATAAATAAACCTAATCAAGAGGTTGGGTTTGGCTTTGAATCGAAGATATAGACAGTCTCCAGCTCTCAGCGTTCTTCCTTCCTGCTTGCTCTGACTTGAATCCTTAAGCCTCTTTGATAATGATATGAAGTGTCTGTAAAAGAGGAGGCTAAGGGGTGTATTTATAGGTGTTAGGAGCCTCTAGGTCGAATTTACTTGGAGTGGAAGACAAGTCAAGGACTCTCAAATTCGTAGCTCTAAAAGATAAGATTCTGCTGATTTGATTTGGTCATATCTTTTTCAATACTTATCCGTTTGAGAAGTTCCAATATATGAAACTGCTTGTCTTGGAAAGAGTTTTCTATGGATGCAGACCACTCGTCCAGAATCCTAGCCAATCTTTTATTATGATTTAATCTCTAAAACGTGGCTGAATTTCAGATTTCAAAAGGCAGCTTTATCTTTTTCCTTTTTGAATAAATCTTTCCTAAATCTTCTTATTTCCATGTAAATCTTCTTTCCTTTCATCTTTATCTTGACTTGGTCTCTAAGTAATTACCATTTATCTCTTAAAGTTTCACATTAAATAAATAATTAAACCGCATATGCTTAAAAAGAATAAATCAATAAATCAAGAAAACGAAATAGGAAAGTGTACTCTAAAAATAGAAACTCGAGTAAAAATCATTCCTAACACTCTAAAATACACTAAGACTTTAATCTCACTTCTCCACCTTGGATTGGTCTTTCATGAAATTCAAGAACCTATTTAACTTTGCATCAAAATTAGTCAAATTTACGCACAAAAGCTCAGAAAATGCAAATAGTTAAATTCCAAGGGGGAAAAGTGTAATATGATCAATTAAGCCTAAAAGTCTATCTAATAAGTCAATAATTCACCTAAAATGATGTCTACAGAGGGCTAATAATTAGAACAAATAGGGAGACATCAGTAGGACAATGTTTTTGGGGCAATAATTATCTTTCACAATTTATATAGTATTATATTTTTGTTTTGATTGGAAAATAGATTACTTTATTGAATAAGCAAGAATAATACTAATTTCCGTCCGTAAATTGTTGTTACACTTATTTTCAACATAAATTAAGAAAATTAATTATCAGATAATATATTTACTAATATGATTTTCATAAAATATCTTGAAATCTTAAATTCTTATTAAACATATAACTTTTAATATTTAAGTAAAGGTAGATATGATATAAAAATGAAAAAATGATTTTGTAAATATATAAATTTTTGTGGATAATTATATTTAGAAATAGTGCACAACTCACTACTAGATTCGCCTGATTTCGCGACGGCACGGGTCGTCGCTATTCCAGGCAAAATCGTCGCTATTTCCGATTAGCGACGAAATTTCGTCGCTAAACTGTCGTCTCTATCCTGGCGTCGCTAATTTGAGATTAGCGACGAATAATTGTGATTTCGTCCCTAATTACTCAGAGTGTTAACCACGAGGACACAGCGTCGCGAAACCTGAAATAGCGACGACATGATAGCTTCGAATGGTCGTCGCTAATCGGGTAATTAATTTTTCTTTATTTTTTATCTAAATTTTATTAATTGAATTTTCTTTTTTTTTTTTATTTCTTTACCGACAACATATTAGTGACAAATGTATCGTCGCTAATATGTTTTTTTTTTGTCGAAAATCATTCATTATTTTAAATTTTTTTATATAATTATAATTATAATTTTTAATTAAATTTTATTGTTTATTATTTAGATTTTATATTTTACTATTTTATTATTATTTTGATTTTAAATATAATGCAAAAATATAAATAAATAAAAATCCAAAAATACATATAAAATACGATAATTCGATTCAAATACTAAACGTGAAATAAAGTCAAACGTAGTCAAAGTCAAAATGCAGTCAAACATACGAAATAAACGTAAAATTCTTAAAATTACAAACCAAACAACCAAACAAATAAATAAAAATCTCAATCGTCACCACGATCTTCTTCATCTCCTCTTCTCTCCTCATCTTCTCTCTCTTCATCTCGTCTAGTGGGCCCGGGTTTGCTGATCGGCTGCATTCCATTGGCGATTCTCATCCCGTTTAATGCCTCGAAGAGAGTGTCTGCCATGCTCGGGGGTTGACTCGACCGACTAGAAGAAGCTGTGGGCCCGGGTGATGCGGAGGATGGATCCGGTATAGGTGGAAGATTTTGAGCCGCGCGAAGCTCGTTCATCCCATCCAGAACCGCCTTAAGCAGCTCATCGTTCTCCCTGTCCGGCTGTGTAGGAGTCCTGGATCGTTTCCGGACCGGACCAATGGTAGGCACCCAGTATTTAGTCTTAGGTGGGTGTAGGACCTCCATTATTTAGTTAAAGTTGAGTGTTTAGAGTCAAAGTTGAGTGTTTAGAGTCAAACTTAAGTGTTTAGAGTCAAAGTTAAGTGTTTAGAGTCAAAGTTAAGTGTTTATGGTCAAAGTTAGGTGTTTAGAGTCAAAGTTAAGTGTTTATAGTCAAAGTTAAGTGTTTATGGTCAAAGTTAAGTGTTTATGGTCAAAGTTAAGTGTTTATGGTCAAAGTTAAGTGTTTATGGTCAAAGTTAAGTGTTTAGAGTCAAAGTTGAGTGTTTAGAGTCAAAGTTGAGTGTTTAGAGTCAAAGTTAAGTGTTTAGAGTCAAAGTTAAGTGTTTATGGTCAAACTTAAGTGTTTAGAGTCAAAGTTGAGTGCTTATGGTCAAAGTTAAGTGTTTATGGTCAAAGTTAAGTGTTTATGGTCAAAGTTAAGTGTTTATGGTCAAAGTTAGGTGTTTAGAGTCAAAGTTAAGTGTTTATGGTCAAAGTTAGGTGTTTAGAGTCAAAGTTAAGTGTTTAGAGTCAAAGTTAAGTGTTTAGAGTCAAAGTTGAGTGTTTAGAGTCAAAGTTAAGTGTTTAGAGTCAAAGTTGAGTGTTTATGGTCAAAGTTGAGTGTTTAGAGTCAAAGTTGAGTGTTTAGAATCCACATAATGTGTTATTACAAATAAACCAAAAGAAGAAAAACCTAATCAGTATCATATCCACTAATAACTATGGGTTCATCATCGCTATCAACCTCTATAGGTGCTTCTTCATCACCGTATTCATCCAAGGTGTCATCATGAATTTCCTCATTTTCATCAATAGCCGTATCAAAAGACAAATCAATAAAAAAATGAGCCGGATCAATCTCGATCTCCTCGGTGGATGCCAATGGTATGCTGATGTTCTCGTTCCCCGTGCTATCCAATGGTATGTTGATGCTCTCATTTCCAGTAGGGAGTGATTCCGAACCCCATAACTCAGGACTCCATCCGTGTCGATCGTTTATTTCCCAAACGGCTTTCCACCCTTTCATTGATTTCTTTGAACTAATCTCGTCGATGTAAAACACTTTCTTGTCTTGCGATGCTAAAATGTATGGTTCGTCGGCCCACTCAAAGTTTGTTGTGTTGATAAAGGTTACCCCATGTTCTTGCCTCGATTCAGACTTTTTATACCACTTACAGACAAATAACACAACCGAGCACCCTCCAGTGTACTTAACCTCCAAGATTTTGATTAATTCCCCGTAATAGGGTTCTTCATTGTAAATGGTACACACTCCGTAATCCTGCGTCACTCTTTTCTCTCCTTTGGACTTAGTTACCCACTTGACACCGTTCACAACACATGAATCATATTTATGCACCGAACCATAAGACATGTTTGCCAAGGACACCATCTCGGTGGTAGCTAATGGATCGCCACGTGAATGCATTCCATGAATATAATATACAACAATAATAGTTAGTACTTTGATAATAAATATATAAGTTTTAAACCAATGCCTAAAATTACATACCTTTTCCAAAAACCATTCCTTAAATGTTCGACGATGCGTAATATCTATTTCATCACTCGTTCCCGTAAGTGTTGATTTGTGTTCACTATAATTGTAAATGAGTATAAGTATATAAATATATAAATATATAAATATATAAATATATAAATATATAAATATATAAATATATAAATATATAAATATAAATATAAGTATATAAATATATAAATATATAAATATATAAATATATAAATATATAAATATATAAATATATAAATATATAAATATATAAATATATAAATATATAAATATATAAATATAAATATAAGTATATAAATATATAAATATATAAATATATAAATATATAAATATATAAATATATAAATATATAAATATATAAATATATAAATATATAAATATATAAATATATAAATATATAAATATATAAATATATAAATATATAAATATATAAATATATAAATATATAAATATATAAATATATAAATATATAAATATATAAATATATAAATAAATAAATATATAAATATATAAATATAAATAAGTTCAACCGCATTTGGACAGGGCCACCAAGCAATGCTTCATCGTATAAGTGTATCACCAAGTGGATCATTATATCAAAAAACGCGGGAGGTAAAATCATTTCTAGCCTACACATAAGTTCAACCACTTTCTTCTTTCCCGATACTAACTGTTTCCTGCTTAGATTTTTATTGCAAACGACTCTAAACACATTCGCTAACCCAATAAACACATCACTAATCGCTTTATCTTCAAAACCGTCTGGAAACTTCTGTGCCTTCAGCCAGTCAAGAAAAATAGTCCGCTTTTCCGGTGTTAGAGTGTACTTTCCCCGTTTCAATATTTTTTTACCATTTCTCTCAGTCAACCACAATTCTTTTCTAATCTTCAATTTCTCAAGATCCAGTCTCGCTTTCACGTTATCTTTGTTAACTTTCCCATCAAGACCTATAACTGTACCGAGCAGAGCATCACACACGTTTTTCTCGCAATGCATAACGTCAATGTTATGTTTCAACAAATTTTCAGACCAATACGGTAAACGATAGAAAATACTCTTTTTCTTCCAATTGAATCGTCGATTAACATCTTGCTTCACGATCTTTCCCCCAAAATCCTTGTGTTTACCGGGAAACACAATGGGAAGCCCATCTAACTGTGTCTGAATACTTGCAGGACTATATTTCTTCGGTGGGCGCCTATCATCGGGTTCCTTGTACAAAACACATTCGCTTCTAAATCGATGTACAGCAGGTAACCAACGTCTATGGTCAAAGTAAACAATCCCTTTGTTCACACTCAATGACGGAGTATGATCCATGCATTCGGGACAAGCTTTGTAACCTTGACCCGACCATCCGGAAGTGTATGACCTAGCGGGGAAATCATTAGTGGTAGACAACAAACAAACCTTCATCGTAAACTCTTCTTTCTTGTGGGCATCATACGTAACGATCCCTTTATCCCACAACTCTTCCAACTCGTCTATAACAGGACGAAGAAAGACATCCATGTCCTTACCAGGTGAACGGGGTCCCGGAATCAACAAACAAAGCTGGAATGTGGTTTCCTTCATGCATACCCACGGGGGCAAGTTATATACGGTTAATATGACTGGCCACATGCTATACGAGTTGTTCTGCATAGAGAAAGGACAAAACCCATCGATTCCAAGACCCAGATATACGTTACGAGGTTCACTAGCAAACTCAGGGTGTAGCGCTGCAAATCTCTTCCAACTATCACCATCAACCGGATGACGCAACACATCCGGATCGGCACTGTTACCGGTATGGTTCCAAATCATGTCTTCAGCGGTGTGCTTTGAAGCGTATAGTCGCTGTAATCTAGGAGCAATCGGAAAGTATCGAAGCTTCTTATGCGGTACTTTGATACCCTTCTTTGGGTCCCATCTAGACTCGCTACAAACTGGACACTTATCAATGTCTTTGTTTTCTTTATAATAAATAACACAATCGTTCAAACAAACGTCGATGGTAACATACCCCATACCCAAACTTTTCAACTTCTTGTTGCATGCTTCATAAGATTCGGGCAAATTGTGAGGTTTAGGCAAAATACGACCCAACAACTCCAGTAGCTCGGTGAATGAGGTGTTAGTCCATTTGTTCTTTACTTTTACGTGCATTAGCTTGGCAATGAAATTCAACGAACTCATCGATTCACAACCAGGAAATAATTCTGTCTCTAATTCTTCGAACAATGTGTCAAAACTGCTTCGACTTGGAATATGTGCATCTCTCATCTCGGTGTCTCCCGGATGTCCACCAACATTGTAACTCTGTCTCACATCGTCATAAACATGCTGGATTTCATTTACTATAATTGGATCTTTAATTGCAGGGGGTGTATGTGTTTGTATCGCTTTCTCACCGTGTTTTGTCCAAACCTTATAATCATGGTTAAATCCCTCTCTTAGAAGGTGGGCCATAACAGCTTCTGTTTTTAATCGGCAAAAATTATTACACTTTTTACACGGACAAGACAAGTAACCGGTATAACCTCTACTTTTCTTAGCAAAATCGATAAATTTATAAACCCCAAAAATATATTCACCATCTAACACATTCGTCAATTCAATCCAACTCTTATCGATACTCATGTCCGAACTCGATGACATCTCTTAACAACAAGTTGAGTAAACTATGCGACTACATTAATAAAATAAAATAAAATACATAATTATTACAACCCAATGAATAAAATGAATAAAAATTACAACACAATAAACAAAATAAAAAAACTTACAAACTCATTGAATGAATAAATATTACAAACCATTGAATGAATAAAAATTACAAACCATTAAATGAATACATATTACATAGCATTAAATGAATGAATATATAAAAAAAAGAACAAAGAATTAAATAAACAAGTAAAAATATATGAGCACAAAATATAAATTCACACAACACATGCATACTCAACCAACAAATATTTAATTCATTAACCTAATCATATGGTATATCAACTTGCAAACATAATCAAATAAATACAAAATTTAAAAAGCATGAAATTTAATGGAAATACCTTGAATTGGATGGATAAATTGAAGAGTGATGTTAATTCTCAACCAAGAAAGTTGTATTAATTCACCTAATCAAACCATATAGAAAGAATAAAACACAATTAGCATTCAAAAAAAATAAAAATTAAAAGGTGAATTTCATGCAATTATTACCTTAAATTGTGTGATGAAAGATGATATTAATGGACCCCCACTTTGATTATTGAACCAAGAATGATGCAAGATGAAGTGGAGAAGCAATTACAAAAAAAAAAGGAATTTAGTTGAGTTTTTGGGAGAAAATCGGAGGATTTTTTTGGGTGTTTTGTGTGTTATGTGGGTTAAAAAACCTGCTGTATCCATAAAATAGGATCCACGATTAGCGACGACTTACGGGTCGTGGTTAAACACATAGAATCGTCGCTAATCTTCAAAATAGCGACGAAATGTGTTGTCGCTAAGATAGCGACGACATATCGGCTATTAAAAAAAAATTCAATAAGAAATTAACAATATTCAGCGACGAAAATCCTAGAAATAACGACAATTTATGTTGTCGCTAATTAACGACGCCTAAATTTTCGCCGCTAAGTTTATGTCGTCGCTAACTTCTAAAGTATAACGACGAATTACGCGTCGTCGCTAATTCGTCGTGGGTAAACACCGCAAATCCAGTAGTGACTTTTGTGGAGAAATGGAATATTATGGTAAATATCATCATTTTTCTCAGTAATATGCAATATGTTCAAATATATCACGGTGTTTTAAAGTAAAAGAAATATAGCCTTCAATTCAAAACATTTGGAAATAATTTTTTTACGCAAATGAATCTGTAGGGATAGATATTCTTTTTAGAGACCTTGAGTTTTAGAACATCTAAACTACTTCCAAATAAAGACAAAACATATTTCACTAAGCAAAATCGATAGTGACCCTGAATAAATCAGTGGTATCATTGAGCATATCGATAATGATATTGGTAAGATCAATGATGATATTGAGTATGCTCGGTTGTGACATGATAATAAGGGATGACACTGATCACAATTGATAGTGACATTGAACATTTGTAGTATCAAATATTGTGCGTGTTGGAAAATTGATTTTGACCCATCTAAAAATAATTCACTTTATTTTAAAATAACTTTAGTTTCCATATCTCAAAATAACTCAAAATGTAAATCAAAGTTGTATCCTTTATGTTGAAAATTAAGAAGAAAAACTATCATATAGGTAAACTATTGGATATTGAATAAGATATTAGACTCTTAAAGTGATTGGTTTGGATATTGTGAAAAAAAATTATTTCAAACAAAGTTGAAAATTTATGAATCTTTATATACTACTACCAAAATATAATACTTAGATCGTTAAAGTACCACACTTTTGTAAATGGTATTGACACATTGTGACGTGTGTGTTGAATTGACCTTATTAATCCTTTTGTTGAAAAAATTAATTAATTAATAGAATTTTGATAATGTGTAACTGCTAAAGTTGATCATTAACATGTGCCTGCAACTATATATATACATGCTTATAAGTTTATTTCAATTAACATTTTTTAAACCATTATAATTAAAATTAGGGAAAATGACCCAAAAAATCAAAATAATATTATTTTCAGCCCAATAACATCAATGACAAAATTTCTTCCCAATAACATCATTAACTTAATTTTGTCCTTGATGGGAATCGTCCTTGACGGGAATCGTCCTTGACGGGAATCGTCCTTGATGGGAATCGTCCTTGACGGGAATCGTCCTTGACGGGAATCGTCCTTGACGGGAATCGTCCTTGACGGGTAAACATGTAATCTTATAATAGTAAGTTAATGGATGATTCTTTGGGGCAAGTATAATATTATTTTGATTTTTTGGGTCATTGACCCTTAAAATTAAGAGAGATAATTTTTATATTTTTATATTTTTAATTTCAAAGTGATTTAAAGAATTTGAGTGATTGTTATCTAAAATTTATCGTTGTATTTTAAAGGTTGAAGTCAAACATATATAAGATACCGGTATATGATCCAAATACCTTAAAATATCATATCTAATTATATGTGTATCGACAAACAACATTTAAGTTTTCTAATTATTTTGGTTCTACCATCGTTATACTTTAAAAAATTTATAATATATGTTTTATAAAGTGATAATTTTCAATTAATTACACTTCCACACTTTACATTCCAAAAAAAAGGAAGGAGCAAATTACTTCCTACTTACTCACACATTATCAACTTAGTTCCCAATTAAATACAATGTCATATTTATCTTCCATTATTGCTCTTATGTGATTTTTGTTTTTTTTTATCTTTTTATTATTTTTATTTATTTTAATTTTTTTTAAAACTTTTTTTTTCAGATTTTTATTTTCGAATTCTTTTTTCAGAAAAAAAATTTCGATTTTTTTTTTTTAAAATTTCAGGTTATGTGTTGCTATAACACACAAATATAGATTTATGTATTCCTGTAACACACAAAGTCATAAAATCGATCTATAAGATTCTCTTCTTTAACAAAATTATTTTTTTCTCTTTATTAATCGCATATACCCTATTTTTACTCGTTTTTAACTATCTTGATATGTTATTTTTTTGTCCTACACTTTTTTGTTATTTTTGTGTGTTTATGTTTTAGGGTTTTGTGTGTTCCAGACACACAAAACTTGATTTTGTTTATTCCAATTCTGTGTATTCCTGAAACACACAAATCTCAAAATTGTATATTCTTAGAACACACAAATATCAGATTTGTGTATTCATGGAACACATAAAACTCAAATTTGTGTGTTCATGGAACACATAAAACTCAAATTTGTCTATTCATGAAACACATTACATTCAAATTTGTGTATTCATGGAACACATTTAACTCGAATTTATGTATTCATGTAATACAAAAAACTTGATCTCGGCTGTTCCAATTCTGTGTATTCCTGCAACACACAAATCTCAGAATTGTGTATTCATGGAACACATTAAAAAAAATTAAAAAAATTAAAAAAAATAAATAAATATTATTATAATTAAAGTAATTAATTAATAGGCTTATGGGTATTTTTGTAATCTTCCATTTTTTGTGCTTAAGTAGGAATTAAGTTGAAGTTGTAATTAATTGAGAATTCTTACACTCTCCGTGTAATTAATTGGGCGTTGCCTTTTTTATAAATTAAGAAAAAATGCTATACTTTGATTTTAAATTGTACTTCTGCAAATTTTATTTTGGGTATAGATATACAGAAAAAAATCTATTTTATTATTTTTATTATTTTTTTTCTTATTTAGTTTTTGGGTTTGTGTAAATCTATGAAAAATTTACTTGGTTAAGATTTCTAATTCTTATATATGGAAAAGAATATTGATAAAAATGAAAGACAAACTAAGATGGGTGACAACCTAGGTTGCACGGGAGGGGGTGCGGGTGCAGGGAAGCGATGCGATGCGATTCGGGGATTCGACATCTTTAAAAAAGCTCTGAATCGGGGATTTGGTGATATATTTTATTTATTTTAAATATATATATTTTTTTCTTCTTTTAAACTAGAAAATTATAGAATAACAATTATTATACTACATCATATTGCATTTTTAAATAAACTGAAAATTCCAATCACCTATTTCAAATTCTACGATTATAAAGATGCAATATTATAAAATAAAATACTTCAAAATAATTTCTAACATAACATAGCGAAATATCAAAGTTTGATGTAAATGGTTTTTTGATGCTTTGATTTTCTAAAAGCGTAAATAATTATTTTAATAAGGGTTTAGTTACTATAAACTTTTAAATATTCAATTTAACCCTTAAACTTTTTCGTAAGATTATAAATTAGACCTTAATAAGATAATAAAATATTAGTTGGCGCTTACGAAAAGAATCCACTACAAGAAATAGTATCATTAGGGACAAGGTTATTGTGGCAACACTAAAATAGCCTCTAATGATATTTTTAACCACCAAAATGGCCTCTAATTATATTTTTAGCGACAATATTTTCCGCTAAAGATAAAGTCAATAGAGGCAAAAAAATAATAATTTGCTACTAAAGGTATCTTTAGAGACGAACTTATAGGGACGAAGAAATAGCGGCTATTAGCAGCAAAATTAAGATTTTTAGTGTTAAAATTTTTGCCGCTAAAGATACGTTTTTCTTGTAGTGATCCTAGTGTTTTGGTGCCGCTTCCAAAAATGGTCATCGCTTCCAAAATTGTTGACTCAGGGATTCACGGATCTAAGAAAGATCGCTTCCGTTTTCGATTAGCGATTCTTCACAATTTTGAAGAATCCGTGCAACATAGGTGTCAACTTATACTAAAAAGAGGTTGGTGTACCTGCACCACACCTCTGGTGGACCAGTTGATTGGAGAGAGAAGTCCAATGGTTCTATTGTGAGCTGTTTCAACTTACGCCGTTGGTCAGTGTGGCTTTAAGCTGACACAAGCCATGGCATCTGATAAAGCAAAGCTCCAAAGATCAATGAAAGTGTTACCCTCCTATTAGACAATATTAACACATCAGATAGATATATTTCTTCTTAAATATTAATTCTCAGAGCTTCAGTTCTTATGTTTAGACTAGAATTATAACAAAAATCTGGACTTACATAAAATTACAATACAAAGGAATCACATTAAATGTAAGAGCATAACACCGTACTTATACTGTTAGTTAGGGTCTTTATTTATAATAATATTTTACTCGATACAACAAGGGGCTATTTATAATGCAAGAGTACTAGAATGATGCATCTTTGCATGGTATGCTATTCATAGACGGGTTGAGTAGTGGTGGTCGTCCATGATCTTGGTCTCACTCCAGAAACATAGTAAATAATGATCTCCATTCCCTTAAAGAATTTGTATTCATCTAAAATGTCATTCCAAATACCACTTACGATGCAATATCTTTTGTTATATGGTGGACGATGATGTTCAGCATGCTGTGACCTAGAAACAAGTAATCTTAGATCTTGCAAACGAACTACAATCCAAGGAAGCTTGTTCTTAGGACGATGAGCCCATTCATGAAACTGTTGGCTAAACATACCAAAACCTGATAATGTATTTTATTATTAGCTATTGCCTATTAGATAATTATTCAGTATAACAATTGCTCACCTGTAGAAACACCAACAAGAGCAAGCAGAACAGGATCATTGCAAAGTATGTATATAGGCAGCACTACGCAAGTGATGGCCCTAGCAGTAGAATGAAGATTGTAAGCAATATCATCTCTTATATTTAACCGAGACTTTTTGTGATGATTCTGAAATGCTTCTATTTGATACCCAAAAATGGGTGTATTTTCATTACCATAATTGTCAACACCCCAATGGTAAATACCAGAAACAAGATCAGCTATAACATACCCAACAAGGCCTGCCAACATTGGTCCTAGCCATATACCTGAATTAATTGCACCTAATATAGATTTGGCTAATATAATTAGCACAATGATGCACCCACTTCCTAACCATGCACGATGAAACCATGTCGATTTACCAGTAGAATTTATGAGCATTAAAGGTTCACCACCTACTTGTTTAGCGAACATTGTCGTAGAATAGGTCTAGGAAGAACTCTTTTAGGTGCAATAACTTTATAATAGTAGGAAGCAGAAAGAAAATGTTGAATGAAGATGAAATGTTAATATGTGCTGTATGTATGGGTGTTGGTTGCCTCAAGTAAAAAACCATGGACCTACAAATAATATAACTTATTTTAATTTGCCTTTTAAGTTCCTCTACGTTACCACTTGAAAGTGTTATATTATCTCACATTAAGTTCCTCTACGTTACCACTTGAAAGTGTTTTTTTTTGGTTATATAGGATAGTGACTTTGGATTCGGAAAGTGTTTTATTTTCTCACAACTTGCTAGCTATTGTATTCAGTATTTATAAATGTATTATTCATAACATAAGATATAAAGGGGGAATTTATAATACATTACTCAGTTTAGACCAATCATCTTGCTCAACGTGAGTTATAAGATATGTATGAAGGTGCTAGTGAATCGGTTATGAGTCCTTTACATTTGGATATCGGGCCTTTTCAGAGTAACTTCCTACCGAAGCGGTCCATTATAGATAATATGTGTTAGTGAGTGAGATAGACTCTATTTAGACATTGTAAGGGTAAGAAGAGTTATATGGTTATCAAAGTAGATTTAGCCAAAGTGTATGATAAGATTAAATGGGACTTCATAAAGGATTCATTGGACTCTCTTGGTGTTCCTCCCATGTGGGTGAATGTGATCATGTCAGGCATGGAGGAGAATGAATTGAGTATTTTATGGTGTGGGGAAGCTTTGGATCCGATAAAGCCTAAGCGAGGAATACGGCAAGGCGATCCCATTTCACTGTACCTTTTCGTCATTTGCATGGAAAGATTGTCACTACTTATTCAGAAGCTCGTGGAAGAGGGAAGTTGGAAGCCTATTCATATATCTTCAGGGGGGGTTCCCTATATCTCATATATTATTTGTTGATGATCTCATATTATTTGCTGAAACTTCCACTCATAATTTTGATCTTTTGCAGGATACATTGCGCACTTTCTGTCAGGACGCAGGTCTAACAGTTAGCAAAGAGAAGACAATCATCTATTTCTCAAAAAACATTGAAGAAGGTGTGGCTCAAGAGATCACGCAGCGTAGTGGATTCCAAAGAAGTGAAGGAATTGGAAAATACCTTGGCGTCCTTATCCTATCAGGTAGGAGGCCTAAGGATTTCTATGGAGAACTCATTAATGGGCTGCGAAGTAACTTATTGAAATGGAAAGGTAGTTCTTTATCCCTAGTAACACTAGCTTAATCCATTTTAAGTGTTACTCCGATGTACATCATGCAAGTAGAGAAGTTACTTAGGTATCTATGTTTTAAGATTGACATAAATCGTAGGGAATTTATTTGGGGTAATGTGTATGGTAAAAAACACATCAAGTGGGTAGCTTGGAAAGATATCTGTAGACCGAAGAGTGTTGGAGGGTTAGGATTTCGTTTGGGGGAAGATATGAACAAGGATTTATTGGGTAAGCTGGGTTGGAAAATTATTCATGACGATATATCTATTTGGCCTACGGTAATGCGTCATATATTATATATATTTCAAATCGACGATCTTTCAGTATGAACCAAAGCCGAGCTATTCGCGTATGTGTAGAGTCGTTGTGGAAGGTATTGTCGTAGTTAGACGGGGATCCCGATGGTTAATACACAATGGTGATTTGGTGTCGTTTTGGATGGTTGTGTGGTTAGGAGACACTCCACTTATGGATCATGTTATTGGTGAGATCAATTTGGTTGAGAAAGGTAAATTGGTAAGTGATTATGTATCTGGAGACGGATTTTGGAATTGGGATGAGTTCCAACATTTAATTCCTCACTCGAAGCTCTTAGAGATTACAAGTATAACAGTGGAGGGGGGCGATGCTAAGAGAGACTCTTTATCGTGGCTTCTTCAGGTTCGAGGAGAATATTCGGTGAGATCAGCGCGTTGGGATTTCGATGAGGTTGAAGTTAACGCGGATATTAATTCGGACAAGTTGTGGAAGATTAAGTGCCCGCAAAGAACTAGGGTCTTGGTTTGGAGAGCCGTGCAGGATAGGTTAGCAACTAGAGGAAACTTAGCTCGAAGAGGGATGGATGTTCTGGAATTTTACCTTTTTGTGAGGGGATGAATGAGAGTGGTATTCATATTTTTAGAGACCACCCGGTGATTAAAAATATATGGAATCTAATAAGGATCGAGGTACAGAAAAACTCCAGTAGCAACCATGACTTGAGGAGCAGTTATGATCATAGAGGGGACTTCCAGCAACGGATTCTGTAGACTAGAGATGTAAACTTGCAGCAGCAGATCAGGCCTATCGAAGACCTGCAGCAGAATAATGATTTGTTACAGCAGCAGCCTTCCGTGGGCGTGCATGTACTGGAGCTGGGGTCTACGCAGCAGAAGGGTCAGTAGGTTTGAAGAGTGGGCGATCAGTAACTGGTTTCGAGCGACTTCACAGAAGGACCACCGGACTGTCCTAATCACGGTGCTAGTGCGCGCGTTCATCGTAGTAGTACAAGTGCAGCGGTTTCTGAAACAGAAGATATGGACTTCACGGGGGTGCCTATTTTGGTGTCGGACAGTTTGTGGTGGTCAAATAATCTATCTGCTAAGGGTCTTTTTTGCCAGAGTTGCGTGGAATATATTTTTTGGGTCACTTGTGGAGGTCATATGGAAATAACCGAATGGTATTGTCTTTAGTGGAGGCGTATTATCCTCGTGTAATGCTATGGTTCAGAAAGCTTGTTATTTAGCATCCTCCTACGCGAAAGCCTGGGGAATATCCCGGGGAGTGTCTGGATTAATATAAGATTTGTTAGCCTTATTAGATGGTTTAAACCGCCTAGAGGATTGAACTTAATATGGATGGTAGTTGTAATAGGTGACGCAATGAAGGGGGGTGGAGGTTTAAAAAGGGATAGAGATGGCAATTGGATTGGGGGCTTTACGATGAGGATCCCACAGTTTCTCCCGTGATTGTGGTAGTCCTTTGTGAAGGGTTTAAAATTATCAAAGCAATGCGGTTGCAAGAGGTAGTTGTTGAGGTAGACTCATGGGAAGTAGTTGAACTAATTCGTAACTTGGTGAAAGATAAAGGACCAGCGGCTATCTGGATTGATCAAATTCGTCTAATTATGGAGAGGGATAAGTTGTTCACACGTGGATGTATATATCGAGAGGCGAATCATTGCGTGGATTGGTTAGCTCGCTATCACTTGCAACAAAATGAGACCTATTGTTTGCATAACGATCCTCCTAATGGAGTTTGGAAACTCCTCACACGTGATCGAATAGGGTGGAGGACACCTAGAGCCATCTTTATCCGAGGATTGTTAGATGATGTACTAGTCTAGTATTCCACGATCCACTTTGGATCTCCTTGTAACAAAAGAAAGCATGAGATATAAGACTTACAACTCTATGGGTAGCTATTTATGTTAAAAACTACTTCCTCCGTTCATTTTTATTTGTTCAACATTGTAAAAAGAAAATTCAATATTATTTATTTATTTATCTAATTTTTCCAATATTATTCCTAAATAAATAAAAAAAAGTATTATAATAAATAACATTATGTATATTAATTAAGAGTAATTATATAAAGGATAAAATATAAGTGTTATTTTTAATATTTTGTAGATCATGTATCCCTAATCTATGAAATTCCGGAAGATCCCAACCGCTATTGTCTATCGTGATGTTGTCCTATGCCTGGCTTTTTTTACTAGTTTGTCTGTCCATGTGTTGAGATGCCATTGTATATGTCTGAAACTGACCGCAGCTGTTTCTACTGCCAGTTTATTGATATGTCTCAACAACGATCTGAGTCTCCAACTAGCCACCGACACTTACTTGATCCCTTGAATCACTTCAAGATTATCTGAGAAGATGGTCTTTTCTTCGTCAGGTAAATGTCTTCCCAACTTTAAAGCATTGATTATCGCATGGGCTTCTCCCTCCGCTATGGAGTTAAAATTAATGTCTTTATAATGTTCTATTCGACATCCGTAGTGTTTATGAATTTGAACAATTTCAATACCAGTTGGATTATATGGATGATCAAACGACGCATCACAGGAAAAAAACAATGTTGTTTTGAAAATGTAAACTCTCCCCTATAGGTTCTACGGTATTTGATTCTCTCCTTTGACTCTGCTCGAAGCTGAACCATCCATTTTCGAAATGCTCCTTCATATTTCTATTCGTAACTCTTATAATATCGTCTATATCTTGATATGACTGTGTCTACTCTTTAATTTGGCTTTCCAAATGTTCCAAAGTATCAATAACATATTAGCCGTTATGACCTCTTTCCGCCATTTGCCATCCGCCACCCCCCATCAACATACACATAAATGAGCTTGAGCACCCATTGACCTAGATCTTCTATCACATCGTGTTGTATATTAAGTTGTAGATTTGTTCCTGCCCAAACTATTTTTGCCACCCCGCATCTGAGAAGTAAATGTTCAACGGTCTCTTTTTCCATATGGCACCACATACATTCAGCTCCCACATAGTATTTTCTTTTTTCAGAATTCTTCCTCGTTGGAATCGCATTACTACACACTTTCCAATTAAAAGTTCTAACCTTGGTCGGAACACTAGACTTCCAAATAGTTTTTCAAAGATTAGTACTGCTTGCAATGACATCCGTGGATAGGTGAGGTTCTTCAAACAAAATATGACTTGTAAGTAATTTATATCCTGTCTTTGTAACATACTCTCCATTTTCTGCGTATGGTAGTATAAATTTATTTTCAGCGTCCAATGTAATAATCTTTTCACTGACAATATCCAAGAAAATTAGTTCTGGAAATATCTCATTTAATACTTCGGTGTTCCATTCTGTCGTAATTCCTTCCACATATCTTTAACCTTTTCTATCTCATAATTTCTTGGTTTTTTCAGCTTCCATTATGTATCCAACCATTTATCATTCCAAATATTAATATCTTTCGTATTTTTTAGTAGATCTCGGCCTTCCATTAAGCTGGTTCATGACCATGTTCTAGATTGACTTAATTTAACATCGAGAAAGTTACCGTTAGGAAAGTGTATACCTTTTAGTAATCGAGATGCCAACGTATTTGGATTATTTAAAGTTCGCCATGCCTGAGCGGCCAACAATGTTGTATTCATTCGTTTGAAATCTTTAAATCTTATGCCACCCGACATCAAGATTTTCCCAAGACATCCAATGAGTCCTATTTTTATCTCCTGAACTCCACCAAAAATTCAAATTACAGAGATTAGCTTGTTACAGAATGTTATAGGAAAATAAAATATAGACATTGAATAATTCAGCAATGCTTGCAAAACTGCCTTGATTGTACCTTTGATTGTTTATGACACAAAGGTATTCCTAGATACTTTCCAAGATCTTTTTTTCTGGAATATTCAATATTTCTGTGATTTTACTTCTACAATCTTCTGGTGTGTCCTTATTAAAACAAATTGATGACTTACTACAATTTATTCTGTGACCTGATCTTGCACAATAAGTAGAAATGCAAATCCAAAACTCTTCGCTTTCACTACCTTATATTGTTATAAAAATAATGAATTGACCGCGAATAATAAATGAGTAATAACCAGACGGTTTCTCGTCACCTGAATTCCTTTTATACGTTGTTGTGAGACCTTGTTTTCAATCAGACATATTAATGATTCCGTCATTAAAGAAAATAAAAAAAGGGAAAGTGAGTCCCCTTGTCTAAAACCACACATACCTTTAAATTTACTCATTCTGTCACCATTAAAGTTAATTTGAAATGATACTGATGATATACAATTCGAAATCCATTTTATCCATTTTTCATCAAAGCCCATATTTTCTAAAACTAATAATAAGAAATCCAATCGAACCCGCTCGTATGCTTTTTCCATATGTAGCCTATGTTGTAGATCTCCCCGCCTAGGCGTCAACTCCCCCCTCAGACGCTTACGCCTAGTTAAAAATCTAGGCGTTTTTGCCTAGCACCTTAGTCGTCGTAGAATAGGCGCCTAGCCCATCTAGGTGCCGACTAATGGCAAAAAATGGTCGCCTGGGTGCCGACTAATGGCAAGACATGCCCGCATAGCCTTCTTGTTATTTTTCTTATTCTTGAGAATTCTTTAATTGATATTATAACTTATTTTGTAGTATATTTATGTTTACTATAGTGTTGTTAGATGAATTTTATGACTTAAATAGTTAAAATTGCTATAATTACTACATAATATATTACTAAATATACAAAATTGCACATCCGGATTCAGAACCGTATAATTCTGCCTAGGCCCTGTGTAATCGCGCCTAGGCGCTCGGCCTGAGTCGACCGCCTAGGGCGCAAAACGCCACCAGTATATTATCTTGAATCGCTCTTCCTTTAATAAATGGTGATTGCGTTGGTGAGACTAACACATCCATAATATCCTGCAACCTATTAGCTAAAATATTTGTAATAATTTTATACCAAAAAATCAATACCTGATATTGGTCTATAATCCCCCAATCCCCTCTTGTTTCTCCCCTTTTGTTATTAACGTTATCATCGTGTGATTCAACTTATCGAGAGATATATTATTATTACAAAAATCCTGAACTATTAATAAAGACATCATATTGAAAAATATTCTAAAAATCCTGATAAAATTTACCATTTAACCCATCTGGCCTTGGTGCTTTTGATGGTGACAAATCAAAAACCGCTTTTAGTATTTCCTCCAGCGTAGGCGGTTTTGTCAGTTTGTTATTCATATCAAATTTTACTTTCTGCCAGATACCCACCGTTGCTTCCCCCATTTGTTCATCATTCCTTTCTTTAAACAAATCAATGTAATAATTTTGAAACTAACTTCTGATCTCTGACACTTCCTCCTTCCTGGTGTGGCCTAAGGTGTGATAAAAAGATGTATAAAATAAGTGCAAATACACACCCTAAACTAACACGGTACTGCAAGTATTACAGGACGTATGCAAGTTTTAATGATAAGAAGATTCGTTCCTCAGGGACTGACGAAAGTTAGAGAGAACTTATGCAAATTATCAAGTGCAAATATTAAAGATAGAAAAGATAATACGCAAGTAGAAAGAAGAGATAGATAAATATTTATTTGGTTTTTCAATAAATAAACTAAACTAATAAAGTAAAAGACAGGAAACAAATAAAAGAAAAGAAAAGAAGATAGTATGAAAGTCTAGCTTGAGTTATTAGCATGCAATCCCCACTAGTTTTGCCGTTCTAAACATTTAAGGGTAAATTATGTAGATGTCAATCAAAACTAGGGTTCATACATATATGCTAAAACTCAAACTAATAGAATTAGTTCATACAAAGAAGAGAAGAGAAAAGAGTTACAAAATAAGAGGTTGAAGGAGACATAGTTGTTGCACAGCTCCTTCCAGACTTCTTCTCTTGTGTTGTAGCTTCCTCTTGGCCTTAAGGTCTGGCCAAGGATGATTTAAGAGTGTTAAGAGGCTGTATTTATAGTGTAGAGGTTGAACTAATTCGTTTGGTGGAGATAACTTCAAGTAATGGACTCCTAGCCTAACTCAAATTCGTAAGGAAAACACTGCTGCGTTGTTTTGAGTGTATCTTCTTCGTTATTGGTCGGATTTTGCTCCATAAGATACCAAAAGAATCGCAACAGAATTATCTAGACCCTGTCGAAGGAAATTACCAAATTCGGCCTATTTCTTAGGTAAAAACACCAATCTTTGGACGTGTACTGCAGAATCCCAGATTTAGGCAGCTTTTCCTTTTCCTATTTGAACTCAGTTTCCTTCTATCTCCAATTTCCATGCATATCTCTTTCCATAAGTTGTAGTCTTTGACTTGGACTCTGATTAATCTCCATAATTATCTTTAAATCTTCACACTAAATAAACAATTAAACCCAATATGCTCTAAAAATAATAATTCTACAAATCAAGACCCAAAATAGGAAAGTGCACTAAATTAAGCTAAAATCAACCTATAGACTAATAAATAAGCCTAAAATGATGTCTCTGAAGTATATTATATTATCACAAATGAGGAGACATCACTTCCAATCTCCATTTTAATCTTTAATCTGTTGTATTCGATTAACTTGCCTTCTCTGGGTTGTTGACAAATAGAAAAAATATGTATTCTTATCGCCATATTTTAACCATCCCTATCTCGCTCTATCATACCAATATTTTTCTTCATCCTCATAAACTTTTTTGAGTTCTTTTATTACCATTTGTTCTTGGTATCTTCTCTCAGTGTGAGGTTGGTTATCCAATATTATCAATTTATTAGTTAACTCTTTAATCCTTGTTTCATAGTTCTTAAATGTCCTCCGAGTCCATCTTTCTAAAGATATTATAGTATTATCCATTTTTCTTACAAAATTAGGCAGTGATACCTCGTTCCCTGGTTCTCCGCAAGCGGTCTGTATAACCTCACCACAATTTTTATTCGCCAACCACATTGTCTCAAACTTAAACCATCTTTGTCCTTGACTTATTGACCGATCATATTGTAATATAAGTGGACAGTGGTCCGATCCAATTGATGGTGGAATAAACACTTGCGCATTATGATACATGTTAAACTATTAATTAGAAAAAAAGCTCGATCAAGTTTGACCTTGACAAGCTTATCAGCCCTTCTGTTAGTCCACATAAAATAGAAATCGTACGAGTGAATTTCTAGTAAACCATTATTAGGGATAGACAAATTAAACTCTTGGATATACTTATTATTAGGAGGCGTGTTACTAAACTTTTCAACCATATTTAAAATATCATTAAGATCGCCAATTATGATCTATGGTTTATTATTATTATTATTATTATTCAATATTGTTATATCATCCTATATTTTTAGTTACTGTTCAAATTTATTAGGAGCGTGAACGCAAATATAATAGGAAAACACTTATTATTAATAAACAAGATTATAAAATATTAATTAGACATAACTACTTCTAACTTAATATTTCCTTACCAAATAACCAAAATAACTTAATATTTTGAATTTTATATTATGAATCATTCATGCAAGATCTTATTTAAATCCACCATCGTTGATTTGATCAAAAAATAAAGTTCGACCAACTAGAAATTCGAATTTATATGTTGGTTTTTTCAAATGCGAACCACTTTGTAATTTATCTCGTATATAAACTTTTTCATTTTCCAGTATGAGATTTAATCTCATAAAACTCATATCTAGTTGATTTTTATTGCCAACTATATCATCTAGTTTATCTTCTATATCACAATTTTATCCAATTAAGATTAGAGTATGATATCATTTTAAACAGAATGTTAAACTCATACTAAAATGCTATAACTAGTTATATATTATTACAAACTCTATCATTCAGTTTATCTTATATATCACAAAATTTTATCAACAATCAAGCTTGGATCTATCTTTAGTAATTCAGCATTATCATTACAGGTTAACACCACTTGAAATTGTAAAAAATGGAAAAGTTTAGAAATCTAATATCTAAGATATGATAAAGAAAGTTATATTGGTTTCACTGTGTAGATTTTTAGAAGATAAAAATATTTATACAAATCGAATTTAAAATTTAGGATGATTGATCGAAAAATGTCCATATAAATTATTGTCTTATAATGATCACACCAAACGCACATGTAATTGTTATTAAAAAATACACCCAACCCATTAAAAAAATACATGCAGCCAATTGATAATTAGATAACCCATCAAAACGAAAAAGAACAGGACTTATTAAACTTTTAATTGAACCTTTCCAGCAATTAAATTTAAAAATTAAAACCGAGTTTTGGGAATTTTCCCAAAACTCAATCTATACTTCAAATCAAAAATTAAAAACATAAAAAAAAGTATGGTATATATCATATATTATGTTACATATTCATCGTTTATTACTTCACAAACAATAAAAAAGAACTAAAAAATCCAACAAGATAAAAATACAGCAAAAAAGAAAAACAAATTGAGTTTTGGGAAAATTCCCAGAATTTGGAATCTAAGCTTTGAGAATTTTCCCAGATTTCTAACTGTATTTCAAATCAAAGGTAAAAACATATAAAATGTGGTATATATCATATACTATGATACATATTTATTGTTTATTACATCATAAACAATGAAAAAATACCTAAAAAGTCCAAACAAGATAAAAATACAGCAAAAAAGAAGAACATATTGAGTTTTGGGAAAATTCTAAAACTCAGAAACTGAGTTTTGGGAATTCACCAAAACTGAAACTCTTCTTCAAACTCGGAAATCGAAGTTTTGCCTTCATTTCTAACTAGTCATGGTGTCTCATCCAAATGATTTGAAGAGAAAATACCAATTCCCAAACCTTGTGGACCAAGACTTTCAATTCTCAAACCTTAAAATGTTCAACTGAAAAATTACCATTACATATAGGGTGAATGAGACACAGGGTCATGGAGACTAGATTTTTGTCCTATAGGAAATATTGGAAATCTAATTTTTTTAAAGAGACCTCAAGGATGACGAAATACTAAAATACCCTTACTAAAACTAAAAGACAAAAAGAAAATGTTAAGTGTTGTCACTGTTCATCTATGCCCACTGCCCACCTACCTCCGACCTCCGGCCACCGACCACCAGAAAAAATATAAAGTATCAGAAAAAAATATGGAGTATTAGAGTATCGGAAAAAATACAGAGTAACGGAAAAAACAATGAGAATTGGAATAAAAAAGAAAGAGTAATATTCGGAAAAATAGAGTATTCATTAAAAAATATAGAGTAATCTATACAAAATAGAGTACTCATTAAAAAAAATCAGAGTATTAGTAAAATAAAATAGAGTATTGCTAAAAAGGTATATTTTATTACAGTTTAAACACTTGATATTACAAGAAATCAGCTAAAGCTCGGCAACAGCTATTAAAAAAAAACCTATTTCCTAGGCTTACCTCCTACTCTACTAAACAAAAAAAACCACTAAAATCGAATCTCTGGAGCTTTGCCTTGAAAACTAACATGTGTGTCTTCCTCTTTCTCCAGCTTCGGCAGAGAAGACAGATCTGGTCACAAACAAACAGACTCACGCTTGAAAACAGATCGGAAAGTACTCCAGCAGGATAAACTCATTAGAAGACATCCAAATCTTGCCTTGAGAGTGAGTTACTATGTCGCGAACGGAGGTCAACTCGCACCACTTTCTCGAAAGGAGGTCAGAGAAGTCGACGCCATTATCTGTCGCACCAGCAAATCTCGAACAGAGATCTCGAAAGGAGGTCATTCATGCCTTTTCTTAGGCAAGCTTCTTATCTAGCTTCTCTAGCTGCGCGAGCATCAAACGACGACCTAATGCTTCACGCCATGGCTCGCCTGTTCATGCCGGTGTCGGAATCTTCAGATCTATTGCTTCTCGCGGCGGTGGAGCTTCCGACAAAGCTCATTCTTCTCAGACGGTGCACGACTAAAGTGGATCGATCTTCATTGCGTGAGATACGAACCAAGGATGCGAGGCTAGGAAAGGCGGGGAGATGAGTTGTTCTCTTGTACAGAGGATAAAAGCTTCACGGTGGTTTGTTTTTCACGGTGGTTTTGAATGAACGAGAGATAGAGCATTAAAGAAAGAGAGAGACAATTAAAGAGAGAGTAATAAAAAAATGATTAGGGTTTTAATTTTTTTTTGAAATATATTAGTATATATAGGGGGAAAAGGAAAAAAGGGTAAAATTGTAAATGGATTTTTACCTATATTGTTAAAATTTGTTTGAGATCTTTAGTGAGAAGATAAGGTAAGTGGGATTGGGAAATGGCATAAAGGGGTGTCTTCAAGACCCCTGCGGTAATAATCTCTTACATATATGATATACATATGCGAGTATACAATCAATTGCTTACACCATGGAGGGTTATGTGTGTAACATCTCATATTAATACATGATGAAAAATTAGTTGATTTACTAACTAATAATGAGCTCCATATAGTTATTTTTGTTTGGCAGAAGCTTGAGTCATGTGAAAGGCGCTAACAATGAAAAAGTTGTTGCTAAAGAAGCAGTTGTTAAGGTCGGCAGCAGTTGTGGTAAAAAAGACAAAAAAGAAAAGAACCAAATGTATGGTGCCTTTTATAGGAGAATAAAAGACGGTTGTGGTGAAAGGGGATTAAAATTAACGTGAGGATTTTTTGGGTATTAATCCTTTTATTAAAATATAAGGACTAGAATGTAATTTTATTCAAATGTAACCTAGTAACTTTTTTAGAGCATATACACTTAGACATTTTAGTAACATTTGTAATTTTGTTTAAACTAAGCTCAAACTCTTTAATGCAAGGTATTCTAAAGTAGATATAATTTGAGAAACAAAACCAGGGGAGATTCACTACTATATATACATACATGAACCACACAAGTTATAAATGTCTAGATAGCTGGATCAAGTATAGTAACGGCTAACATATATCACATGAAAAAAATACGAGTATCAAGAGATATTTCTTGAAATGCACTGCATATTTAACATGAAGAAATGCGGTGCATTTGAAGAAACATCTTGTGATACCTCCTTTGTTTTCATGTGAGATATGTTAGCCATTATTATACTTTGATCTATCTCTCTGGATATTTCTAACTTGTGTTGTTCATATATGTATATATATAGTAGTGACATTCAGTGTTTTTTATTTCTCATGGTTTTGACTTCTAGACTCCTCCAACCGGTCCACCATTTGCAGGTCTATCAAGTAGCCGAGGATGAAACAGAAGAAGAAGAAGAAGAAGAAGAAGAAGAAGAAAAAGCACATAGTTTAGTAGTTTGATGTATTTGATCATGTATTTTGACTTTTGTATCTATCGGTTTTGACTTTGTTATGTTGTACTTTTACGGATTTTGAATTTTAATGTTATCAATATTGATTTTTACTTAGTATTAGTTGTTTTTTATTACTTATGCGGGTCAATTACCCAAGGAGACTTGAGAAAAATCAATGTGCCACTTAGGAGCTAGTCAATTCCTCTCTCCTTCTTAAAGGCCAATAAAATGTCCAATGTCATAACTACCCTTCTAGTGCATATAAGACAAAAAAATAGATTCTTTCTCTCTCCTCCACTACCATTATTCTCTCTCCTCCATTACTATTAATCTCTCTCCTCCTTCATTAATCATCAAATAATTTCCAGCTCCGACTACAACCGCCGATCACCGCCGGCCACCTCCGGCCACCGCCGGAAAAAGTTCTGAGTATGGAAAAAAGTTCTGAGTATGGAATAAAGTTCTGAGTATGGAATAAAGTTCTAAGTATGGAATAAAGTTCTGAGTATGGGAAAAGTTCTGAGTATGGAATAAAGTTCTGAGTATCGAAAAAAATTGCTGAGTATTCAGATTTTTTTGTTGAATGACTTTACTGAGTATGCTCGTTTGCTCAGTAACTTGCTGAGCGTTTTTTGTATAATCAGTAAATTTACTGAGCATTTCTCGTATAATCAGTAAAGTGCTGAGCATTTAGAACATTGTCTATTAATTAAACCAAAATAACACAAAACTGAATTCAAATTAAAGCCATACAATTGATCTCTAATGGCTTAAATAAAAAACAATTTATTTGTTGAGTAAAGCAAGGAAAGTTAAAAAAAAACACATTATCTACATCTTTTCTAAAGGGAGGAAAGTCAAGGTCCACGTTCCTCCATATTCAATATTGTACAACAATCAGCAGAAGAAGTTGTTGGGATATAACCAAAGTATGCGTCCAAAAAAACAATATATAGCCAAAGTATACAATTAAACAGAAAGTAGCATAAAGAAGTTATCCAAATTGAAGCTTTAGAATACAAGAACAGTAAAGATCAAAAGATACCCATCATTTATGATAAAAATAAAAATAATGTAATAGCTACTCATCACTCACGCCTTGAAGGTCTACCAAATTAATAACTCCTTGAAGGTCCACCAATGCCGCGCAGAAAATTAGTGGTGTAGCTTCATTAAGTTTAGCTTTGATAATAGCACCAGCAAAATTACATTTAGGAAATAAATGTCCAGTCCCCAAATTTTCAAAAAGATTACAAAATAGCCCCAAATCTTCATTATGCAGCAGATTCGCACTAGATCTGCTCACTCCTCCGTTCGCACCAGATCGACGGCGATTCTCTTATTCTTCTCAGGCGAGCACATCCATTATTAATGAAGCTTGAACAACAGGAACATCAGATCTCGGATGTGGATAGAAAAAACAGACCAGAAATGTATCGGAGACGGAGGGCGGCGGTCTTCTCGAACGGATTCGCTCGGCGGTCACAAGGGGCGGCAGTCTTCTCCGACAAACTCAGATTTGATTTGCCATGGCTTTTATGCAGCTCCAGTCGGAAATTTTAGGAGAGAGAAAATGAGAGATAAAGATAAGAGAGAGAATGTGAGTTTAGGATTTTAATTTTTTCTGGATAAAAAATTGTATATATAGGAGAATAAAAAACAAAAAGGGGTAAGAAAGTAATTCGGATTTTTGACTATAGTGTTAATTTTTATTTGTGGCCTTTAGTAAGAAGAGGCTATAAAGTCGGTCTTGTTAGGTCGCGAGGTGGTGTTTTCAAGACCCTTTGGGTAATAATCTCATTACTTATTCACTTATTGTTATTAATTTTAAAATTTTTAAAATCAAAGATTTAAAAAAGAAAAAAAAACATTAGCGACTACTTCGTAGTCACAAAACATCTTAAAAAAGTCATATATATTCATTAACAACTACAAAGATGTAGTCGCTATTAATAGTATCATTCGCGACTAGTTAAGTAGTCGTTAATAGATGCTGATTATGACTACATGTCAAAATTAGTCGCTAAAGACATATTTAACGACAAATTACTAGCAACCAAACAACGACGACGACATGTCGTCCCTAACGACAAAAACGATCTTTCGCGACTAATTTTTTAATTATCAGCGACTACAAATGTCATCGCTAAAGACACACGTTGTAGTAGTGTCCGTCAAATATATATATATATATATATATATATATATATATATATATATATATATATATATAACAAACATACTATGAATTTCCTCTTTTTTTTTGTCAGGAAAAAGTAAACATTAAGAGCGTTTATACAGCGATTTTAAGAAAATATAAAAATCATTTAAGGACCCATTCTTCCATTTCGACGTATCAATGTTCCGTCTTGCATTTTTAGCTGCGAGATCTGTGACGTTATTAAACTTCCTATTAACGAAGTTGACCTTCCAATTAGGGAACTTCGCCAACCAGCTCTTCATTTCGGCAATGAAAGGTGAAATTTGCCATCGAAGACCTGCTTCTCTTGAAATACCTTGAATCAGTTCAAGG
Organism: Nemophila menziesii; assembly: GCA_029959085.1. Lineage (NCBI taxonomy): Eukaryota > Viridiplantae > Streptophyta > Magnoliopsida > Boraginales > Hydrophyllaceae > Nemophila > Nemophila menziesii. The sequence goes on along the minus strand of JARWIR010000012.1, from coordinate 272,205 downwards.
TTGTCGGAGTAGAAAGAGGCACTCCGTAAATCACAACTAGCCACCCTTCTCATATCAAGAAGGACCGCCCAACATTCTCCTTCAATAGAACTTCTAATAATAGATCTCGACTCAATCCTATGGGCCACTTTACCTTCTTTATCAATAGCAATTGTCTCCATTCTTGCAGGTTCGTATTCCTTTTTGAAAGATGCATCACTCATAAAGATATATTCTGCATCATCTGAAAGAATAGGGTTATTCTCAATCAACTCTTCCTCATTATTACCAACTCTTTTTTCGTTGATATCTTTTATGCTTTTCTTAATAATATCTCTATTTTTAAACATATCGTCCATTGTTGATTGAATTTTAAACAGGATATCTTTGACTACCCATGGAGATTTTTCATGAAATCCCTTCATTTTCGCCTTCCATATGTTCCAAAGAGTTAGTAGCAGATAAGCCGTAACCTCATTCTGATCCCAACCATTTTTGATATATTTTTTACGTGTTTCAATTAACCAATCTCCCAATTTATATTTCTTCTCTTTATCAATAAGCAATTGTAGCCTCGATTTGGCCCAAATCTCCATACTTAGGGGACATTTAATAAAGAGATGCTCTATATCTTCTTTACCTAAATCGCACCACTCGCATATATCATCTTTGATACATTTCCTTATTTTAAGGTTTCTTTTAGTGGGTATGGATCCATTGCATATTTTCCAGCCAAAGGCCCTGATCTTATTCATGACATTTGATTTCCAAATGATTTCCCAAAGGTCACTATTTTCATGTTTACCTTGTGATGATGATTGACCTTCATTGTGAACTTCCAAATCGACCATTCTATGATATCCTGACTTCGTACTGTAAATACCGTCTTTTGAGAAAGGCCAGATCATCTTATCATCTTCTTTGCTAATTAAGCACGGTATCTTGCAAATATCACTTACTATGTTCGGAGGGAATAATTGTCTAAGTAGTTCCACATTCCAATTTGTCATGTTCTCATTAAGAAGTTGTGCTACATATTCCACTTTGCATCCAGCCGGTCTTTCCAGAGTTATCCTATTATTGACCCATTTATGATCCCATATGTTGATACTCAGGCCATTTCCAATTCTCCAAATTGAGTGTTGTTTGATGAATTGAATTCCTTTATATATGCTAGCCCAACTCCATGATCTCTTATTAGATAATTTTGCATTAAAGAAACTATCAAACGGTGAATATATACCTTTAAGAACCTTAGCTACTAGCGAGTTAGGATTGTCCATTATTCTCCATGCTTGTTTGGCTAAGAGTGCTAAATTCATCTTTTGGAAATCTCTAAATCCAATTCCTCCAATATTTTTAGCTCTCGCAATTCTTTTCCATTTTACCCAATGAATTCTCTTCTTATTGCTTGAGTCCCACCAAAAGTTTGCTATAATTCCTGATAACTTCTTACATAATGATTTAGGGAATACGAATATGGACATCGCATAATTTGGTATTGTTTGAAGTACAGCTTTGATAAGTATCTCCTTACCTCCATTCGACAGTAAATTAGCAAAATGGTTAGAAGATTTGTTTAGAAGCTTATCTTTAATATAGTTCAGATTTTCCGATTTTGCCCTTTTAAGAGAGAAAGGAATTCCCAAATATTTTCTGAATGAAGATGTTCTTGTAACATTTAGATTTCTGGCTACTTCTTCACATGTACTTTCAGGTGTTCCTTTGCTGAATAAGATTGATGATTTTTGGAAGTTGATCCTTTGTCCCGATGCTTGACAGAAAAGATTTATAGTATCTTTGAAAGTTTCAATCTCCTTAGCATCAATGTTAATGAAAAAAAGAGCGTCATCTGCGAATAATAGGTGCGTAAGGCTTGGACAGTTCCTAGTGATTTTAATACCTTTTATGCATCCTCTCCGACATTGATAATTAATTAGTCCAATAAGGCTTTCAGTGAGGATTGAGAAAAGAATAGGAGATAATGGATCGCCTTGTCTAATTCCCCTGGTCGGTGAGAATTTCTTAAGTCTTTGTCCATTGACTTTAACTTGTAAAGAGACCGACGATATGCAATTATATATCCAATCTGTCCATTTATCACAAAAACCCATAGCTTTCAAAGTTTGAATTAGAAATCCCCAATTAACTTGATCATATGCTTTTGCCATATCGATTTTGACTGCCGCAACATGCTTATTTGACTTTCTTTTATTTTTAAGATAGAAAGAAACTTCCTGGGCAATTAAGATGTTGTCTTGTATGCTCCTTCCCTTTATAAACGCTGACTGAGTAGGCGATATTATGTCATCCATAAGTGGTTGTAATCGATTGGCCAAGATCTTAGATATAATTTTATAAATGAAGTTAAGACACACTATGGGTCTATAGTCCGCCACTGATTCTTGGGATTCACCTTTAGGGATGAGCGTAATAAGCGTATCATTTAAACCTTTTAGCGATGTGTTGTTTTCAAAAAAGTTCCTGACAACTGTGAATATATCATCTTTGAGAGTCTCCCAATTTTCTTGATAAAAATTACCTGGCAATCCGTTCGGCCCTGGAGATTTTGATCCTGACATATCAAACACAGCCTTTTTAACTTCTTCAACGTCCGGTATGATAATTAATTCCTCATTCATTTTTCCGGAGATTTTGTTAGGTATATATTCCGAAATATTTTCTCCTTGATTTGTACTTTTATTTGTAAATAGATCTATGTAATAATCTCGGATTATGTTCTTAATTTCATCTTCATTTTCTGTCCATATTCCATCCTTGTTTTTGATTACTTTGATTTTATTGATCTTATTTCTAGAAATCGTTTTCGCATGAAAATATTTTGTATTCTTTTCTCCTTTTTTTATCCATTGATCCCTAACTCGATCCGCCCAAAAAATCTCTTCTTGCTTCCAAGCTTCTTCTAGTTTCCCATATATTTCCTTTTCTTTCCTCCAGTTTAAATCCGTTCTTACCTCATCTTGAATTATAGCTAGTTCTTTTTGATATTTCTCTATAAGTTTCCGGTTATTGCAAAACATCTTTTTACTCCATCCTGTAAGAGCTAGACACAAGGCATCCCTCTTTGTACAAAAATCTTTAATTGAAAGGACATTACCTTGATTATTCCAAGTTTTACTTATAAATTCTTTGCAATTTCCATTTTCTAGCCATCTTGACTCAAACATGAAGTATTTTTCAAACCTTGCTTTTGCCTCATCCAAGAAGAGTATTAACGGAGAATGATCGGATCCAATGGCCGGAAAAACTTGAATTGTAGCATTAGGGAATTTTTCACACCAAGATAAAGAAGCGAGGCCTCTATCTAATCTTTCCTTAACATTTTCATCACCCTTACGTTTATTCGTCCAAGTATAATAACAACCTTTACTTGGTAAATCTAACAACTCATTTTGATTAATGAAATTGTTGAATTTTATGATTCTATCAAAATTAGCTGCTCTTTTACCTATTTTTTCCGATGTTCGTGATATATCATTAAAGTCCCCGATGAAAAGAGTAGGTACCTTTATATTTGAATACCATTTTGAAAGTGATTCCCATAGCTTATTTCTTTCATTCTCACAAGTAGGAGCGTACACACACACCAAGTACCAAATTTCTTTATTAGATTCCATAATTTCAACCATTACAAAAGAAGAGGTAGAGTTTATAACCCTCAAGTTCACGGAATCTTTCCACAACAATAGAATCCCCCCAGACATATAAGATCTGCCCCTAGGTTCAACTATGTGTGAATGATCAAAAGATTTAAAGTGGTTACAATAAGCAAACTTACTAGACTTTAACTTAGCCTCTAACAAACAAGCAACAGAAATATGAAATTTCGATATAAGGGACTTAAACATACTCTTTGTCGAGGGTGCCCTCGCTCCTCGACAGTTCCAAACAAGACAATTATCCATCAACCCCGGCCCTCTTAAGGGACAGGCCGCCATCCACATGAGCAAGTAAAGGCCCACTTTCCATCACGGGTACTACCTGTGTACTCGTGGCCTTGTCAGTAGAGGATTCTTCATTTGAAACACCATCATGATGACCTTGACAGTCATCTCCTTTACAAAATAAGAGCTCTCCATTAGCTCGAATATTATCACCATAGAAGTCTTCTTCTTTCTCTTCTGCATAAATCATTTCTGTATTACAAATTTTATCACCACCGATCTCTACTACATGTTCAAAATCCAAATTTCTTTCCCTAATTTCACCAGAAGAGTGAATATACTTCCAAAATCTATATAAACAGCACATTTTGTTCTTCTCAGGTGTAAAGAAAATAGCCTTTAAAGAATCAATAATATGATTTGAAAGAAGAATCTTCACACAAGCGTGCTTATAAAGAACTCCCCATAAGATAGGATTCTCACTTATCAAAGCAAGACTACAACACATAATAGTAAGAATAGGACAAATCTGCTGCAAATAAAAATCCATACGCCAATAGAAAGAGAGACTTTTGCATGTATATACCTTATAAAATATAAGCACCGAAAAAATACACATAACAAGAAAGATCCTTGAAAGATTGAAATAAGACTTATCGCTGAAGCTAAACTGTTCAGTTAAAATACTTCTCGAATAATTAACAAATAAAGATAAGAGCCCATCCAAGATCAGGAAACAGCCGCATAAAGTAGAATGCTAACCTCTCTAAGTCTATAATTGAGTTCAGAGGAGATAACAAAATCCAACTCACAAGAAAAGATAAAGCAACCCCTGACATATATAACATTTAAGAAGCTAGAGAAGAGTATAGGAAACATACTGCAATTAATTGGGATGATTAATCTAAAAATAAACAAGATCATATGGAGACGAATTAGACTAACTTTCCGCCGCTACTTGGGAATAGATGATAAAATAGCTTCCATTAGACCATGCATGACCGAATAAAACATAATAATTGAAGTCCCACAAATTAACTTTCTAATGATATCATCCACTGAGATCCATTCCAAGATAATAAAATTAATTAAACAGGACATCATAGAAGTCCACATAGATACGATATATTATTTACAAAAAGGTAATTAAAGGAGGTCAAAAGAGTCTGCATGTGACCATAAGTATAAGAAGTGAGCTTTACAGTAATATTAATGGAGCTACTAATCAATAGAAAGAAGGATCCATAGCCAAATTTAGTCTGCATGTAGATGAACCTTGGAGAAAAAAGAAAACCCACTACAAAATCCAGAGAAATACAAATAGAAGGAAATTTTGGTCCTGGGTCAAAGTCAAATTGGAAATAAATGGTTGGGATAATGATGAGTTGCAGAAAAGAATAAAGTGAATTCATTTTAATGGACGATTAAAGCTAATCCATGGAGTTTGATAGATGGTTTTTGGAAGAAACTGTTTTCTAGGCCATCGATCTTCTTATTTTTTAGAGAGAAGTTTTTAGGACTTTTATTTGGTGATTATGAATTTCCTCTTAAACACTAATTCACACATCTACAAATTTAATGTTAAGATTTATAACACAAATCTAGACTTACATATAATTACATAAAACGTAATAGCATAACATTTTTTCTTTGTTCAAGAGCATAACAGTATAACACTATATAGTCTATATTGTTAGATATCTATAATATTTTTCTCAATACAACAAAGGGCAAAGCCGGTTGATCTTTTTTATCTATTTATTTTATTTATAAAGCAAGAGTAGATTGATGCATCTTGGCATGGTGGGTAGCTTCTTGCTATAGTAATAACATGATCGTGTTATTCCGAGTCAGGTCGAGTAATTGTGGTTGTCCATGATCTCGGTTGCACTCCAAAAACATAGTAAATGATGATCTCAATACCCTTAAAGAATTTGTATTCATCTAAAATGTCATTCCAAATACCACTTACGATGCAATATCTTTTGTTATATGGTGGACGATGATGTTCAGCATGTTGTGATCTAGAAAGAAGTAATCCTAAATCTTGCAAACGAACTACAATCCAAGGAAGCGTGTTCTTTGTACCATGAGCCCAGTCATGAAACTGTTTACTAAGAATACCAAAACCTGATAATATTTTAAGAAAATTAACACAAATATTAATTAATAAATAATTATTTAGTATAACAATTGCTCACCTGTAGAAACACCAACAAAAGAAAGCAGAACAGGATCATTGCAAAGCATGGATATAGGCAGCATTATATAAGTGATAGCCCTACAAGTATTATGAAGGTTGTAAGCAAGTTCATATCTTGTTATTAACCAACCTTTTTTGTGATGATTTTGAAATGCGTCTATTTGATACCCAAATATGGGTGTATTTTCAGTACCATAATTGTCAACACCCCAATGGTAAATACCAGAGACAAGATCAGCTATAACATACCCAACTAGGCCTGCCAATATTGGTCCTAGCCATATACCTGAATCAATTGCACCTGATATTGACCTGGATAACGAAATTAGCACAATGGTGCACCCACTTGCTAACCATGCACGGTGAGACCATGTTGATTTACCAGTTGAACCAATGAGCATGGAAGGTTCTGAAACTACTTGTTTAGTGAACATTGATGAATGGAGATGAAAGTCGATATAGAAGGAATTTAATGGTATTATTATATATATTATTTATTGGTGGGTTCTCTCAATAAAAAAAAAACACCTACAAATAATTCAGTTTTTCTTGTTTGGGTAATCATTTGTATAAATAAATCAATGTGAAACCAATGACTATTAATAATGCCTAAAATTTAAAATAGATAATCTACACAAATAGCAAAATCACGGGATATCTCTAATAAATCTACTAATATCCAGTATTGTAAAATAAGGCCGCCTTGATGATGATCGCTCCGTCTAGTAATTCTAAAATGCAATCCGCCTAAATTTTTTCGAAAAGGTGGCTCGAAAGTTCGTCTATGCATAATCTAATTAATTAACTACCCAATCGGGTTATTGGGTCGCACACCCTGAATACTACACTAATTCAATCTAATCCAACACAACACATAAGTAAAATATTAAAAAGAAAAACTATTTTGGTTAGAGTTTGAACGCGTGAGAAAAAGAAAAGGATAAGATTTTTTAAATTTCAATTCTAGATTTCTTCAATTGATCATTTCGATTGGTCATTTTTTAGGTTAATAATAATGAATTATTATTATTATTTTATAGTTAAATATATTTTATTTATGTTAAATTGGTCTACTTTAAATATATTAGGATGTAAATATTATTTATATCAATGTATTAGTAATATATATTTAATATAAAATAATATAAATACCACCTAATTAAAAACTGTCTACATTCCAATTAATTGACCGTCTATAGCCTTCTAGGCGCTCGAAGGTACTCAACCGTCCTAGTAGCGCCTAGCATTTTTTTAGAACAATGCTAATATCTATGATAGATAAATAAGGATACAATGCATATAAAATTCAGAATGTACAGAATTTCACTTTCTTGAAAATATCTGGTCGAGATGGGGTAACGCCTTCAAACCCTAACTTGTTTTTTGCTACTTTACGATGTACGTTATTATATTCCTTGACGGGCTCATGAAAAAAAAAGCAAATATAAAACCAAAAATAAGAAAAAAATTGGTTTATGCTTGACTTTCGAAAAGAATAGAAAAAGGAAAGATTTGAAATCTCGTCAAGTGAAAGTTTGAGAACATCATAAAGAAAAGGGTGTGATCGAAATCGTAGTTGTGAATTAGGGCTAGGATTATTGAAGGAAGAAACATTTTGGTCAAGGGATGCATCATGCAAATTAGAAATAGAAGAAACGTTAATGTTTCAAAGGATAAATGGCTACCGCCACATATTATCATGATCAAACCAAACAAGGAGAATCTAACATATGTCAATAAACCTATCCTTAGAGGTCCAAGTACTTGGAACTCTAAGTTGATTGATAACTTCTTTTACCCTTTGGCTAGTGAGGAAACCAAGAAGGTGGACCTTCCTACTCTTGACGAGAATGACAAGATAATCTGTCCATTTGATACAAAGGGTTATACACAACTAAATATGGCTACTATGCTATTCTCTCGTAGAAAGGCCATAAATTAAATTCATAATTGTCTTTGGACTTTAATAAAGAGCCGCGTCTTTGGAAAACAATTTGGCATGCAAAGCATCAATGAAAATCTAGAGCCTTATTTTGAAAATGCGCCAACAATGTGATCGCGTGTAGAGAAGAGCTATTTGAAAGGCAATGTGTCCCCTCAACTACATGCAGATTTTGTATTACCTCAGTTGAATTTGTGGTTCATATTTTCTTACAGTGCCCCATGAGTGAAAATTTTTGGAACATGTTCTTTAATATGATAGGTTTCCCTAGACTATATTTGTGTGAGGTTGATACATGTTATTTAAGTCCACCAAAAAGAGGAAGTTTTGGAGCTTGATAGGAAAGCAATTACCACATGGGTTTTGATCTTGTTATGGAACATATGGATTTCTATAATAAAAAGCCTATTTGAAGGGGACCTTGGAACGCTAAAGCAAGCCTATATTATATGTTTATTTAATCAAAATATTGGGGATACTTGTTTATGCATCAAAAAAGGTTGAGTGATCACATCTATGAGAGAAAAGTCAAACTCTTAGTCAATTATTTGTTCAGGATATTGAGGAGAGAGCTAAGAGCTTACTTAGAAATATCCACACACTCTCTATCTCTCTCTCCCTCTCTATCTCTCTCACACACACATATACATACACATACACCACACACACACACACACACACACACACACACACACACACACACATATATATATATATATATATATATATATATATTTGTGTGTGTGGGTGTGTGTATGCCATACCTCACCCAAGCCTTATATTATAACAAAAAAAGTAATTAAGATGTTGAGATATGTGGTTAAGAGACAAATTTGCAGAGAGGAAGGAAGTGAGTTGGACATTAAACAATATGAAAAGGTCGATGATCATCTTATAGTCTCCACCTTGAGCCGCGTAAGAACGACCCTTTTGCATTGTGAAGCTAACTGTCTTGATATTTTGACATTGTTGATTACTTGTATGACTAGTATATTTGTAAGCTATTTCATTAGCTAGCTTTATGAAATGATATATTTTACACTACTTATGGCTCATTGCATGCTTCTATGTATAACTTTTTATTCTTGGATCCAATTTTGTGCATACATTACCGGGACTATATTTCTTTGAGTTGGGGGTCTTGATCATTAATGTGATACATTTTAATACATCCGAGATATCATTTTCGGTGGTTTTGAGATTGAAAGTTTAGATTTGTCCCTTGATTTGCATATTTTGAGTTCTTAGCTAATTTTGGATATTTAACGTCTTTTAGAGTGGTTTAAGGTATTATGTGTTTTCATTGTGTAGCTCTTAGGAATATGGAGAATGCTACGATGTAAAGTTTAAGCTAAGGAGTAAAGGAGCAAGGAAATACACAAGAGAAGTGGAACAAGACCAATATAAGCCAATGAGTCTAAGTATTTAATAGAAGTCAAAGCTCTATTACTGGAGAAATGTCTTCGCCACCTTAGAAAATTTACTAGTGAACTATTGGGGAAGAATTTGAGTGTGCACTTTACCACCGGTTAGATCCTGAAGTTTAGTTCGTGTGAGGAAAACTGGAATATTATGATTTGAATAAGAAGTTATGAACATTTTTCCAAGACCACGCGAGTTGTCCAAATTTAACAAAGAAATCCACATTGGCGCTTTTGACTCAATTTATAAACCCAACAGTTTAACCTTCTAGTTTACTTTGTATATTTTAGTAGTTTTCAGTTTTTTAAACATGACTTAATATTTACTTTACGAGCAAGAAAGAAGTAAGGAGAACAAGACAAGAGGCAAAACAACACATTTTCTATTTTTGTAATTCTTTTTCCCTCAGATTCTAAATTATGACTTTAACTATTATTTATTTTCTTCTTTAGTTTGGAATGTCTTATCGTGTACCTAATTAATGAATAATTTTTATTATTTATGAATATTAAGATTTATATTGGTATATGAATTGGGTAATTTTTAAATGATTTTTATTTTGCTTAAATTTGAATTTCTTTATGAATGACAACATAATTGAATTCCTTTAACTTATAAACTACACCTGAGAAAAGGGGATTGGTAGGTGGATCTAAATAATAATTGTATAAATTATTTTAGAACCGGAAGATCAAGATAATTTATATATCTTATTCTAGATTTTTTAGTCTTAATAACTTTATAGATAGTAGAATCACTCGAAAGAGATTTCTATATCTAGAAAATAGTCCCTATTTATTTAGAAGAGATTTAGTTGGAATCAAGAATCCTCGTTAATGTAAAGATACCATTTTTCCTAACGGTGAGCACCGTCTGGTTCGGCTAGGTTTTTTGCCAAAATCAAAACCGAAACCAAATGGTTTAGTTTTTAAGGATGTGTTATCGTACTTAAATGTTTTCATCGCTTCGGTTTTGTCGGTGTACGGTTCAGTATATGTTTCGATATTGGTATGTGTTTGGTTTGGTAATTATATATGCCTCAAGGACGTCTACTTGAGATATTATATACATTAATTGATCCATATGTGAAGTGTCTGATTTTCATGTTGTTAAGTGATGCAGTAAAAATGCATTTCTAGATATTATACATTAAATTGTAAACATTTCATTACAAAGGAATATTTCTATAATTTAATGTGTATGTTTTACTTTTAATATTTTTCAATTAACGTATGATCTTTTTAAAGATATCGATTAATAATTTATACAAAGATAATTTGTACATTATTACCTTTTAGGGATGACGCATGTCATATATGAGTATTTTTATTTTTAAAATTTACTTCATTTTCTATCCCTTTATCATAATCCCTAAAAAAAATATAAGGAAAATCATGAATGCATTAAGAAAAGGAGAAAGGGGAAATCATTCAAAACTCAGAAAAATTAAAGACATATATTAGTGTTTGTATTTTTTGGTTTGGTTATGTTCGTTTTAGAATAGAACCAAACCAAACCAAATTTTTGATTTTTTTAAATTTTTATACCTAATCGAATGATTTTGTCGGTTTTTAGGGTCGGTGCGATATTTTCCTTTTGTTTTGCTCAGCCTAATCTGCTCTCTGATCAAGTAATCATAATAATTAAATTGATGAACATATACATTTCAAACTAATTTATTTTCTCTTGCAAATCCTTTTATTTACTTTATTTTTGTTTTGTTTTTGTTAGATCATTAATTTAAATTTAGTTTTCACAATAAAAATCATATATTTATTATTTAATTTTATCATCTTATTTGATATACTTAATCGATTAATTTTACAATATATATGAGATCAATTCAGAATGAGATTTAAACTCATAAAACTCTATAACTAGTTGTTCTTTTATATTACGTACCAACTCTATCATCTAGTTTATTTTCTATATCACAATCTTTATCCAATTAAAGTTAGAGTATAAGATAATTGTAAAATTGAGAGTTAAACTCATACTAAATTTCTATAACTAGATTTTTTTTATCACAAACTCTATCAGTATGTTAATCTTCAATATCGCATGTTAACACCACTTACAATTGTTAAAATGGCAAAGTGATCGATCTATCTAAAATCTAAGATATGATAAAAAAAACTTATATCATTAGAAACACGTACATTATTTAGAAGATAAAAATATTTATACAAATCAAATTTTATATTTAAGGTGCTTGAAATAAAAGTTCCGCATAACAAATTATTACGTAATAAAGGACTACACCAATTATGTAAGCCATAAACAAATAGATGCAAATTATTAAAAAAATTCACCGTCCATGAAATAAATAAAAAATTAGTTTATAAAGTTTAAATCTCCACAAACAATTCCTCACCAAATCTATTTTATTTTTAGCTTCCTATAAAGTTTAATTTTTTTTCATTTATATCTATAATACCTTTTATTTTCATTCGAATAATATATTAACCAAATTTGTATCTTATATAAGGTAAATATTCTACGATCAATTTCATGGATGTTAATCCTATTTATTTTGCTACTTTTATACATCATTTTCAACGCTTCCTATACATATCTATTACGTACATATTAACTCTCATTTATATGTCAAGTACATAGATACTAATTGACATTTATTTTGCCTTTTTTATACAATAAAAAAATACTCCCATATATATCATTTTTATACAACACGCCATTTTTTATCTATTACTGAAAATTTTTTGAAGCATTCCAAGTAATTATCAAGCCTTATCACCTTTGTTCGAGAAATACATAGTAAAATTTATAATGGTTTAAGGGTATTATGAAACTGTCATAAAAAATACAATAGTCTTAGTAATGTGTTTGCTGAGGAGTAGTTATGCAATAAAAAAAGTTGGTTGTTACTTTGTTTTGGGATGTTTTGGATAACTAACTGTATGAAACCAATCATTTTCATATACACCAATTATGTGTGCACTGAAAACTTAACAAAGAAATTAAAGGATAAAACATGGTTTCTCATTAAACGACAATATTACATAGAACACCAATGTTACTGTTCGTACTTGTTCTCGTAATTCCTCAAGTTGTTGGTTTAACTCTTTGAGCCTTAGAGACTCTAAGGTCTCTTCTTGTTTTTCTGATTCAACTGGCCAACTTCTCTCGGTCTCAAGAACTTTCTCCATAATAATTTCAGCTTCTTCAGGATCTAATAACACAAAACCTTTACCTCCTAACAAATCTGCTCTTCTTCTGGACTCGTTATTGAGTCCTCCATAGAACATGGTTAATGGATATTCTGGCGATGATACATGGAATGGACATCTCGCCTTCATCTCGTTAAAACGTAACCATGCTTCACCCAAACTTTCTTCGTCTTCCTGCATAAATTGTTCGTGCTCCAACATATCTTTTAATCTTCTACTAACCGGATAAAATCAGTCTAGGAATTTGGATTGAAGCTTGTCCCAATCTGGAATAACGTGAGGGTACTGGGTATCGTACCAATCGCTTGCACTTCCGGTCAAAAAGAACTGGAACATAATGTAATACATCTGCTCCTTTGTAACGCCTCTTGTGATATAAGCGTCACAGATCTACATAAATTTCTGAACATACCGGACCGGATCTTGTTGTGCAACACCGCTAAATTGTCCATGATTTGCAAACTGCGCTATCATCCCTGGAACTAGTCTAAATTTAGCGGCTTGGATTTTGGGAGTGCGGATTCCGCGTGGTTGCACTCTGAATGTAATGGGAAGATCAAGTCTCCTTGGGCTCGCCATCTGTAAAATCTGGAAAAAAAACAAAACTAAAATGAAAAGCGTAAAATAGAACTAACTAAAATAAAAGCACAAGATATATGCACAAGGATCAAAGTTGTAGTCCCCGGTAGCGGCGCCAAAAACTTGGTGTCGCCTAAGGTGTGATAAAATAATGATATAAATAAGTTCAAATAAACACCCTAGGCTGAGCACGGTTCTGCAAGTAATACATGACGTATGCAAGTTTTAATGATAAGAAGATTCGTTCCTCAGAGACTACGAAGGTTAGAGAGAACTTATGCAAATTATCAAGTACAAATATGAAAGAAAGAATAATAATACGCAAGAGAAGGAAAGATAGAAAGATTTTTATTTGGTTTTTAATAAAGGAAAATAAACTAATAAACTAAAGACAGGAAACTAAATAAGCTAAGAACAAATAGTATGATAGTTTAGCCTGAGTAATTAGCAAGTAATCCCCACTAGTTTTGCTATTCTAAACATGTAAGGGTGAATCATGTAGTATTTCAATAGTTGGTTTCAATTGCGCTAGGTAGTTTTAAATAGGGTTTACCTGTGTCAATAAGAACCTAAGCAAACTTTTCCTGCAATTGATTAAATAACAATACACTAAACCATTGGCTATCTAGTTAGGCTGATTTGTCAGATCTAAACCTTATTCTAGACGTTATGTGCTAATTCTATAGTTAAATATACCGTTGTCAATGGTTATCTAACTACTATGATGGTAATCCTATAGGTTGTACACCGCAAAGAACACAGAATATAAATTCAACACATAAACAGAGAAATTAAAACATAAATTCAATTTAAAACATAGAATTCCCAAATTAGATAGATGTCAACCAAAACTAGGGTTCAAACATATATGCTAAAACTCAAGCTTTATTTAATTTATACTAAGAAAAGAAAAGAAAAGAATTACAGAATTGAAGGTTGAAGAAGATATGATTGATGCACAGCTCCTTCCAGACTTTTCTTCTTGTGTTATAGCTTCATCCTGACTTGAGGTTTAGCCAAGGATCCGTTAGGATCTGCCAAGGATGATTTTCTTATGATAAGAGTTTGTATTTATAGGGTGTAGGAAGACCTAATTCGTTTTCTTGAAGGAGAAGGTAAGTAGTGGACTCCTAGCCCTACTCAAATTCGTAACCCTAAATATGGAATCAGCCCCGTTTTTGTTTTGGTCCTAACAGCTTCAATACTTATCCGTTTGATGCGAATGAGTAGTCAAAATTCATCGTCTCGCAAAGATATTTAACTTTGCTCTTGACTGTTCTTCCAAATTCCTCACCGATTTTGAGATATAAACTGATTTGTGGTCGTGGGTGGTGAAATTCAGATTTATGACAGCTTTTTCTTTTCCATATTTTTATCTTTTGTTTCCTTATCTTCAATTTCCATGTTTACCTTCTTTCCTTTAACTCTTGGAACCGACTTGGACTCTACTTAATTACCATATATTTTTAAAACTTCACACTAAATAAATAATTAAACCCAATATGCTCTAAAAATAATAAATAATTAATTCAAGACACAAAATAGGAAAGTGTAATAAATCATGATAAAATCGACCTATACTCTAATAAATACACCTAAAACGATGTCTCCAACTAGTAATAAATCATTACAAATGGGGAGATATCACTCGCCTTTTTCTTTCTTATGGTTGAGATCGTCTTTTCAGTTATTTGGAAATTACTTGATGCACCATTAAATGATAAAAGATTGCTCCAACTTATCCTGGAAAATAAATCTAAATGGCCAACAAGAACGGATGATATGGAAGTAGATGAATGTAATGAGACAAAGTTTAAACAATCTTTTTGTCCAAAACGCTTATACAAGTTTAAACAATTGAAAAACATGGTAATACAGATAAGCTTTATCATTATCTTTATCTTATTCTTTTTTATTTTATTTTTTTCTTGTTAACCATTGTTATAGTCATTAGTACTTTCTTTTCTTTACAAATTAGATTTACTAGATGTAATGTTTATTTTTTCAAGTGATGTAATTTTTTTTTGTTGAACATGTTTATTTTACCAACAAGAAATATAATTCGTAAATGTTTATTGTAATAATTTTTTTCACTTACTCGATAAGATTTTCTCGGATCTCAACAAAAATCTAAAAAATTCAATTTTTTTCTATACTCAGCAAAGTCATTGAACATACTCGGTAAAGTTACTGAGCATACGAGTATACACGGTAAAGTGAATCAATAAAAAGATTTGAATACTCAGTAACTTTTTTCGATACTCAGCTCTTTTTCCGATACTCAATAACTTTTTCCATACTTAGTACTCCATGCTCTGAATTTTTTCCGGCGGTAATCGGTGCTTGTGGTCGGAGCTGAAAATTATTGATATTTACTCCTTCCGTTTCAAAATGTTTGTCCACTTTGCTTTTCACACGAATTAAGAAATGTAATTATTACACTCCCTATTACAAAAGTACCCTTCATAAAGTGTCTTGATATTTTAAATGTGTATTGGAAACATAAATTTTAATTTTTTAATGGGGGTAATAGTGGAAAAAAGAGGTAAAAAGTGTCTTGAAATTCTAAGTGGACAAACATTTTGAAACTACATTTTTAGTAAGTGGACAAACATTATGAAACAGAGGGAGTAATACAGAAGAGGAGAGAAAAAATGATAAAGGGGGAGAGATTAATGATTATGGAGGAAACATAAACATGGTATTAGAGGAGAGAGAAGAATCTATGTTATTTGTCGTAGGGTAGTAATTAAAATGGGCATATTAGAAGTCTATTTGGAAAAGAAATAAATGAGAGAGTTTCTTTGTGGTACTAAGATGATCTCCAAGACTCTATAGGAAATTCGCCATTCATTAAAAGAAAAAATTAACACATTGATAAGTAAATTTTTTTGGAAATGAAAAAGAAATTGGAGTTGTTGAGCTAAAAAAAAACTTTTTGAGCGATTAACTTTAAAAATTAAAACTGAGTACAATGTTTTATATAAAATAACAAAAAAAAAATCTTATACTTAATTTAGAATTTTAACAAAAAGATCTTGAAAAATATTATTACGGTCTAATATTGACTTTCATTATGGAACAATATTTTACAAATGATCTAAATAATATCATATAAAAAGATAAATATAAGTGTATAAGTTCAATAAACCCCTTCAACCATGTGTATAAGTTGGATTAATGAGCATGGAAGGTTCAGAAACTACTTGTTTAGTGAACATTTATTAAAGGAGAGTATATGTATAAAAGTAATTTAATGGTATTATTGTATTACTACATAAAATTTTGTATATATTGATTATTGGTGGTTTGCCCCAAGTCAAAAGATGTACCTACAAATAATTCAGTTTTTTCTTGTTTGGCAATCGTTTGTATAAATCAATGTGAAATTGTACAATGTATAAATACAACGACTACTTAATGTTTAAAGTTTTTTTATTTATTTTTTGGACATTGGCTTAAAGTTTAATATAAGCAATTTTTTGAAGATAGATAGTTGGCCTAGAAGTTAAGTTACTCTGCAGAGACTAAGAGGTCCTGAGATCGAATCTCATTAGTCCAACGTGGCTCTCTCATATATAAAAAAAAAAAAAATAAGCAATCTAAACAAATAGGTACAAGACAAATAAAATCCAAAATATACAAAATTTTACTTTTTTGAAAATGTCAACTAAAAAAAAAAGTTAACACCTTCAAATACTAACTCGTTACTCTTTCTCCAAATAAATTTAACTATGCTGCAAAAACAATACGCCTCGCTTTTCTTCTCTAATTTTAATTATTCCTCAACTTTTTGAATCTTTTGAGAGAATTCAAAATAATATAAATATTTTTGGTGATAACCAACATATTTCACACATCTTTCCAATCTGTTATAGAGAAATCACACTCGAAAAATAAGTTTTTATTAGCTTCAAAATCATCACCACGCATAAGTGAATTCAATTTCATGTACACCATTTTATTGTTACTTTGTAGTCTTTGTTGTAGTAACATCCATATAATGATCGCATAAGTGGGCTTTAAACAATGATCCCAAACTATATTATCCCATTGCCTTGAAGTAAATCAACGGTGAAAAACGTCATAAGACTTCTTGTACATATCAAAATATTCATCAATTAGAAGATCGGTTATATTGAAAAGATCGAAACAGAGGAACTATCCAAAATAGTGGATTATTTTCTTACTTCTAGCATCTCCATATTAAGTGACCACTTTGTTAATATTTTTCACCTCTTCTGATCTTGAGAGAAATTATTATTTCATCCTTTAATTTTTAAACTTCTTTCAATAAAGTGAATCCGTTCTAGCCATTTTTCATTCCTAAACACTCTGATCTTTCACGTATTCCCTATATATCTATTTGATCAATAAAGAATATTTTTGTACCCATAATCCGTCATAACATTTTCTTAAATAGAGATTTATTCTAAGCACCCAAGTCCTCTTATTTTAGGGTATTTTTATTAGTTTCGACATCCGTAGTCCTATACTCTACTACTCGGAAGTGTTTTATTTGCTTACAACTTTTGAGTTGTATTTTTTGAGTATTTATAAAAGTAAGGTTATAATATGAGATAATTATAAAATTAGAGGTAAAAAAGTGCACTACTCTACCATTTGAAAGTATTTTAATTTTTTTTAAAAACAGTAAGCTATATTATTTGAATACTTATAAAATTAAGTTTATGATATAAGAGTTAATTATAAAATGAGAGTTAATTATATTTTAAGTAGTTACTTTATAATCCAGTTTATCATGTTTTATTTTTTGATTACGAGAGAGATTCAGAAATGATCGTGGGATACAAAAATAAGAACAAGACAACTAGTTTAGTATATCATTACCTAAACCAGGACTGTGAATCAATCTGGGAGTTTTCCACCTTATTCAATCGCACGTGAGAATACCCCAAATTCCATCTGGAGGGTTATCATGTCTATAATATTGATCCACTTGTGACACACCCAATTTCGCTAACCAATCCGCACAAGAGTTACCTTCTCTATATATTCCACGCACACTAAAGGACTTGTTGTTGATGAGAGTTTGTCTGATGTGACGAATCCATACCGCCGCTGGTCCTCTCCCATAATCTGACTGTCTTAACATCTACAAAGCTTCCCAAGAGTCTATCTCTGCCACCACTTACCGCAAGCCTAGGTCTACCACCATACTCAACCCTTGACTGGGCGTCATGAGCTTAATTACCGTTATCATATCATGTTCAACCTTCATCGAAAAACCACTTACCCAATTTCCTTCTCCATCCCGAATTACGCCTCCTCTGCCGCCACAATTCCGCCACTTATTAAAACTTTCATCTGTATTCAACTTGAATCCCCGAATTGGTTTGGTCCACCCAATGAAGTTAGTGTGATGTTTTCCTTGAGTCATTCTACCTGGCAACTTACCCCCAGACACGTGAATAGTTAACCGCGACAAGCAAATTTTTCTTGACCATTGCTGCAGGTGTAGGGAATTCGCCACCATTAAATAGTATATCATTATGTACCTTCCAGATTGTATCGATCATTGTACCAAAGAAGACGCTCCATGGATTCTCTGAATAGAAACTCCTGCTAGATACGTTCTTATTCCACCAGTGATGAATTTCTATTTCGTGACCTCCATCTGAATCAGCATTGTTCCTAGCTGGAACACCAAACTAAACTGACCAACCCAAATTCGTCCCCACTGAGCTGCTAAAGCGGACAGGCATGTGAACCTCATCTCCGTGATGTGAACCATCAGTTCCAACCTGTTCGTCGTTCGACTCCAAACTTCGCAGCTGTACACCCAAATCTCTAACGACATCAGTCACGTCCTCCTGTACCTGCTGTGTAATTCTAGACTGAACACCAGCAACGAAATGAAAGTAATGCGGACCCACTGATAAGCGCCTCAAGACCAGCGTAAGGCTCCAAACATTCCCCTGTACCATATCAGTATCATCCCTCAATTCCATCCCCACAGTAGCTGTTGTTTGCATATTTTCATTTCCAGTCCCTGTGATACTATTACTGTCCAAACACCAGCTAAAACTGAAGTCTGACCTCCTAGTCCCCCTGCCAATGTACCTAATGACCTCATCCCTGATCTGCTTCCAAATCTCTCTAACTTTAACACATCCCTTGAAGATATGGGTCACACTTTCCTCAACCAACCCACAACATGGACATGTACCTGACTCTATAACACCTCTCTTACTCAAATTACCACAAGTTTCTAATCTCTCCCGTATGTCTCTCCAAATTAGAACTCGAATACGTTAAGGACACTTGAGTTTCCATACCTTGTCCCACCTTATATACGGGAGTGTAGCATTAAGCTCATGATCCCACGCTGCCGACTTAGTTGTGTAAATCCCATAAATCTCCCTTGTCCAAGAAATTTTATCTCTATTCTCATTATCTCAATATACAGTAACATCTGTAATCTCTAGGAGCTTTGAGGCTGGTAGGAGGTATTGAAAATTACTCCAATCCCAAGATCCATCCTCAAGTAGATAATCTTTGACTTTTCTATCAATATAGCCATCCCCCCACAGTTCCAATGGAACAATCAATAAGGGGGTGATCCCCCAACCAAACATCTAACTAAAAACACACCTCAGTTCTATTGTACAAGAGCCATCGGGAACCCCGTCTAACTACGACAATACCTTCCACGATGGCTCTACTAATTCTTGAATTTGAAGCTCTTAATAAGTAATGTAAATGATTCAACTTAAAATATTTATGCCCCATAACAATAGCCCATAGGGTTGTCTCGTCATGAATTGCTTTCCAACCCAACTTACCCAAGAGTACTTTGTTTATATCTTCCGCTTATAGGAAACCAAGACACCCTAAATCCTTTGGCTTACATATATCTTTCCAAGCTATCCAATTAATATGGTTTTGTTCTTCTGTAATGCCCCAAATGAATTCTCTCCTAATCTTATCAATCTCTTGACAAACATAAATAGGTAGTTTCTCAACTTGCATTATATACATGGAGCGGAACTAAGGACGATTGTGCTAATATGATCCGACCAGCTAGTGAGAGAGCATTACCTTTCCACTTGGCAAGTTTTCCAAAAAGCTCGTTGATGTCTCCTCATTTGTGATAGATTTATGTTAAGATGAGACATCATTTTTAGTGTTTTAGGAGTCAATAATGTCGATTTTCTTGAGTTTTTGTGCACTTTCCTATTTTGTGTCTTGATTTGTAGAAATAATGTTTTTAGAGCATATTGGGTTTAATTGTTTATTTAGTGTGTAGCTTTAAAGATAATTATGGAGCTTAATTAGAGTCCAAGTCAAAGACAACAACTTATGGAAGGAGATATGCATGGTAATTGGAGATAAGGAAAGAATTGCTAAAAAGATGGAAAAGGAAAAGCTGCCTAAATCTGGGATTCTGCAAAGATAGGCGTTTTTACCTAATAAAGAGGCCTAATTTGGTAAATTACTCCTAAAGGGTCTAGATAATTCTGTTGCGATTCTTTTGGTATCTTGTGGAGCAAAATCGGACCAATAATAAAGAAGTTATGACCAAAACAACGCAGCAGTGTTTATCTTTATTTCCATACGAATTTGAGTTGGGCTAGAAGTCCATTACCTTAACTCTTCCTCAAGAAAACGAATTAGGTCTTCTAAACACCTATAAATACACCCTTATATCACTTGTAAATCATCCTTGCCTCATAGTAATTAGTTCTTAAGGTTTTATTCTTCCAGTTTATTGTAGAGAGCAAGATGATGTCTTTTATTATTTCTTTTAGTTTATTTCCTTCAGGTATGAACTAAACTTCCCATAGCTTGGGTTTTGCATATGTATAAACTATGAATTCTAATTCTTCTATCTAAGTTTCTTTGGGAATTATATGTTTTAATCTGATATTAGCTTCTTACTTTATATTTGCTTATGTGTTTTGATTTATTGTCTTTCCTAGAACTGATCACTTTAGGATTATTTTAAGAGTAGTTAGATGGTCACCTTGACAGGGTGTTTAACTATTGAACCACCACATAATGTCTAGTGTCGATAGCAGTTCTGACAAAACATACTTCTAACTAGATAGTCATTAAGGTTTGTTTTAACCACCGTATCACCAAGACTTGCAGTATTTGCTTAGGGCCTTAGTGGCGTTTGATAACCCTATTTTAAATCACTTCTTGGTTGTGACGTAGCCCCCTTAGTCGCTCTCAAGGTCTAAGGTAGTGGAATTTAGAATCCTGACTAAGTATTACCAAGAGCTAGTATTCTCCCTTATGAACTAGATCTATAGATAGAATTAGAAGGATTAGTGCATACTAGCAAAACCTAAGCTATACTTCTCATCTCATATTCTTAAATCTCTTTATTGTCTTTATTTTCCTAGTTTTAATTCATAAATTCGAAAACCAAATATTTAATTTTCTGTTTTCTAATTATTTACTTTTACTCGTTATCTGTTCCTACGCGTTTAACACACTTAAGTCCCTGAGAACGAACTCTACTTATCATTAAAACTTGCATACGTCCTGTAATACTTGCAGTACTGTGCCTGTCTAGGGTGAGAGTGCATAGTTTGCCATACTTAAATTGATCTTATTTTTATCACACCCTAGGCGACACCAAGTTTTTGGCGCCGCTGCCGGGGACTTGTGTCTCGTTAGCGTGTGGGTTATCTATTTCGAGTTTTAGTTTTTAATTAGTTTTTACTTTTCAGTTTAGTTTAGTTTTAGTTTTTATTTTTCCAGATTTATGCTTGGGTTGCTTTATTCTTTTTCAGGTTTTCACAGTGTTTAATTCTTGGCCTCCCTTACCGGAGCCTGGGAGGAGCTTCAGAGCTTATAACAAACGAATTCGTGAGGAAAGAACCTTGAGGAGAGTTATGGCAGAACAACTTAATGATCCGGAGTTAGTCTACTTTGCACCAGGAGGACCTCCAGCATACATTCCACCTGGTGTACAATTACCAGTAGGAGAAGGTAATGGGTAGAATAATCTCAATAATCAACTGAACCGAGTTGAACAAGATCTACCTGGCCTTAATGTACCATTCCATGTTCAACCCATCGGTTACCGCCCTCCTGAGATTCCGAATATCAAATTTAGACCCGATCCAGGTATGCTTAGTCAATTTCAAAGTTTCGGACTCTATACTGGTACTGCAATTCAAGATCCGGTAAAAGCGATTCAGAAGTTTATGCAGATTTGTGATGCCTACATTACACGCGAGCAACTGTATTGTCATATGTTTTCGTTTTTCTTGACCGGAAGAGCTAGCGATTGGCTAGAAAGACAACCACATGGAACCATTCACTCTTGGAGAGAACTTCAAGCCGCATTCTTTAACCGATTTTATCCGAAAAGCATGAGACTTAAAGATCAAACCGAGCTTGCAAGATTTTCTCAAGAAGATGGAGAAACAGTGGGAGAAGCATGGACAAGGTTTCAACAAAAATTAGCTAGATGTCCACTCCATGGTTATACACCTGCTCTACAACTTGTTATATTTTATGAAGCTCTTGATGACAAGGGTAGAGAAAAGGTGGATAACATTGGAAAGGGTAATTTTGTGTCCATGAATCACAATGAAGCTTCCGAGGTGTTAGAAAACATTATGGAACAAGAAAGAAGTTGGCCTTCAACGCGAGCTTCTATTACAAAAACCCGAGGAACGCTTCGTTTAGATGCAGAAACTGCGAACTCAGCTCAAATATCCTCTTTAGAAAATCAAATCAAGGAGCTGAAAATCGCGATGGAGAAGAATTTAGCTGCTACAAAGGTAGTTCAAGAGGCACAAGGTTGTCAACAATGTGGAGTTAACGATCATTCATGGGAAGAGTGTGAATCAAATCCGCAATCTGTTTACTTCATATCCAATCGATGGGGCAACCGCAACCATCCGGGTATGCAGTATTCAAAACCACAAGGGGCCGCTAATCCTGGTCAATATCAATCGCGACCCCAGAACAACTCTTACCAACAGAGAGGTCAGTACCAAAACCAATATCAGAATCGACCTACTCCTCCACAACAACCTGCTCAAGACGCCTATACCGATACTTTAGATCAAAAAACTTTACCTCAGTATCCGCAAGAAGGGTCTATGGACAATACACAGATAGTACAAGCTCTAGACCGTTTGAACACGACTATAAACGCTCAAGAAGAAAAGGTCAGAGGACATGATTCCATACTTCAGATGCTAACTACTCAATTAGACCAAATAAACAAGCATCTAAAAGAACAAAAGGAAGTAAAGGCAATCGAAGGAGGTGAAGATAAGGATGAGTTCGAAGCTTGCAAGGCTATATGTCTTGAGATTACAGAAAAAAAAGAGGAAGCACCACATGCTGCCATTAGTGCCGTGGAAGTTCCCAGTATTGAAGAAGAACCAACCGAGTCTAACCCCGAGGAATCTGACTGTTTAGAAGTTTATCTGGAGAGCGATGAAGAGAGAGACGAGTTCATAGAGTTACTGAGAAAGGTGCAAGAGGAGATTCGTTCGATGGTAGAGTATGCAGCGGAGTTAGCTAAGGAGAAAGAGGAAGAAGCCTCAAAGGAGGAAGCAAAAGATGAAGTGGCACCTGCTATGCTAGAGGAGAAAGAAGAAGAGAAGGTGGAATCGCCACCGAGTGTTCAACCAGTGTCATCAAATATTCCTGATACAAATCCTAAAGATGACACTATTCTCAAGACATTTGTAGAGGCGTACCAACCTGAAAATATCAACGCCCAAATGCTTGAGATTGCGAAGAAAGGACTTACACCGCAACAAGTTTTTACGCAAGTTATTCCTGAAAAAGAAGCGAGTGTAGAGATCCCAAGAGAAAACCTGAGGGTTTCGAGAAGAAGTGAGAAAGAGCTACCTACTAAGCTTAAAGATCCGGGAAGTTTCAACCTTCCTATTCAATTACATGGTAGGCTCAAGGTGAAAGCAATGTACGATGTGGGTTCTGGTGTGAATCTTATGCCTAAGTCCGTGTTCGAAAGACTTGGACTTAAAAAATCAGAGAAAACTCCAGTGAAGTTGCAGTTTGCTGACAACTCAGTTAAAAGGACGTGGGGAACAGTGGAGGACGTCTTAGTCCGTGCAGGTAATATCGCCATCCCTACTGACTTTGTTATTCTTGAGTTTGATGCAGATAAGCAGGTACCGATCATACTTGGACGGCCTTTCATGGCCACAAGTCAAAGTGTGATCAACTTCCACGATGGGACCATCACCCTTCATGCTAAAAATGTATCCGAGACCTTCTATGTCTTGGGTAAGAAACCAAGGAAGTTGGATCCGACCGTGCCTATCATCCACAGCCTTTCACATCACAAAGTCCCTCCTGAGGAAATCCACTTAAAACCTGTGGATACTGAGCCAAACATTGAGTTTGGGGTTGGCCATGAAGTCCTATGGAAAGCCCACAAACGCGAGAACAGGCCACGAAGTTTCAAAGACTCGTGGATGGGACCATTCATTGTCACGAAGGTTGTTTCAGCCAAGGTGATAGAAATTCGCCCCAAAACTGGGGTCAAGCGCAGATTAGTTGACATTCATAGCCTTACTCGTTGTTGGGGAGGCTATATTCGCAGATCTTGACAGAGGTAACACGTCTAACTTTGAAAGACGTTAAACAAAAGTGCTGTTCGGGAGACAACCCGAAGTCTTTTTTTTTATGTTTTCATGTCTTTTACATTCTTAGTTTAAATTTGTTTTAGTTGTTTTTAGTTGATAATGCATATTTGAGAAAGGTATTAGTGTTTTTGGTGTGTAGGAATCGGAGAAATCAAAGTAGGGAACGCGAGGAAAATTTTTGGAGCGCAAGAAAGCACCCCGCGGACTACCCCACGGACTACCCCATGGTCCGCATGGATGGTCCGCGAGGTCAAAACCCGTACCACGGGTTGCTACCGCGGGTTTGATCCAGAAACAAGAAAAAATTCCACGGACTACCCCACGGTGCACCGCGCCATGGTCCGCACCCCAAAAACCCGTACCACGGGGTGAGTATGGTGTCTCCTAGTGTGTTCTAAATAAACACACCTAAAAAGGCAAGACACGTACCGCAAGTGCACGGGTCATCCAAGTAATATCCGGTAAACGGGATTTCGATCTCAGGGACGGATTAGGTATGATTAAAGTGTTATGCAATAAATGGAAGTAGTTGCTTGAATGAAAAGTAAAAGTAAAGAAAATAGATTTTTATTTGATTTTTGATTAAAGGACTAAAGTGCAAATAAAGTAAATATTAATCTATAATTAAAACTAATGCAAAGAAAGTAAATAGGAAAAGACTAAAAGGATGAGAGAATAGTACTTGAGTCACGCTAGGTTTCACCAAAATAAACTTAATCAATGCTTCTTCTAAGGGACAATTAGTAACTAGTAATAGTCGGGATTCTAGATTCTCCTAACCCCCGTCAGGGTGGACTTAGGAGCTATTCTCAGGTGTTACAAACCCCGTCAGGGCGATCATAATCCACCTTCGAATGTCAGGTTCTCTACCCAATTGGCTATAAAATTAACTAAGTCCGTCAGGATCAATAATTTCTATCTTACGTTTATTGTCTATGTCAGTAATTAAACCCCCCGTCAAGATGATCCAATCGCCACTAATTGGAATAGCTTAATTACTCAAACCTATGTCTAATTGGCCAAATTAAATATAGTGAAATTAAATTACGATAACAAACAATACTAAATTACTCAATTCGATTTAAATTATAAAAACAATCCCAAATCTGAAAGCATTCATAAATTAAATTAAGGTTCAACCTATATAGCGATTCTCAAGCACTTAAGAAGTTTAGCTCATAACGGAAAATAAAACTAAAACAAATAAATTAAAAGACATAATGTTTTACAGAAAGAAAATAAATAAACCTAATGAAGAGGTTGGGTTTGGCTTGAATTGGAGATATAGACAGTCTCCAGCTCTAGCTTTCTTCCTTCCTGCTTGCTCTGACTTGAATCCTTAAGCCTCTTTGATAATGATATGAAGTGTGTGTAAAAGAGGAGGCTAAGGGGTGTATTTATAGGTGTTGGAAGACCCTAGGTCGAATTTGCTTGGAGTGGAAGACAAGTCAAGGACTCTCAAATTCGTAGCTTTAAAAGATAAGATTCTGCTGATTTGATTTGGTCATATCTTTTTCAATACTTATCCGTTTGAGAAGTTCCAATATATGAAACTGCTTGTATTGGAAAGCTCTTTCTATTGGTGCAGACCATTCGTCCAGAATCCTAGCCAATCTTTTATTATGATTTAATTCCTAAAACGTGGCTGGATTTCAGATATCAAAAGGCAGCTTTATCTTTTCCTCCTTTGAATAAATCTTTCCTAAATCTTCTTATTTCCATGTAAATCTTCTTTCCTTTCATCTTTATCTTGACTTGGCCTCTAAGTAATTACCATTTATCTTTTAAAGCTTCACATTAAATAAATAATTAAACCGCATATGCTTAAAAAGAATACATCAATAAATCAAGAAAACGAAATAGGAAAGTGTATTTTCAAAATAGAAACTCGACTCAAAATCATTTCCTAACACTCTAAAATACACTAAGACTTTATACTCACTTCCCCACCTTGGATTGGTCTTTCATGAAATTCAAGAACCTATTTAACTTTGCATCAAAAATAGTCAAATTTACGCACAAAAGCTCAGAAAATGCAAATAGTTGAATTCCAAGGGGGAAAAGTGTAATATGATCAAATAAGCCTAAAAGTCTATCAAATAAGTCAATAATTCACCTAAAATGATGTCTCCAGAGGGCTAATAATTAGAACAAATAGGGAGACATCAAGACCCCAAACTCAAACCTTTGTCGTCCCGACAAAGTAAAATAGAAACAAAGGCCTTTTAGGTGAATGCAGAAGGTAGAATCTAGTAAATATTCCCAAAGCAAAGCTTAAAACAAATTTCATATAGTCTAACCTAGGAATTAATATACACCTACACTTATCATGCAAAATCAAATACAAAACAATATCAATTCAAAATTAATTTCACAATGCTAGAAGGTTACACTTAATACTTATCTCAAGATGGTGGCTATAGGGTGTTCCTCGATCTTTACTTGTGTTGAAGGCTCCACTTAGAATACTCCCTATTAACTCACTGTGCATCTAGGAATCACGAGGTCTTTACGGTTTTAGCATAGGCTGAAGGACGGTATGGTATGTATATTTGGTAAATTTGAAGTGAGCTTTTGGCTCTCTCCTCACTTACCATCAACAACTGTCCAAGAGCTTGAGTTTACACTCGAATAACGTTCTCACTCAACCCAATTGACGCGCTTAATTAGCGTCCCCAAATTAACCCAATAAGCACTAAGGATGATTCACTTAAAAATTTCCACTTTGCCGGTCCGAATATGTATATTCTTTTCAAATCATTCGTTTTTTTTTTATAGCTATGACTCTCTTTATGATGTTGAGATATCATGCTATTTTTCACAGTTATGCCTATTCATAACTTGAGCTCGAAGCTTCTTTTCCATTCACTATTACCCCGGCAAAGGGTTACAATACAAATAACTTGTGAATCATCATCAAAATATAGCACAAAGCATCATTGATAAGCTCAAAAATCCCAACCCAATAAATTCCCATATGGTGGACCCACCACCCCAAACTCAAGCTCAAGACAGGAAGTCTCAGGATCGTGATTCAAGTGCGGGTCATATGGTCATGCCTAACAATCTAAAGGGAAATTGGCTTATAATGTGGCGACAAAAGAAAGGCTTAAAGGCTAAAAATTTGTCTAAGAAGGATACAATTAATTCAGGGATAGAAAGCCAAAAAGGATTCAAAGGGCTAACAAAGAACTGCCTCTATCATTTTCCTATCTACACAACTTGTCTCTAGTTCATACCTAAGTGGGTTCTCTACTCATTTAGATCTCACGTTCTACAAACCACCTATTATCCTTAAGCACAAGTTTACTTCTTTTGCATTGTTCATTAATTTTTCCTATCAATTATCTCATGTTTGCATGCAATCAAAGTGCGTTTTACACTAACTCCTAAAGTCAACTATTTTCTATCATTAATTCACAAAAAGCATGCTTGATGGGGGCATTTACAACACTCTACAGTCAAACGCAACCCTAAAAAAATTTCTTTCTGAAAAGCATGTAAAACACAAAAAATTGGGATGAGGCAACGAACCCCACCCCAAACTCAAAAGTGAGTCGTGTCCCCACGACTCGAAAAAAGACTCAATAAAGCAATAAAAACTAAAATACATAGTTAGTGCCTACCATTAATTAAGAAGAAGAATTAGAACGGGGTACCTGGCCATAAAGATCCATCATATCCTCCTCCGAAGAAGAAGAATTATTATCAATATCCATGTTCAAAGTTACCTTGTCCCTTGTTGAATTCATCTTGGCAATTTCCTCCCATAGTGCTAAGACTTGTTTTCTTAGATGATCGATTTGTTGTTGATGTTTGATAGCCCATGGGGGTGTGTAAGAATCATTCAGAGAAGAGGAAGAAGAACCTTGATCTTGGATTGGTGTCTTTTCTTTAGGCTTTGATTGTACCTTCATTCTAGCTGTGAATTTCTTGTGTAGTGGTGGTGCAGATGCCTTTTCTTCATGTTGTTCAGTAGGCTCATCGAGATTGATGGCCTTTTCAATTGTGGAACCAGGCAAATTCTTGTTCTTCCCTAGGACATAACACTTCCTCTTATAATCCATAGCATCTGTTCTGTTCGTCATGGTTGAATTGACCCCAAACTCAAGTTATACCAAGGATAGAATAAAGTTAAGAAAACTTGGTATAGCTTGAGTTTCTTGCTTGGATTAGATGAAGGAAGTTGTTTCTTGAAGAGCTTTGGAAGAATTCTTGGAAGCTTGATGATCTTGATTGTGTTTAATGGTGTTTTGTGATGAATTTGATGAAGAGGTTATGTTTATGGAGGATGGAGGAGAGATTTAATGATGTTATTGTGTTTGTTGTGGAGGTTTAATCAAGCTTCAAGGTGTTTTTATAAGTTTGGGAGCTGGAAAATTCGTATGGAAGAGGCTAGGGTTTATCTCTTAAGGTAAGAATTTGATTAGGAAAAGAATTCCTTCACAAACCGCCTCCTTGCGGTGCACCGGACGAGACCCGCGGTGTACCGCAGCTTCTGTTGCTCCAAATTTTTGCCCACTGGATAATACCCGAGCTAGCACCCCGTGGCACGGGTTTTGTGCCTGCGGACCAGGGGTGCGGTGCAGGGGGTAGTCCGCGGCATGTCCGTCAAAAAACCCGTGGTACCCAACCCGTGGCACGGGTTTTGACCGTGCGGTCTAGGGTCCGGTGTACCGCGCCATGCCCCGCGAATTTTTTTGACTTTCTGGATAAAACCCGAGCTAGCCAACCCGTGGTACGGGTTTTTGGGGTGCGGTGCATCCCTGCGGACCATGGGGTAGTCCGCGGGGTAGTCCGCGCCAGACTTGAAGTTCCTCCAGATTTTTCCTTTCGACCCCAAGCTCGTTTCCTGCACAATAACACACTACCCTTCTCATTTCTTTAAAAGTAGACACTAAAACTCGACACTAACTTAGAATTATACACTAGGAATTGAAAAACTTAAAGCAATAAACTAATATACAATGAAATGGCTTTTGTTTAACGTCGTTAAGCTCGACGGGTTACCTCTCGAATCATTTTTTTATGTACCCTCCCCAGCAGTGAGTGAGGTTATCAACATTTGCTACACGGAACTTGCATCCCTTAGCTTTTATTACCACCAATTGATCAGAGATAACCCTTGTGACCATGAACGGTCCTTGCCACGAACTCTTGGCTTTGCGCGCTTTCGGAGGGGGATCAGGCTTCTTCATTGCGACCTCTTCGCCTACACTGAACTCCCTCTTCTTTCTTTCTTTCTTAGGTTCTTTTGGAACCTTCGTTGCTTGCACCTTTTCTTTCTTTTCAAGGTGTGGATTTTTCTTAGGATATGGAGGATTTATGTTAGGTGGTTTCTTTCTGAGCTCTTTTTCCTCCATTCCTAAGGTTCCCACAACCTTGGTTGGCTCATGTTCAATCACATCCATCCGGAAGCACTCCTCCTTGGATTCCGGAAACTTCATTGGTCTGAACACGTTAAACTTCACTTCCTCGTCTTGGATTCGCATCGTCAATTCTCCATTCTCTACATCAATCAAAGTACGCCCCATGGCTAGGAATGGTCTTCCCAAAATAATGGGGACATTCCTATCCGCGTCGTAGTCAAGTATAACGAAATCAACTGGAAAAATTAACGTACCTGCCTTGACGAGGACATTTTCTATTCTTCCCTCTGGATGCACGAGGGATCTGTCAGCCATTTGCAAGACCATAGAAGTTGGTCTTGCGTCTCCTATCTTCAACTTTTCAAAAACGGATTTGGGCATAAGATTAATACTCGCTCCCAAATCGCATAACGCTTTCGCTTGCCATTCATTACCAATAGATATGGGAATAGTGAAACTCCCAGGATCAAGTAACTTCGGTGGTAACTTACTCTGACATATTGCACTGCATTCTTCTGGCAAGCCTACCATTTCATTCTCAAGATATCGGCGTTTGTTTGTGAGAGCTCTTTTCAGGAATTTCAAATACTTTGGTACCCCCTTGATAGCCTCTAAGAAAGGTATATTAATATTGAGCTTACTCACCATGTTCATGAATCTTTCATATTCAGCCGTATCTCCTTTCTTCTGAACTCTGGAAGGGAATGGTGGAGGAGGACGGGTTTCTACAACATCTTTCTTTTTCGGAGCTTCCGGAATCTTCTCCACTTCTACCACTTCGGGTTCTTCGTCCTTCTCTTCCACCTCCTCTAACGGTTTTTCTTTTCTAATCACTTCCTTTTCTTTCATAACCGGGAAAGGTGGTGGTTGCACAGTCTTACCGCTTCTGGTAGTGATTGCTTGGCAACTTTCAAATTGCTTAGGAACCTCCGTATCAGTTGGAAGTTGGCCTTGAGGACGCTGATTTATTTGTTTTTTCCAATTGAGCCACTTGTTTTTGAAGAATTTGAAACGCAACTGCCTGTTCCTCTACCTTTATATTGGTCTCTTGTAGTGCTTGGTTACTAATCTTTGTTATGTTCACTATTGCGTGCAAATGTTCTTCTAGGTGTATTGCCTTTTGATCAGACTTCCGCATGAATTGGTTTAGTTGTTCCTCTATCCTAGATGATTGTTCTGCTATCCTAGATGACAGATTGTTCATTTGGAGAGCTAATTCATTTCCAGCAACTGCACCTTCTTGAGGATGAGCAGGGAGTGCTTTTTGAGCGAGAGTCTCTGTATAAGCATCATGTTGAACTTGACCTCCCTGATATTGATTCTGATAAGGGTTTCCTTGGGGCCTCGATTGATAAGTTCCTGGATTATTCTTGTACTGATTACCATATCCTTGACCATTTGAATAATTGTTACCTCGATTATTGATGAAGAATACTGATCTTGGATTATGAGGACAATCTTCCCACGTATGATCAATTGCATCACACTTAGGACATAATTCTGGTTCTTGTGCCACTTGAATGTTAGCTCTCGTTTCAGAAACCGATAGTTGCTTAATCTTGTTCTCTAGAGCGGCAATTTTCGCATTCAACGCGGTTTCTGTGTCTACACTCAAAGTACCTCTTTCGGAAACACGAACTGGTGATCTTGATGGTTTCCAACTCATCTCGTTCTTCACGATTCTATCCATGATAACCAGAGCTTGATCAGTTGTGACCATCATGAGACCACCTTGGCACATAGTGTCTATTTTGTCTTTTGCAGCTTCACCTAAACTTCGATAAAATATTCCAAGCTGTAATTCAAGAGAGTACCCATGTAATGGGCACTTGCGTAATAATGTTTGAAAACGAGTCCATGCAGCACCTACAGTTTCTCCTGGCTCTTGGCGAAAATAAACAATATCTAATTGCCCGCTAAGTCGAACACTTTGAGGATAGTACCTATCGAAAAAGGCTGTCTGAAGTTGATCCCAAGTCAAAATCGCGTTGTGTGGCTGTTGATCATACCACTCACTTGCTCCTCCGGTGAGGAAGAATGGAAACATATGAAAGTACATTTGTTCTTGGGTTACTCCAGGGGTGACATATGCATCACAGATTTGCATAAACTTGTACATAGCACGAATAGGATCTTCACGAGCTGCACCACTATACTGTCCAACGGTTGTAAACTGGTTAATCATCCCTGCGTCTGGTCTGAATCGAACTCCTTGAATTGCAGGAGGATGGAGTCCTAGTGGTGGTAGAGGAAAAGGTCCATGGTTGTTCGGTTGGAAGATCTGCGGTCCATGATTGTGTAGTACTCCACCATTATTATTGACTTGCTGTTGATTTCCGGGAGGAGCTGGTAATTGGACTCCTACCGGTGGAATTGGTAATTGAACTCCTACCGGTGGAGCTATTGGGAGACCGTTGTCATCCAACTGAATCACAGGATCTTGAGCATTATCTTCTGCCATTGCTTTTTCTAACCTTGCTTGTTTTCTTGCTTCTTTATCTCTTTTGTTTTTCTCTCGAATTAACCTCTCGGGGTTTGAGTACATGCACCAAACCTGTAAATCTGAGAAAGCAAGAACAAACCAAAGCGTAAAACTGAAAAATAAAAATGAAAACTAAACTAAAAAACTAGCAACTAAAACACTTACGGATAACACCGTGGTCACACGCTACCGTCCCCGGCAGCGGCGCCAAAAACTTGGTGTCTCCTAGTGTGTTCTAAATAAACACACCTAAAAAGGCAAGACACGTACCGCAAGTGCACGGGTCATCCAAGTAATATCCGGTAAACGGGATTTCGATCTCAGGGACGGATTAGGTATGATTAAAGTGTTATGCAATAAATGGAAGTAGTTGCTTGAATGAAAAGTAAAAGTAAAGAAAATAGATTTTTATTTGATTTTTGATTAAAGGACTAAAGTGCAAATAAAGTAAATATTAATCTAAAATTAAAACTAATGCAAAGAAAGTAAATAGGAAAAGACTAAAAGGATGAGAGAATAGTACTTGAGTCACGCTAGGTTTCACCAAAATAAACTTAATCAATGCTTCTTCTAAGGGACAATTAGTAACTAGTAATAGTCGGGATTCTAGATTCTCCTAACCCCCGTCAGGGTGGACTTAGGAGCTATTCTCAGGTGTTACAAACCCCGTCAGGGCGATCATAATCCACCTTCGAATGTCAGGTTCTCTACCCAATTGGCTATAAGATTAACTAAGTCCGTCAGGATCAATAATTTCTATCTTACGTTTATTGTCTATGTCAGTAATTAAACCCCCCGTCAAGATGATCCAATCGCCACTAATTGGAATAGCTTAATTACTCAAACCTATGTCTAATTGGCCAAATTAAATATAGTGAAATTAAATTACGATAACAAACAATACTAAATTACTCAATTCGATTTAAATTATAAAAACAATCCCAAATCTGAAAGCATTCATTAAATAAATTAAGGTTCAACCTATATAGCGATTCTCAAGCACTTAAGAAGTTTAGCTCATAACGGAAAATAAAACTAAAACAAATAAATTAAAAGACATAATGTTTTACAGAAAGAAAATAAATAAACCTAATGAAGAGGTTGGGTTTGGCTTGAATTGGAGATATAGACAGTCTCCAGCTCTAGCTTTCTTCCTTCCTGCTTGCTCTGACTTGAATCCTTAAGCCTCTTTGATAATGATATGAAGTGTGTGTAAAAGAGGAGGCTAAGGGGTGTATTTATAGGTGTTGGAAGACCCTAGGTCGAATTTGCTTGGAGTGGAAGACAAGTCAAGGACTCTCAAATTCGTAGCTCTAAAAGATAAGATTCTGCTGATTTGATTTGGTCATATCTTTTTCAATACTTATCCGTTTGAGAAGTTCCAATATATGAAACTGCTTGTCTTGGAAAGCTCTTTCTATTGGTGCAGACCATTCGTCCAGAATCCTAGCCAATCTTTTATTATGATTTAATTCCTAAAACGTGGCTGGATTTCAGATTTCAAAAGGCAGCTTTATCTTTTCCTCCTTTGAATAAATCTTTCCTAAATCTTCTTATTTCCATGTAAATCTTCTTTCCTTTCATCTTTATCTTGACTTGGCCTCTAAGTAATTACCATTTATCTTTTAAAGCTTCACATTAAATAAATAATTAAACCGCATATGCTTAAAAAGAATACATCAATAAATCAAGAAAACGAAATAGGAAAGTGTATTTTCAAAATAGAAACTCGACTCAAAATCATTTCCTAACACTCTAAAATACACTAAGAGCCCGTTTGGGATTGATTATTTTGGAGCTAAAAGCGCTTTTTGATTAAAATTTAAATATTTGTAAAAATTATTAAAAAATATTTTGATATCTAAAATCACTTTAAGTGATTATTTCAATAATCACTAATCTAGTGCTTTTCCTAAAAGTGATTTTTAGAGTCTAAAATATTACTATGAATCTAAAATCACTTTAAGTGATTATTTTAAAAAGCAATCCCAAACGGGCACTAAGACTTTATACTCACTTCCCCACCTTGGATTGGTCTTTCATGAAATTCAAGAACCTATTTAACTTTGCATCAAAAATAGTCAAATTTACGCACAAAAGCTCAGAAAATGCAAATAGTTGAATTCCAAGGGGGAAAAGTGTAATATGATCAAATAAGCCTAAAAGTCTATCAAATAAGTCAATAATTCACCTAAAATGATGTCTCCAGAGGGCTAATAATTAGAACAAATAGGGAGACATCAGAGTACCACGGGTATTTTGACGGAGTTGACAACAGAAGCCGCGGTGTACCCTCCGGTACACCGGACCCTAGTCCGCGAGCCAAAAACCCGTACCACGGGGTCCTACCACGGGTTTAGGTCAGAAAGCAAAAATTTTCGAGCATCAGATGTCGCGGACTACCCTGCTGTGCACCCCATGGTCCGCAGGGGTAGTCCGCAGCGCCGCCAGAGGAGAGAGAAAGTTACGGGATTAAGTTATAAAGGAGGTATTAAAGCTATTATTCCGAATCTATTAAACCTTAACCCTCTCTTTC
Organism: Nemophila menziesii; assembly: GCA_029959085.1. Taxonomy (NCBI): domain Eukaryota; kingdom Viridiplantae; phylum Streptophyta; class Magnoliopsida; order Boraginales; family Hydrophyllaceae; genus Nemophila; species Nemophila menziesii. Next base: position 236,985 of record JARWIR010000012.1, on the reverse strand, counting down.
TTCTCCACAACTCTCCTAACTCCATTGAAACTCATCAAAACCTTCACCAATCACCAAAACACTACCCAATCATCAAGGAAAGCACATCAAGCCTTCTCTCCACATCATTACAAGAGAGAATCAAGCTACCAATCATCACCAAATTCATTCAAATTGAAGAATCAAAGAGCCAAATTTCAAATATTCATCACACAATTTCTAAAATCCAAGCCTACCCATTACAAATCATCCTCACCCACATAGAGATTCATCATCAATTCACCCATCCTAAGCCAAATCAAGCTTCTTCATCCATTAATTCAAGAGTTAAATTTCAAGGGTTGCTAAAGCTTTGAGTTGGGGGTTAATTGAAGATGACTAATAGAACAACAATCTTATCTAACAAGAGGGAGGTGAAGAGTAACATGGGATTGGATTTAAACAAGAAGAAATCAATTGACAAAAGAGCTAGTTCTAAATCAAAAGGGTAAAGATAAATTGAAAAGTGGGAAACCTTCGTATGATAGTAATGGTAAAAAGCTTTATTATTATGCAAAGGAGAGAACACAACCTCAACCAGATCCTATACCTTTAGAGAGAGTGGATACTTCAAAGGCCTTGAAGATTTCTGCAGAGAAACAATTAAAAGAACTACCTTTTGCCTATGAGAAAGTATTCAAGGAAGAAATTAGAGATGGAGAATACAAGAGATTCTTTGAGCTTGGTGAGAAGTTGGGTTGGTCTACGTTCATGGTAAGCCGTTCTGAATTATGTCCTGAATTAGTTTTGGAGTTCTATCTAGGCCTCTTTAGCCAAGATAGTAATTGTGTTCCGATTAGAGGAAAGTTAGTTCCTTTCACAGTTGAGGAGATTAGGAACCACTTCAAGTTTAAGAAACTGAAAGGTTTTTGCAAATTTGAGGAAGCAGTTGCTAAACGAAAAATCTTTGATAAGGAATTACTTTTTGAGCATGTTTTGGACAAGGAGAAAGTGCAATTACATACGGGAGAATTGAAGGCACCTTGGCCTTACAAATATCTTCAAGCAGATGCTAGAATTTGGCACAATTTCCTTATCCCTAATGTCTTTGGAAACACACGAACTTTGGAGGTGACCATGAAGAATGCGCTACTGTTGGACTGTATTTTGAGAGGAGAAGAAGTTGATGTGGCACAGTTGATCAATGAGGAGGTGATACGATTCTCGGTCTCTCCTAAATCGGTTTATAACGTTAAATTTCCAACTATGATCACGTGTCTTGTGCGAAAAGCGAATGTAGTATTGGGTGAAGAAGAGAAACTCGAGTTCAAAATGAGTTATATTGATAATGCATGGATCAAAGAAAGTCTTCGAAGAGCGGGTTCTACTCAAGTCTCGAAGGCAGAAAAGGAGCAATCTTGGCAAGAGAAGATGGAGGAGCGTTTAACGAAATTTGAAGCAGCTCAAACTTCCTTAGTCAATGATGTGGCGCAAATCAACGCTAATCAAGTGCGCATCATGAAACTCCTTGAACAATTAACGAAAGGTCCAGCAATTCCAACCTTGGATATCAATGATGCGAGGCAATAGCCTCGAGAGTATGTTCTCTTTCTTCCTTACCATTTCTGTAAATATGTCTATCTGCTAATTTTAATTTCTGTTTTCGAGTCTTTTTTTCGAGTCGTGGGGACACGGCTCATTTTTTAGTTGGGGGTGTGGGGATTCATTGTCTCTCATCTCCATTTTTCTGTTTTTGGGTGAAATTAAAATTTTTGATACATGGGAATTAGATGTAGAGTGTGTTTAATAGCCTGAAAGCATAAGCTCAGTAGATTAATGATAGTAAGTGATATGTTTATGAGCTATGTATTTGTATGCTTTGAGTATTTGCAGGAAAACACACATTGATAGTAAAGAAAAGATTAGTGAGCAATGCGATAGAAAGTATGTTCGATCTCAGGGAACCTTGAAAGTGTGTAGGCCGTGATATCCAAGCTAGTTGAAAAACCATTTGATGAAAGTGCTAAAGGTAAGAAATTTTCTGAATTACATAGTGTAGAGAGTGATCAAGGCGATTCTTTCATATTTTTAAGCCCTTGAAACCTTTTTATACCTTCTCACCTTGTGATTTTTGAGTTTAAAAGTTATATCCTTCTTAGCCCCTTCTAGCCTTTCTAAAGCCTTTTTTGAAACACATTATAAGACATATCCTTTAGATTTTAGGACTTTTCCATATGACCCGCACTCGAATCGCGATGCTTAGACAGTTGTTTTAGAGCTTGAGTTTGGGGTGGTGGGTCCACCATTATGGGAATTATTATGTTGGGATTTTTGAGCTTATTATTGTGCTTGATATTGATGATGATTCACAGAATTGTATTGTAACCCTTTGTCGGGGTAATAGTGAATGAAAAAGAAGCTTCGAGCTAATTTTGCCAACAAGGGCAATAAAAAAAAAATAATATATATGAGAAAATTAGCGTGATATCTCAACATTAAAAGAGAGTCATAGCTAGAGAAAATTGATTTGAAAAGAAAATATATATATTCGGACCGGCAAAGTGGATTTTTATGTGAACATCTTAAGCTTTAATTGGGTTATTGGGGATGCTAAATTGTGCATCAAGGAATTCATTGGGTTGAGTGAGAAACATTTATGAGAGTAACTCAAGCTCTAGGGCGATTCGTTGATGGCTAGTGAGGAGAGAGCCAAAAGCTCACTCCAAATTATCCAAATATACTATCATACCGTCCCTAAGCCTACATTACAACCTTAAAGACCTTGTGATTCTTTGTTATGTAATTAAGAAGTGATTGAGCCATTAGAGATTAGTTAAGTGGATTCTTGGATACTAGTAAGGTTTGATGAACAATCTATAGCTCTCAAAGGGAACTGAGTAAAGTCCCAATCCTTCTTACATTGCGAAACTAATCTGATCTTGAAATCAAGCCGTGTTGACTGTGGATATGAGAAGTGTACAGGTATGTAGTTTATAAATATTATTGCATGAAATTTTCTGAGTTATGTGCTTTAGGTTTATTCTATATATTCTGCTATACTTTTTCCTTGTGTTGAGAATTTTATAAGTGTGTATTTTTAGACTTCCCTATGTTTTTATCTTTTATTGTATCGGGACGATACAACTTTGAGTTGGGGGTCTTGATGTCTCCTCATTTGTGATAGATTTATGTTAAGATGAGACATCATTTTTAGTGTTTTAGGAGTCAATAATGTCGATTTTCTTGAGTTTTTGTGCACTTTCCTATTTTGTGTCTTGATTTGTAGAAATAATGTTTTTAGAGCATATTGGGTTTAATTGTTTATTTAGTGTGTAGCTTTAAAGATAATTATGGAGCTTAATTAGAGTCCAAGTCAAAGACAACAACTTATGGAAGGAGATATGCATGGTAATTGGAGATAAGGAAAGAATTGCTAAAAAGATGGAAAAGGAAAAGCTGCCTAAATCTGGGATTCTGCAAAGATAGGCATTTTTACCTAATAAAGAGGCCGAATTTGGTAAATTACTCATAATGGGTCTAGATAATTCTGTTGCGATTCTTTTGGTATCTTGTGGAGCAAAATCGGACCAATAATAAAGAAGTTATGACCAAAACAACGCAGCAGTGTTTATCTTTATTTCCATACGAATTTGAGTTTGGCTAGAAGTCCATTACCTTAACTCTTCCTCAAAAAAATGAATTAGGTCTTATAAACACCTATAAATACACCCTTATATCACTTGTAAATCATCCTTGCCTCATAGTAATTAGTTCTTAAGGTTTTATTCTTCCAGTTTATTGTAGAGAGCAAGATGATGTCTTTTATTATTTCTTTTAGTTTATTTCCTTCAGGTATGAACTAAACTTCCCATAGCTTGGGTTTTGCATATGTATAAACTATGAATTCTAATTCTTCTATCTAAGTTTCTTTGGGAATTATATGTTTTAATCTGATATTAGCTTCTTACTTTATATTTGCTTATGTATTTTGATTTATTGTCTTTCCTAGAACTGATCACTTTAGGATTGTTTTAAGAGTAGTTAGATGGTCACCTTGACAGGGTGTTTAACTATTGAACCACCACATAATGTCTAGTGTCGATAGTAGTTCTGACAAAACATATTTCTAACTAGATAGTCATTAAGGTTTGTTTTAACCACCGTATCACCAAGACTTGCAGTATTTGCTTAGGGCCTTAGTGGCGTTTGATAACCCTATTTTAAATCACTTCTTGGTTGTGACGTAGCCCCCTTAGTCTCTCTCAAGGTCTAAGGTAGTGGAATTTAGAATCCTGACTAAGTATTACCAAGAGCTAGTATTCTCCCTTATGAACTAGATCTATAGATAGAATTAGAAGGATTAGTGCATACTAGCAAAACCTAAGCTATACTTCTCATCTCATATTCTTAAATCTTTTACTTTATTGTCTTTATTTTCCTAGTTTTAATTCATAAATTCGAAAACCAAATATTTAATTTTCTGTTTTCTAATTATTTACTTTTACTCGTTATCTGTTCCTACGCATTTAACACACTTAAGTCCCTGAGAACGAACTCTACTTATCATTAAAACTTGCATACGTCCTGTAATACTTGCAGTACTGTGCCTGTCTAGGGTGAGAGTGCATAGTTTGCCATACTTAAATTGATCTTATTTTTATCACACCCTAGGCGACACCACTCGTTAATGAATTCACCATAGAAACTGCGCGGTCTTCTCGTCGAAAGGATGGGAACTCCAAGATATTTCCACAACCTCTCGCTTTGTCTATATCCACTCCTAGTCGCAATGCTTGAGGCGACCTCTTCCTCAATATTCCTTGAAAATATATCATTGATTTCTCCTTGCTAATCATTTGCCCCCCCCCCCCATAAGTATGTCTGATAGGCTGCCACTCTCTAGCTTCCACGCACGTTTGAATAAGAAGCGAAAGACGCTCCATACAAATGACAAACATATATGGCGAGAAGGGGTCGCCTTGTCTAATTCCTCTCTCCTGTTTAAAGGGCGACAATGGTGCACCCCTCCAAAGTATACTCAACTGGTTATCACTCATCCCTTGAAAAACAAGTGATATCCACATCTCAAGAACCCGAAGAGACTCTAATGGATCCTGAATGAAATCCCATCGCACTTTATTGTAAGCTTTTGCCAAGTCTACCTTTATAGCTATGAATCTCTTCTTTCCCATGGAGTGATGAAGCATATGGTCAACTTCGCTCACCAAAACCACATTGTCTATAGTAGAACGTTGTGGTAATAAATTGATTTGGAAAGGTCCAATATAATTCGCTAGAATGGGTCGCATGCGATTGACTAACACCTTTATACGAATCGTGTAACAAACATTAATCGGACTAATAGGACTAAACTGAGTAATATATTCTGCGTTTCCTATATTAGTAATAAGATGAATCAAAGTCCCTAGGACCTTTTTCGGGAATCGACTTATTCAAAGCGCACCTTTGATCGTGCCAAACATTGTTGTACCCACAATATTCCAACTCTTATGGTAAAACCCAGCCGTCATTCCATGGACCTGGAGCTTTGTTTGGATCCATTTGAAAAACCTCTATTTTGATCTCTTCCTCCGAAACAGTATCTCCAAGTGACTCAATATCCCTATTCTCAAATGTTGGTAAACGAGGCAATGCAAAATGGTCATGTCTTTCCTCTCCTAGAGATAAGAGTCTTCAAAGAAGCCACGAACCCACTCTATTTATGTTTCTATGTCGTCAATACAAACGTGAGCCTCATTCCGAATACGCAAATCTTTCCCTCGACTCTTCTTGATCCTTTCCACACGATGATAGTATTCCGTGTTCCTTTCACCCAAATTAACCCACTCAGTATGTGCCCTCTGAAACCATAGGGCCTCCTCTTACTCCAAAACACTCTCCAACTCTCCTCTAAGTCTTTTCTCCAAGTCTACTAGTGATGAATTATATTTGTATTGCAAGGCTTTCTGAATACCCGCGAGTCACGCAAGGATTCTACTCTTTTTCTGAAAAATGTTACCAGACGAGTTGAATTTCCAGGTTTCTAGTTACTCTTTAGTTTTGTTAGTATTATCCTCCATCAATTTTCCTATTGATCCCAACATCTTGCCACGGGCTCTTTGGAACCCTCGTGATGGCACCAAGCTGATTCGAAGCGGAACCGCCGCGCTTTAACATTTGGATTCTCTCTCTTATCAAGGTACACAATGATAGGGGCATGGTCTGTATACGTGGAAGGTGTCTGGCTCTGGTAGTACCAAACGTATCAATCCATATCTCTGGTTACCATATGCTCTATCCAACTGTTTTAAAAGCCCCAACCCTGTATTCCATGAGTCGCTCCAAGTGAACCTGAGTCAAACGAAACCCATATCCTCTCGCCCGCATTTGTCTCTTCATCTCTAGAACTTAACCAATAGTCAGGTCACACCCTCTTCCTCTCCCGAGATGTCTTCTTGTAACCCAACTTGATTAAAGTCAACAATCAACTACCACGGTTCTAGAATAGAATCTGAGGCATCTTCAAGCGCATCCCAAGGTACTCCCTAATCCATTCTCTTAGGCTCGTGTATACTGCAGTTAAGATCCAAGAAATACATAAGACTCTAGATACTCGTACATTAATTACCTGTATACTAGCCGATAAAATTTGGATCCCGATATCATCATTATCCCACAAAATCCATATCCCTCCTGAAAAGCCATCCGCCTCGACTCTAATCGATTTGGACATTTGGAGTGATTAAATACTCTTAGTCGCTTCTCAACCTCCGTCTTCGTCTCAACAACAATTGCAGTGAGGGGTTTGTGACGTTGTCGTAAGTCATTAAACGCCCTTCGAAAACATGCACTATTCGATCCTCTACAATTCCAAAAAAACACATTAACCGGGTAATTGGCCGAAGACTAATTACCATTACATAAATCAGGTATATTCGACATAAAAATAAGGGGGAAGTTAGAAAGTTAAACCAGTTTAGTCGCTAAGGACTAATTCGTCTTCCTCCATGTCTTGTCTGAAGCCTGATTTGGTTCACAAGCGGCTCGCTTGATAATAACCTTTGGAGATGCTTCTGTGTTTGACCCATCAAGGAAGAAATCCTTGTAATCTGGAGCATCGAGCTTATCCACGAAGAATTCTTTGAGGGCCCGTTCTCCCACTGTCCAGTCCTTCGGTTTACCTAGTATAGGACTTATCATGTTATCATGGTCTTCATTAACAATCATATTTGGATTTATCATTAATCATTTGGAATTATCCTTTTATATTTTATTACACATTGTTGACATCCCTCGCAAGCTGAACACTGAAACCAAATAACTTGAGATGAAAAAGAATTGTAGGTTGTAAAGTGGTTTAGTAGAGATATCTGGAAGTCGATCCTCAATAAAGACATTTTCTTTAACAAAATCTGGATATCAAATTTTGGTGCATCATAAAAGGAAATAACAAAGCCATTCATTGAGTATGTTCCAGGGAATAGCCAAAACTTATGGAATATCATATATACGTCAAATATTCACAAAAGCAGAAATTTTATTTTAAAGTGTTTCTTCAATATGCTCTAACGATAAAAAAAATTATATATAAGAAAATGTATTGCGAATTTTATATGTTAGGTACTTCCTTTGTATCTTTTGTGTTGTATCACACGGGATAAGAACGGATGTGCATATCCTAGAGTAGTGTTAGAGGCCAATTAGAGTTTTGATATGTAATTGTTTTTGGCTTTAAAAGTTTCATCTGTATGAAAAAAATGTCTAGTTAATTTTTCATATAAATTAAAAAAACACATTTATTACTCCGAGTTATTGGAGTCAAAATGACTCCGAGTCCAAAGTGACTCTCCCATGTATTATAAAAACACATTTATTACTTCTATCATTACTAAAATATTTTTAATAAAATGTTTTGGTATTTTAAATTGGTAACATAAATTTACTTTTAATAAAGATAAATAATAGGAAAAATATGAGATAAATATTTTGAAATTCTAAATAGACATTATTTTTGAAACATTATTTCTAATAAGTGAGACATTATTTTTTAAACGGAAAGAGTATGTACTATACAGTCGAAGGACGATAAACATTTATGGCTAAGTGTCAATTTTCATTATTTTTTGAATGTAATGTAGTTGTTACTCGTTAAAACCAAAGATAAAATTCAAAATTGATCTCCCAAAGAACTTTGCAATTGGAATATAATACAGATTCTACAAGTTGTAGAGGAATATGGGAAATGAGATTGGAGTTGGGAAAAGAGCGATGCATACTCATGATATCACTGTGGCAAAAACAGTCAAAACTTATAATGATTGGGAATTTGAGTAGAAAGCTTAGAATGAAGATCTAGCCATGGCAATGATCCACCCAATGATAAAATTATTTGGTGAAAACTGGTTTCAGTCCCAGGATATAATTCCAAGTTAAAATCATATAGCTTCAGAGTCTACTCTCACTTTGATGTTTATAAAAATCGATTTTTTTTTTTGTTACATCCTTTACAAATCAATGGGAGCACACGGGAATGTCAGCTTACGATATTCAAAGGCAAGAAAAGTTAACAGAGCACAGTATCAAAAAGATTTTGTGCAAATCTAATAAAGTAAGAGAAGCAAGATAATCAAAAAGCACGTAAACTAACATAAACTGCTTAAAATTATTTAAGGCTTAAAACATAGCTTAAAGTTATAGATTGAACGTTAAAGGATTTTATCAAGAAAATTCTTAAATTTTCGACAGATTCCTAATTTGAGGGGTCAACATATGTACAAGTGGTGGATGTTCTATTTACAAGTGTAAAGCTAAAACTTCTCATTGAAGATTGGATATGAGATACCACAGGAGCAACTTTTTATCTTCCAAACTGACAAACAGGATAGGGTGAGTATAGGTTGATATGTATTATTTTTGGATACTTAAACATTTATATCAGTTAAGTTCAATAGAAACGTTTCAATCGAAAAGATAGCATAATTGTTTTACAAGGACAGGAAATTTTGTAAACATCCAAAATATGTAGAGAATTCGATAGACTACGAACACCAAAAATTTACTAAGGCAAAAGCATCGGGATACTAGATGAACGAACATGATTTAACAGCTTCCGTGGCCTCCCTGTCAAAAGTAGCCATGGAAGAAATAAGGTTTTACATAACAAAAATCAATAAAAATATATTTAAAAATATCTAAGCTGAGAGATTTTTACCGCAAAGCCTTTTGAATGTCCTTGTTATTAGGATCCAATTTTAGAGCAGCAGAAAATGATTTAACAGACTCATGATAATTCTGCATCCATGAAGATGATATTTAGTATAGATAATTAATTCTAACTAAGAGCTGGAAAATAAGTGCATACTTTGAGCAGTTTCCAGGCAACACCTTCCCTATAATGTGCTTTTGGCCAGTCTGGCTTCAAGCTGATACAAGCCTTAGCATCTGATAAAGCACATCTCCCCATATCAATGCAACTGTGGCAGAAACTCCTATTCGAATATACTATTGCATCAGATGGGTCTATTGTAATCGCCTACATGCCATACAAAAGCACCAAATAAACACAAAAATGACTATATCATAAACACTTTTAATTTTATAAAAATACCATATAATTAATTTTTTTCTACATAGTGTGCCTAACAAATAAGGAAAAATTAACATTGTGATTCTTACCATAGTGTACCAAAATATTGCACCATGGTAGTCTCTTTTATTGAGTGCATCTAAAGCTTTAGTCTTGGCCATATTGAAGTCTTGACTGATCTGTATATAATTATGTATCAAGAAGCAGATGCACATGATAAGTGAAAAGAAGAAGCTGAATAATACATCAATACAATCAAAGGATATTAATTATATCAAGACCTTTTCCGGAGTTTCTTCAGAGGTCACGTAACTCATAATTCCACTAATGCTCCAATCAGGAATCTTAGGAATTGGAGAAGTAACTGGAAACAAGATTTCCATTGCCTTGAGGTTTCTAATAGATGCAGCTTTCTCCAACGGCAATACACCCATCTTTGATTAGCGAAAAGATTAGTCAGCATTTTTAAGCATATTCAACACAAAAAAATATCCTCTACACTCATATATATATATATATAAATAAGCAAATGAAAGGTTTTGGTAATTTAATAATAAAACAGTAAGAAACTCACTTGGTCCAAAACATTGGGATTTGCACCAGCTTTCAACAAATACTTGATAATTTCAAGTTTATGTGTGGCAACAGCTGAATGAAGCGGCGTTGCACCACATAAATTGATGTTCGGATCAGCTCCAGCCTTAACAAAAAGACACAAAGACTGAAATTAGTCAAAAGCAAAAAGATAATTAAAAGCAGGACCTCTTCTAATAAAGGGAATTACCTTTACAAGTAGATCTGTGATTTCCAATGAAAGACCACTTGAAAAGATAAGTGGAGCAAACAGATTATCTTGAACTAAATTAGGCTACATAGAGGACAAAGAGATTAAATAATCAATCATGAGTCAATGCTCAAGAATTATCTTTTTTTTATATCCTTACATTAGCCTTATTTTGCAATAAAACTCGGACAGCTTCCTTGTTCTCTGCATGAGCGGCACATGACAAGGGTGACCCCAAAGTAGAAGCAGCATCTACATCTGCACCTCTAGAAATAAGCAGTTGCAGCAAATCCACATTTCCTGGATAAACACAAAAACTGGGTAAATCTTCAAAATTATATGCTACTATAAAGAGTACCTCTACTTTTCAGAAAATCATACACGAAAAGTCAAAATGTGAAGAATCAAATAACATTATGATATTCATTAGAAATGGACAGACCGTTTATAGAAGCATAATGCAGAGCAGTAGGTCCCATGTTGTTAGTTTTTGCAATATCTGCACCATTGTCCAAGAGATAATTTGCAATGTGGAGATGACCCTCATTAGCTGCATAAGCCAAAGGAGTTCCACCTACACAAATCCAACAATCTCAAGTAATTATTTACATAAGCTTCAAACACTTTCTAAAAAGTAATTAAATAAAAGTATGCTAAGTAAATTACTCAATCTACTCAAGTTACACTGTAATTAGCATTGAACTAATAGTTCTAAAAGATGCAATATGTATCTGGGGGCACTTCTGAAGAGAATAATATTGGGAAATATATTAAGTATACACATTGTTTTCATTTTAACTCAAGTTGCTTGCAAATATTTGCTAAATATAAGAATTTCTGTAATATTTGCTAAGTTTTAAAATTTAGTTGGTTAATCTATATGGCTAAATCTAGACCACTCTTTATGTACAACATATACATATATATTGTTAAACTGATTGTCCTAATTTGGAAAAAAAATAAACAAAAGAAGATTAAAGCGCATATAGAAGAAATACAATACAACATTACCCTCTACATCTTGAGCATTGATATCGTGCTTCAGTCGTTCAACTAAGTACTTGCAAATGTGAGTATTTCTTGCTTCACATGCAAAGTGCAGCGCTGATCTACCGTTCATGTCCCGAAATTTGTCACAAATCTGAATATGGCCACCATCTTCTAACTCGGTACCAAATTCTGATACGAGTTATAAAGAAGAAAACAGATTATTTGTAACATTCAAGCTACAACAAGCATAATGTGCATCATATAAGTAAAGAAACTAAAAACTACTGAAAAATAAGATGATTACTCTTGATTAGTGTGAGATCACCCAAACGAGCAGCTTCAAGAAATGATGTGCCTATAACTGCATAAATAATGGGCAAGAATCGATATGTGTTGTATATGAGCAAAGTTTGATAATAAAGATTATAATTAATTGTACGAAGAAGATCGATCATTCACGCACCTTCAACTGCTGACCTCATAGTTATTGATAAGTATTCAGTAATTAAAAATGGATTTGAAACTAACCGTCTATAGACTAATGCGAGTGTTAAATAGGCACATACGTCTGCGTGTGAAAAGTTTAAAGAACATAACATTGGCATCTGCAAACATAAACTTTAGTATAGTGTAATACTTATCTTGAATTGTGGTAATCAAGATAGTCTTTTGGGTTCCCTATAAAACAAAAAATAAAGTTAAGTGAAGTAAAGTGAAGTGGTAAATTAATAAGAAGACGGAAGTTGGAAAACTATATGTATGGTATGGGGGTGTATTTAATTTATTTAGAAAACGAGAATACTGAGGGCATGAGGAAAGAACTTAAGATTTGGAAGTTTGAATACTTTGGGGATATCATTAGAAAGAAGAAACTGAGTGTTGGCTAGAATAGAGGGTATACAGGAATCTCTTCAAACTTCAGCTAATCCTTATTTAGTACGGGGAGAGAAGCGACTTAGTGGGGAGTATGAGAGCTTACTTGAACAGGAAGAAATTTGTTGGTTCGAACGGGCCCATGTGGAACGGATTAATTCGGGAGATAGGAATACGCGATATTATCATTATGCAGCAAGAGTTAAAAAGGAGAAATTTGATAGTTTGCGAATTACGGATAGTAGCCAAGAATGGATAGAGGATAGTGAGACGGAAAAAATGTGGGTTCGTGGATTCTTTGAAGAGCTGTTCTCTTTGGAAGATACTTCTTCGGGTGTTTTCGAACTACCACATCTCCGAACTTTGAACACCTCTGAGATTAGTGCTTTAGGGGGGACGGTCGAAGATGAGGAAGTAAGAGTTGCAGTATTTCAGATGTCACCACACAAGGCGTCTGGACCGGATGCGTTTACAACAGGTTTCTATCAGAGATGTTGGGATATAGTGGGAGCGTCGGTTTGTGAGATGATTCGGACAACTTTAGCGGTAAGGAGATTTCCTTCAGAGGTTCTTGGTACTCTCATTCACCTTATCCCGAAGGTTATTGTCCAGAGTATTTCACACAGTTCTGACCCATTAGTTTAATTAATGTGTGTTATAAGGTATGTATGAAAGTTTTGGTTAATCGGATGAGACCGATGTTAGCAGAGTATATTGGACCGTTTCAGAGTAGTTTTTTGCCCCACCGGTCTACTATTGATAACATTGTTTTAGTAGGGAGATTGACCATGTAATGAGACATGCGAAGGGTAGGAAAAGTTTTATGGAGGTGAAGGTGGACCTTGCTAAGGCGTATGATAAGTTGAGTTGGGGTTTTATTAAGCAATCTTTAGAGCAGCTGGGGGTGCCGGATGTGTGGATTTCAGTGATCATATCAAGGAATGGCGGATAACGAGTTGAGTGTGCTTTGGAGGGGATCACTGTTACCCTCATTCAAACCAAGGAGAGGGATTCGTCAGGGCGATCCCATATCACCTTATCTATTCGTCATTTGCATGGAAAGACTTTCCTTGTTAATCCATAGATATGTAGAGTCAGGAGAGTGGAAGCCAATTCGTATTACCTCGGGGGGGGGGGGGGGGGTCTCCTATTTCTCATATCTTTTTTGCAGGTGACTTGATTTTATTTGCAGAGGCTACTGTTGATAACTTTTTGTTATTACAGGATACTTTGGATACTTTCTGTAGGGATGCGGGCCAGACAATTAGCAAAGAGAAATCAATTATCTACTTTTCGCGGAATGTGGATGAGGATTTAGCTTTGGCTATCACAGCTAGGAGAGGTTATCAACGGAGTGAAGGTATTGGGAAGTACTTGGGAATCAACATTCTGTCCGGAAGAAGACTTAGGGGTTTTTTCGGGGAGATCATTAATAGCTTACGTGGTAAACTTGCAAGGTGGAAGGGTAACACCCTTTCTCTAGTAGGTCGCATTACGTTGGCAAAGTCAGTACTTAGTGCTTCTCCAATGTATCTAATGCAAATTGAGAAATTGTCGGTTTATGTGTGTGATGAGATTGATAAGATCAGAAGAGAATTTATTTGGGGTATTTCGGAGAGTCAAAATCATATTAATTGGGTAGCATAGACGGAGATTTGTAAACCCAAAAGCTTGGGGGGGTTTGGGGTTTGGGTTTTCGATCGGCTATGGATATGAATGTGGCGTTCTTGGGTAAGCTAGGGTGGAAATTGATTCAAGACACGACAAGTTTGTGGCCTATTGTTATGCGACAGAAATATTTCAAAACGATACCTTTATAGTATGTTGTAAAACAGAGTGATTCGAGAATTTGTAGGGCCATCACGGAGGGTTTGGCCAAGTGGATTATATGGAATGGAAGAGATGTCTCTTTTTGGTGTGATTGGTGGATAGGGGACTCCTCTCTTATTAATCGGATGATAGGGGAGCTAGAGGAAGGGGATATCTCGAAAAGTGTTCAAGATTATGTAAGTTTAGATGGGGCTTGGGAATGGGAGAAATTCCAACACTTTCTCTCCCCATCTTCATTATTGGCAATCACTGGAGTTAGGTTGGAGAGGGGAGATGAAGGTAGAGATAGCATTTCTTGGATTCACGAATTACATGGGAATTATTCGGTTAAATCAACTCGGGGGATTGATTTGCCGAGGGAGGATAATAATATATTTAATTGGGATAGGGTGTGGAAAGTGAAGTGTCCGCAAAAGACTCGAGTCTTACTTTGGAGAGCGAAGCCCCCGTACGCCCTTTATCTACATAAATTTGACTTTTTTGCAAATATCTACATAAATTTGTTCAAGACCGTTAAATATTCCCAGCTTTCAAGAATTGGGTTGTTGTTAATTTTGTAATATGGGGGAGGAAGAAAAAGTTGCAATTTTTAAAAAAGGATGGGAAGGAAATGAAGGCAAATAGGGGTTCCATAGGTGTAGCAGGTGTATATGTGGACCAATATATTGGTTAAGAATGCTAGCTAAGGAATTACATTGGAGCTTTATATATGCATTAATGGTGGTTTACGGAATCAGTCCAGGGCTCGGTGGAGCTTTTGCTAATTTGAGTACTGAGTATTACATGAAAGATGAGCAAAAATTGGAGCCTTCACAAGCTCAAATTTATTCTGGTAATAATACAACATGTTATTATATTTTTAAATTAATTGCATTTCACATTAATTCTTAAATTGTTCCCTACTCTAAGAAGTTGATTACTAGTATCTGGTGATGAGTGTTTCAGGTTTTCTTGGTGTAATCTCGATGCTCACTATAGCATTGCAAAGAAAATTAGATATTGTATATGCACTGTTCTTTTTAACGGCAGGGAGTAGCAATAGGAGATGTAACTGGTGATGCTTAATTGATTTGAATTTTTTGATTTTTTCTCCATTGTTGAAGGTTTGAAGCATTCAAACCTTCAAACCTTCAAAGGTTTTTTTATTTTTTTTATTTTTTTTTTTAAGTTAGGGACGATGCTGACGAAGACAGAGGCGGTGAGGTGGCGGTGACATGACGCCATGTGGCGGTGACTAACGGTCAACTAACAGAAAAATGGAAAAAGGTTTAACGGTGTCACAAAAGGTGAAGATAAGCGGCGTAAAAGGGTAAAAATGAAGATCAGGGGCGGTTCGTGCACTTTGGGCATAGTTAGAGGGCCACACGAGGGCTTTACCCCTGATTATTTTGATAACAATCTACAATTTTGATTGGGTAAAGCCCTCGTGTGGCCCTCTAACTATGCCCAAAGTGCACGGGCCGCCCCCGATCTTCATTTTTACCTTTTTACGCCCCTTATCTTCACCTTTTGTGACACCGTTAGCCCTTTTTCCATTTTTGCTGTTAGTTGAAAGTTAGTCAACGCCACATGGCGCCACGTCACTGCCACCTCAGCGCCAACCGTCTTCATCAGCATCGTCCCTAACTTTAAAAAAAACCTTTGAAGGTTTGAATGCTTCAAACCTTCAACAATGGAGGAAAATAAAAGCCAAAAATAAGGAATAGCAAAAACATTGCAACTTGCTCTTCTCAAGGATCTCAAAACGTAAATTAGGAAAACAGAAAATTCGATATCAAAGCCCCCGTACGCCCTTTATCTTTAGATAAAGTGCGCTAGCGACCCCTAAATTAAGAATTGTAACGAGATGGTCACACATTTTTCATTTTGCGACGACATTGGCCCTTTTTTGACGGAATCGTCAGTTGATCGTTAGTCAACGCTGCGTGACGCCAACTCAGCTGCGTGTGGGGAGGAAAAATTCATGTCGGGTAGTATAAGGCTTGGGTGGCAAAAGTCTATTTTTTAAGGTTTTTTTCTCTAAAAATATTAGGACATTTTTCTCACTATGACCCTAAAGGACCGGAGGACGATAACAAGGCAACTTTCATTAACTCAAACTTCCTTTAAATGATTCCAGGCGTAGAACTGTCACTTACAGTTATATATCGAATGTGCAAATCAATTATAGAATTCCTCGTTCTTAGGTTTTAACATATTTCTAAAAGTAGAATATGAGTAGCGGATGCTCTAATAGAAGTGTTAAGCATAATCTTCTCATTGAAGATTGGATATGAAATAACCTTGGTCGCAACTTTCAATTTTCAAACTGGCAGACTGAACTGTGTTTGCGGGTATAGGTTGATATGTACTTCTGAATACTTCTGAATACTTAACGCTTATATCAATCTATGTTAATGTTTCAATAGACAAAAGAAAACATAAATAGTAATAAGGACAGGAACTTTTGTAAACACCCAAAACATATAGAGAGTTTAAAGAACTAGGCACACCAAAAATTTACTAAAGCAAAAACATCGCTACTAGATGAACAAACACCGACAACTCATATTGCTATATGCGCATCTCTGCAATTTCAGCTTCCACGGCCTCCCTGTCAAAAGTAGCCATTGAATAATTAAGATTTCCCATCAAGAAAGATCAAATGCAAAACACCTACTGCAAATATTCAAATATTTATAAGAGATTTATACCAGAAAGCCTTTCTAACATCCTTGTTATCAGGATCCAACTTTAGAGCAGCAGAAAATGATTTAACAGACTCATGATAATTCTGCATCGACATAGATGATATTTAGTTAGTTTATTAATTCTTGTAAAGTATTCTAGTGAAGGGCTGGAAAAATATTGCATACTTTGAGCAGTTTCCAGGCAACACCTTCCCTATAATGTGCCTTTGGCCAGTCTGGCTTTAAGTTGACACAAGCCTTAGCATCTGATAAAGCATTTATCCCCGAATTAGTGCAAGCATAGCACAAACTCCTATTAGACAATATTATTGCATCAGATGGATCTGCAGAATTTGCCTGCGTGCCAGTCATACAGAAGCTCCAGATCAAAAGAAAAATGACAATATGCCAATACAAAAAACCTTAAACTTGAGCTTTACAAGTATGTGATTTTTACCAAATTATACCAATATATTGCAACATAGAAATCTTCTTCCTTGAATGCATCGTTTCCTTTAGTCTTGGCCATATTGAACATCTCTTTCGTAACGCGAACGAGCTGTATAAGTATAGGTGATAAGCAAAAATAAGAAGCAAAATCATACATAATTCAATCAAACATATTATATCAAGACCTTTTCCTCAGCTTCTTGAGAGGTAATGTATCCCATAATTCCACTAATGCTCCAATTGGGAATCTCAGGAATTGGAGTAGTAACTGGAAACAAGATTGATACTGCCTGCACATTTCCCATAAATGCAGCTTTCTCCAACGGTACTAAGCCATTCTGTGGTTAGCGAAAGGTAGTGAGCATTTTTAAGCATATTCAACAGAAAAAATCTTTCACACCCATATATAAAACATAAAGATAGAGAGAAATTTAGTTTTACAATGAAATTAAATATGCTCCTACAACACAGAAATATGGTGGAGAACAATAAATTCCTTAGGCCCATGCTGCATCATGTTTTTCTTGGTGATTATTTTGAAATTCATTTCCCAGTATGGAGAAACACTACAAGTTAATGAAAGAAAGCTGTAATTTTATCATAAAATTGCCAGGAACTCACTGTGCCCAAAACATTAGGATTTGCCCCTGCTTTCAGCAAACGCGGGATAATTTCAAGTTTCTGTGCGTTAACAGCTGAATGAAGCGGAGTGACACCAAATGAACTGATGTTCGGATCAGCTCCAGCCTTAACGGGAAAAAAAAACTAAAATCAACCAATAGCATAAAAGAAAAGCAACACACAGTAATGCGAACCCCTTTTTAGTGGTAATTACCTTTAAAAGTAGATCTGTGATCTCCAATGAAGTACCGCTTGAAAAGATAAGTGGAACACTCAATTTATATTTAATTATATTAGGCTGAATACAGGGAAAAGAGATTAATAATCAGTCATTAGTCATTGCATAAAATTGTCTTCTTTTCTGATCCTTACATTTGCATTATTTTGCAATAGCACTCGGACAACTTCCTTGTTCTCTAAGGCTACAGCATGCACCAAGGGTGTCCCTGAAATAGAAAAGGCTTCTACATCTGCACCTCTGGAAATAAGCAGTTGCAGCAAATTCACGTGTCCTGGATATTAAAAAATGCTCCATATCATGTTTAACATTTTATATAAAAAATGCTCCTGAAAAGTGTAACTATACTATCCAAAAAATCAGAAACAAAATGATATGGTATTTAACAGGTTATGGTATTCATTTTAATTGACTCAAACCATTCATAGCAGCATAATGCAAAGCAGTACATCTCCTCTTGCCAGTTTTTGCAATATCTGCACCATTGTCTAAGAGATACTTTGCAATGTGAAGTTGCTCCCCAATAGTGGCAGAACATAAAGGAGTTATACCTACATAAATCCAAGAATATCATGCAATCGTTATTCATTATCGTGAGATTTTAACATTTTTAATAAAAATGATACGTAAGCAAAATTAAATCGCAATCTACTATAATCTGAGGGCACTTCTCAAAAGTTAATATTGACAATTATATTATGTATATACTATTACTATATACATATTATTTCCATCTTAGCTCAAGTTGGTTGAAAGTATACCTGCTAAATTTAAGGATTTAGTGATTAATTTTAATACTTTTTTATACATATGGTTAGATCTAGACCACTATTTAATATATTTGAGCTGATTGTTCTAATTTGGAAAAAAAAAGATTGAAATGCATAGATGAAATACAATACAACATACCGTGTACAGCTTGCGCATTGATATCAAGCTTCAATTGTTCAACCAAGTACTTGCACATGTCAGTTTTTCCTATTCCACACGCAAAGTGCAGCGCTGTTAGACCTTTAATATCTCGAATTTTGTCAAAAAGCTGTATATCAACATCGTCAAACTTGGCAACGATTTCTGTAACATACCGGGATTAGAAAAAGGAGGAAACAGATTATTTGTTACATTCAAGCTACAACAAGAAAACTCTGCATCACATATATGTAAAAACTCATGAGGCATACCGCATACCTTTGATTAGTCTGAGATCACCCGAACGAGCAGCCTCGAGAAATGCTGTGCCTATAACTGCAAATATATTGGTAAGAATCGACATGCATGCATTTTATATATATGAGAACAGTGTGCTAACAAAGATTATTATTATACAGATCGATCATTCACACACCTGAAGCTTCAGACCTCATAGCTATGATAAGTAATTCAAAACGGATATGAAACTAACCAGTACAATGACTGATGAGAATATATAGCCACATGCGTTTGTGTGAAAATTCAAAGAACATAGCATTGGTATCTGAAAACATAAACCTATTAAAGCCAGGTTATCTTGATTTGTAGTAATCAAGATAGTCTTTTGGGTTGCCTATAACGCAAAAAATAAATTTAAATGAACTACTAAAGTAAATAAATGAAAAGCTGGAAGTTGAAAAGCTACTAAACTACTTGCTCTATATTTAATGTTTTCACGTTAGACTGTTGCATTTGCATTGAAATTAAGAGAGGTACTACTTTTTCTTTTTATTTACAATTTTGAGAGGTATTTGACCAAAAGGCATTCCCTTAACTAGTTAGGGACATTAGCTCACTGAACAGGGCAAGCTCACTATACAATGAGGGCATTGATCATACAATCTAGTTGGTGCAGGTTCGAACTGAGTTAATGAATTCGAGTCTAAAATGACTCTTCTATGTAAAAAAAAACACTTCCTCCCTTCTAAAAATAATAATATGTTTACTTATTTTTTATTTCACATTTTTTTATTATTATTTTTATTATACATTATTAGAAATATTTTAGTAATGGTGAAAAAAATGGTTGTCTTTCTTGATTTGTATAAAAAACTAAATAGAAATCATTTTTTACCCTGAACTTTTTGAAGAATTTTTTTTCCGTGACTTTCAAACTAATTTTCAAAATCCCCTATAAACTTTAAATATTACCTACATTGTCATGATATTAATTATGACGTAGCCAAAAGATGTTCTAATTCTTTTAATTTTGAAATAAATTATATCTGACAATTTTTTAGTAAACTAATTTATTCTTTCTTGATCAAATACCAACCGGGATGGACCCAAACACTAAATTAAAGAAAGGTTTGAAATATATAGGAGTTTGGGACTATTTTTCTGAAATTTAAAGGTAAAATATGATACATAAATATATAACTACCAATGTCAAAATACGAATATAGGAATCTAACACCACTACATTTCTCGCCTCTTTAGTTGATGAACTTAATAGTTAGTATTTATCCAAAAACTATACAAATCAACACCATTACACTTAATTCATATAGTATGCTTAGTATTATATTAATATACTATATGTTATATTAATATTCTAATTTGTAAATATGATGAATAAATTATCTACAAAAATTAAACATTGAAGTAATGTAAATAATAAATTACTAAGTATTATCATCCTCAAATTCAAAATAGAGACACGTATTCGTGAACAAAAATTGCAATGTTTAATAAGTTGATCTTATGAAAATTGACAGATTTATAACTTTATTCTAGTTAGAAAATAAATAAATAAATTCGTTAAAAATTAAAATATAAGAATAGAGTTGAAATCTTATTCTTATTTTATATTTGACTTATTTTCTAATCAAATCATGTTTGAATTTAGTTTTGAAATGATTTTCTATTGTGTGTGTATTTGAGAAAAAGATATGAAAATTGACAAATTTATAACTTTAATCTAGTTAGAAAATAAATAAATATATTCGTTAAAAATTAAAATATAAGAATAGAGTTGAAATCTTATTCTTATTTTATATTGGACTTATTTTCGAATCAAATCATGTTTGAATTTAGTTTCGAAATGATTTTCTATTATATGTGTATTTGAGAAAAAAGATAAAACAAATGTCAAGATTTGAACACCTAACCTCCATTTTAAATTCTAATATGTAAATATAATAAGTCACTAAGCCACAATAACTTATGTTTTAAGACATGTATTTTACATGAACTTTCAGAAGAAACTAATTATTTTTCAGGACAAAATTACATTTACGTATTATAAAATTTACGAGTTCATGGGGGGCTTGCATGAGCCCCCTGGTCCCACTAAGGATCCGCTCCTGAATACCAAGTACTTTTATTAAATTTTCACATGTTATAATAAAATGTCGAGAATAAAAAAATCAATTATTTACCAAGTACTTATTCATTTAAACACTTGTTTTAGATTTTAACATTTTATTATTTTTAGGATACTAAATTCCAAAACTTTCATTTTTTAATCTACCCTAATATCAAATAACCGAACAAGTCAGATAAATTTTAAGTTTTTATTATTTAATTATGTTAAGAAAATAATGTTCGAAAATAAATTAAAATAGTTGAATCTTGATCTCGTGTAGGATGTGAAAGCAAGTACTACTACTATAGTGGTATATATCATGTATTTCGAAGTCACAGACATGCATAGAAGAGTCATCTAACATCTATTATCCGAAATTCTTTTTGTTGAATTGGTAAAGCTATTACACATGGATCTCAAAGGGTCTACTCAACAGTCTTATTGCTTAGGTCATGCAAGACACCTAAGAAGGTTGTTGATTGATTGTTTGCAAGTGATAAGTCACACTAGGTTCGAGATTGCGCCTAAAGGATGAGCCACGTAGCGAACCAAGGATGCCTTCATTGTCATACATAGGTAACTTAGTACATTGGGTTGTTGGTACGTTCATCATAAAAGTAGAAGAATTTTAGAGTCCCTCATCTTGAGGGATCCAACGTGCCCACTAGGTTATCATATGTTTGATTAGAGAACAAAGAGTCTCTTGTATACATACCGTTACTAACATGAAATTGAGAAGAAACACGCATAACACAACATTCCCTAAGTCAAGTACCCTTTATCCATCATGTTCACCTTTGTTACTTGTGAACTTTATCGATGGACACACCCTATAGATCGACTTCTCACAACTTACTCCCCCACCGTTCATAAGATCTTTAATCTGATTATTAAATTAAAGCTCGTTCATATTGAGGAAAACAACTTTTACGAGTACTCACAGTTAAATAAAGCCACAGTCCTGGGTTGCTCGATGACATCCTAGATTAATAACACGATCCATTTGGATCTCCATGTAACCAAAAAAAGAAAAAGAAAAAATGAGCTACAATTTCGGTACTTGTTCAAGTACACTTTGAATATTACAAAAGTATAAATACTCATATTTTTCGTATTTACTTATTATTATATATGTTTTTCAAACTTTAGTAAAAAAATTAACCTTGTTTTCTCAAAAATTTATTTTAGAGTAATGATATATGTCACCCCTTTTCATGCCACCCTTTTATCACCCTTCTATATATATGTATTGATTTCCTTGAATAGAAGATAGAGAAAAATTAAATAGGATAGAGAAATCAATTCATTGGTCCATGTAGGCATACATGTAGAAGGTGATAAAAGGGTGATACAAAAAGGGTGACAAATATCATTACTCTTTATTTTATTTATTTTTCTCAAAAATAAAATAGTTAGAAAAGTTAAATTTTTGAAAACTTGTTGTTATAAGTTAATGTCATGGGGGAATCTAGTTAATAATTAAACATCATAGGGATGTTTGAGAATTACCTTGGATCTCGTGGGGGAAATGATATTTTCCCATTTTTAAATCTACAATTAAAACTTGAAAGAAAGGGAAAAAACACTTGCACCATAGCCTATTTCAGTCGACACTCACTGGAAAAATTAGATTTTCAAGAGTTCAAAATCCTATTAGAAGAAACAAGCATGATGGAATCCAGTATTCTAGCATGGAAGTGGATGAATCGTTATCCTAGAGTGTTATGGGATCATCAAAAATGTAAACACCGAAGAAATTGAGGTTTTCATAACCAAGGCATTTGAAAACCGAAATGATTCAAAGAAAGTTAGGGTTGCAGATTCGATAAATGCAAGCACGGTTAGACACAAGTTTTTTATGTCGATCAATCGTGCAATAATTATCATAGTTTTATGAATATATTCGAAGTTTTGGCAAGGCGGAACACTCGGTTACCCGTTCCCATTCCTAGACAACTGGCGGTAGGCACTATGATGGGTGACTTCCAGCGGTTGAGCGCTTGCGTAACTATTCAACCGCCTGAGAATGTTGATTAAACAAAAAAAATTAAGGGGGAATCATATGATACAAGGTTGATCGTGCCTACTTCTAGTCCTATGTTGTTAAAGGCGAAAAGCGCAAAAAAACGACGGGACCAAAAATAACGTTAAGCGCAAAGCGCACTATTAATCGCTAGATTAATGTACCGAAGCGTTTTTAAAATACATAAAAATAAAAATTATATTAATATTAAAAAATGTTAATATAATATAAAGCATACTAAATATAATCAAAAAGAAAAGAACTTAAAAATTTAACATATTCAAAAACACAAACATATTGTCAAAATTGTTAATATCATTAACAAGAAGATCGTTAGTTTTATTTACGACTTATTTTATACAACAACAAGACAGTATAAGATATTAGTTTTATTTTTGTTCAAAGAAGATCGTTAGTTCACCTGTGAAATAGTTTGTAAATTTTTTACCGCAACAAAAGATTCACCGCCGTCGATCTGCAAGGCTGCAACAAAAACAAAAATAATAAGTGAGATGTTCTTTGAAATCTGAAAAAACACGGCTAATCATATTAATATTAAGAGAACATAAATGTTTTTGTAAAACATGTACGAATTAGAACTTTTGAAAAGAAATGAACGCGCTTAAAGAAACACAGTAAGAATTGTTTTAAAACATGAATTAGAATTGCTGAAAACAAAATACAGTGAAAATTGTTATAAACATAACCTAGGACATGAAAAGAAATAGAAAGAACTTCAATAATATATGACAAACCTTAAAATTTAGCGTAATGATCATAAGCATTCCATTGAATTAATAAATTCTATATTAGTGTGGGCTTAGGGTTTACTGTTTTTACAATTTTATGCCTAGAATGTTAGGGTTAAGGAGTTAAGTCTGAGAATTTTTTTTAAATGTTATTTTAATGCTGAAGCCCAAAATCGCCTTAAGCGGACGATTTATTTCAAAGCCCAAAGCGCAAATAAGCGGGTTAAAAAGGCTGGATTATGGTTTAATCGCGATTCTGTGTTTCCTAAAGCGCAGAAGCCTCGATTCATGTTGATTTATGGATTAATCGAGCGAATCGTGCGATTTTAACAACACTGTTCTAGTCAACCATTAGCAGACACAGTCAACCGCTTGATAAATCCTACTCAATTAGTGGTGGTACTATGATCGGTGACATTTAGTGTTTAACTGCTTTCTTAGCCGCTCAGCTGCCTGAGGATGTTGACAATGCAAAGAAGGTGTTAAGGGGTCCTTAGAGGAACATAAGGTTGACCATGCCTACTTCTGGTCAACCGTTGTTAGACATTGTAGATGGTACAATAATGGGTTTGGTTGACCAGCCTTATGATTCTGGTAAACCGTCAGACCAAATGTGCAAAATATGAAAGAAGAAAGGATTTGTAGGGAATTTTTCAACAATTATAGAAAGGCTACGAAGGTATACGTTTGAGGTACGTGAGGAGAAATACCTAGGAGAGACTTAGTTTAAGCCTAGTGATGCTAAAATGGTAGTGGAAGCTTATGAATTAGTTAATTGGCTATGTCGTCAGAAAGTTCCTAAGTATGCGACCAAATAGTGAAAGGGTGGGGTATTAAGTATGATATGAGAATGCACTCGAGTGGATAGTTTTCTTCAGACTGTGAAGCAAGGAAGATATGAAGAATTTTATTCCAAAGAGTCATTACTACTCTTTTGGGAGGCCTCTATTGATTGATAGCGGAGATGTCCAAAGTCGTACGTGAGGAACTACCTACATGACTTAATTTACGGTAGAATAAGACAATCTTTAAAGGTTGTCCACGTGGTGCAGGATTGAAGACAAGACGATGGTGCATTTATTTTGGCATTGTGTTGTGACATCACGTGTATGGGTTGACCTGATTTGTGAAGGATAACACGTAAAGCCTAGTGTACAAGGATGGGTCGGGTGTTCAAGGAGGTCCCGATATCTAAAACTAGGCAGGAAAATGGCCTGGATTAGTTGCATTTTGTACGTTACTTGGTGCAAGTTGATTGGACATAATATGTGAGGGATAGATGATGCAACTATCGGGTGAGAGGAAAACAACTGATTGACGGTTGAGAAAATTTAGGGATCATAGGGCAATGCAAGTTGGAGTGGGACCTACTGAGTGGAGAGGGCAACCTACACCACTGCAAATTCTGTTTGACAACATGGACAACCTAAATGTGGAATGTGCTTATTAGAGCGGTCAACCTCCAATACTGTAGAACTTGCCAAGAAGCAGTAAATGTCCTAATGAATGCAACAACCTTATATTGGTGAAGTAGACAGATCATATTGGGGTGAGTAATAGGTATCTACTTTATTCAGAAAACAATTGGTGGAGTTAGAATGTTAATTTTGGGAACTTTTTTGCAGGTATTTATTGGAAGATCATTTTTTCAGCATACATTCGGACGATATGGAATATGTGAAACGATACTATCTTTCTAGAAACATTGGTTCCTATTGCATCAATTTTAGTAACAAGTATTGAGGACAAGGTAATGGAAATGCGTTAGAGCTTGGGGGAGTATACACGAGACTTCTAGACAAGAAAAAATGTATAGAGTTCATGGGTTGGACTAAGACTGGATGGGGGTGGAAGTTAATCATTGATGGGAGCATGAACCCATTAAATAATATTAAAGGAGTATGTGGTATCATTAGAGACACTAAGGATCATGGTTTGGATGCTTTGTAAGTCATATAGAATGCACGTCGACAATGGTGGTAGAACTAGTGACATTACTTGAGGGGTTACTTACAACAGAGTGCTTGGGGTGTAGAGATAGATTTTAGTGATGTTCTTGAGATGATCGATTGATATATATATATATATATATATATATATATATATATATATATATATATATATATATATATATATATAGAGAGAGAGAGAGAGAGAGAGAGAGACGTGGGGGGCACGCATGGCATGGATTCAAGCAATAAGCAAGATACTGATTAGGGATTCTGGCTTTGAAGTGAACAAAATTAGTGCCCCTTTGGAAGTGCTTTTTTGAAAAGCACTTAAAAGTGCTTTTAGTATTTTAAGAGTTTTTTTTACTTTGAAAAACACTTTTATGAGAAGCACCAAATAGGTGCTTCTTAAAAAAAGCACTTAAAATAATTTTAGATTTCAAAATTAATTTTAATAATTTTTTTAAATTTTGAATTTTATTCCAAAAGCGCTTTTTTACTCTAAAATAAGCACTTCCAAACGGGCCCTTAGTCTAGAGGATCCTCCATGTCTTGCCTGCATGGCTAAATTGGGTGGCTTCAAAACGGGGGCTTGTGAGATTGAACCCCAATAAATAGTCCAGAAATAAGGAATACGATCAATGTAGAATTAAAAATCTAACAATAATCTGCTTATTTGACTATATCTAAAAATCCCCTCTTTAAGGATATTTAGTCGATCGGCTAAAAGTGCACACGAGTTGTGACATGAGAGTAATACACTCAATCAAAAACCTAGTGTATATATTCAATGAGAGATATTTCTACAAGTACAAATCATAATCTATGTTTATACAATGAAAGCAAGTATTGAGGCAACCGAACAAATATTTGGCATGTACAAAAGTAAAGAGATAAGGAAGAGAAGACAAATAAAAATGTTAGGATGCTCGACTACCGTAGGCTTATTCCATCACCTATTTATGCACACTTAAGATTTCAAACTCCTCACTAGAAGGTCCTTGTGTCTCTTAAAGGTGAAAACACAAACCTTTACCAACTCTTTGGGATTACCTCGGAAGGAAAACCCCCTAGTGTTATCACAAACACTAGTCAACGAAGTGGACAATCTCCACTCACGATAATCCACTTCACAATCACGTGAAATCTTCCACTTGTGTATCACCACACAAGTACGAGTGTTCGCTTACAGTCTACCACTTCACACTCTGTGAAGCCTTCATTCTTTGTGTATGCACCCACACACAGACTCTAACAATTCTTGTCTTGTGTATGGAAGATCACACTTCTTCACTAATAAAAATTCAAACCCAAGGTTTTATGATTAAGCACAGTCTGCCTAACTTAACTTCTACACTCCTCAATGAAGAGATAAATGAAAGTGTTTATAATAAAACCATTAAATCAGACCTATTTGGGTCCTCGGATTCTTATTGGTTGTGCAGCAAGCAGGGGAGATGGTGGTGGAGAATGATCTATGTGAGAGGCAACGGTTACCAATAGAGAAAGGGGTTTCTCTATGTTCTATTCTTGTTGGTGTAACAAGTAAAGGTGATGATGGTTGAGCATTTTACCTCAATTTGGGTTCTTGAATATTTTATAATGGTTTGGCAAGCATGTTGATGATGGTGGTGGAGAATGGTCGGCTTATTATAAATTAGGATAAAGGAAGGGAAAGAGTGAAAAGATATATGTATATATCTATTGTTATTTTGTTTTTGTAAATTTAATTATTATTATTTATATTTGTATTTTTTGATTTTTTTGTTTTTTATGGTTTTATTATTTTTGAATTTAAAATAATTAAATCCTAACGAATAAAAAACAACTTAACAGAGTAAATGGATAGATAATTAAAAGTGATAATGTTTCACAAAAATAAAGTTCGAAAAAATAATTAAGTATAAATTTTTTTTTTTTTTTTTGCATACATAGGAGGCTTTACCAGCCGATTGTTACATCAAGATTATAAAAAATACATCACAAATTCCCTACGGATTCTACCACAATTCTCGGGGTCGCCCACCCACTCCTGTCTCTCGTAATCGACTTCCAAAGATAGCCTGGGGGATCTCTAAACTCAATTGGAAAAACTCTATTATTTGCACCTTCTCGCGCTAACTTATCCGCACATAAGTTTGCTTCCCTATAAATGTGATTAAATTCAAAGCTCGGATGGGTTTTCAATAAGTCCTGGCACTCTCAAAATAAATGACAAAGTGTAAATCGTCATAGAGTTCAAAAAACGATAGGAATATTTACACATATAGACTATGGATTATTCTGGGTCTATTTTTAAAAATATGATTCAAAATCGGTGTATGAAAAGGTTGATTTTGAAAGTATTCAATACCTTTATTTATTGATAAAATCTCATCAACAGATATATCCATATGTCAATATCTCATTGGCTAAAACTATTTGTGTAGGATGAGGGTGGTGTTAGTATATATATCTCATCATATAGGCCAACCTGCTAACCGGACCGCTCCATACTGGTTTCAAGACCGGAACGAACTATAAAAGCACGAAGCGGACCAGACCGATTTAGTGCTTATCGGTTCGGTTTAAAAAGAAATATGTCGCTTATGAATCGGTCCGGTCTGGTTAACTTTTATATAATTTATTCTTTATTTTCAATAAATTATTGATTAAGCAGATAGTCATATTCATTTTATCTGTGAAATTCCAAAAATGCAGCAAAAAAACAACTTTACTCATTCAGATACAGTAAAAAGTAGGACCCCACATTCTACCTATACTTTTCTTTCTCCTCCATTTCCATTGCATTTGTTTCCCACGACAAAAATTCTATTAGTATATCAAAATGAGTAATGATATATACCACCCAAATACTACCCAATGGCGTGGTATGAATTAGTTGGTACGAAATCTTCAATCTATTTATTTTCTTGATCTAACTAACGATTTCTTACGACCAATTCATGCCACTTCATTGAGTGATATTTGAATGGTATATATCATTACTCTTTTAATATATATATAATGTGAGCACCAGACCACAACCGGTTCGAACCGGTAAAACCGGTCCTCCATAGCAGTTCGGTTTTCTATTCTAGTTATAAAAGGACCGGACCGGTAAGAATAGTACCGGTAGACCGAACCGGACCGTTAAGCACTAAAATCGATAAGAACCGGTTCAAACCGGACCGATGGGACCATTAGCCCGTCTGACTTATAGAACAAGTTTGAATTATTACCACACCAAAGTCAAGTATCCAGTGGTCACTTCAATCTTGTGTTTATCTCTCTATAAGTATTAACTACCACATTTAAAAAATTCAACGTGAAAGACAAGCTTTGTATAGATATTTCTTGTGATTTGGGTTCCAAACTTTTAATGATATCATCAGGTGTCTGATTAGATAGCAAGAAAATAAAGCTGCAGCAAACAAATCATATGGCATTTTACAACTTGATGTAGTGATTCTCTACAAGACCTTTTAAATACAGGAATTTTCCATTTCAGAACAACTATGACCGCAAAGTAAAAGTAACAAGCAAAAAACTGCAGTTATTTAAGCAGAAGCTCCTACTGCCTCGGCAATCTTAAGCCTCGAGGAACCATAAAGAGTTTCTTCAAATCGAATGATTTCATTCTTGGATCCATATGCAACTTGAGTCCTATCATCAAGATTTACAATCTCTCTATCTAGCACCGATTGTTTTCCATCGCTACTGTGTCCACCAGCTTTCTCAATCATAAATCCCAAAGGAGCCACTTCAAATAACAATCTAAGTTTTGCCTTGGCTGTTGGAGATATTACATTTGTGAAGATTCCTTTCTCTTTCACAATGATCTACCATTTTTACAAGGAATATGCAAAGTAAGTGCTAGAAAAAACATATCTTCTCCTATTTAAAAGAAGGTGCATATAAATAACTAAATATATATACCTGGTTAACATCAGGCACCATTCCTCCAGTGTACCTCAAAGTGTATTTCTCTTTGACATAGAAATCAACTAGCTGTCACAAACAAACAAGAAGTTAATATTCTTTTAATGAATATTTTTTCGGTTTTGGTCCTCTTGGACTAATAAGAAATAACTAAGAATCAAGAAAGAATCGAAACCTTGGCATATTCTGGATTGTCAAATGTGGCCCTTAAGTTTCCGGGAGAAAACATTTTTCCTTCATTAATTTCAGTTGTATCTTTGACGTGTTGCCATTTTCCTGAAAAACAAAGAAATTTAATTTCAGAGATTTTTTCTCTAATGTAATAGCAAATGTTCGTCTAAGACTTAACCTTCGTCTAGGAGAAGAAATTCATGTGTCCCGGGGATATCTTTAAGAGCAAGGACATATGTTGTTCGAGGTCCATAGATCCCCATAGCTGCAGCAACTTGGTCTCTTCCAGTTACCCCAGTGAGCTTATCTCCAGGCCATACCCCAAAGATAGTTCCAACTGTGAAGTTAGTGTCCACAATACTCGAACCATCCAATGGGTCAAAAGCAACACTAAATCCTCCTGTACTCACATATCAATTTAACTGTTAACGATTTATTGATCTGGAAATTAATACTTTACTTTAATTCAATATTTGCAAACCTTCAACTGGGCCTCCCATGTCCTGAAGCTCAGGAACTTCTTCCGAGCAAGCATATTTGCAGACGTGTGAGTAAGTTAGGGCCTAGCTTCGAGAGAACAAATTAATAAGGGAGTATTTCATTAGCATTCTTCTTAAATCATAATTAAATGTTAAAAAGCGCACACCTCGAAAAGAAGCTTGTCAGCAAGCATATCAACAGCGAGTTGCTCATCACCAAATGAGTTAACACAGGCAGTTCCACCACAAGAAGCAGTTTTGACTTTAAAGGAAATAGTTCTTATAGCTTCTCCCATGCATATCATTAGCCTGATTAATCCTTTGTCTGATGTTGACTTTGAGAGAAACTCTTCCTAATAAGAAATAATCATTCAAATTCTTTTTCTTTTGAATATATAATCAAACAAAAATTCGTAAGCTTACCAAACTGTCACCAACTTCACATTTTGTCACAAGGGAAGAAGAGTTCTTTGTCTTTAAAGCTTTAAGTGAAGCTTTAGGCGCAACGCGTAAAGATTCCCCAAATAACGAGCTCGATTTCAGACTCTGCATAAGTTGTATTTATAATCAGCACCATGATCAGTGATCACAAACATATTTTAATTTTAATGTCATTATTTTTTCTCTTTTCAGTTGTTACATGATTTTCCTGGTACGGGTAGAACTAATCCGCATATTACTGAAACTCTAGCTACAACTGAATTTCATTTACTAATGACTGGATGAATTTTGTATATATATGCAATAAAATTATCCAAGTAGCAGTAAGAAAATACGTACCCTGGAGGTAGTGATAGATGTTGAAGATAAGGAACGTGGAGATGACAATGCAGTAGATGAATGTTGGGAACAAACACTAGGCAAAACAGATCCACGAGCATAGCATGCAACACTTGTCTCCATAGCTAAATAATTAGTTTGAGTTTGAGTGATGATTGGAGAGTCAAGTTTTGGGTGTTAAAGTTAGAGGCCGGGTAAGGTAAGATTGAATATTGAGGATAAGCATATATTTGAATGAATGCCACATGGCTCATACACAATTGATTGGATTGATGAGGTTCATAACCATCGCTCATTTATTTTGTGGCTCAAATCTTAAATCCCATGGTCTTTATACTTATTGTTTGTATTTGCAACTTGATAAATTTAACAACTTTTATATGCAATTGAGACATTCGTAATCGGGCCATCATACTGATGTGTGCCAATTTTTTTTGTTCTCAAAAAATTAATGATAGGACATTCGTTAAAGAGAAATATACAAATTAAAGTCTCAAATTCAAACAAGTTACTTTTTAAATTTTAATGAGATTATTACCAAAAAATCTTAAACACACTATCCCACGACCTAACAATACAGTTGGATTTACTTTTTTTTACTAAAGATAAAAACAAAAATTAACACTATATGCCAAAAATTCAATTACCTTATTACCTTCTTTTGTTTTTTATTTTTCTATATATAATAATTATTTCAGCTATTATTTTAAAATACTAAATCTCATCCTCTCTCTTCTCTCCACTCTCCTCTCTCCATTTCCAATCACACGTTACAGCTTTTTCATGGCTTCTAGGGTTTCTCTCTCTTCCTCCACATGGATCCGGACGAGTGAAGACAACCATGGAATAGAGTTGGAGATCCGACAATGAAGATTTTGCACAAGGTTCGAACGTTTTTCGCCGGTGACAAAGCTTCATCTCCGATGTTGCGAGCGAGTTAGAGCTGTTGCGAGCTCCGGCCATGGCGTGAGCAAGCTTCTTGGTTCGTTAATGGCAAGATCTGTCGCCGTGAAGACCTCTCCGTGAAACTTCGTGATCTCGAGCTGGTTCGCAGGTGTTCAAACTTCGTGAAGTTGGAGTTCAGATCTGCCATGGATTTGGTTTCTTTCATGTTCAAGTTTCGAAGGTGGACAAATTCAGATCTGCAGGTATCATGCTCAGCAAGTTCAAATTCTTTTTCTTTATTTTTTTTCATTTTTCTTATTCGAATAGGTCGTTGTAATTTTCAAGTCCATACTCAGGAGATGTTAATACTCATAACTTTTAATGTATAGTTGATTTGTGTTAATGTATAGCTGATTTGTGTTAATGTATAACTGATTTGTGTTTAATGTATAGATGCTTTGTGTTAATGTATAGCTGATTTTTTGATACTCAGTAAATTTACTAAGCATACGAGCATGCTCAGTAAATTTACTCATCAGAAAAACTCGATACTCAGCAACTATTTTCGATGCTCAACACTTTATCCGAAACTCAGTAAAATATGCTCAATAAAATATGCTCAGAAAAATATGCTCAGTAAAATATGCTCAGTACTTTTTCCGGCGGTGGCCGGTGGTGGTCGGCGGTGGTCGGTGGTTGTGGTCGGAACTTGAAATTATTGATTGTTAATGAAGGAGGAGAGAGAAAAAATGATAAAAGAGGTGAGAGACTAATGGTAATGGAAGAGAGCGAATAATGGTAATGGAGGAGAGAGAATAATCTATTTTTTGTTTTATATACACTATAAGGGTAATAATGACATTTGTCAATTTTGAGGCCTCTAAGTAGGAGATAGGAATCACTTGATTCCCATGTGGCACTAAAATGCTCCTCAAGTCCTCTTGGGTAATTGACCCAAATTTAATTAGAAAAAAATTCGATTAAAGTCTTAATCTAATTTTTTGGTTGATTTTTTTTATATTCTTTTATTTTTTTATTTTTTTATTTTTTTAATTAACTCGGTAGGCCTGTACCCATATATTTATGGATATACACGAGTTACTTTTTTTTTATGTATGTGTGTCCGGGCCAGCTTACGTGTACCACAACTATTATCATAGGAAATATACACGCCTCCTCATGCATACTCCCACTTAATCAGAACTAGGTTACCCATGTTCAAGAAAGGGACTCGAACCTTGCACCTCTTGCTTACCTTTTCTAAGAGCTCAAAAAATAACAAGGCTGAAGGGATTCAAACCTTGTACCTCCTAAATGAAAGATAAGGTCCTGGCCATTGGGCTAGTTCCAATGGTTTTAACCTTAACACGTTCTTTAACCTAATGGAGTACCATCTCCAACAACAACCATTACTCCAATCTTATATTCTATATTTATATATACCTTATCAAAAATAAGTTACTCTATAAATATGTTGTATCAATTTTTACTTCTTTTGTTTTAATTATTCTATATTTTTAGTTTAATCTATTATTAATCAATAATTTTGGTTTTCAATTATAATTTTGTAATAACATAAATAATATATTAATATTATTTATTATATATAGTTATACATATAAATTATTTTATTTAGTGTTTAAAGTTATTTTTTGATCTATTAATTTTAATATTCAAAATAAAAATATATATTTAATCATAAATATAATAATTTATTTAAAAATAATGAAAAGTGAGACATTTATTTATTATTCTTTACAAAAATATTAAAATATTAAAAAAAATTAAATAAAATCTTGCACAATAAATAATAAATTTTAAGATAAACCGGAACGTTAATTTTTTTTGTATATATCGGAGGCTTAAAAGCCGGTAATACGAGGCTAACAACTGCCTAAAACATTATTGAGAATCTAAAACTATTATGACAGTCGCACATTCATTCCAGTCTCTCATAATATAATTCGAAAAATAGTTCGAAGGATCTTGTAACTCTACAGGTTCTGTCGCGAGTGCACCTTCCTTAGCTAGCTTGTCCGTACGTTGATTAGCTTCCCAGAAGACATGACTTATTTTGAAATTCAGATGATCTTGTAGTACCTCCCAACATTGCCGCCCTATATGAGACAACCGACTACTTGAGCTCCACCACCCTTTAAGCTCCTTCGAGTGCGTCTCAGTGATTAAATCTTTATATTCTTTCCTCATCACCCACCTCAAACCATAGTGTAATGCAAACAACTCCGAGATTAAAAGAGAATCTACTAGGCACGAGCCAACATATCTGGCTACGAGCGTTGAAAATTTCAGAGCAAAATAGGAAAAAAAAAAAGTTAACGTTGAAAAACCATTAGGGTCTGTTTGTATTTAGGAGAGAAAAAAATAATAAAAGAAAAGAAAAGAAAAAAATTTAAAAGAAAAAAAAAGAAGAGAATTTTTTGTTTGGATTAGAATTTTTTATAAAAGAAGATTTCATAAATGATTTTGGATATCTTTTGTTTAACTTGGAAAAGAATACAAAAGAAAAGAATATAAAAAATTAATTTTAACCTTTAACCATTCATAAAATTTCTTTCTCTCCATTTAACTTCAATTTGGAGTGATTATAAAAATAAAGTGATTTTTGAAATCAGTTCATTTCTTTTCTTTTATAAAATTTTCTAATACAAACATCTTAAAAAAATAATAAAAAATCATTTCTACTCCATTACTTTCTTTCCATTTCTTTCTTTCTTTTCTTAAACATTTTTTTGTTCGAGAAACAAAAGAACAATTGAAACATGATAAAACCTACTAAACCCATTTTCTCTTCCCACTCGCATTTGAACAAAAAACAAAAAGAAATATCTTCACACTCACCTTCCCACCAAGCCGCTCTCCTGCACAAGAAAACCGCCGCCACTCGTGGACCATTCTCCACCATCATCAACCCGGCTTGGCGAATAACCCAAATTAAGGTAAAAAGTTTAATTATTTTTAACCTAATTTCATCACTTTTACAATTTTTAAAAATTTATTATATTTTTATACGAATAATGGCCATTTTATGACCGTTGGAAAGGCTTTTATCGTATAGAAAGTGATGAGAATAGCGTATATGGGGAGGGAGACGCCGTGTGAGTTTTGTGGGTCCCATGATTTGCCGTGAGCACTTTGGTGTTATACTGCATTCTTTGAATTATTTTGCAGTAAATATTCATTTCTTGTTGCAGGATATAACAATACATTGAACATTTACAAAAAACAAAACTCATTTTTGCTTCAATCTTAGTATCAAAGGTTAAAATGGAAGTTGGATCTTTTGTTAAGGTTTCAAATGTCAGCCAAACCTCTCATTGTTTCGTTCCAATAACTCGAAATTCAATCAGTCTTCCAATTTCACGTCATAATCTGTCCACTCCTTCGTTTCAAGGCAGCAAAGTTTTCTCTTGCAAAGCCACTGTTAAGCAGAATAACAGTGTTGAAACCTTTGAAAAGGTATTCTCTTTGCCCTCCTGATTATGTGGGAGATGAGATTATATTACTTTTTAAATTAAAATTGTTAGATTAATCTATACCCGATTTATTTCAAGAAATAGGCTAATGAATTAAACCCTAGAATTAACGATCTTATTCATTGATTCTTATTAGACATTTGGTTTTCTTAGAAAGTTGATTAGAGAATTTGGATTGCAATTAGATTGGGGGAAAATTCAGTTTGCCCTAGATTAACTGCTCCTCTGTTACTCCATATAACAGTGACACATTTAATCTAACATCGAACTTTAATTTGTTTATCCAGGTTAAGATTACATCTATGGAAGTTTTACAAGATATGGAGCTCTCAAGCTTAACAGCTCTATGTCCATTAGATGGCCGTTACTGGTCTAAAGTGAAAGAACTTGCTCCTTTTATGAGTGAATATGGACTCATACATTTTCGTGTTCTTGTCGAGGTATCATATTTTGGTTGAACGAGCCCATTTTAAATATATTTCAATTTTCTAATCTAAAAGTGTGTTTTTTGTTGTTGATTTACTTTAACAGATTAAGTGGTTAATAAAGCTTTCACAAATACCTGAAGTTACAGAAGTTCCAAGCTTCAGTGCAGAAGCACAATCCTTTTTACAAGGAGTAATTGATGAGTTTAGTATCACCGATGCTTTAGAAGTTAAGAAAATCGAGAAAGTAACAAACCATGATGTAAAAGCAGTTGAATATTTTTTGAAACAAAAATGTCAATCACATCCCGAAATATCCAAGGTACGGATTTATCAAGTAAATATAAATCACTCCATCTTCTAATAATAAAAAATGTTTTACATTTTAGGTTCTCGAGTTTTTCCATTTTGCCTGTACATCTGAGGATATTAATAATTTAGCACACGCTTTAATGCTCAAAGGAGCAGTAAACACTGTGTTATTACCAAACATGGATGAGCTGATTCAATCATTGTGTGACATGGCAAAAACATATTCCGGAACTTCTATGCTTTCTCGCACACATGGACAGGTAAATAAAATTTCATTTTTACCCAAGATAAATTACATTTTTTAATTTAATTTAATGTAATGTACAGTCAGCTACTCCTACAACTTTGGGAAAAGAAATGGCGATTTTTGCTTATAGATTAAGTAGAGAAAGAGATGAGCTGTCAAAAATTCAAATGCTGGGTAAATTTGCTGGTGCAGTTGGTAATTATAATGCACATGTAGTTGCATATCCTGAAATTAATTGGCCTGTAATAGCTCAAGAATTTGTTACATCTTTAGGGATAGGTTTTAATCCTTATGTACCTCAGGTATGACATGTTTTTATTACAATCTTTTTGATACGTTTAATAATCAATCTTGTTATGTTTTTAATGTAGATTGAACCTCATGATTACATGGCTAAGCTTTTTCATTCGATTATTCAATTCAATAACATTTTGATTGATTTTGATCGTGATGTTTGGGGTTATATCTCGTTAGGCTATTTTAAACAGGTGTGTTTTTGTTTTTTTATATTATTTTAGTGAATGAAGGAATTTATATAAAATTGTTGTACAGATAACTAAAGCTGGTGAAGTGGGGTCCTCAACAATGCCTCATAAAGTCAATCCGATTGACTTTGAAAATAGTGAAGGGAATCTTGGTATGGCTAATGGAGGTTTATCTCATTTAAGTACAAAGTTACCCATTTCCAGGTGGCAGGTATGTATATATATCTATTAATTAAAATTACATTCTTGCCCTTTTAGTATATTAAATTTAGATTTTACTTGTAGAGGGATTTAACAGACTCAACAGTGTTGAGAAATATGGGTGTAGGGTTAGGACACTCTATTCTCGCATATAAAAGTGCGTTACAGGGAATTTCTAAGCTTCAGGTGAGAAATATAGTTATAAATTATAATTATTAAATAATCTTGTGACTAATTTGAGAGTATTTTAGGTTAATGAAGCGTCGATTAGTGAAGATTTGGATGAAGCATGGGAGATTCTTGCTGAACCGATACAAACTGTAAGTGTTTTTTGTGGGACCCAAGGGTTTTGTTTTGATAGTGTTTTATTAATTTGGGTTGTTTTGTAGGTAATGAGAAGATATGGGGTACCAGAGCCTTATGAGAAGTTAAAGGAGTTAACTAGAGGAAGAGTAGTAAGTGAAGAAAGGATACAAAAGTTTATTAAAGGTTTAGAGATACCAGATGAAGCAAAAGCTAATCTTTTGGAGTTGACACCTCGTACATATATTGGTACAGCTGTTCAACTTGCTAATAACATTGAGGCAGCTATTGATTTGGCTAATGGTGCTACTAAGCTTTTATAAGATGTTTGTTTTGACCTAAGATAGGAAGAGTTGTTGTACTATGATGTTGTTACTCTGTTGGGTTTTTTAAGATTTTGATGGTCTTTTTACATTTGCGACATTGATGATGGTCACTGAAAGATGCTATTTTTTACATTTATCTTTGGCTATTATGTGGGGGAATTACAATGATTTTTTCTTCATCTTTTTTCTCATCTGTAAGAAAAGAAACACGATGTTTAAGTTTTATACTAATTCAAAGCATGAACTTAACATAATAAGTTTTTTTTTGTTCCAACAACTTACATAAAAAAGTATGTAAAACCATTTGTTATTCCAAATGTTGATACTTGATCCATTGTCAACTTGAAAAAAACCATTTGTTATTCCAAACTTAGGTTAATAAGTCCCGTCAATGCTTCAGTCGACATAAAAAATAGAGGGACTCTTTACTGGTACTTTAGAAGTTAGGTTTATATGACAAATGGATAAGTTCGATACTTAATTGCATCACAACGGTTTTGTTCCAAATTAACTTCAAAGGGGAGCAATTGACAAAGTTCTCTCTTCGATAAGGACTACGACAAAGGGACCCACTCCCACATGTTCTCTATAGCACGTTAACTATTAACTGGTTAGTCTTATCGAGTATAAATGTCAACAAACTCTGAAAGAAGGTATTCAAATTACAAGAAATTGACTACAACTTACACATATTTTGTTCGCGGATGGATCCTTGTTCTTTGTATCACTGAAAAGTAAGAGATTGAAGATCTCGAAGAAGATCTTATAACATTGTTAGCCTCAAAGTTATAATTTGATTGATGATCAGTGACAAAAAATACATCTTGAACATGCATGGTCTTACGATGAAATCGAGATTGATAGTCTATTTTCAGGTATAATGAAGTATGAAGAAAATGGTGAAAATGAGAAGATGATAGGATAGATGAGAGTTAAAGAGGTGAATATTGAGAATAGGAGCTAGGTGTAAAAGATTGCGTGAATGATTGAAATTGAAGAATGGGTTCTTGAGAATAGAAGAGATGTTTAATAAAGACTGAGAAGAGATATATGAAGAATGAGATGTTAAAAAGATGGATAAGAGCTTGGATGATGAAGAAGAAGTCTAGTTATAGAACATCGGACCCCCCCTCCCCCTGAGATAAAATATGGAATTTCTAATAGGGTCAGCTGAAGACACGAAGAAGATGAGAAAACTAAACAACTAAGTGAAGACTTAGCAGAATGCCTAAAGTCATTGGAGATTGGAGCTGCAAAGAAGCTAAGTCCAGATCTCTAAAGCAAGAACTAGGCGGAATGCCTAAACTTATTGGAGAATGAGCCAAGAAGACAAAAATAAGATAGTTGAGAAAAATGGGCGTAATCCTGATGCACTTTATCATCAAACTGTAGATTTGACCTAAAATGGCTATCCAAACTTTTTAGTTAGGGTATTTGATAGGTTAAAGATAACAGTTAGAAATGACATAATAGAGTCCTTAATGTACTATTTTTCAGTTATACAACACAAAAGACACGGACGTTTGCATATTCGAAAAGGTATCTGGCGAGTAATACATAGACAAATACCTTGGAGTATTTCTCCCAATAAATAAAGGAATTGTTTGACTCCAAAAATGTCTCTTTCTCTTTACAAATTCAAAGTTTATCCAAGGTATCTTCAAGAGAGTTCCAAAGCAATATTTCTTACATCTTTATTTGTTTATTTCTAGGCCAAAAACACTTTTGTAATCATCTCATTTAGGATTTTAGTTGCTAAGCTAGGTAGATTAGACTTAACTATAAAACCTAGTGTTATTTCTAGGTCTAGTGATGAGGGTGTTCTTCCATATACTAAACAAAGGCGAATTAGAGTTTGTGTAGGTTAGACACATAACTAGAAGGCTTCACGGGTTATGAAGCGGTAGATCGGGGTAGAGATTATCTACTAGTACTTATGTGGTAATACACAAGAGAAGGCTTCACAGGCTTGTGAAGTGTTACATCGGGAGTGGAGATTGTTTGAATGGTATCCTACAACACTAGTGTGGTCATTCAAATGAGATATTGAAGATGGTGTAAATGTTTGTGCTCTCAGTTTTGAGAGACAAAAGGATTTCTAGTGGAGGAATTAAAATCCTAATGTTGCTCATACCTTAGGTAGTGGATGTAGGCAAGGAAGGCTGAACCACTCTAAATCTCGTTGTTTGTCTTCTCTCCCTTAACTCTTTACATTTTTGCATGCACTTAGTTTAATCAATTTGTATTCATATTGCATATATTTTTAAGCTTGTAGTATTGAATGCTAAGTGCTTGTGAAACTTCTTCTTTGATCTTTGACTAGTGTTCATCATAGAATAAATACACATATAGTTTGATTGAGTATTTATACTCTTGTATATGATATCTTGTGTCTTGCGATAGGTTTATAAGGTCACGGGACATCATTTTGTGGGATATTTGACTTATTTGAGTTATTATACCCTATTATTTGACATATTGTGATTTCTTATCCACTCAGAGACATTTCGTTACATTTGGAGCTTTTGAACGTTAATTTTATGTTAAATGTGTATCTCCTAGGTACTTGGATGATACAAGACGCCGAGATGATGAGGAGAGTAAAAAATTTAAGGTCAAACCTAAGTCAAGGCATGAAAGGATCCAAAAGCCACTTTAGAAGATCAAGAGAATTTATCGATAAAACTTTAAAGTCAACTTG
The DNA here is from genome assembly GCA_029959085.1 of Nemophila menziesii. Taxonomy (NCBI): domain Eukaryota; kingdom Viridiplantae; phylum Streptophyta; class Magnoliopsida; order Boraginales; family Hydrophyllaceae; genus Nemophila; species Nemophila menziesii. The sequence goes on along the minus strand of JARWIR010000012.1, from coordinate 196,258 downwards.
AGAGAGTCGCCACACATATTTGGTGAAGATTTTGAGCATAACCTGGAGGGTAAAGATAGTCTTCGAGTCGGGAGCGCGTGAGAGGCGACAATTCGCCAGTTGAAGTTACGATGACAAAGTTATGATATTGCTTCTAAGGTGGCTCGAACCGGTCCAAATTCATTGAAAACATATTCTGGTCAACTTTCCACCAAATTGATCCCATACTTCCCAAAAACGTTTTTTCACACTTAGTATATCAGATTTTTGAATCAAAATAGGAGTTAAACAGAACTTTACACGTATAGAGAAGAAGAACACCAAGGGTTCCAGCATTCCACCTCATTCCATCATCTTATTTTATCAATTTTTAATGTAAATCATCACTCTTTTGTATTTTAGTCTTAAATATGACTATTTTATTCATTGTATTTCATCTTTTTATTATAACCTAGATAATTATCTTGAAAAATGCTTAATGTATGAAAACCAGTCTTCTGATTTGACATATAATTGTATTTTGAGATCATTACATTAAATTGAATTGAATATTTTGCACTGGCCATATATTTGCATTGGATTTTCAGCCCATACCTTGGTCGAGTATTGGGTAGGGTTAGTATTGTGATTATCACCCGGGAAGGGGGGGGTTAAAAAATAGTATATAGACAGCTAGTGAACCGAGAGTTTACTAGACGACGGATAACACAAGGCATCTATATGGTGGGAACTTTGGCCCAATTTCTTGCATAAGGATAGACTACTAATTTTGTTCAAATCTAGTAATTTTTTCCATATAGTAACATATATGTATGTGGTTTTTGAGTAATGATATATACCACCCAAATTCATACCACCCAAATGTCACCCAATGACGTGCCGTGAATTGATTGGTTACAAATTGTTAATGCATTTATTTCCTTGATTTGATTAAAGTTTTGTAACCAACCAATTCACGCCACGTCATTGGGTAACATTTGAGTGGTATGAATTTGAGTGGTATATATCATTACTCGTGGTTATTTTTATGAATGATATATAAACTTAGACCAAACCAAAAAAAAAAAAAAGTAATGAAAGGGTGTCAGAACCATGCATATAATTATATCATATCTTTCAATTACGATTTAGAATATATAAAGGCAAAATAAAAGCTTTACATGAATATATACAAGATGATGATCCTTTGGTCAACAAACAATTCCATGAACAACGTTTAATCAAGAACATAATATATCCCAACATACCTTTACTATTTTTATCTCATTTTTATGTGATACATCTTTAAACCGACCAGATGGATATACATGATAAGTATTATATAAATACACAGTAATATAGGAGTTCGTATTAAAAAGAAGGCAACAATTTATTGCAACTCAATCATCAAAGGAGAAGTTTAAACAGTTCTAGAAGTAACGGAAATTTGTAAAAGTATTCTTAAAAAAGAGAAGACCAATTTCTCTGATAACCTTGAAGTTATTTAAGGTATCTGACGATTTTTAGCAGTAAGTTAGACAATCCATCCGACCATCAAAAAAATCAACCATTTGATCGAAATATATGGTCCAATCTCCTTCAAACACATTTTAAAAAGATTGGTCATGCGAACAAACTTGACAAAAATGTTAGACATATAATCACAAACACTATTGGTTTTTTTAAAGAATGTTTCAATAAAATAGGAATAGATTACTTTATCTAGGAGGTTTGTTTTGTATCATATCCATCCAAAATAATAATACTAATGAACAGGTGGATATTTGACAAGAGGTGATGAATGTATGTCCCCTACCTATAAGACTTCATTCAATGACAATCACCAGCTCGTGAAAGGGAAGGGAAAGGATAAAGGTAAATACATTAATCTGTAGATAGGAGAATATATTTTGACCAACAAAAAGTAAATAGGAGAATATATTAATTCGACCATTAATTAATTAACTATCTAAATTCCTGACTGGCCAACCAAAGCCGTCCTTTGTCTAAAAAAAAAAAAAAACCAAAGCCGTCTGAGCTGTAATTTTCCATTCCGTCATACTCCTTGCCTTTGGAATCTGTCTTTATTTTCTTCTTCTTTTCAAGTTAATTGAGATATTTTTTTCATCAAAAACTAAAAAACAAACTGAGACCTCTTCTTTTAAGATCTAGTCTCTTTCACTCTTGCTCAAATTTAGATACTCTCTTCTTTCTCCGTCCATCAATATTTATCACAATTTCTAAAAATAGATATCCATAAAAAATTATCCATTTAAAATATCAATGAACTTTTTTATAATTTCTACTAATTTTATCGTTATTTAATATTCATAAACTTATCATCATCAAATTCATTTACTTAGGTAAATAAGAATAGTTTAGTAAAAATAAAAAAAATTAATTTTCTTTTTAGTTTGTGTGAAAAAAAAGTATGTCAAACATTAATGGACGGAGAAAGTAGAACATTAGGCTATTGTGCGAGAAAAAATAAAACAAAATTATGGTCATAAAACATTTGATATATTTAAATAATTATTAATTGGTGAAGACTTTTTTTAATCCGTTTTTCTAAAAATATCAATTTTATTCATGATAAAAACCATTACACCGAAAATTAAATATTATGGTCGACGATAAACATAAAACAAGATCAAACATAATTTACAATATTTAATAAAAACCAATTAAGTAAGGATTAATCTCTTATCGTCAATACATCCAATTAAAATAATTAATATTATTGAGTTAGCATCGGAGATTAAAAATCTCATAATCAAACAAAGGATTCTAATCACGATTCACGAACAACAACCATAACATGTACAAGTGAAAAACGTCGTTCTTCCAAGAAACCCATCCAAGTAGGGTTAGGACCATGGAGAAATCATGGAGTGGAAGTTTAATCAAATAACACAATTTTTTCCAAAAATAACACCTCCGACTAATCCCAACCACCTAAAAACAACAAAACAAAATGGACCGCATATTTATCTTCATAACAAAACTCAGTCAGACGAAAGTTAAGACAAGAAATATATATGGATCGATATACGATAAACTAACCTGTGTTTGAGAAAGAGGAATAAGATTTGAAAAAAAATGATTCATATTAATGGAAGTTTGAAATGAAATTTGAGAAGATGAAGATTTAGAATATATCTAAAAAGAAAGAAGAGACGTAATTGAAACATATCCTATAATTTATTCGTTTGGTGAAACCCTTAGCATAGGGTACTTTATTTCCATACTTGTAAGAATGATAGATGATGTAAATTGTAGGATATGTTTCAATCAATCAGAATCCAAAAATTGTCACAATTTATTTCATTAACTATCACTTACTAACAAATATACTAAAATATCCTAACAAAACAAATCTCAGATGGTCTCTCTCTCTCTCTCTCTCTCTCTCTCTCTCTCTCTCTCTCTCTCTCTCTCTCTCTCTCTCTCTCTCTCTCTCTCTCTCTCTCTCTCTCTCTCTCTCTCTCGTTATGGAGACAATTTTCTTCTCTAGTCTATTTTACAAAATGCAAAATGGTGGTTAGGGAGATGAGTCACTTCCATTGTTTGAGGAAGAAGTGATGCTTCTACTCTATAGCTAAAAGGAATTGATAATGTTTGAGTTTATAGCCCAAATCATGTAAGGATTAGCATGTTTAGTTATTAATCCTGTTATATCTGATTACATATAAATATAGTGTATCGTATGTGTTATTAGTTAACCTCTCCAGCAGAGGCATCACCCATTAGACTCACTTGTGTAGGACTGTAAATGAACCAAGCCGCTCACGAGAAGCGAGAAGCTCGACTCGAGATTGTTTGTTAAATTAAATGAGTCAAGCTCGAGCCCAAAAACGAGCTTAACGAGCCGAGCCTGCTCGTGAGCTTTTCATAAAAGCTTGTGAAAATTACAATCAAATATCTATTGAATATTGTTTCCAATATTTGACAATCCAAAAAATTAAAACTACTTATTATATTAAAAAATCTATCTTATCCCAAGACTTACATTTCACTTTTCCCCTCTATATATCCAATTATACAAGTCCATTAAAAATTCAACAATTCAAAGAGAGAGTATGTGACTGTATTTAATGATAGTTTACAATAACCAATGATGTTCTAATTAAAATTTTATATAATTAAAAAAGGTATCTATCTAATATATTAATCCAAATAAGCCCGAGATAATAAAAACCTTTCGAGCTCAAGCTCGAAATAGATTTAAACAAGCTTTTGAGTTCGATCTCGAAACACTTTTAAACGAGCTTCCGAGCTCGAGCTCGAGTTTTGTTATATTATAAAGAGCCGAGCTCGAACACTAACTTCACAGCTCAGCTCGTTTAAATCTATAAATAAATAAGCAAGCCTTTACATCTATTATTCGGCTCGACTCAGCTCGTTTACAACCTTACTCATGTGTAATCAATATTCTATAGTGAAATACTCTTATCTACATGTGGGTTTTTCCGTTTTGGATTATTATTTTATATAAGCGTTCCTTTCGTTACTTATTTCTTATTTTTGTCCTTTATCTGCGGTCATAATTATAACAAATTGGTATCAGAGTTTAGAATCAAAATGCCTCTACAACAAATATGGTGTGTTAAGAAGAGAGCAAAATCAAAAAAAAGTTAGGGCTTGATGTAGGAGATGAGAAGATCGAAGAAAGAGATAAGATATTATTGAGGATTTTTCAAACTGTGACCGTTTTGAATTTGAATATATATATTCGTATTATTTGGACGGATAAGAATATTGTGGGTAATACTTTGCTTAATTTTGTAATTTGAGTTTTAAAAAAAATATTAAGTTTGTAAGGTTTTGAATTTTTTGAAATTTAACTCAATGTGTTTTTGAAGAAATTAGTTGCGCAGTTATGTTCTAGCATACAAAACGACACCATTTTTATGGATTTTGGTGCAACACGTACAAAGATTGTGTTTTCGATATTATTTTAAACTTTGACCTTTGTAATTCAACATTTTTTCGGATAAATTAGCTACACAAAGCTGTTCTAATCGCTGCAGGGAGAAAACATCATATTTTTTGTCGTTTTTACTGAACCATAGAGGAAGAATATGTCAAGTCAGATTTCTAAATTTTGGGTCAAGTTTTTCTGTAATTCGGGTGAGGAAGAAGGCTACAAATCATGTGTATCGCAGTGCATAGGAATTATCATGCACCACGCGTTTGATTGGTCCTACAAGGAGTTCAGATTGTGTGTGATGCGAAGTAAATAAGTCTTGTGCGTCCATCTTTTATTGGTCCAGTTGTTAAAATAATTATAATATAATACATATATTAATTTTCAATATATAAATATGTATAGTATTACGAATTATTTTAATAGGAACTATCTGTTGATTGGAGTGTTCTCTGTTAACCGACGCATTGACCAAACAGTTGATCGAGACTATTGATTTTTCCAATTGACTTTTTCAGGCTGCCATTCGTAGGGGTTTTCGATGTCCTAAAGCTGTTTTTTATGTCGATGTCTCTATATTTTAAGTATTTTGTCGTTTTTCTATTTTGATTTTTTTGAACACGTTGAACAGAGTTATTTTATTTGTTAACCGATGGTATTCTTAAGGTTTTTTGGGGTTTTGAATCAGTTTTTTATGTCTGTTTATTCAAATTTTGAGTACATTTTTCTGTTTTATTGTATTGATTTGTTATTTTTGGTTATTATAGTCGCAAAATTTTGGAATGTCCCTCCCATGGTTAATCTCTTTGATCAGGCTACTACAAGACTATATTCTTTGTACACTTGTGTATATGTTGAATGAAGAGAAATGTTTAATTTGGCCTTTTTATAGTGTTGATAAGTTCTTAACTGAAATGAATTATCATGATATTTGTTCCAAAGAGATGGAATTCGACTCTATCCCATCAACGTTTGGGTCAAGTGCCTCTTTGCCATTTTGGAAAACTTTGGCATGCCAAGACCCCGACAAATATTTGTGTATTTATTTGGAAGTTTTGCAAGAATGATCTATCATGCAAACTTAACATTTTTTAGAAGAAATGCTCAAACTTTACTGCCTACAAGGTATGTGATCATTCATGTGAGTCTGTTAGCCATATGTTTCTCTATTACCCACCTAGTAGGGTTGTATGGTGATGTACTCCCTTCAAATTCCTATTGATTCCATAGAGAATATTTTTATTGACCATTGGATTCCTAAAATCATCCATAACTTTTCAAAAGGGGGTCTTAACCAACAGTTGCAATCTTGTACATCTTTATCTTGCTCTGGAACATTTGGCTTGCAAGAATGAAACGTATCCTTGAAGAACCAAAATGGAAAGCGGAAAGGGTTATTGTTATGACTCACAATCTTATGAATGGTATTTTGGTTACTGGATGCATCTCCTTGGGAATCATCACTTAAACATGCTGGACTTAGAAACCCTTTCGTACAATAAAGAAATACATGTGTGCGCAATCAATATTACATATGGCGCATCTTTCAAACTGAACTTGGACCGATCCAAGAAATAACCCTTTCTTTTTGGGTACGTGGGTTCCTGGTTAGCTTGCACGCACCAGACTAATCCAACGAGGATATACACGCCTCCCCATGTATATTCTCAGGTAAATCAAAACTAAGTTACCCATGTTCAGGGAGGGGTTCGAGACTTGTACCTCTTACTTTACACCCGTTAGGGAGGAGATTTGAACCATGGACCTCCCCTTTAAGTGCCGAAGAAATAACAAGGCTCTAGCCAGAGCTAACCTAATTGGTTATCAACAAATAAACTTCCAATAAGATATATTTCTATTTCTACGGATGCCTTGAAATGGTTCATGGTATTAACAATCTGACGCACACTCAGGGGGTTAGTGTATAGGGTTTAAGATATCCTTTATAGGAAAATGTTTTTATAACTCCATCATGTCCGAGATCTAAGAATGTAGTCCTAGCTCGCTGACTAGGTGATGTCATCAAAAGTCCATTCCTGAGAATTAGACTACTATTCGCCTCAGGGATTGGCTCATTTATTTGAAACATAACTAGTATTAGATAATATGTAACTCTTTATTATTTTATTTGTAATATTTAGGGACAAGGCAAGGGGGTTGGGGACTACATCCCCCCTCCCCTTGAATATAGTGAAAATTTGCCATTTTTTTAAGAAAAGACTATTAAAAATTTGCATTATCCCCAACCTAAATATTAACCCCTTTAACTATAATATTAACACTTGTTGGACTAAATATAAGACATTTAGCTCTATTGAACAAAAACTTTATTCCGAATATTTCAAGTTTTAGTTTCTCTTGAAAAATTCTTGGATATGTTCCTATAATATTCCTTCTTACATAGTAACATACTCCTATATATATATATCTTGTTTCATCTCCAAAAAAAGGTAGTATTGGTTAAAAGAAAACTTAATCAAATTTGGTTAAATAAATATACGTATTGACGTGCAAAGCATATTCACTTCCGAAAATAGTGGGTTTATGTCTAACATGATCCTCCTACTATTATTTCTACGATCTAAGTTGGCGACTCCAAACGTACTAAAATCGTGCTTAACTAGGTGGCTAAATCTCGATATTAAGAAGCTGACAATTATCATACGAATATGATTTTGGCTACTTTAAAATCTGAATATGCTGAAGCATTAACTAAATCCTAGTAAAGTGAAGTATTAGTTACCGAGTTTTGCTTGTAAGGTTAGGGAATTGATTTTACGGGAAACAACAGTTAATCGAGATTTCTCAGTATTCCATTTTCCGAGTAATATTGAACAAAAGAAAAAAATAACCAAACAAAAATTAATCTCATCGTATTTGTTACAATTGAAAATTTGGAACTTATTAAACTGCTATTAAATACACAATTGTAATTTTCAGTTTTAGTTGTAATACATATTCAAAAAATTTAAGCTTACAATCATAAATAAAAACATTTTTTTTTTTGTTAAATGCATATTCTTGAAATCGTGGTTCATTATTAAATATGATATTGTTATAGTGTAAGCATCTTGACTTTTTTTACAACAAATTTAATCTAAATATCTTTATTCTTTAATCATGAAAGTATTACATAATCAATTAGGTTAGCTTACCCGGTTAGTTCCTTTATTATTTTTTTCGCCTTAAAAATATGAGAGAAAAATATATACGTAATTTATTTTTAATTTAAGATTCAAATCTCATAAAAAACAAATCTTTCTAATACAATAATAGTATGCGGTAAACGAGTCGAGCAGAGCCAAATACTAGATGTACACGTTTGTTTGTTTAATTTCTCGAGCCGAGCTCAAATTTTAACGAGCCGAGCTCAAGCTTCCTGTGATCCAAATCAGAAATGTTAGAACTTGTTTGTTTAACTTATAGAACAATCTTTTTTAGAGTCGAGCACGAGTTTCTCATGAACAATTTATATTTTATGGTTAAAGTGGGACTTTCATGAACGTTTGGTATATGATGGAAATGTGTGGTATGAAAATAAGAAACATAACATTAATAGAAATTTGTTGTAAACAGGAGAGAAAGAAAGAGAAGAGTTCTGTTTATTATCAGAGAGTGTATAGATTACATAGTGGGAGCTCCTATTTATAGGTGATAGGAGACCCTAAACCCTAGTGTTCATGGACTTGACTACTGGCCCATGGGCTGGACTGACTATCCACATATGGGTTTATAACACCCCCCCTTGGATATTCAGTCCTTAAGAATATGCCTCGTTAAAACCTTCCTAGAAAAATCTAGTAGGAAAAATTCTAGTGAAGGAAAAAGAGTACATTTCTTTACACGCTAACTAAAACTACCTCATTAAAAACCTTTATCAGGAAAACCTATTAGGACAAAACCTTGATGAAGGAAAATAGTGTAGTGCATATTTGTCTCCCCCTCTTGTCAGCTTCTTAAGAAAGATCTTGAAGTCGCTGCATGCTAATCTTGTGTATTAATTTCTTGAACATAGATGTAGGGAATGCCTTTGTAAATAAATCGTCTGAATTGTCACTTGAGCGAATTGGTTGAACATCTACTTCACATTTCTTCAAGAGTTCATGTCTAAAGGATAGCTTTGGAGATATGTTTGGTTCGATCATCTTTTATGTAGCCTCCTATGTCTTGAGTGATACAAGTAGCATATTGTTCGACTTTGTTTACTTGTCGAACCGCTTAAATATTTAATTTTGAGAATATACCTCATTAAAACCTTTCTAAGAAAAACCCAATGGGACAAAATCATAGTAAAGGAAAAAGAGTATAGTATTCTTCAACACGCTTATATAAATTGCCTCATTAAAAACCTTGCAAGAAAAACCCAGTGGGAAAAAATCTATGCTAAGGGAAAAAGAGTGCATTGCGTAAATGTCTCCCCCTGATGTAAGTATAACACAATGGTGCATAACTTGAGACATTTAATAGGAGTAATAAACAATACGATATAAATTGGATCGACACTTCATTTATATGTAATGATTTAAAGTGTTCGACATATGACTTATATGAAGTCTTTCATAAGAAATAATAGCAAATAAAAGTGCATCCACCACCGGAGACTATATCTCTTTAATAAATATATTACGTGTGCTACAACATACTATCTTATATAGCGACTCCCCCTTGTAGCACATTCGTTTCAAAATTGTGAAAATTTCACGTCGTACAAGTGAAATTAAAAAAAATATTTGCTTTATTTATGTCTTTCTACTGATGGCCAGTCAGTTTATTTAGACATTTTAATTAAATTAATCCTCGATTTCATTCATAGATTAATAGTTATTACGCGTATATATAAATATTCGATCATGATCAATTTTTAGTTAGGTTCCAATAATTTAAAGTAGTAAAATAACTGATTGAGATCTCAATATATAATCAGGTACCTGATACTCAGTAGGAGTATTTTAATTCTCAGTTATATACACTACTTTGACATTTATAAGATGTCAAAAGTCTCATAATTAACAATTTGCTCATGTTGCTGCTCCTTTCTGCTATCTTTGGAACCAAATAGATCTATTGCGTTTTAAGCGTACAATAGTCTAATTTTATAAGATAGCTCTTTTGAGACATAAATTTAAATAGGAGCACTGATAACTGGTTATTGTGACTTAGTCACTACACCTTTACAATATTTGCAATCATTTGAATGAGTATACGAGGATCAGTATAATGGTGTGTTCTTAATTCCAGTTATATTTTTATTTCTTCCCTTATTCTTGAGAATATCATGTATAACATGTTCTCATAATCCATCTTTGTGCACGGTGGTGGAGCAATTGTAATAGAAATTGCACAATTAAAATATCTTTATGGATATAATTTTTTTTTGGTCTTTTACCAATAGGGAGTATATAATGAGCAACAGTCATAATTCGTCATAGACGATTCAATAAATAAATGTGCTAGACTCGTATTTAACCCTTGATTTTGTCTTAGAAAAATAGACGATTCAATATCAAAATTATTTAGGATAAAGATCTTTGTTTGTGCATAGCCAATTTGATAATATTTAATAATCTCGATCTTTAATATTATCACTCGATAATATTTTAGTAGAATTTACAGCCGAATATACATATGATCATGTTGGCAAAAAATAACCTATATCGATATTTTCCAAATATAAGTGATAGGGTCACAAAATAATCCACTCTTCAAATTTAGTAGATTTATTTTGCTAGAGTCAAAACATCTCTTATTGAACTCAATGTTTCTAGAAAATGTAATTTTGATTTCTCGAGAATTTCATATATAATTCACATCATCATACATTTATTCATAGAATATCATTTTCGATGAATAGATCTATCACCAATTAGGTGAGAAATATCATAAAATACAGAATCAATAAAAGTTTTATCGTATATCTGATATTGATTAGTTTATCAAAGTTACCAAAAAAAATTATCTTGTATCATAACCTCATGGGATATCAGTCCATTAATTCGCAGAAAATTGATCTTTTCTAGTATAAGTTATGCTATATCTGCGGATATGCATAAGATATATATACAACTTGTGTATCTTTTTTACCTTATATGTTATCAGAGGCGGACCTATGTTGGGCCCAGAGGGGGCTCAAGCCCCCCCTGACTTTTTTTTTTTATAATATTAGTATCTTGTTGTTAAAGAAAGCTTTTTTTTAATTTTTATAAGCCCATTAATTTTCTTTAACCTAACTAAAACATTATTTTCTATAAATTACACAGTATTATCTCTACAAATATTACTTTAATATCAATCTTTTACGAATTATTCTGGATTTATTCGACAGCCGCAACAATCTACTTCTTTACAAAAGCTAAAAATATTCAGTAAGTTTTTTAATTTATGTGCTTTTTTTATAATGTAATAGATATTATTTTTTTTGATTACCTAAAGCGTATTTTAATATTGGTATTTACATAAATATTGTGTTAGTATTAGATAACTTAAGAAAAGAGATGATGTACCCAAGTTCACTATACACCCTAAAAAAAAAATTCGGGGGCAGCCCTTATATTTTAAGACCCCCCTCAATTTTTGTCCTGGATCCGCCACTGTATGTTATGTTATATTAGGAGATATAACTATATAGTGTATATTCCATATAAAATATACCATTAAAATTGGTATATTTTCTATTAATAAAATTACATATGCAATATACTTATATATAACATAAGTTAAATAAATTAGTAAAATTACTTGAAAATAGAGTATATAGAATAGAAATAAAAGATTTATATATATAAATAAAAAAATACACTTAAAATAAAACAAAAAAAATATAAACAATTGTCTTTTTTTTTTAACGATACAGTTGTCATTTTATTAAAGATCCATAATATCATCATATCGTATTAAAGATATGACTTTTTGTTTCTCTTGCTCAGAACGGAATAGCTTTTTTTTCTTTGTTTTACTTTTTCATAGTTTCTTTTCTTTAGTAATGAATGGTGAAAAAGTAACGCACGAAATGAAATGCACAATACATCACATGGTATAATTGTTCAACATATTGACAATTGGTCAATTTTTTTTTTCTATTTCACAGCCGTGATAATAAAAAGTAACATTATTTCATAATAGCTTCGACGTTTTTTTTTCCTAAGCTCATCACAACGGTGAAGTGAAGACAAATAAACAAAATGATTTTCGCATATATGATTTTTTTTTTCAAAGTTGTAAAATAAATTAAACAACTGTCCATTTAATTTTTCTTTTTTCTTTATATCACAGTAGTGAATGTTTCTTTGAGAAAAAAAAAAGTAATTTTGCTTTGATTTTCTTTTCCACAAAAGGGTAAAACCTTTCATAAGGTAATATACATTGAAAGCAAAACTATCAATTATAAATCAAAGGAATATATTGAAAGCAAAGCTATCAATTATGAATCAAAGGAATATGTGAATGCTAGAATCCATCCATATATTATCAATATTAACAATTAATATAATGCTTTTTATGTGCTTGCAATTATTCAATATATTATTTTTTTATTCTTTTCATTTCAAAGCACACTTTTTCCATAACTACTTCACTGTGGTGAAGCGTTTTTTTGAAATATTATAAACAAATACGTTTGACTTGTTTTTTTTCTGAATACTTCACAATGGTGAAATATGAGCTTCACAATAGTGAAGTTTATTGAATTTCATAAAGAAATTTATTTGACCTTTTTTTTTATGACACCTCATGATCGATGGTGAAATTTATGAATGAATTGCAAAAGAGATTTGATAAAAAGAGTTTTCTTCTCTTTTGTTTCTTTTGTTTCGAATAGATCAAAGGATCTTAATTATAATCTTTTATAAGATGTAAAATAATATAATGTAATATATTATAAGATTTAAAAAAAAATACCTGAATATTATATGGCAGAGATTATCGTGCTGATAACGTGTTGTAAACAGGAGAGAAAAAAAGAGAAGAGTTCTGTTTATTATCAGAGAGTGTATAGATTACATAGTGGGAGCTCCTATTTATAGGTGATAGGAGACCCTAAACCCTAGTGTTCATGGACTTGACTACTGGCCCATGGGCTGGACTGACTCTCCACATATGGGTTTATAACAAAATTAAATTTCTAAAAAAATTAAAAATATTCAATTTGATATTGAAGGTTTAATAATATATTTATAAGTAGACAATATATTAATTATAATTTTAAACGAGCTCACGAGTCGAACTCGAGCAGACTCGTTTACTTATCGAGCTTAAAATGGAGCCTGGGCTTGTTTATATTCGAGCCAATCTTGAACGAATTTCTCTACGAGCTGAACTCGAGCTGTTCGCGAACGGCTTAGTTCATGTATAGTCGTAAATAATAGCAATTCTTGGACCCTTAATTGTTGGTTGTCCAAAAAAAAGGGCCCTAATTGAAGAATACCCTCCATATGTGAATTCTACCTTTATTTTAACCATAAAGATAAGCTGTGAAAATGGGAGCCAAAATGGACACGTATGCCTTAAAACTCTAAGATGTTATAGTGTTGAATAAAAAACATATTTAGTAGAAAAATCTAGAGAAAATCTCATTTTTAGGTCATTACTTATAGTTTAAAAATATTTTTAGGTCAAACGTTTCAAAAATCATATTTTTAGGCAAACGTATTCAAAACGCCAATTTTTAGGCCATTTTACTAATTTCGTGAGATATTTCATAGATTTTAAGAACAATTAAGACACTTTAGATTGAGTTTCTAATTTGTGATGCCGCCAAATAAAAATATAATTTATTTGAAATATCTATCTTGTCCTTAGCATCAATGAAATATCTCACGAAATTAGTGAAATGGCTTAAAATGGGTGTTTTGAATACGTTTGGCCTAAAAATGTGACTTTTGAAACGTTTGGCCTAGAAATGTTTTTATCATAAGCAATTGCCTAAAAATGGGTCAAGAGCTTTAGAGGGGCTCCTAGTAATCATGTAGCTTGTTTAAGTTCATCCTGAGAGATAGGGTTCAACAAAAGACTATTATGTTCCTGATTAATCAAGGGGCTTATATTATCAATAATGGGGCTAATAGCCCTATTTCCAGTATCCAGATACAAGTCCTTAAAAAAATCAAGAACATGAGAGTTTAATTCAGACTGACTAGCAGTCCATGAACCGTCCTCTTTCAAAAGGGTAAGGATTTTATTGGAAGCACGCCTCATGCATGTAGAGCGGCGAAAAAAATTTGGAATTTCTATCTCCTAATCTAAGCCACTGAACTCTAGACCTGGTAGCCCAGTACTTCTCTTCCAGTGACCAATAAAATTCATCTTCATAAGAAATAGCACGGAATTGGTTAGCTGACTGAGCATTAAGGCCATCTGGTTGAGATTGCATAAGGGATTTGAGTTCTTTAATAAGGATATTAATCATATCAGCATTATTATTAAAGGAAGTTTTTTCCATTTTAAGATGGTTTTCTTACATACCAGTAATCTTTTTGGGAGTTTCGAGGCTGCATTCCTAGAGAAATTGCGTGAGTTAAGAAGGCATTCACGAATAGCTCTCGAACAGGAATCAATGTCCAACCAGGAAATAAAAATCAAGTTTAAAAGCAGGGCGAGAAGTATTAGGGGGTGGTTCATCATGATGAAGGATCATAGGGGAGTGATATAAGCCAATGGGGGGGGGGGTAATTATGAATCCAAGCATCAGGGAATAAATGAAGCCAGCTAGCAGAACATAACCCTCTATCCAATTTTTGTAAAATAATTTTTTCTTCACTACGATTGTTCCTCCAAGTAAAGGAACAACCTTTAGAAGGAATTTCAGAAAGTTCATTCAGGGTTATGTTATTATTAAAAATCCTTATTTCAGAAAGTCTTTTACCCAACCCCCAACCTTTTCTTGTTTATAACATATATCATTAAAATCACCTAAGAATAAGTTAGGGAAAGAGGGGTTACTTTTAAGAATGTTTTCAATAGAATCCCACAATTTTTTTTACTATCCTTATTCGGGAGAGTATAAATAAAATGTAAGAACCAAGGGATGCCAGAATCATTCAAAGTTTTAACAGAAATGTGATTAATAGAAGAAAACAGTATCTCATGTTGCCAGTTATCCATATCCAATAGGGCAAGACCTCCAGAAATCCCAACAGGGTCAAGACTCTTGAGCAAATTCAGTTTAAGTTTCTTAGCCAAAATAAGTAATTTTTTCTTCTTAGTCTTGGTCTCTGAAAGACCAATGACCTGGGGTTTCTACTTAGATAAGATGTCTCTAAGGTTCTGGACTGTCAAGGGGGACCCTGTCCCTTGACAGTTCCAAAATACACCAATCATGGATTATGTGGGGTCTGCACTAAGCAACCACCCACATTAACAGGAGCAACAACATCTAAAGGAACCACATTCACCGCAATATCCAATAAGGGGACTTCAACCAAACCGTCCTTAACTTATTTGAAACCAACCATTTCAGAATGAGAGATATTCCGCTTCTTAGCATTTGAACCTCCTTTATCTTCCACATGACGCTCCATAGAGATAGGTATGTCTGTGAAAGTGTAGGAGGAATCATGAATAGGAGTATCAGGAACCAGATACGAGCTTGGAGAGACCGTAGGAGCTGAAGAATCAGACGAGGGAGATTTAGGATTCTTGACCACAACTGGGGATTCAACCATCAGAGTAAGGGCTGTTTCATCGTCTGTGTGTAAAGGGGGGAAATGACTGGGATAGGTGTGGAATCTGGGATAGTAAGGGGAAGGTGGTGGGGTGGCTGGAAGAGGGGTATTAAAAGGAGTCGGCGGTCAGAGAGGGGTTCGTCGGAGAAAGGGATATGGTGGGGAGAGAGATTGTCTTTTTGTTAAGCTCCTGGTTGACCCATTGTAAATTAGTTTTACCATGAGTGGGGTTGGATCTGGACCAAGTTCTAATGGACCAGCGATTACCTATAGCAGACCTAGCTGATTTAGATCCTTCTTTCTTAATGGGCCAAGCTGGCCACTTATCTTTGGACGACTCCCAGGTCACTTTTCTTTTCGATCCAGACCATTTAGAAGAGGTTTCTGGCCTTTTACCACGATAAGTAGGCTAGGGTTCAGATCTGCGAGAGGAGGCTCTCACGTGATCAGAAGGGGGGACAGAGTCTTGTTATTTTAGTGGGGATGTCTCAAAGATATGAGCAATATCTGTCGGGTCAGAGGAGACATCTTTAAGTAAAGCGTTGACCACCATAGCATAATTCTGTTCAGGATCCGAGGAGCAACCTCGGATGAAAGTATATTTGTCTTTAACCTTGCTAGAGTCGCCCTTATCCTTATCGTGAGCATTGACTAAGGGGGGACCAGTGATATGACGAGGGTTAGAAGTAACATCTTCAGAAGAGGGTTTGACTGAATCTTCACTACCAGTAAGAATGTGGGAGGGATCATCTAAATCATCATCAATATGGATGTTCCTGCCTCTACGTTTGACAGGAGTAATACTCATCCAATCTCCAAACAAAAACCAGACATGGCCATGAAGCCTTTTTTGTTCATCCTTGTATAGGTTGCACTCACCCGCTGTATGTGATAATATCCCGCAGAAGAAGCATAATTTACTCAGTTTTTCATATCTAACCTTGACTTCAAGTGTTGGAAAAGATGGTCTCTCTATGTTGAAAGAACGAACAAGGGTTTTTTCCAGTTTTTATAAGGCTCGAACTCGAAGGAGTTTAGTAGTATCATTAACTTTATTGATGTCGTAAGCAAGGAGAGTGCAATCGAGGGTTTTACAGATATCTTTAGCATTATATGGAGTAGAAAATGCAGGAGGGAGGTTTTGAAAATGGATCCAAAAAGTGGCTGTCGAAAAATCAGCTTCAACCATGGACATCTTGGGATGCCAGGCTCGAAGGAGAAGAAGGTATCCATTGGCTGACTAAGGGCAAAAATTCCAAGTGTTTAACAGATCATCTCGAGACTCAAAAATAAGGAAAAAGGTGTTAAAACCTGCTGAAACCACATGCATGCGAGATCTGAGCCCCCAAAATCTGTTAGCTGCAGATTCAACAGTAGCTGGAGTAACTTCAGTGGACGAGAGGATATTAGATAACATCATAAATATCCTAGAGTAGATCTCGTCTTGTTTAAAGGAGGGCGTAAGTTTCATAGTGATAACAGGTTCGGAAGCCATAACTGGAGAGAAAGGAGAGAAAGTGTGAAGAGAAGAGTGAAGAAGTGTATCAGATACGCAAAAGAGAAGAAAGAGGAAGCAAGGGGGATTATATAGGGGGGAGCGAAGTGTGTCTTGTAAGACTAAAATAAAAGACAACGAAATAAATAAAGGTAATAAATAGAGGATATTGGAACAAAGAGATTGTAGCAGTAATGATTAACAGCATAAAGGGATAAAATAATAAAAGGAAGAAACACGTTTACACTTTAACTTCAAAATATCCATTTTAATCTATCATATAATTCCATATATTTGTATTTTTTTTATAAATCTCACTTAAATATATCATTTTTTCTTCACATATTCTTTCAATTTTGAAAATAATATTTTTTAATTTTTAATTTTATTTCAAGGTATTTTTAATAAAAGTACTAATAATTATTATCAATTTTTTATATATTTGGTTGATTAACTTGAAAATATAAATTAATAAGGAAAAGTTTCCAAGTGATTCTTGATTTATAGACCATTTTACCAATTGGTCCTCAAACTTTACAGTTATCCAAATAATCCTACTCCAACGTTAATCCTTGAGTAACATTATGTCGTTGATTTTTGTTGATGATGACATGATTTTGTTTTTAGTATAATTTTAGATTTCTATGTTTAATGTTAATTTAAATTGTAGTAGCAACTCCTGTATTTTAATAATTGTTTTTATTTTACGGTTCTAAAACCTCTAATGGTAGTAGTAAGTAGTAACAGCTCTTGAATCTTAATAATAATATATATTTTACAGTTTTAGAACCTTTATTGTGATTAAAAAAAAGCTCTACAATCCTAATGGATTATGCCACATCCTACTTTATGCTTCTTCTATATTTTTAAAAATGTAAATGTAAGAACCTTGCGGAATTCCACCTTTAAAATGCTATTAGATAACTTCAAATATATATGTGGTGTATTTCACAAAACAAATAAGAAACTATGTTAGATAACCTTTGTCCATCATGACTTGGAAAGAAATATACCTACTGTTTTAAATAAATATATGTTCAAGTGGACAAAATTACAAGGACATATATAAATAATAGATTATATAAAATATTCTCAATAAATATTGATAATCCACCAAACAGAGTCCTAATCCCACCATTAATAACATTTGACAAACATCAAGAAAAGCAAACTTTATTTAAAACTCTAGAAAACAATATTAAAAAACTAATAAAACAAGGATAATTTTCTTGTCTGTAGTTTGCTTTCCTTCTTACCCATAAAAAGGGCTCCATTAACCTTCAATACTTCTTCATAATTCTCCATTCTTTTGAGGTATGTACTTGAACTTCTTTGACCAAGAAAAAGTAAACCTTTTTCATTTTTTTACCATTAGATAGAAAAAAGATTTGATCAAGATAAGCTTTAGTTTATGCATCAGATCAGTTAAGTTTTAGTGATTGATCTTCTTTTGATTTGGGGTTTGTGCAGAATTTGAATCCGATCTCTGAAGAAGCAGCTAGAAAAGGATCAGATCTGAAGAAGAAAAGTCGTGTTTTGTTAGTGAAGAATGGCTTTCACAGGTACACAACAGAAATGTAAGGCGTGTGAGAAGACAGTTTATCCTATGGAGTTGTTATCTGCTGATGGTGTTAGCTTTCATAAGTCTTGCTTCAAATGTTTTCACTGTAAAGGCACTCTCAAGGTAATCTCATTTCTTCAACTTTCAATACCTTTTTAATCTTTTCTATAACTTGAAATCGATTAGATAATTAAGTTTATTTTACCCCATTTCGAATTATCTATCTTCTAGTGGATCAAGTAAAATGGGGATTTTTGTAATTTGATAAAAGCGAAATCGTGATACCAAAATCAATGAAATACATACTTATATTGCTTTGAGATGAGGGATATGAGAATCGCAAATTTGCGAAAATGTTAATAATTATTGCATTACAGATAAGCAGTTTCTCATCAATAGAAGGAGTTGTGTATTGCAAACCACATTTTCAGCAGCTTTTCAAGGAAACTGGGAGCTATAACAAGAGTTTTCAATCACGTATATACCTTCTCAATTCTTGCTAAACAAATATTCTCATTAATTATTTTCATTTATTTAATTCAAAATAAATTTTATTTTTAACAGCTGCAAAGTCAGCTGAGAAACTAACTCCAGAGCTGGTATGTTTTTCTTTATTGTCTATATCTTTTATTTATCTTTAATGCTTATTATCTTTACGTATTTACAGACAAGGTCACCTAGCAAAGCTGCTAGAATGTTTTCCGGTACACAAGACAAATGTGCTACTTGTAGTAAAACAGTTTACCCAATCGAGAAGGTAAGTTTTTATTTTCTTACAAACTATTGTACTTCCTATATTAATTAAATATATATATAATATAGGTAACAGTGGAGAGCTTATGTTATCACAAGATATGTTTCAAGTGTTCACATGGTGGATGTTCATTATCACCATCAAATTACGCAGCATTGGAAGGAGTATTGTATTGTAAGCCACATTTTTCACAGTTATTTAAGGAAAAGGGAAGTTACACACATGTACTTAGATCTGTATCTGTCAGACGTCCAGCACCTGCTACTGTACCAGATTCTTGATCTTTTCCTGATTGATTCGATCGATTTGTTTACTTGATATTTGTGTGTGTGTTTGTTCACTTATGGATTGTTCATTGTGTTAATTATTGCTCGGCCTTTGAATGAAATATTTGGCTGGAGTTACTTGTGAATGATGTATTGTTATTATTGGCTACTTTAACTTGCTACAGACTTATTTTATCTATATTAAAGCAAACTCGAGCTTAATCTAAGTTTTTTCTTTTTATTATTATTTCTTCACAAGTTTCTTGAGTAATAATTTATATCTTGTAGTTCAAATATTCCATTAACTAGTAGAGTTTTAGTTTTCATAAAACCAAGGGGTATAAACTATAAAGCAGAGTTGTCATTAGATAAGAACAGTATGGAGGAATTTGGTAGTTTAATTCTGAATGAATGAAAGATATTAATGTGAAACCAATCTTAAAAGGTGATTAGTGAAGTTTAATGCTGATCGAATAATTTTTGTTTTTTATTTATAGTTTTTGCTCTTGGCCTTAGTCATGTTTTGGTTTTCGTACTTTTAAAAAACCTCTATATCTATAAAATATAGTCAAAATGTTAATTGGATTAACAAAAAATGATATGCCTAACATTTATGTTAATAGTCAAAATGTTAAAGTAATTGGATTAACAAAGAATGATATGAACATTTATGTTTATAGTCAATTAACAAAAAATGATATGCACCTACTATTTATGCTAGGTATGAACTTGAACGGAACTAGAAAATTATCTTTTAGGGGGCAAGTGGGGTTGGCGTCAGCGCCCCCAATTTATTTTTTAATCAATTGTGATAAGATCTCATTTTTGGCAAAAATATTCATTATAAGTCAATATATTGCACACACTGTCCAAAAAAAAAAAGTCATTGCTCAAATTATACTATAAGGTTCCAAAATAAATTATATTATAAATTGACATTGTAGGTTCATGTATTTTGCATTATTTATAATGTAAATGACCAAAAAATATATTTGAAAACGTGTTTGAGATAGATTTGATATTTTTTTTTATTTAGGGGCGAGGGGGAAGATCACACCAAAAGTCATGTTAGTTTCGTTATTGCATGCCAATCATGTTTTAACACTGTGTGGAAGTGATTATTAAGTGATTTTATAGTCTAAAAAAATCTCGTAATGACATGTGACAAATATTCAAAATTGCGTCATTTTCTATGTTTGAAATATTCAAACGACATATTACACGTGGCCGTCATGCACAACAATAATTTTAACATCCCCTAACAATTTTAAAACAATTTCATCAGTTTTGGAAACTAATTGTTTTACTATCCATGACAAGACAATACACAAAAAACAACTTTGGTGGGGTTATAATCATAAAAGCACTTTACCACGTACATTTGGATGCCACTTGTCATCATCATCTTCCAGCGCACCTATAACCAATGTATGGAAAAACTATGCCTTCTTAAGATAATCTCAAGTCAAACTTCTGATTTGGTATTTTGATGGGTTTTATGCTCATCCCTCTAAAAGCCTCATCATGTGACGGCGGTTCACCAATTGTCCTTTTTGTTTCCTTTTTACATTGTTTTCCTTCATTTTTGTTTTTTATTGTCGTGGTTCAAAAACTTCTCATATTATTGTTATCTCGGACATGATTGACTGGTCACGTGCACTCACGCATATGATGTGTGGCTATTTCTGCGTCTTCCCAGACAAACTTAATAGGTCTTCCATAGAACCACTCCATGGGTTCAATGGTTTTGCTCACCTTTCTTTATATTTATTGATGATGTTGTTGACTATATTTTCTAAAACTGGGTTTTATACTACTATAGGTTGGGTTTTAGAACGATTTTGCGGTTTTTAACCATAACCAAATGATAACTCTATAAATATATTTTTGAAATTCCTAAAATAAGAACACACACATAAGGAAAATCTTCAAAATACATACAAAATTTATTGGTTCTTAATTTAATTGGATATTTTTTATTTAATAGGTTAAATATAATTTTGGATTTTTGTTTTAGAATTTGAATATATTTTCATTACTTAGATTTTTATAAATTATGTGCATATAGATGATAATAAATAGTTTTAGTTATTTGGTTTTATTTTCATCTAAATTGTCTAATGGTTGTAACCATTAGTTATATTTTTTACAACCATGACCTAATGGTCTTAACCACGGGTATATAATCAGTTTTCAATCGGTTTTGTTACCATCCTTTGCGATTTTAACCGTAACCATTGCCATCTCTAGTCGGGTCGGATTGTCTTATGTTGTGCTTTTCTTGGGAGGATTGTTTCTATCTTTCTACCATTGTTTGGTTTAAGCTCTTTCCGATTCATCCACGTGACTCTTGTTCAGTGTTTTTTCCATTGCTTCCATCGTCTTGTCTGAAGTTTAGAGTTTGTTGGGAGCGTTAAGTTAGTTGTCTTGTTTCATGGTGTTAGACAGTTGTGGTTTTGCAGGTCTTGTGTGTTTTAGTGATTAAAACAATGTCAGGGTTGTAGTTATATATGTTTGTCGGTCATGGACCAATTGTTTATCTCTAGAAATGTTTGGGGTAATGAACAGTTCAATTTGTGATAAACAATGGACGTGGTATTTGTGTTTCTTCGTATGTGTTTTTGTGTTTGTGATGTCGTGTATTTGTCTGTGTATACATATACTTCTTTAGTTGTGTAGGTTTGGTCATCATTCCTTGACTTTGTCTGGTGGTGGCGGTTCAAGTGGGAGCTAGTTTTAGATAGTTTAGGTTCGATTATTATGGTTGTCATGCTAGAATGTACTGTATGGTGTTTCTTGTCTATTTCTCCTATGTATCAATTAATGATCTTTACTACCTTGTTGGTTGATAAAATATGTGGTATCTATGGTATTTTTATTCATACATAGATATTTCTCCTTTTTTTGTTAGGGTGCTGATTGGTTTGAATGTACAGGGTCAAAGGTGGTTTGGGGGTTGGAAGAAAGACTTTATTAGCTCGACATACGCTTATTATTGATGGTTTAAGAATTTTCCGTTCTCGTTTTATCTTGGTTTTGATCATTATAATTATTTCTAGTCTTAGATTGTATTACTTCCGTTCGAGTGGATTTATCGATGAGTTCTTTTATGGTTGTTAACGATCTCCCCCTCGTGTTAAGGCGTGCACGTGTCTATCTCTAATATCATACACATAGATATTTGTTCTATTTTCCATGTATCTTTATTCCCGTGTTAGATTGGTAGACTTATAAATTGTAATGTTTAATATCGATAGTTGGTCTAGTGGTTAGAATACTCCGCAGAGACCAAGAGGTCTTACGATTGATTCTTATTAGACTAAAATGATTTCAAATCCAAAGTGGCTCAAATGTATTTAAAAAATTGTAATATTTCATTAATTAATATATTAAATCGTTTCGTCAAAAAAATCATTTGTATAGAAAGAATTTGTTGTTGTTTCAATCCATAATCCCTTTATCTCTTATATTATGATTTACCTTGTTTTTAGTTATTGGTCACTTTATTCAACATGTATTTTTAATGTAAATAATAATATATCTATCTTTTTTAAATGAATATGAGAGCTACTTTGGTCTCGAAACTATTTTGATTCCAATAAAATTCAATCCTAGGACCTCTTGGTCTGTGCAGGGTAGTTTATCCTAAGTGTTTGTTATTTATTGCGTGTATTTTTATCTTTTTTTGTTAATTTGGGGGTGTTGGTGATGTTTCCAAGTTGTCTTATGGTGATTTGTTTTGTCGTCTTATGACTAATCAATTTTTTTTATAACGGTTTACTAAAGGGTAATGGTATTTGTCATTCTTTTTTGGTTTACTTTTGTATCACCTTTTATGTGTCATTAAATTAAAAAAAACAATTAAGAAAGAGAAACACTCCGATTAGTGTTTAAAACTTCTACATAGAAGGTGATATAAAGATGAACCAAAAAAGGTGACAAATATCATTATTCTTTACTAAAAAGTTAGTAAAATTCATTCTAGGCGACATTATTAATGATGACAATTCAATTTTTTCAGTTTTTATTTTATATTTAGAGTCGTGCTAGTATAACCTTTTATATATGTGATAGTAAATAAAATAAAAAATAAAAAATAATTAGACTTCAAGAATTTGTAAGAATATCATGGTAGGTGAGAAAGTCTTGTAGAAGGGTGTCACTAGGGGGAATTGTATAAGTGGAATCCAGAAAAGTCTAAATGGTCACAGTTAATCTGGATATGCTAGTTTAGCTATGGCACCAAAAACTCCCTTATGTATATGGGTTTTGATATAGAATTGACTATGTCCATTAAATTTACATGTCTTACTCTAGCATGTGGTGCATAATCGCCGAGTTAGTGTTAAGAGATTATTTTTACGGTGTGTCATTAATCCCTTGGAGTGTAGAAAGTATGGTGATGGTTTAAAATAAATTTACACATATTTAGAGACTCACTATAGAATAGCAAAATATTGTTAAATTTGATCACTAAAACTGACTTATTGAAATTACACACGTTAGTGGAAAAAAACATTAAACAAAAGTGCCCATCAATGTAATCTCTATGACTTTTTCCCCCTCAATATCCAAATTCACTATATATACCAATTAAAGATATAAATCAAATAGAAACTTATCAACAATCTTGTTTATGCTCACAATATTTCATAATATTTTGGATTAATTGTCTGGGTTTTATTAGATGGTAAAGACGTTCACTAGCTAGGTTTTCAATTTTTTATAAACAGAAAAGAAATTGATAAAGATATAATTAGATAAAGATACACCTAGATTTGATTATTACATATAAATATAGTGATGCAGGTTCGAACCGAGTCAATGACTTCGAGTTCAAAGTGGCTCTCCTATGTAACAAAAAGATTATATAAATTCATCTAATAAATTACATTAATTAAAGGAACATTAATCTGCTAAAACACAAAAGGTTAACCGAACAAAGATTGATCTAATTCCATCGTGGAAATATATTTTCAAGAATTTAGTTAAAGCAACATCTTGAACAAACTAACAACAAAAGTATCATTTTTCTCTTAAATCATTATCAATAACTATATAAAGATTTATTTTTTGTGAAGACTCACTTGCCATTAACCCAATCTCTATGAACTCTAAGCATATCAATGTCGTACGCAATTTCATCTCCAGAGCATTAAAAGTAGATGGAGTATTTTGTTCAAACCTTACCAGTTACGGTACCTACCCACCATCCATCGTTGTCAAAGGCATCAACTCTGTCGTATTCTGAGGTCCCAGTTGCTAGAATCTTGGAAGTTGGTGGTGGAGGACGGATCTCAGCGGCGGTGGCAACCTCCCTCAATGGTGAAGACAGGTCTTCTTCTACACAATTTCTCATATTCATCTCTTTATTCATACCTATTTGTATGACATGTGGAGTTAAAACCTAAACACCGTCTCTAATAAATCAATTCTAATTTATTACATTTTTAGTAGTCATATTTACCAAAATCAAGCAAACCCCTAATTTCGTAGAATTAGACCTATAATTTACCTAATTCCCCCCAGACCCCCCCCCCCCCCCCCCCCAAGTATCCATTGGATAGTCCATTAACACCACTTAAAGGTATAGAGAGATTACAAATGTTGAAATTAAAAAAGAATTCTATTTAAAATATTTTGTCCCTCTCCAACTTGGGCCCTTAGACAATGACCTAAAATTCTTAACTTATGGGTCATGTTTAATTACGGGTTTGGTTAGCAATATAGTCCAAAATTATCCATAAATTTTTAAATCAATTGTATGAACATCGTACAGAATTGCCCTCGTTGAGTTTGAATTTTTAAGATTTAAAACCTTATAAATATATTTTTTAGTTTTTTAACTTAATAGTATACTTATTATTAATAATAATAATAATAATATACATATATATCAAATAAATTATTAAAACGATAAAATACATATAACTAAAAAATAAAGTAGAGTAGAAATGAGAATAATAATAAAATAAAAATTCATATTTGGATATTTCATATAAAGATGGAGCTGTTTGGAGATTAACCCCGAAAAAAAAATCAATAATAGCATACAACCCTAATTCAACCTTACATATCTTATCTCCTATTTATTAAAAACCTCAAATCAAATTTACTAAATTGAAATCATGTTTTTTAGTCAGTAGTAGTTAGCTTACCTGATCCATTCCTCTTGTTGAAATACCATGGCCAACGACCGTGTCCTTGAATAAATTGGTGATCTTGTGATAACAAGTGATATGTGTTAGATTTGAAAGATTAGATAAAAATTAATGGCGGCTATTCTGCAAAGAGAAAATTTTGAGCAGTACAAATGAGTGCAAGAGGGCGGAAGAGATGAATAAGCTAGAGGCGGCGAGTGTAAAATATTTCTGATGAGAGTTACATATTAGGTTACTCTATATTTATACTAAATTTGTTTATATCGGTTATTTTATATTGTGATAAATATTGCCTCACGTGACAAGTTTTTCCTTTATGTTTGCAAATTAACATTTTAACTATATATTAAATATATGGTCAATATTAGCCATTTTACTATTTTTTTTTAATTGGATTTGACATCAATCAAGAATAGTTAACTATCAATTTGATGTTTGTCCAAACAAATAGAGATAACAAATTTATTTATCCTTAATTCATTTTTATATTTCTTTGACTTTTTATTTCTATCCTCCATAACCAACACTACTACCTTCTCCATCAACTGTTGGTCACCACCATCACAATCAAAATCAATTTGAACACCAAACTCGGGTATCAAAATGATTAAAGAAAAAGGTTATAAATAAAAGATTTTTTTAGCCTTTAATATGTGTTCAAAATAAATATCTTCTATGAATAACATTATTTGATTGAGCTTTTGTCTACATTCATATTAGGTGCCCTAAAATTTAATTTATTTTATTTATATACATTTGAGATTATTACCCAACGAGTTTTGGAGACACCTTTATAAACCTAAGTACCCCTACCTAATTCGCTCTTCTTACTAAAGGGTACAAATAAGATTTAATACTAAATGCAAAAAAAAAAAAAAAATTCCTACCCATTATACCCCTTTTGTCTTGGCTTTTCTATACTAGGTATTGCCCGTACCTGAGGGCACTACGTAAACTAAAATTTTGTTACAAGATTTATGGCATGACTACAGTTGGAATGATAGGTGATTCTCAAGCATATCAAGATCTTGTAGTTGTAATGTATGATAGTTGTAAATTGTATTTGATATTTTGAAAATAATAGGAGTTTTGAATTGCGTCTTATTTATCATGAGATTAAAACTTATATATCGTTAGGTAAGAAGATGAACATAGTTAATAGTTGAATTGGTGCTTAAATAATTGGACCACGCCTAATGATATTTTGAACACCTTAATATGAATTATTAAGATTTTTTTATTAGTCATTGATAAAATGTATTAAGAAAAAATATTTCTTTGATTTTTTTTGTAAATGTTATCTCCTTTATTCTTCTCATATTGCTAAGTTTGTTCAAGTGTGGAAATAGTGAATAGTAATGGTGAAATGAACAAGTGTGGAAATAGTGAGCATAGGGATTGAGAGAATATTTTCTTTATATGAATAATGTTACTTTATTTGTGATAGTTTAAGAGACGGGTTTTATAGATTCTATTATTTCACTGTCTATATATTTTTTGACGGAAGTTCATTGTCCATATAAAGGTGCCCTCTTTGTCAAATATTTTCATAAAATTTTCTATTCTTGGATACTTTTTAAATTCCATTTACGTACCTATAGTGTTAAATTTATTCAGTACTTTTAATTATTTGTATATGGTATCTTATTTTCAAAGAAAAAGAAAATTACAAGATATTCAGAAACAACAACCCCGTCAAGCAAAAGAAACAACATGGAAAGGTTAAATAACCAACAACATAGAGGTCTAATTGCAAAATATTCACCAATAAAGTATGATGGTCCACAAACTCCTTTGCCAAGTGATAGGGGTATATTTGTAATTATTAATAGGGAATGTTCTCCAAATGTCCCCTTAATTATAGGACATTTACCGGGTTGGTCCTTGAACTTCAAATTCTAACTTTTTTCCACGTTATGTCCACATGGCAGCAGATTTTTTTCGTAAAAAAATGAAAATCAATACGTATCCATATCATAACAAAAATGATTGACCAAAGATGAAACTACTTATTAACGTAGGTATCAAATATGTTGAGAGCTTGTTAAATAATTAACTGCACTATTGATCCTTGACTTATGCAAAATAGACAAATATACCTCCAAGGTGTTGTGCAAAATAGTCAAACACATCCTCGTCTATTTCAAAAAATAGAAAGTATAGCACATGGGTATTATTTATTATTTTACATAATAAAGTGATCAAAGTTGCAATTAAATAAAAATTCACAGATGTGTAATTTATATTACTGACAGTCTTTCTGTATAATCACATATATAGCTTTTCACACTTTTTAAATATTCACCATCTTTACTATTTGAAGCAATAAAAAAATTTGGAGTTCCATAGATTTGTTGCTGGACATTCTGAAACAGTGCGACAAACACTCATAAGACTGAGAACCGAACAAATTAATTATAATTTTTAAAAAATACTAAAATTAAAGCACGGAAAAAATAGAGAGAAAAACTTAATAGTCCCGTTGAGTTTAATTTACAGGAACAAAAGTGAAGGACATGGTGGAACTCCGCAACAACAAGAGATATAAGAGATTGATCCTGAAACAATAATACAACTTTTTTTTTTAGCATCCACTCATGAATACCTCTTCCATATGTGTTAAATGGTCCACAATTCAATGGATTTTAACATAATATTAACTAAGGAGGTGAAAATGTATTATTTGTATAGGAGTGAACATGATTACTAAATCTAAAGATGTTTTAATATAAACAAAATTCTTTAAACCATTAAATTTTCCAAAATTATTTAAACCAAAATTCTTACCAATTTTCTTTTTTGGGATGATTAAATCGGCATATTGCTCCAAATCTAAAGACCAAACTCCATTTGTTCACTTGATCTCAATATCATTTGTCATGGGGCATTTGAAAATGGTGTTTGCTTGAGTTGTCCCTAGGATATTGCCACGTTGATATGTTAGGGGCGTCTTCCAAGGTGGTTATTTCGATTGGTCATTGATAATATGAGGAAACTGCTACCTGGTTGGAAGGTTTGGGATCTATCTCTTGCAAGAAGTATCATATTAGTATAATTGGACGTGAGTGTCATCTCCACTTATACCATACAAACGATGAAACTATTGAGTCATGAGTGTAATGATATATAACGCATTATTCATGACTTTATTTGGGGTTCATCGATAGAAGATAGAAAATACATTAGATGGTGTGGAAAAATTGTGTAGGTCGTAGATGGATGGAGGTCAGAGGTTGCGGGATGCACGATGTATGATACAATGCTCCTCGAAAAAATAGAGTTAAAGGTCCTCCGAGATAGCCCGATTTATAGGTGAAGTCATTCAAACAAAATTACTTTCACAATGGGTTCATGCACTATGAAACTAAATGGTGGAATTCAAGAATTTGTAAGAATGTCATGGTGTGCGAGAAAGTCTTGCAAAAGAGTGTGAAGAAGTCTAAATGATCATAGTTAATCTGGATATGCTAGTTTAGCTACGGCACCAAAAACACCCTTATGTAAATGCGTTTGATATAGAAATTACGATGTCCGCCAAAAATACATGTCTTACTCCAGTATGTGGTGCATAATCGATGAGTTAGTGCTAAGAGTTTATTTTTATGGGGTGTCATTAATCCCTTAGAGTGTAGAAAGCATTGGATGGCTGAAAGATAACTTTCCACGTATTTAGAGACTCACAATAAAAGAGCGAAATATTATTAAATTTGATCATTAAGACCGACTTATTGAAATTGCATGTGCCCATCAATATAATCTTTATGACTTTTTTCCCTCAATATCCAAATTCAATATATATATATATATATATCAAATAAAGATATAAGGTAAATAAGAACCTATCAACAATCTTGTTTATGCTCAAACATAATAACTTCATAATATTTTGGATTTATCGTTTGGGTTATATTAGATGGTTAAGACGGTTCACTATCTAGATTTTCATTTTTTTGTAAGAAAAATAAATTGATAAATATAAAATTAGATAAAGATACACCAAAATTTGATTATTCCATATAATTATATAAATTCATCTAAGAAATTACATAAATTAAAGGAACATTAATCTACTAAAACATAAAAGGCTAACCGAACAAAGATTAATCTAATTCCATCGTCGAAATATATATTCAAGAATTTAGTTAAAGAAACATCTTGAACAAATTAACAACAAATGCATAATTTTTCTCCTAAATCAACATCAATAACTATATATGAAGATTTCTTTTTTGAGAAAACCCACTTGCCATTAACCCAATCTGTATAAACTCTGAGCATATCAATGTCGAAAGCAATTTCATCTCCAGAGCAATCAAAGTAGACGGAGTATTTTGTTCCAACCTTGCCAGTTATCCACCATCCATCGTTGTCAAAGGCATCAACTTTGTCGTATTTTGAGAACCCAATTGCCAGAATCTTGGAAGCTGGTGGTGGAGAGCGGACCTCAGCGGCGGTGACAACCTCCCTTAATGGTGAAGATAGGTCTTTTTCCTCAAGGTTCTTGTATTCATGCCTTTATTCATACCCACCACCATCTGTATGATATTTGGAGTTAAAACCCTATACACTATCCTTTATTAATCTATTCATATTTATTACATTTTTTAGTAGTCATATTCACCAAAACAAGCAAACCCCCCAATTTCGTAGAATTAGACCTATAATTTACCTAATTTACCCCTGTATCCAGTAGATCGACCCTTAACACCACGTAATGGTAAAGAGAAATACAAATATTGAAATTAAAACATAATTTTTTTTAAAATATTTTGTCCCTCTCCAACTTGGACCCAAGACAATGGCCCAATTTTCCAACTTATGGGTCATGTCTAATTTTGGAATTGGTTAGAGACATAATCCAAATATATCCATAATTTTTTAAAATAATTGTATAAAAATTGTAAAAAATTTGCCCTCGTTGAGTTTGAATTTTTAAGATTTAGAACCTCATAAATATATTTTTTTTAGTTTCTCAACTTGATAGTGTACTTATTAATAATATATTATCAAATAAAATATTAAAACTATATAATACATATAATTAAAAAATAAAGCAGGGTATTACCGAGAATAAATCATTTTGGAATAATAATAAAAGAAAAATTCATATTTGAATTTTTCTTTACAAAAATAGAGCCATTGGAAAATTAACACAGAAGAAAAAAAAATCAAACAATAGCATACAAACCTAATTCAACCTTACAGATCTTATCCCCCGTTTATTAAAAATCCCAGATTGAATTTACTATATTGATATCTTGTTTTTTAGTGGAAAGTAGTGTGCTTACCCGATCCATTCTTCTTGTTGGAATACCATGACCAACGACCGTGTCCTTGAATAAATTCGTGATCTTCTGATAACAAGTGATATGTGTTCGACTTAAAAGATTAGAGAAAAATTTATGGCGGATTATTGCAATGAGAAAATTTTGAGAAGTACAAATGAGTGCAAGGGGGCAGAAGAGGTGAATGTGATAGACACGGCGAGTGTAAAATATATATGCTGAGAGATACATGTTAGGTTAATCTATATTTATACTATATTTCTTTATATTAATATTTCAGTTTTTTTATATTATAATAAATAGGGTCAATTACCCAAGGAGACTTGAGAAAAATCAATGTGCCACTTAGGAGCTAGTCAATTCCTCTCTTCTTCTTAGAGGCCCATAAAATGTCCAATGTCATAACTACCCTTCTAGTGCATATAAGACAAAAAAATAGATTATTTCTCTCTCCTCCACTACCATTACTCTCTCTCCACCATTACCATTAATCTCTCTCCTCCTTTATCATTTTTTCTCTCTCCTCTTTCATTAATTATCAAATATTTTCCAGCTCCGACCACAACCACCGATCACCGCCGGCCGCCTCCGGCCACCGCCGGAAAAAGTTCTGAGCATGGAAAAAAGTTCTGAGCGTAGAGTAAAGTTCTGAGCGTGGAATAAAGTTCTGAGCGTAGAGTAAAGTTCTGAGCATAGAATAAAGTTCTGAGCGTAGAATAAAGTTTTGAGCGTGAAAAAAAGTTCTGAGCGTAGAATAAAGTTCTGAGCGTGAAAAAATAAGTTCTGAGTCCGGGGTACTAGGCATGGAAAAAGTACTGAGCATGGGCTACTGAGCATGAAAAAAATTGATGATTATCGGAAAAAAGTTCTGAGTGTCGAAAAAAGTTGCTGAGTATTCGAATTTTTTTGTTGACTAACTTTACTGAGCATGCTCGTTTTCTCAGTATCTTTACTGAGCATGCTCAGTAATTTGCTGAGTGTTTTTCGTAAAATCAGTAAAAGTGCTGAGCATTTCTCGTACAATCAGTAAAAGTGCTGAGCATTTCTCATACAATCAGTACAGTGCTGAGCGTTTAGACAAAAGGTATTGAGTTTAATACAAAAATCGATTTTACATTACAAAATTCCAAAAAAAACAAATAAATATCACCATAAGTAATTGAATTTAAGTAACAACTCAAATTTATATATATGAAAAATATGAGACATGATTCATATAATATAACAACTAAAACGATTATAATGCTACAAGAACACATGAATCTTTATAACCTGCAACTCTGAAAGCAATGGAAGGAGGATTTTAATGTCGCTTTTCATCCAATATCTTGGATCGAGGTTCTTGAACTGCAATGAAAGATAATTGCTTCTCAGCTGCAATATCAAACAAGTAATAGATGAAACATGTCTTCCTTCCAATTCTAAGCATTACGTCCTTAGTCTCTAAATAATTATAATTATCCACTTTCTCCTGAAAGTGTAGTGTGAAATCAAAGCAAGCATTATGCCCGAGCACTCTAGGTTATCCCCATCTGTATATCTGTATCTATTTCGTGTCATAAAGTCACCATCTCCCCTCTGGTGGATCTATACAAGTCATGCTCAATTCATTTTGAGAAGCTCCCACTTGAGTCGTCTATCTAATTTGCACATGTAATAACTCTTCTATATATGTCACTCATCTCTAAGTATGTATTTCGTTTGACCCAATATGCGATGAATGTTATTTTTACATTGTGTCCTTGGGACATCTCTATATTCCACCTCAATACGCAAAACATTTAATCTTTTTGCCAACACCACCCCTCATGAAGAGCAATTGGTTAAACATGTCATGATTCAGGCATGGTTCGCTGGGCTCTTCGACGGATGAACAAAATACAGTCCTTTAAACATCATAAACCAAGTCGAGCCATCTCCGTTCTTCATGGCCTGTTCTCTTCTCGCGGAGCTGGTGCCGCCCTGCTCAGAAGATCTTTGGACTATACGCTATAGATCTCGAACAGATGGTGCCATCGGCTGAGCCAAGATTCTAACAGATCTCATCATCCATGGCTTCAAACAACTCCAGCACGAGGTGGCAGCTAAATCGGCGTGGCAGATCGAGGTGGAAACTGGATCGGCAATGGTGAGATTATTAGTGAAAGGAGAGGTTAGAAAACTCAGTAATAGAAAAGCTACGGGCGTGAGAAAAGAGAGAGAGAAAGAGATAGGTTAGGTTTGAGTTATTTTTTTAGAGTTAGAATTAATTGTAAAAAAGTTATTATATATAAGATATAAAAAAGGATAGAAAAGTAATTAGGATTTTGTCTTATAGTGTTAAATTTAGTTTGTGGCCTTTAGTAAGAAGAGCCAAAAGAGGCGGTCTTGTTAGGTCACGGTGTAGTGATTTCAAGACTCTTTGGGTAATAATCTCTAATAAATATTGCCTCACGTGACAAGTTTTACCTTTGTAAATTAACCTTTTAACCTTCTATTAAATATATGGTTAACATTAGCCATTTTACTATTTATTTTAATTATATTTACGTCAATCAAATAACATTAATTATCAATTGATATTTGTCCAAACAAACAAAGGTAACAAATTAATTTAATCTTTAATTATTTATTTGACTTTTTCTTTCTATCTTCCATAACCACCTTCTCCATCGACTGTCGGTCACCACAATCACAACCAAAATCAATTTGAACTCCAAACTCCGATACTAAAATGATTAAAGAAAAAAGTTATGATTAAAAGAATTTTTTTTAGCCTTTAATATGTGTTCAAAATAAATATCTTCATATAAATCACCTTATTTGTTTGAGATTTATGTCTACATTCATATTAAGTGCCCTAAAATTTAATTTTTTAATTTATATTTGTTTGAAATTATTACCCAACAGGTTTTAGAGACACCTCTATAAACCTAAGTACCCCCACCTAAGGCTGCAAACGACCCGAACCGAGCCGAACTTTAGCTTTCTTGAGTTTGTTTGCTAATATTTTAGTGAGCTTGAGCTTGGTTTGAGTTTGAAACGAAACGAGCCGAACCAAGCTTTAGCTTTCTTGAGCTTGGTTTGTTAACTAACGAGCTGAACTCAAACAAGCCCTTAGCGAACTCAGACTCGAGCCCTTGGTGAGAGTATCGCTTCATTTGTAACCCTAGATACTAGTAGTATATTTATTAAATATAAAAATAATTTACTTAATAGATGACCATCTCTTCAGCTAGTTAAGCAGATTGCTGAAGGACACGGATCCGTGTCATTTCGGCATGTTCCTCGTAATCAGAATGGATGGGCGGATAAAGCCGCGCGTATTGCTAGACAACGGTTCGTTGAGAGGTCCCCCAATGGTTCTCTGGCGAGGGACTTTCGGAGGCTCGGAATAGGCTGATATCTCGCACTTTTTCACTTCCTGTTCGTTCGACCAAAAAAAAAAAAATTACATAATACAAAAGTTATATGTAGTTATGACTTTTTGATGTATACATATATAATTTTTAATTGAATATATCTACCAAGCCTATTAACGAGTTCTTAAAGAACCCTTACCAAACTATTCACGAGCTTAACGAATCGAGCTTATATAGGTTTGAGTTTGTCTCGTTTAGTAAACGAGCCTGAATTTAAAGCTTGAGCTTGGCTTGTTTAACTAACGAGCCGAACTCAAACAAATCCTTAGCGAACTCAAACTCGAGCCCTTGGTGAAAGTGTCGGTTCATTTGCAGCCCTACCCCCACCCAAGTTGCTCTTCTTACGAAAGGGTACAAATAAGATTTAACACTAAATGCAAAAAAATATTAACTATCCATTATACCCCTTTTGTTTGTGTTTTTCAATACTACGTATTGCCCATGCCCAAGGGCACTACGTAAACAAATTTTTGTTGGAAGATATTATGGCATGACTACAGTTGGAATGATAGGTGATTCTCAAGCATATCAAGGTCGCGTAGTTGTGATGTATGTTAGTTGTAAATTTTGTGGATATCTTGAACGAAATAGGAATTTTAAGTTGTGCCATATTTATCATAGGATTAAAATCTATATAAATCGGCAGGTAAGAAGATGAGCATAGTTGATAGTTGAATTGGTACTTAAATAAATGGCATGCCTAATAATATATTGGACACCTTATATGAATTATTAAGATGTTTTTATTAGTCATTGACCTGAAATATATTAAGAAAAAAGGTTTCCCTAATTTTTTTAGTAAATCCCATCTCCTTTATTCTTCTAATATTATTTTCTTTACGTGAATAATGTTAATTTATCCATGATATTTAAAGAGAATTTTTTTAGTTTTTTATTTCTTCACTGTCTATTTCTTTTTTTTTTTTACGAAAGTTTATTGTCCATATAAAGATACTATCTTTATATGGACAATAAACTTTATTGTCCATATAAGAATGGAAAATTTTCCATTCTTAGATACTCTTTAAATTCCATTTAAGTACTTATAGGTTCAATTTATTCGATACTTTCAATTATTTGTATATAGTATCTTATTTTCAAAGAAAAAGAAAATTACAAAATATTCACAAACAACAATCCATGGAGCAAATAAACAACATGGAAAGGTTAAAATAACCAACAACATAGAGGTCTAATTGCAATTGCAAGATATTCATCAACAAAATATGATGGTCCACCAACTCCTTTACCACGTGATAGGGGTATATTTATAATTATTAATAGGAAATATTCTCCAAATGGCCCCTGAATTATAGAATATTTACCAGATTGGTCCTTAAACTTCAAATTCCATCTATTTTCCACATTATGTCCACATGGCAGCAGATTTTTCGTAAAAAAATAAAAATCAATATGTATCCATATCATAACAAAAATAAATGACCATAGATGAAATTACTTACTATTGTAGGTATCAAATATGTTTAGAGTTTGTTAAAGAATCAATTGCACTATTGATCCCTGAGTTATGCAAATTATCCAAATATACCTTCTAGGTGTTGTGCAAAATAGCCAAATACATCCTTCTGTGTTTCAGAAAATAGAAAGTATAGCACATAGGTATTATGGATTGTTTTACATAATTAAGTGATCAGAGGTGCAATTAAATAGAAATGCATATATGCGAAAATTTATTTAAGTGACATTTTTCTGTACCATCACCTATACAGCTTTCCACACTATTTAAATATTTACCATATGTAATATTTGAAGCAATAAAAAAATTTGGAGTTTCAGAGATTTGTAGCTGGATATTCTGAAACACTGCTGCAACCACTTATACAGATTAAGAAACAAAACAGATTAATTATAATTTTCTAAAATTACTAAACCGTATAAAATTAAATCAGAAATATATATATATAAAAAAACTTGCAATCTTAATAATAGTCTGTTGAGTTCAATTTACAGGAACAAAAATGATGGACGTGCTGGAACTCCGCAACAGCAAAAGATATAAGAGATTGATCATGAAACAATAATACAGCTTTATCCACTCATGAAATCCCCTTTCATACATGTTTTGGAAATGGTCACAATTTAATGGATTTTAACATAATACTAACTAAGCATGTGAAACGTATTATTGGCATAAGAAATTGA
This sequence comes from Nemophila menziesii, assembly GCA_029959085.1. NCBI lineage: Eukaryota > Viridiplantae > Streptophyta > Magnoliopsida > Boraginales > Hydrophyllaceae > Nemophila > Nemophila menziesii. The sequence continues at coordinate 159,632 of JARWIR010000012.1, read as the reverse complement.
ACATAATTACTAAATCTAAAGATGTTTCAATATAAACAACTTTCTTTAAACCATTAAATTTTCCATATTTCTTTATACCAAAATTCTTACCAATTTTCTTTTTTGGGATGATTACATCGGCATGTTGCTCCAAATGTAAGGACCGAACTCCATTTGTTAACTTGATCTCAAATTCGTTTGTCACGGAGCATTTGAAATACATTACATTCATTCAATAAAGATCAAATGTAATATTTAATTTCTACTTTCTTACTTCAATCTAATAGTATCAATATGATGAAACAAAATGACCAATTTATAAAAGAATAAATAACATTTTTGCCCCCTGCGTTTATACCCGATTGACAGGTTGCCCCCTAACCTTTAAATATATTATTTATATTTTATATAAAAACTATTTATAAAAAACCTTTTTTACCTGGATTTAAAAAAAAAAGTGACATGGAAATGCCACGTCACTTTTAACGGCCAAAATAGACGGAACACACAGTCAGGGGGTAACGGGGCACGAAATTAAAACTTAGGGGGCAACGAGTCGCATTTTAAAGGTTAGGGGCAACCTGTCAATCGGGTATAAACGCAGGGGGCAAAAGTGCTATTTACTCTTTATAAAATAATGTGTCAAAAAGTCCAAAAAATGTATATCTTTTTTATTCACATCAAAGTCTGTCGCGGTCTCAAGCCATCAAAATATCCATGATGTTAGACCTATAGCGCAAGTGAGATTGATCGAGAAGAGAGAAGGGTTCGAGTGGCAGCAAGGCTCGTGGCTGTAAAGTATAGTCGTAGACAGGGTTAACGTCGTAGAGAGTGGAAAAGGGAAGAATAAGGAAAATGATAGGAAAGAAAAAGAAAAGAATTAGGGGTCAAATGAAACGTGTTGTGTTTTTGTAATTATTTAATTGTTAATTCAATATCCAATAAGATTTGTTTTTTTTAGTAGTCAAATGTTTATTAGCAGTTAATGTAAATGGATAAAGTAAGGGAATACAAACGGCCTTGACTATTCTTTATGTAGAGGATTCGGACCGTCGAATAGTTTGTTTTATACGATAGATTTACCTTGTTTTTAGTTATTGGTCACTTTGTTTAACGGGTATTTTAAAGAGGTTGTCCCGAATGTTTGTTATTTATTGCGTGCATTTATTTTTTCATGTTAATTTGAGGAGTTGGTGATTGCGGGTGTTCTTAGGGTGATTCTTTGTGACCATGTTTAATGTTTCCAATTTATGTTATGGTGAATCGTTTTGTCGTCTTATGACTAGTGAATTCTTATATAACGATTTTCCTAAAAAGTTAGTAAGATTCTTTCTAGGCAGTGGTGAATTCTTTTTCAACCTAATTAGGATGACAAATCAGTTTTTTTCACCTTTTCTTTTAGAACAATGCTATATATCATTTGCCTTTTTAGGTAACATTAAATAAAAAGGAGAAATAATAATTAGGAAAAATAATATTTAACTGGTATTTAAAACTTCTTGAAGGGAAGACATTGTCTATTTATTTTGGCCATATGTTACATTAGTATCTTTTATTTCTATTATTGTTTGATCTCTAATTTTTACCTCTAATGTGTAAAGTTAAAACCCAGTAAGAGAAAATATCTTACTATTCTATAGAGGGCAGATACGGGCTACAATCTTGAGTGAGCAATCATATAATCTATCTAGTGGATCCTTGTGATGCTCATAAGTCATAACTTATTTATCTTTGCACACCAAAAAACATGGCCAATATTTATTTTTTGTGTCAAAAGCAAAATTTACTTGAAACTAGGTCCTTAATCACAAAAAAAGGAACTCTCCCAATCCCTCTAGTTAAATTAACCGCCCAATCGCTCTCATTGTTCATCAACTAGCTTTCTCAGTAAGCCATGTTATATTGTGACTAAAACTAAAGATAAAAAATATGTGACAAAAAAAATACAAGCCATTTTATCATCATGATTGAAGCTTCGGTATGGACATTAATGTCAGAAACATGATAAAAATGCTCAAATATGCTTCCAATGAAATTGTTACTTTCATGTTTGAATGTATATACTATATACAATTTAGTAATGGGTAAAATATGAGAAATGTGTTGAATAATTAACCAAACAAGTATAAAAGAAATGTGCATTATATAAGTGTTTGATAAAAGAATAAAATTTACTGAGAAAAAAGATATTGATAAACCCCATTGTGGGAAGAATCTAAAGTAAAAACACAGTGACTTATTATGTAATAACCCAGACTATTTCTTCCCGGTAATGGAGAATGAATATTTTTAAGCCCCAAAATCTGTTCCGCCCCCCTTGAACAATAAAATGAAGTTGAGATATGTTTTTTACAATAATAATAACAATAATAATAATAATAATAATAATAATAAAAATCTCATTTACTACGCTTTTTAGCTTCACTATAGAGGATTACACCAAAAACTGTTAACGAGTATCCAAGCATTCCAGTTACTGATACTGGATTCCTAAATATCAATATTGATACCACCACTGCTACTGCTCCTTTTGCATTTCCAAGAACCTGCATTAACAAACAAATAATCAAACACTTGTTACTCACTTTTAACTAACTAACTAACTAACTAACTAACTGCTTTTCATACCTGAAGTGTTAGAGCGCTTGTATGTTTTGTAACCAAAAAGTTTGTGAGATTCACAAAATAAGCCAAAGCAGAATTGAACAAAAGATACCAAATAATTCTAAAATCATCTCTTGCAAGTGCTAATGCTATTCCCACTACATTTTCCTCCATATATAGTGTAGCTGGTAGTAATAATACTACAGCTATAGGAGCCATGTATAGCAGAAGATTCATTGAATTTAATTTTTCCCTAATAAAAAAATATTAAAAAAACAATTAGAATAAAACCCTAGTTATACTACATTATTATAAGTTATAACATAAAAATACTAGATTACCCTTCAGAAGAAAGCAAAATTCCTTGTAGCACTGATTTAAGTGCTCTTGCAGCTGTAGCACCCACACACATTATAAATCCAAATAAATGGAAACTCGGTTCTCCCTAAATTTATATAAAAACAAAAAACAATATTTATATCAAGACATAATACTCCCAAAAAGTCAAATGCTTAGCATATTAAGTCAAACATTATTAGAGATGACGTTTCAAACCGAATCAATGTATGTTCATTTATCACCAACAATTTGATCTACTAGCTTAAAGATCAATCATAATAAACTCTATTTCATTAAAAGGCGAGATTACTTTATATTCGACAGCAAAAATACAAAACTACCGAAAAATCACACAGTTAGCAGATCAGGTATAAAATTATAAGATATAACTACCCAACAGAATAAGCATGAGTGAATTAATTGCCAATAATTTTATCTATGGAAAATAACTGTTCTACTAGCTCAAGATCATATAACCTCTGAAGAAAACACAGAGTGGGGTAAATGCTAATTGAACAATATATAACCTCGTTAAATCTAGAATTTACCAACAAAATTTGACTAAAGCATACAATTAATATACGAAATTGAAAGAGATTAATAAAGATAGGAAATTTGTTAAGAAGACATACCCCACTAGCGATTACAACTCCAGTAACAACAGGTAAAAGCGTAATATAAGTCAACCAAGCTTCGCGTTTCATGGTCATTATATACGCAAATACAGCTGTAAAGAAAGGTGTGGTTGCTCCGATGGCTTGATTAAATGAAACAGGGAGATACCTAAGGGAAACATTACCACTAACAACCGAAGCACAAAAGATTAGACTCAAAGCTGTGATCTTAAGGAACTGAACCCTAGATCTTATAGTCTGCATCGGTACTATCTTCATCCACGCAATAGCAATGTAGCTAAACAACGAACAAGCCGTCATGTGACACATAGTCAAAAAGATTGGATATTTAAATCCATAATTGCTTAACAGATACTTGTTCAACAATAATACCCCAATGTTTGATGAATACCATGACGTTACCAATCCGATCGTGAAAAATCTGCTTGACGGCTTCATCGCCGAAATCTTCTCTTTCTCCATTGTTTCCCCTTTCTGTGCTAGGGTTTCAATGAATTTAATTAAAATAGGTGAGCTCTATATATAAAGAATGGAGATTGATCTGAAGCTAGGGTTTGAGAGAATGAGAGATCTAGTTAGAAGCAGCCACCATCAACTGCCATGGATCTGATAACGATACTTCAATTTCATCACCCAATCATTATCACAATTGAAATATATAGATATATGTGTGTAATAGGTATGGATATATATAGAGATATTACAAAATTAATTAAAGTTTGGGGTAAAGATAAATATTGGAGAATGAACACCGACGAAGTTGCAGGGAGAGAGAAAGCAAGAAACGTCCCTTTGCTTTATTATTAGTTTTTATTATTGTATTTAATGCCTTGCATTAATAGTAAAGTGTACATGACTTTTAATTAATTACTTAATTCATTAAATAGATTAAATTAAATTAATTTGATAATCTATTTTCTTAATTCTTTTTTTTTTAGATTAATGATTCTACGAAAATGGTGGGTGGCTTTTGACTTGTATTTTCCCATCATGAAGTATGACAGCTGTGGGCTTTCTATTGCTTGGTGACGCGTATTGTATTTCCAATTCTATTTATTTTTAATAATATCCTCCTAATGTGCGTAAGCTACACACCTCTTATAAGTTGAAAACGAGTTAAATCCATTTACCCTGAAATTTTGTTTAAAGTCCAAAACTTCCCCATAAACTCTTAAAACTACCTAGATTCTCTCATGGCCTATACTATTCTTATCATAATCTTTATCATTTAAAAGTATTCAAGATTTTTGATTCATATAAATAATTTTGATATAATAAATATTCAAAAGTGATTAAATAAATATCTATTTATCAAAATGGTAACTCCTTAATAATTCTTCCATTCTTAAATAATTATATATTATTAATAATTCTAAAATAATTATTAAGTTATGATATCAAGATATTTTTCTCAACTTTTAATACATATTTAAAAAATAAAAGAACTTTATAAAGAATGTTTTAATAAGAAGATTTTATTCATTATAGTACTTTTTAAACTAAATAAAAAGTTAAATGGATATTTATGGGTTACTGGTCTAAAAACCAATTTAATAATACGTTTGACCCAAACTATTGTCTAAAATAGTTCATTATCTATAAAATTATATTGATGTTGACCAAAAAAACTTTATAAAATAATTTATGTTAATTAATTAATTTTTTAAAACTTTTCTTTAACTTCTTTATAAATTTAATTCCTTTTTTTAATTAATTCTTTTTCGTTTCAAAGGGGGCAACATAGGAGAGTAAATTTTTTTGGTCTTGTATGAAAATCTTATCTTAATTTTAGAATGGAGTTGAGACAAATCACATCCCACCTTGGAAATGATGAAATATACTAAACGGGAATCTCCGGATCCAAGATGTGACCCTTTATCTCAATCTTACGTCTCATTTGTTTTATAGCAAATACGTACTGAATGCTGAATAAACAGTTGAATATAACTCATTTTGTTGAGAGACATTCTAGAAAGAATCAAACTTAGCTTAAAATCTAATGAAATATACCATTTAAAAGCCCTTCAAATCTGAAATGGTCATGCAAAACAAAATGTCTTATTGATCGAGTATCTTAATGATTCAGATTAAGATCTCATTAAGTCCAAACAAACATTCCCTGAGTGAGACAAATTTCATCACATACACAATTATAAGAAAATAGTTTCTTATTTATTACAGATTAAATCTCAAAATTTGTGCATCATATTCAAAGAAAATAAGAATGAAAAACTATTATATTTAGTTATTAAGAGTTTCTCGAGAAATTTTTTTCCTATTAATTGAACTGCAAAACTTTTGAAGGGATAAATCGTATGAAAAAGAATAAAAAATAGAAAAAGGAAAGAAAAAATGTTATGTTTAATTTATATAACAAATACAAGTTTTATTATTTATTGTTAAAAATTATAATTAGATAATGTGTTTGGTAAAAAATAATTAGATGGATGTATTAAGACTTCAAATTTGTTATAATAAAGGAAGGAAGGGAGTAATTGTCCAATCACAATATCAAAATATTTGAGGACTACAATGGGTGGTTGTGTTCGCTTGTGTGTTTGTGCTCTTATTCGGCCCTTCTCATTTCGGTTTTCGTTATAATCACCTGGCCCAGTGTTACCTTTTATAATCTGAGGGCTAACAAGATCATTATCAATGCAGTTGTCGCATTGGATTTTACTATAGGTAGTAGAGTTGGTTTTGAGATGAAAATTATGTCGGGCATTAAAACGGTAGTCGGCTTTATCCCTCTTTTATTGAGGTTTGAGTTTGTCTTTCTTAAGGATCATGTTTTTTTACCGTGACACCACTGTCAATGGTTCTATTTGGGAAGGTGATGTCATTTGACTTTGTCGTGTTTTTTAGTTTATTATTTGTTGTTATGTTATCCAGCATTGGTGCTTCTTATAAAACGAGTTTGGTCTTTATTAATTCAAGTGATTTTGATTGAAAAAAACTATTACTGGCCAAGAAAACCTTTTCTTTGTCAAAAAGCCAATAGACCTCGTGTATCGAAAAAGGAAAAAATTGAAATTAATTAATTTCCTTTTTTATTTTTTACAATTGAAAATTAACAAAATGATTCAACCAATAAACATACATCAAAATAAATTTTTTAATTTAAAAAATGGTTATTTATTGACACTATTACTCTTATTTTAAAGTTAATTTCACTTTTTTATTATATTTATATTGTATTTTGTAAAATCACAACTGTATTTATAACAATGTCTATGGATTTATAGTCATTTAACATTACCTTTTTTATTGTTTAGGAAATAATATATATTTATTGATTGGACAAAAGTATAGTGGGTTAGTAAATGACTAATGATATGGCTTATATTGTTACACTGCATTATTTAATTAAATACTACCAGTCTCTCGATAAATATAATATACCACATGAAAGACCAACGATTTACACATGGTAAAGGTCTGGCCGGTCACCGTCGACAAGTTAGTAAATTCCACCCTTGACCTAGTAGAAACTACAAGATGGTGAGATATCATCTAGAAGGGTAGCTAATTCCTACGATATTGCGAAGATATATGAAAATATCAATAAAATATAATTGGCAATGGAGAAATAAAGTTAAATCCCTATATAATCACCCTCGACATGTAAAGTAAGGACATGACACTAAAGAATATAAAGTCAAGCAAGAATTCTACTTTAGCAAGCATTTTACTCTCAATAAAATCCCTCTTTTGGTAAGGTGTCATGCCTATATGTGTGTTTTGTGTATGTGTCTTTCTATTCTACAGTCAAGATACACTCATTTACTCACTTATAAGCATTAACCTACTAAAAAAATACTTTCGTACCTTTGATCCTCATTGATTTCCATCAACAAGGGCCCGCATCTAGGGCTAGTTCATTGACTTGATCGTTAAAGTGCTAGCGGGAAACAATCTCTCTTTAGCCTTTAGTTGTGTGTTTTGCTGGTAATGAGCATAGTTGATCCATCCTACCATATTGAAGCAATCATATTTTTGTCAGGTACTCACTTCATGTTCGAGGCAAAGGACTAGAAAGAGTCTAAACTTATTTAGTAGAGTTTTTACTATATCAGATGGAGAAGTATGTGGGAATTGTACACATTTTCACCAAAAATCATGAAGAAATACCACGAAGGTACGAACTTGGGGAACAGAGGCCGAAGACAAAGCCTACATCAGAGAGTATGGGTCATTGATGTCTCGCCTTTTGTGATGAATTAATATAGTATCGATGCATCATTTGATAGGGGATTAGTGATTAATTTTGGAATTTATACCTTATATTTGATATAATATGATTTACTGGTCTAATCTTCAATTTATATATAGAGAGAGCATTTTTTAGGCAATGTGCATTAAGTGTAAACTCCTAGATACATGGATTCCATTTGAACCCAATAGGAATTCAATGTGTATGAAAGTGGAAAAGAAAAACCGATCAAGTCACGAAAGGAGCCAAGAAGTCAAGTTAAAGCTCAACAAAAAGTCTTGGCGAAATGCTTCTATCGACTTGAAAAAATCATAAAAAATAATTGGTAGTTAATTAGTTGATGAAGTTTAAACACAAGGTAACTCTTGTAATCTAGTACATGTGGTTAAAAGGGCGTCTGGTGCCAAATTGATATGTGAAAGTTATGATAATTTTACTAGCAGAGACCCAAAGAGTCCAAATTTAGAAGAGTCCAATTGTCCACTTAAGACTCGGTTAAGCTGACTTGTATGATATAAAACGTTTTATGTAGCCCATATATACTCATTTAGAACAGTAAAACATACCACTTATCATATTAGAGAGCTAAGGAAGCTTGGAGCAAGGGCAAGATGCAAGGAGTTCAAAAACGACAAGTATTTCCTTAATTATTGTAATTCTTCCTTAAATTATGTATTTTTTATTTTGATTTATTTGCTTCCATTATGAATTAAATTTCTTAGTAGCTTGAGTAGTTTAAGTAAGAACCCTAACTATTAATTAGGTCTTATTTGTATGAATTTGGCATTTTTTATTTAAATAAATTATGGATTGTTGTTGTTGTAATTACCCTCATGCTTATCTTTATATCCTTGTATGATGTACACATATTTAGGGTTGCTAGCTATTAAAGTATGCCCATGCGGGGGATTGGTAGTGGAACTATATTAATGACTCATTTTGGAGTTGAATTCTCAAATTAGCTAAACTAACTAGGTAATCATATAGGGTTTGAAATTTATTTGTCTAGATATCATGCATAGGATTTACTCGGAAGAGGTTGCTAGGGTTAGATAGTAGTCCCTTACTTATCCAGAAGGAACTTAGGGAGACTTCAGAATCCCGGTTAGTAACTAAACTCGTTTTACTCTTGAAATTGCAAGTAACTCCAAGCTATAGTTAGTGGGGGTTACAGGTGTCTCGAACTAAGTTTGTATCCCCTTATTCACAACTTTATTATAAACTCCTTGGTTAATTTAGTAGTTAATTTTCATCTTAATATTCATCCTATAGAAAACCCAAAAAAATTCTTTAGTCCTTTTATTAACAACGAATTACTAATTCAAAACTAGAGTCCTTGATTAACTCGTTATTCCATGTAAAGAAGATAATTCACTTAGATGGAGAGCAACTTCTTTGGTTTTTATTTTTATTACACTTAGTAAGACATCAATCGGGGACAAGGGGACATGACGATCTATAAATACGGATACACTACCACATATATAGATAAAGAACAAATTTAAATCCACAATACTCAAGAGATCTATATTGATAGCCTAGATCTTGATCTCACTAAATATTATCAAAACGTCATTCCCCTTGATCGACACGACGCCCAGTTGCCCACCATACGATTAGAATGTTATTCCACTCTCTGCTTAGTCTACCGCCCCACCTGGTGGTCATAATGTTTTTTCACCTACCGCTTAACATGCCGCCCAACCTGGTTCTCAACCAAAAGCACCACTTATGAGTGTTTCAGTATTTCATTATCATCCTCAAATCCTCAATGTCACATTCTAAAATGATGTGCATCAGTATTACACGAAGAATTTTTAAGGAGGTACTCTAGGGGTCAATTTCAAAGAGAGCCTCAACTACGAGAATAGATTTTGGGAAAACCTAAACTAAAGGGTCAAGATAGGGAGGACCTAAAGTAGGGGAACAACATCATGGATGACCTCATCCAGAGGGATATCATCAAGGGGGACTATAGCTAGAGGGTCAGCATCGAGGAAAACCTCAACAAGGGGGTCAACATAAAAAAGAACTGTAGCTAGGGGTCAATATCATAGAGGATCTCAGCTAGGTTATCAATATCAATAAGAACACCATTCTGGCAATCATTACCAAGGAAGACAACAACAACCACTCATAGGCATATCACTAAGGGTAAGGTTGTTCAAAATATTTTAGATTCTGAAAATTTTGTACAATTTTGATCATGAAGTATGTCTATGAGTCGCCGACCAAATTGAATCACCCACTAATTATATGCATGGTTGACCGAGAGGCTTGTGACAACAAAATGATTCCCTTTTCACTAGATATTCTACAACCCCATATATGCAAAATACTAAGACTTCCAACCGTCTAGCCATATGTACATATTAGTGACAAATGGAGCTTACCAAATATCACGATAATACTTATTATTGAGTCTTCTTCTTGACTCTTATGGGAAAACACATCAATACTTCACCAGTTTGGCATCTCAAGCAATTATTTGATATGCCCAACTCGCTTTCCTTTTGAAAGCCCAATTCACATGAGTCTGAAAGCCAGACATTCAAACCTCTTTAACAAGAAGACAAACTCTTTTATAGGATAACTAAATCTAAACTACTTCTTAGCCGAACTAAGTTTATCTTAAATAAAATGAATGAGGTATACTTTCAAGAATAGACGTCACGTCTAAGAGGAGATGAGACGTTCGTCTCTTGATCAATTCTCTGTCAACAATAATCTGATTACCTTTGATCAATTCTTTGTCAACAATAATCTAGCGATTTATATAAAGATCATCCCATCATTCATGAGGTATCTAACGATTTATATATAAGAAACCTTATGATTTACTTAGGCGTAGATCTTTTGTGATATTTGGAATTCATGCGTCAATTCTAAACATACTATTTTCATTTGGATGACATTAAGGAGAAGACTTAAAACAAAATATCGTTATATGACCTATTTGGAGTTGGATCCAGTTTGTGTTTTATGTGGTGAAAACTTTCGAATAAGCATATTTTCTCTAAATGTGCTTATGTGAACGATATATGGAATGATATTAGGAAATGGTTGGGTATAAATAAGAAGATAAATACTCTCCAAAGTGTTTCCAGTTAAGCAATCAAATCAAACAAAGGATAACAAACACTTCATAGCTCATATCAATAATCAAAATGAATAGCATAGAGAAATTAACATAAACAAAAAACTCCAAATACTCAAAATTTATCATATCCCATTCCTTGTCATAAAAACAAACATGATCCAAGAAATTAAAAAGCTAGTGTAGCTCAAGAAAATAAGTAACATAAAAGTTCTATTATCCTAGAGACAAAGATCCTTAATTCCTAAGTGGACATTGATCCAGCAAAATTGCCTTCTAAAGCCATCTTAAATAACTCCGGTCTGTTGTCTCCTACAGCCCTTTTACACACTGCAACAAAATGATATGTCAGATCAAATTATCAACATTTGCAATTTAAAGTAATTCACAGGTACTATAATATAATGTACATACAAAAATGTAATAGAAGCACAATATTACTTTTATCTTTAAAAGTTCACTAATGACATATCTCCAAATTTCATACAGAATAATCCAAGGTTTAATAAATTCAATTACTTTTATTAAACCCAAATAATTATCTAACATTTAAACACCAATTCTCCATATAACAATACTTACAGCACATTTCTACATTATATTAAGGATTGAAAGGAATGAAAGTAAGGATTGACAGAAAATACCTTAAGGATTTAAATGTTGCTAGGGTACATCATAACCCTAACACGAGCACCCATGGATTTAGGTGGTAAATTGGAAGTGAACCTAGCACGAACCACACCACTGTTTCCGTGAGGCCTAGCAACCTTTCCCCAAATGCATCGGTAAGTTGAACCGTTCTTCTTGGTCTTGGCCTTGTAGATATAAGCCAATTTCTTACCCAAATACCATGCTACTTCCTCTGTTGTGTTAACTCCCTCAAGTTGAACCAACGAAGTGTTTGGATACTGGTTCGACTTTGATCTATTCAAAGATAAATAGATTCAATATCTAGAACAAAAATTTAGATTAAAAAAGATTCATTTTCTGTTTACCTCTTGTAGCCGAGGATGGTGCCTCTGGTGTAAAGTCTGCAAATAAAATTAAAACATTGAATGAGTTTGAATATGTAATACATATAAATATATGTACGTGTACTATGATTATGAGTAAGGGGAGATCGAAACCTGACGCGTTCGCCTTGACGACCCTTAACCATTTTTGTGCGTCTGTGGGGGGTATTGGGGGAGGGGGCAGCTGCAGAAAAATGAAGAAGACGCCTGTATTAGTGAAGGAGGAAAATGAAACCCTAATGGACCTATTTATACGGTGTGTTGTTGGGCTAGACGGAAAGTGATTCTATTGTATAAAGTTGGGCCAATTTCTTTGTTTTTATTTCTGCTCAAATTTGGGCCTATTGGTTGGTCTGTTGATTGAGTTTTTGCTTTTCGTAATTGATTTTTCTTTTTTGTCAAATAAATAAACTTTAAAGATAATATTTATTACACATACGGTTTAGGAAATTATAAGAGTTTCCAGCTAGAGATATCAATATTTCTCCTAGTACATTTAGCAAGCGCATTTGCGATCCCATTGTATTACCTATTAAAATAAGATATTTTCCAAAGCGAAATCTTCTCAACCATAACCAATTTCCATAAGAATTGGTTTAAGACTCCGATGGAGTCTTACATGATTAGTAATTCCTCAAGTTCAAGGTTATTAGAGTAGAAAGAACTACTCTGGTACTTTAGATTCCCAGCGGATCTCAAAGCAAAAAGGAGATCCCGAGCTTCACCTTCAAACGCGTTTTTTACATAACATTGTCTCGCCGTCTTAATTGATCACAAATAAGTATAGCTACTACATTTAAATGTTAATTGTACCTTGAAAAAAAATATAGAATGCAAATTACCAATGCATAAACATTAAAATTCACATTACCACTATCGGCCTATTTGGTAAATTAATTTTCAATTAATACGATAAAATAATTCTAGTAAATATCTTTGATTTGAAAGAGACCATCCATACAAACTTGAGACTCACCTATAGTCTTTTTGTTTAGTGTTGCGTTCAACGAATACTTATCATAAAAAAGAAATCGTCTAGGTTTTGAAAATGTTATAACTCTGATATCACAAAATATAGTTTATATTCGAGGCTAGCTATGAGTTCATGGGTCAATGCAAGTTCTTTTCCAATTCCTATAAAGAAGTCAAATCAAGCGCAAATTTGTTAAAACCCTCCCACTTGTTCTTGTGTCTTATTTAACAAGAGTTCCATCTGAACTAACAAATTGATATATGTGGTAATTCTTGAAGCGCTCCCAATTTTATTTTAAGAAATCAAGGTCCCGTGTAATGATAATGGAAATAATGCAACATCACCAATATCTGAACTTAAGACATTATGTGGAAGGGGCTCATTTACCTTACCACAACCAGAAGGCAATGTGTTCATGAAATTTTTATATCATTATTAAGAATAGTGGTAGAATAAAGCCACCAGTAAAAAAGTGTCAATATTCGTGAAAGTGGGATAAAAAAAGAACTCTGTATATATAGATAACGATAAAGTGTGTTGGAATAAAAAGGTTAATGTAATTGTTGTACAAATAATCACCAAAAGGTCATGAGATAGTGGTGATGGTAGAGAAATGAATGGGTGTTTCCGTCATGGATGCAACAATTTATCGAACCCTTTGTAGTTGTAGGAATATACCATACATACAAAACGGCATGGAAGAGTAAAATTTTGAAACACGTGCTCAAGTCTTATGTATAATTGTTGGCATATTGCTTCTTCTAGAATGATTTAATGGGTCAATGACCCAAAAAATCAAAATAATATTATACTTGCCCCAAAGAATCATCCATTAACTTACTATTATAAGATTACATGTTTACCCGTCAAGGACGATTCCCGTCAAGGACGATTCCCATCAAGGACGATTCCCGTCAAGGACGATTCCCATCAAGGACGATTCCCGTCAAGGACGATTCCCGTCAAGGACGATTCCCATCAAGGACAAAATTTAGTTAATGATGTTATTGGGAAGAAATTTTGTCATTGATGTTATTGGGCTGAAAATAATATTATTTTGATTTTTTGGGTCATTTTCCCATGATTTTATATGACAGATTTGTGTTTGATTAACTTACTCTAGTTTTATTATAAATTTTTACCACATGTGCAATATATCAAATGATATATCTCATACTAACACAGGAGACCTAGCAAAAATGTACATTCAATCATTTTAATTTCTTTAACACGTTTTATGATATATCTTGTTGTGAGTTAATTGTCTATAAGTGGTGTTAACTATATGTTATTTGTTATCACACTTAGAACATTTTATATGTTAAGTGTAATAGTATCCAACCTTCATTACTTATACAAAAACATATTTTTCCACTTATACTTAGATTTTCAGTTTTTGGCCATAATTTGTTATGTGATTTGAATTGGTCAAAGAACTAAACTACAAGTATTCTTAGAATTTCATAAATAATATTTATTGTGTTGAAGTTTTTTTTCATTTTGAGAATGTAAAAGATCAAAATTAGGCTTCAAGTATCGAATGTTTTGGAATCCCAGTTTGAATTAAGAATGGAAAACCGATATAAAATGGAATACCATTTTTATGAGGAAAAAAAGTGTCCTAGTTTGGTTAAAATGAACGTTGTACATTCACCGAATCGGAACCCCAAAACTAGATGAAACCAAGATCCTGATTTCAGGCCAACCAAAATTTATAACAAAATTCTTGGGTTCATTAAGGATATAAATACAGGAACCAAAGGGACGTTCAACATCTCCTGATCAACCTCAACTACCATTATTTTTAAGCATTAAATCAAGAGCTCCCAAACACAAAAATTTTCATCTTATCATCGTAATCAAAGATTGATCACCATAATTTTCATATCCACTCAAGAGGAGTAAATATATCTTCATTTGTATAAACTAACTCAAGAAAGAGTCAAACAAGCATCAATTTACCATCTACGCAAGAGGAGATTATCATCAAGTATCATTGATCAATCCACTTATTATAGAGTCAACAAACTTCATATTCTTATCCACAGTTTAGGAGTCACTTGTTCTTAATTACAATAATAATCACATATTTACAAGGGCTTAACTCTTACTCTAAATTAGAGAAGAGTGTGTCTTGAGGTTGAGATTGAGTTTAGCGAAAATCTCGCTTAGGTTGTAACTTAACATGGTAAAAAAGTTTTGGTTTACATTTTGTGATTGAACTTGTCAAAAATCAAGCTTAGGGGTTGTGACTGAGTCCGGTAAAAACCACGGTGTATCGGTTATGGTTGAACCCCAAAAAAAACCTCTTTGTATCAATTGTGTTTTTCACTGTTAAGAAAATATGAAGGTCAATGGATGATCTTAAAATCCTAAGGTGTAATCTTAGGTAGTTAAATAGGCACTCGGGAGTTCAAAACACTTGAAACCATTGCGTAATATCTATCCCCCAATCTTTACTTTATGTTTTGTTATAAAATTGCTTAAGTTTTATAAAGTAATACTATCTTGTGTTACTAACTTTTGAGTGTTGGATAAATTCCCCCAAGCTTTTCAAACTTATAGTATTCTCATAAGATAATTTAAATGATAGTAATCTTGACTAGTGTCTAACTTTCCTTCCCATGAATTATAGTAATCTAGTTTGAAGTGTATTCATAGACCCTCACTTTAAACGATGCCCATATATAATGGGTAACTGATAGACCAAATTTCCAAGATACTACGTAATATGCCTCTAGCATTTACGTTTTCCCACTAGACAATATGTATCAAGCAACTAACTACGTGATCGACAAGAAGAGGATGGTATTAGTGCATAAAACATGTTCTTGAAGACATTTCCAATAAATGCCTTGATCGAATGGTTAATGAAACTTATTGAGTCTTTATATACTTTTGTCAAGATGAACAGGAACTTTAGAACACTAGAAGAGTAGACTCTTTGTCATAAACAGACACTCAAGTGATCAGAGGCGGTAATACACGAGGGGAAGAACGTGGATGCTTGTATTGTGCAAGTTATACTTCATTAACCTTAGTGGATTGATTGTCATAGATAATTTATATATTCCAAAATTGTGTACATGTTAGTCATGACAAGGATGAGAATTTAGGAATATATTGTGCTTCACTATGATGTGAATCATGTGTGGTAGCCAAATGAGGGTCAGAAGTTAATGGGAAAGTGGCATAAACCTAATTGTACTTCTAATGACAAAAAGGTTGTTTAACTCATACGGTCGAGGATAGATGTAGGGTGTGTATTCATAGATTATCATCTGATTGACATACTTCTTGGCTTTTGATAAACGCTTGAGCTTGGTGCCCTAGATGGCTAATTAATTTTAACAAGTACCCCTCATATTTAGGGCTTCCATCCAAGGTGAGAGATAATAAAACCATTTTTTTGGATTGCCTCCCTAATTCAAGTGCACTTTTCAATTTTTGAATTTTAATGTAGCCTACTGGTGTACGTGTAATGATTAATTGATTAGAATATTCTACAGAGGTAAGGTGTTACCTCTGATTCCCCTCCCCTCATCGTTTCCTTTTTTGGGGGCAAACGTCTTGAATTTTTCACTTCTGAATACTCCTCGTGACAATGCCAATATAAGCCAAGGTTCATCTACTTAGAATTCTAAATACCTAATCCTACGAACACCTTGAAAGAAATATCACTAAGAAACTTGCCTCGTCTTGAAAGGCATTGATCCCTTAAGTAGGCCAATTAGTACGAGGATACCACCGCCTGTGGTTAAACAAACGAGGTCGCAGTTG
This sequence comes from Nemophila menziesii, assembly GCA_029959085.1. Lineage (NCBI taxonomy): Eukaryota > Viridiplantae > Streptophyta > Magnoliopsida > Boraginales > Hydrophyllaceae > Nemophila > Nemophila menziesii. The sequence continues at coordinate 142,999 of JARWIR010000012.1, read as the reverse complement.
TCCTAAAAATAGTGTGGTAGGGGACTTTTACTCTTAAGTAGAACTTGAACTTGTTGCCAAGCAGGCAATGTATGAGAGCTTCTCCAATCCGTTCCAGATTTAACTCTACGAGAAGAGTTAAATAGTGAGTTGGTTGTAATTTGTTTGCTTCACCACATACATGACCACGAGATGGTCTACTTGAACGAGGAGTACTTTAGGGTTTATAACATATATGCTACCAAGGTTCTGAACATTGGTTTGTTCAATAAACATATGGATTCGAATAATATTGCTAGCAGAAATATGGGGCTGAAGAAGGCAAGAGTGGAAGGATGCAAATGACCGATATCAAATTTCCTTAGCAAAAGTTGATAGGAAGATCATACCTCAGGGATTCTCCATTGATTTAAACTGATGTGAAGTGTTTTCCTAAAACTTGTGAGGCCATAGACAGGTGAAGGGTTATGATGTTAATCCTTATGTCATTCCTATGGCCCTCATTATTTTGGAATTTCTTCCTCAAATTTAGATGATTAAAGACTTTTTGAGGTTCTTATGAAAATTATGGTCGGTGGCCCTCCCATTATTTTAAAGGTTGAACGTACTTTCACTTTACAATCCAAAATTGTGTACAAACTTCATAGTAGGATATATCAATTATTGGGGAAAATATTTTTTCTTTATTATTTTATGATTTGGTCGAAGTACATGTGATGAAAAGATATTATTAAGTTTGAGATTTGCTCAATGATTAAAGCATTCTTCATTGATAAAAAGAATTGGGCTCGAACCTTATCAAATCAAATTACTTTTCAGTGTATTGGGAAATGCGAGCCAACTGATAAGGGGTGTTGCAGCTTCGAACGAACGTGCTACTGTGATATCCTAGAGCGTTGATGCGGCTGCTAGCTGTACAAATGTGAAGCAGGTGCAGTATCTAAAAATCACGGCGACAAGAGTTTATCTTGTCAGTGGATAGCGTTGTGACTGCTATAGGCGTGAGATTTGGGGCCAAAACTACTACGGGAATCAAGAAGTGGCTGGAGGAACACTTGACATATAAAATGCTTATGACTTATTGAAATTGCATGCTCTAATGGGGAAAACCCGCATTAAGCAAAAGTGCCCATCAATGTAATCTTTATGACTTTTTTCCCTTCAATATCCAAATTTACTATATATATACCAATTAAATATACATATCAATAAAAACCTATCAACAATCTTGTTTATGTTCAAACATAATACCTCATAATATTTTGGTTTATCGTTTGGGTCTTAATTAGATGGTTAAGACGGTTCACTGGTTAGATTTTCATTTTTTTTACAGAAAAGAAATTGATAAAGATACACCAAGATTTAATTATTCCATATAATTATATAAATTCATCAAAGAAATTACATTAATTAAAGGAACATTAATCTACTAAAACATAAAAGGCTAACCGAACAAAGATTAATCTAATTCCATCGTCGAATTATATTTTCAAGAATTTAGTTAAAGCAACATCTTGAACAAATTAACAACAAAAGCATAATTTTTCTCCTAAATCAGCATCAATAACTATACGCAGATTTCTTTTTTGGGAAACCCTACTTGCCATTAATCCAATCTCTATGAACTCTGAGCATATCATTGTCGAAAGCAATTTCATCTCCAGAGCATTCAAAGTAGACAGAGTATTTTGTTCCAACCTTGCAAGTTATGGTACCTATCCACCATCTATCGTTGTCAAAGGCATCAACTCTGCCGAATTTTGAGAACCCAGTTGCCAGAATCTTGGAAGCTGGTGGTGGAGAACGGACCTCAGCGGCGGTGACAACCTCTCTTAATGGTGAAGATAGGCCTTCTTCCACGAGGTTCTTGTATAATTCATTCATACCACCATCTGTATGATATTTGGAGTTAAATCTCTAAACACTGTATTTAATTAATCAATTTTTATTCATTACATTTTTTTAGTAGTCATATTTACCAAAATCAAGCAAACCCCCAATTTCGTAGAACTACACCTATAATTTACCTGATTTACCCTAGTATCCAGTAGATCGGCCCTTAGCACCACGTAAAGGTAAAGAGAAATTACAAATACTTAAAATAAAAAGAATTATTTTCAAAATATTTTGTCCCTCTCCAACTTGGGCCCTAGACAATGGCCTACTTTTCTTAACTTATGGGTCATGTTTAATTAAGGGGTTGGACAGAGATATAATCCAAATTTATCCATAATATTTTAAAATAATTGTATAAACATCGTAAAAAAATTGCCCTCGTTGACTTTGAATTTTTAAGATTTAAAACCTCATAAATATGTTTTTTAGTTTTTCAACTTAGTAGTTTACTTATTAATAATATAGTATCAAATAGAATACTAAAACGACAAAATACATATAACTAAAAAGTAAAGGAGAGTATTACTGAGAATAAATCATTTTAGAATAATAATAAAATAAAAATTCATATTTGGATATTTCTAACAAAAAAAGAGCTATTGGGAAATTAACCCAGAAGAAGATAATCAACAATAACATACAACATTAATTAAATCTTACGGATCCTATCCCCCATTTATATAAAATCCCAGATTTAATTTACTAAATTGAAATCTTGGTTTTAGTAGAAAGTAATGTGCTTACCAGATCCATTCTTCTTGTTGAAATACCATGACCAACAACCGTGTCCTTGAATAAATTGGTGATCTTGTGATAACAAGTGATATGTGTTAGACTTGAAAGATTAGAGAAAATTGTATGACGGATATTCTGCAATGAGAAAATTTTGAGCAGTTCAAATGAGTGCAGGGGGGCAGAAGAGGTGAATGCGATAGAGACGGCGAGTGTAAACTATTTATGCTCAGAGATACTTGTTAGGTTAATTTATATTTATACTATATTTCTTTATATTAATATTTCAATTATTTTATATTTTGATAAAAATTGCCTCACGTGACAAGTTTTACCTTTATCTTTGCAAATTAAACTTATAACCGTATATTAAATATATGGTCAACATTAGCCATTTTACTATTTTTTTTAAGGGATAATTCCCAATTATTTACAATTCTACACTTTTCTTTTTTTTTAGTCGAAAGAAGCATATATTAAGAAACTTCAAAAAATACATTATCAGTTCTACAATTCTACACTTTTCATTCCCAAAGAAAAGGATGGAGCAAATTACTTCCTAGTTACTCACAAATTATCAAATTAATTCCCAATTAAACACATTGTCATATTTACTTCCATTATTGCCTTTATATGATTTTTTTTAAATTTTCTTTTTCGAATATTTCTTTCCGTTTTTTTTTAATTTCGAAAAAAAATACCCGGATTTTTTTTCCAATTTTTTTTCTTGAATTTTTTTTTTAAAAAAAAAATCAGAATTCCGGGTTATGTGTTGCTATAACACACAATATATATTTATGTATTCCTATACCACAAAAAGTCATAAAATCAATGTAAAGGATTCTCTTCTTTAACAAAATTGTTTTTTTCTCTTTATTAATCGCATATACCCTATTTTTACTCGTTTTTAACTATCTTGATATATTATCTTTTTGTCCAACACTTTTTTGTTATTTTTGTGTGTTTATGTTATAGGGTTTTGTGTGTTCCAGGTCACACAAAACTTGATTTTGTTTATTCCAATTTTGTGTAATCCTGGAACACACAAATCTCAGATTTGTGTATTCTTAGAACGCACAAATATCATATTTGTGTATTCATGGAACACATAAAACACAAATTTGTATATTCATAGAACACGTAAAACTCGAATTTATGTATTCTCACAAAACTTGATTTTGTTTATACCAATTCTATGTATACGTGGAACACACAAAATTCATAATTATGTATTCTTGGAACGCATAAATCTCAGATTTGTGTATTCATGGAACACATAAAACTCAAATTTGTGTATTCATGGAACACATAAAATAAAACTCGAATTTATGTATTCTTGGAATACACAAAACTTGATTTTGTTTGTTCCAATTCTGTGTATACCCGGAACACACAAATCTCACATTTATGTATTCTTGGAACGCACAAATCTCAGATTTGTGTATTCATGGAACACATAAAACTCAAATTTGTGTATTCATGGAACACATAAAACTCAAATTTGTGTATTCATGGAACACATAAAATTCAAATTTGTGTGTTCATGGAACACATAAAACTCGAATTTATGTATTTCTGGAATACACAAAACATGATTTTGTTTGTTCCAATTCTCTGTATTCCTGAACACACAAATCTTAGAATTGTGTATTCTTGGAACACACAAATCTGAGATTTGTGTATTCCTGGAAGACATAAAACTCAAGTTTGTGTATTCATGGAACACATAAAACTTAAATTTGTGTATTCATGGAACACATAAAACTCAAATTTAAAACTCGAATTTATGTATTACTGGAATACACAAAACTTGATTTTGTTTATTCTAATTTTGTGTATTTCTAAACACACAAATCTCAGAATGGTGTATTTTTGGAACACACAAATCTTATATTTGTGTATTCATGGAACACATTAAGCTCAAATTTGTGTTCGAACACATAAAACTTGAATTTGTGTATTCGTGTAATACACAAAACTTAATTTTGGTTTTTCCAATTATATGTGTTCCACACAAATCTTAGAATTGCGTATTCATGAAACACATTTAAAAAAATCGCAATTTTTTTTAAATAAAATAAAAATAAAAATGAAAATAAATAAATAAATAAATATTATTATAATTAATTAATAGGCCTATGGGTATTTTTGTAATCTTCTAATTTTTGTGCTTAAGTGGGAATTAAATTAAAGTTGTAATAAATTGAGAATTTTTCCACTACTCGTGTAATTAACTAGGCGTTGCCCCTTTTTTTAATTAGATTTGACGTCATTCAAAAACGTTAATTATCAATTGATGTTTATCCAAACAAATAATGGGAACAAATTAATTTAACCTTTAATTTTTAATTTTTATATTTATTTGACTTTTTCTTTCTATCCTCCATAACCACCAATACCATCTTCTCCATCAACCGTCGATCACCATAATCACAACCAAAATTAATTTGAACACCAAACTCTAATTAAAAAAAAAGTTATGATTAAAAAATATTTTGTTAGCCTTTAACATGTGTTCAAAATAAATATCTTCATATGAATAACATTATTTGCTTGAGATTTATGTCTACATTCATATTAGGTGCCCTAAAATTAATTTTTTTTATATTTGTTTAAGATTATTACCCACCGGGTCTTAGAGACACCTCTATAAACCTAAGTATCCCCACGCAATTGCTCTTCTTATTAAAGGGTACAAATAAGATTTAACACTAAATGCAAAAAAAAAAAATTACCTACCCATCATACCTATTTTGTTTTTGCTTTTCTATAGTAGCTTTTGCCCGTGCCCGAGAGCGTAAATCAATTTTCATTGGAAGATATTATGGCATGACTACAATTGGAATGATAGGTGATTCTCAAGCATATCAAGGTCGTGTAGTTGAGATGTATGTTAGTTGTAAATTGTGCGGATATCTTGAACGAAATAGGAGTTTTAAGTTGCGCCATATTTATCGTAAGATTAAAACTTATATAAATCGGCAAGTAAGAAGATGAGCATAGTTGATAGTTTAATTGGTATTTAAATGATTGGACCAAGCCTAATAATATTTTGAACACCTTAATATGAATTATTAAGATTTTTTGTTAGTCATTGACCTGAAATGTATTAAGAAAAAAGGTTTTCCTAATTTGTTTAGTAAATACCATCTCCTTTTCTTTCTAATATTACTTTCTTTATGTGAATAATGTTACTTTATCCGTGATATTTAAAGAGAATATTTTTAGTGATTTTATTTTTTCACTGTCCATTTTTTTTACAGAAGTTCATTGTTCCATATAAATGTACCCCCTATGTGAAATATTAACATAAAATATTCCTTTCTTGGATACTCTTCAAATTCCATTTAAGTACCTATAGGGTTCAATCTATTCGGTAATTTTATTATTTGTATATGGTATCTTATTGTTAAAGAAAAAGAAAATTACAAGATATTCACAAACAACAACCCCATGGAGCAAAAGAAACAACATGGAAAGGTTAACTAACCAACAACATAAAGGTCTAATTGCAAGATATTCACCAACAAACTATTATGGTCCACCAACTCTTTTACCACGTGATAGGGGAATATTTGTAATTTATTAATAGGGAATATTCTCCAAATGGCCCCTGAATTATAGGACATTTACCGGGTTGGTCCTTGAACTTCAAAATTCCATCCTTTTTCCACATTATGTCCACATAGCAGCAGATTTTTTTGTAAAAAAACTGAAACCAATATGTATCCATATCATAACAAAAATAAATGATCATAGATGAAACTACTTACTAATGTAGGTATCAAATATGTTGAGAGCTTGTTAAAGATTTAATTGCACTATTGATCCATGAGTTATGCAAAATAGACAAATATACCTCTCAGGTGTTGTGCAAAATAGCCAAATACATCCTTGTCTATTTAAAAAAATAGAAAGTATAGCACATGGATATTATTTGATTATTTTACATAATAAAGTGATCAAAGTTGCAATTAAATGGAAATAGACAGATGCGAAATTTATCTCAGTGACATTCTTTCTGTACCATCACCTATTTAGAATCTTACACCTATTTAAATATTCACCATCTAAACTATTTGAAGCAATAAAAATATTAGGAGTTTCAGAGATTTGTAGTTGGACATTCTGAAACAGTGTTGCAAGCACTCATAAAGACGGAAAAACAAAACAAATTAATTATATTTTTCTAAAATTTACTAAAATTAAATCAGTGAAAAAATTTAATAGTCCCGCAATTTAATTTACATGAACAAAAGCGATGGGCGTGCTGGCAGGGGCGGAGGTAACTTATTCATAGGGAGAGGTCCATGGCCTCCCTGTTTTTTCAAAAAGAAAAATTATAACTAGCTTAAAAAAATTATAAGTATGTAACCTTTAAGTTTTTAAAAAAATATTTATTTGATCCCCCTTATTAAGAACACCCCAGGAGTACGTAAGGTCCAAATTAGCTTGGGTATAGAGCAAAATTTTATCAGTCCACCCTTTACCCAACCAGAATCCAATAAAGCGGGTAGAATATTATATGGTGTTGAGCATAACTCTTCTTGACAATAGAATAAGGTGTACTTTCAAGAATTTGACCAAGCTCGTTATGCAAATTACCAGCCCAACCTTTTAACAAAGAAGTCACGCCTAAGAGGAGATGAGTTGTTCATCTCTTGATCAATTCTCTGTCAACAATAATCTAATTACATTATACTAAGATATCCTCGACATCCCAATGATACCCGATTTCAAGCCCCTAACAATTACACCCTTCAATAACGACTACCATCCAAAATAGCACGTCAATATGTTCATTTCCCGAACTACTTGACAAAAATATTGATTACCAGTATCATGGCAACTCCAAATTAATATATTTAATTAATGTTGGAGACGTCCCTAACCATACATTTCTTCAATCGATGTACACATTTATAGACAATATTAAATATAGTGACCCCCACAATAAGATTAAGGGGTCTCCATCGCCATATTGTCTACCCCATACTACTCTATCAACACAATAGTCCTAATATTTGAAGAATGTGTGTATCAGAGAATTGACTTATCAGGAGGTGATCCAAGCAATCCACATGGAAGCATATAAGAAGACAACATAAGATCCCCATCCAATTCTATATCCATGTGAGTCACGGTAACACCAAAGTGCCCAGGAACAAGCATACGTTTACATCCGATTAATGCACTAATGGTTGCACTATGGGATCTTACTCGGGATCAGGGGTCTGAACAAGATGTAGGATTGATTGTTTCAGCTAGTAGTTCCTAGTTGATGGATCAAACCATGGTTTAAAACTGAAATTTGATGTGCTTTAAAAGATAAGTTATATGACGGATATAAGAGGTATCCTCAGAGATGCGTATGGAGATTTTGTGTGTGGGTTGGGGGATATGTGTGGCAAGCCACATGACAGAGGTATGATCACTATGATTTGGGTTAAACATGATAGAGGAAATGGAAACAATTTAGTGAAAGAAAGGTGTTGTAAATTCTAAAAAATCATTCAGACAAGGTGTTAATGAATTGTAAAGATATTCTACGCAAAAACAAAAAAATTTAAGTTACTCCATAGGTTCATATATATCGTGAATCTAACAAATATGCAGATTGTTGGCAAAAAATTATGTCCCGATAGAAGAAGTAGAGATTGGGTTGAAAGATTTGGGGGCTTGGAATAAATCACTTCTAAGTGGATTGATTGTCATAGATAATTTATATATTCCAAAATTGTGTACATATTAGTCATGAAAAGGATGAGAAATTAGGAATATATCGTGCTTCACTATGATGTAGATCATGTGTGGTAGCCAACTAAGGGTCGGGAGTTAATAGAAAGTGGCTCAAACCTAATTTTACTTCTAATGAAAAAAGGTTGATTAACTCATACGCTCGTGTGTATACTTAGATTATCATCTGATTGACATACTTCTTGGCTTTTGATAAACGCTTGAGCTTATTGCCCTAGATGGATAATTAAGTTTAACAAGTACCCCTCATATATGGGGTTTCCATCCAAGGTGAGAGATCATAAAACCATTTTTTTGGATTGCCTCCCTACTTCAAGTGCACTTTTCAATTTTTGAATTTTAATGTACCCTTCGGTGTACGTGTAATGATGAATTGGTTAGAATATTCTAGAGAGGTAAGATGTTACCTCTGATTCCCCTCCCCTCATCGTTTTCTTTTTTGGGGCAAATGTCTTGAATTTTTCACTTCTGAATACTCCTCGTGACAATGCCAATATAAGCCAAGGTTCATCTACTTAGAATTCTAAACATCCATAAACATTCCTAATCCTACCAACACCTTGAAAGAAATATCATAAAGAAACTTGCCTCGTCTTGTAAGGCATTGATCCTTTGAGTAGGCCTATTATTATGAGGATACCACCGCTTGTGGTTAAACAAACGAGGTCGTAGTTGTCCTGAAAATAGTGTGGTATGGGACTTTTCCTCTTAAGTAGAACTTGAACTTGTTGCCAAGCAGGAAATGTATGAGAGCTTCTCTAATCTGTGCCAGATCTAACTCTACGAGAAGAGTTAAAGAGTGAGTTGGTTGTAAATTGTTTGCTTCAGCACATACGTGACCACGAGATGGTCTACTTGAACGAAGAGTAGTTTAGGGTTCATAACATATATGCTACCAAGATTCTAAACATTGGTTTGTTCGATAAAAATATGGATTCAAATAATATTGCTAGTAGAAATATGGGGCAGAAGAAGGCGAGAGTGGAAGGATGCAAATGACCGATATCAATTTTCCTTAGAAAAAGTCAATAGGAGGATCAAACCTTAGGGGTTCTCCATTGATTTAAACTAATGTGAAGTGTGTTCCTAAAACTTTTGTGGCCATAGATAGGTGAAGGGTTATGATGTTAATCCTTATGTCGTTCCTATGGCCCTCATTATTTTAGAAGTTCTTCTTCAAATTTAGATGATTAAAGACTTTTTGAGGTTCTTATGAAAATTATGGTCGGTGGCCCTCCCGCTATTTTCAAGGTTGAACGTACTTTGACTTTACAATCCAAAATTGTGTACAAACTTCATAGTAGGATATATCAGTTATTGCGAAAAATATTTTTTCTTTATTATTTTATGATTTGGTCGAAGTACGTGTGATGCAAAGTTAGTATTAAGTTTGAGATTCGCTCAATGATTAAAGCATTCTTCATTGATAAATAAATTGGGCTCAAACCTTATCAAATCAAATTACTTTTCAATGTATGGGAAAATGAGAGCCAACTGATTAGGGTGTTGCAGCTTCGAACGAACATGCTACTGTGATATCCTGGAGCGATGATGCGGCTGCTAGCTGTACAAATGTGAAGCGGCTGCAGAATATAAAAATCATGGCGGCAGGAGTTTATCTTGTCAGTTGACAGCATTATGACTGCTATAGGCGTGAGATTTGTAGCCAGAACTACTGCAAGAATCAAGAAGTGGCTGGAGGAACACTTGACATATAAAATGCTTATGACTTATTGAAATTGAACGCGCTAATGGGAAAAAAACCGCATTAAGCAAAAGTGCCCATCAATGAAATCTTTATGACTTTTTTCCCTTCAATATCCAAATTCAATATATATATATACCAATTAAATATACACATCAATAAAAACCTATCAACAATCTTGTTTATGTTCAAACATAATACTTCATAATATTTGGTTTATCGTTTGGGTCTTTATTAGATGGTTAAGACGGTTCACTGGCTAGATTTGTATTTTTTCTTACTGAAAAGAAATTGATAAAGATACACCAAGATTCGATTATTCCATATAATTATATAAATTCATCAAAGAAATTACATTAATTAAAGGAACATTAATTTACTAAAACATAAAAGGCTAACTGAACAAAGATTAATCTAATTCCATCGTCGAATTATATTTTCAAGAATTTAGTTAAAGCAACGTCTTGAACAAATTAACAACAAAAACATAATTTTTCTCCTAAATCAACATCAATAACTATACGAAGATTTATTTTTGGGGAAACCCCACTTGCCATTAATCCAATCTCTATGAACTCTGAGCATATCATTGTCGAAAGCAATTTCATCTCCAGAGCATTCAAAGTAGACGGAGTATTTTGTTCCAACCTTGCCAGTTATGGTACCTATCCACCATTTATCGTTGTCAAGGACATCAACTCTGCCGTATTTTGAGAACCCAGTTGCCAGAATCTTGGAAGCTGGTGGTGGAGAACGGACCTCAGCGGCGGTGACAACCTCCCTTAATGGTGAAGATAGGTCTTCTTCCACGAGGTTCTTGTGAAATTCATACCCACCACCATCTGTATGATATTTGGAGTTAAATCTCTAAACACTGTATTTAATTAATCAATTCATTTTCATTACATTTTTTAGTAGTCATATTTACCAAAATCAAGCAAACCCCCAATTTCGTAGAACAACACCTATAATTTATCTGATTTACCCTAGTATCCAGTGGATCGGCCCTTAACACCACGTAAAGGTAAAGAGAAATTACAAATACTGAAAATAAAAAGAATTATTTTTGAAATATTTTGTCCCTCTCCAACCTGGGCCCTAGACAATGGCCTAATTTTCTTAACTTATGAGTCATGTTTAATTATGGGGTTAGTTAGAGATATAATCCAAATTTATCCATAATATTATAAAATAATTGTATAAACATCGTAAAAAAATTGCCCTCGTTGACTTTGAGTTTTTAAGATTTAAAACCTCATAAATATATTTTTTAGTTTCTCAACTTAGTAGTATACTTATTAATAATATATTATCAAATAAAATACTAAATCATAGAACTAAAAAGTTGAGGAGAGTATTACCGAGAATAAATCATTTTAGAATAATAATAAAATAAAAATTCATATTTGGATATTTCTAACAAAAAAGAGCTATTGGGAAATTAACCCAGAAAAAAGAAAATCAAACAATAGCATACAACACTAATTCAATCTTACGGATCTTATCCCCCATTTATTTAAAATCCCAGATCTAATTTACTTAATTGAAATCTTATTTTTTAGTAGAAAGTAATGTGCTTACCCGATCCATTCTTCTTGTTGAAATACCATGACCAACGACCGTGTCCTTGAATAAATTGGTGATCTTGTGATAACAAGTGATATGTGTTAGACTTGAAAGATTAGAGAAAATTGTATGACGGATATTCTGCAATGAGAAAATTTTGAGCAGTTCAAATGAGTGCAAGGGGGCAGAAGAGGTGCATGCGATAGAGACGACGAGTGTAAACTATTTATGCTTAGAGATACATGTTAGGTTAATCTATATTTATACTATATTTCTTTATATTAATATTTCAATTATTTTATATTTTGATAAATATTGCCTCACGTGACAAGTTTTACCTTTATCTTTGCAAATTAAACTTAGAACCGTATATTAAATATATGGTCAACATTAGCTATTTACTATTTTTTTAAGGGATAATTCCCAATTATTTACAATTCTACACTTTTAATTCCTAAAAAAATAAAGAGCAAATTACTTCATAGTTACTCACAAATTATCAAATTAATTCCCAATTAAACACATTGTCATATTTACTTCCATTATTGCTTTTATATGATTTTTTTTAATTTTCTTTTTCAAAAAGTTTTTCCGTTTTTTTTTTAATTTTGAAATTTGTTTCCCGTATTTTTTTTCCATTTTTGTTGGAAGATATAATGGCATGACTACAATTGGAATGATAGGTGATTCTCAAGCATATCAAGGTCGTGTAGTTGAGATGTGTGCTAGTTGTAAATTGTGCGGATATCTTGAACGAAATAGGAGTTTTAAGTTGCGCCATATTACTCGTAAGATTAAAACTTATATAAATAGGCAGGTAAGAAGATGAGCATAGTTGATTGTTGAATTGGTACTTACATGATTGGACCACGCCTAATAATATTTTGAACACCTTAATATGAATTATTAAGTTTTTTTATAAGTCATTGACCTGAAATGTATCAAGAAAAAAGGTTTTCCTAATTTGTTTAGTAAATACCATCTCCTTCTCTCTAATATTACTTTCTTTATGTGAATAATGTTACTTTATCCGTGATATTTAAAGAGAATATTTTTAGTGATTTTATTTTTTCATTGTCCATTTTTTTTACAGAAGTTCATTGTCCATATAAAGGCACCCTCTATGTCAAATATTAACATAAAATTTTCCATTCTTGGATACTCTTCATATTCCATTTAAGTACCTATAGGGTTCAATTTATTCGGTACTTTTATTATTTGTATATAATATCTTATTTTTAAAGAAAAAGAAAATTACAAGATATTCACAAACAACAACCCCATGGAGCAAAAGAAACAACATGGAAAGGTTAACTAACCAACAACATAGAGGTCTAATTGCAAGATATTCACCAACAAACTATTATGGTCCACCAACTCTTTTACCACGTGATAGGGGAATATTTGTAATTTATGAATAGGGAATATTCTCCAAATGGCCCCTGAATTATAGGACATTTACCGGGTTGGTCCTTGAACTTCAAAATTCCATCTTTTTTCCACGTTATGTCCACATAGCAGCAGATTTTTTTGTAAAAAAAACTGAAACCAATATGTATCCATATCATAACAAATATAAATGATCATAGATGAAACTACTTACCAATGTAGGTATCAAATATGTTGAGAGCTTGTTAAAGATTTAATTGCACTATTGATCCATGAGTTATGCAAAATAGACAAATATACCTCTCAGGTGTTGTGCAAAATAGCCAAATACATCCTTGTCTATTTAAAAAAATAGCAAGTATAGCACATGGATATTATTTGATTATTTTACATAATAAAGTGATCAAAGTTGCAATTAAATGGAAATACACATATACAAAATTTATCTCAGTGACATTGTTTCTGTACCATCACCTATTTAGATTCTTACACCTATTTAAATTTTCACCATCTAAACTATTTGAAGCAATAAAAATATTAGGAGTTTCAGAGATTTGTAGTTGGACATTCTGAAACAGTGTTGCAAGCCCTCATAAAGACGGAAAAACAAAACAAATTAATTATATTTTTCTAAAAATTACTAAAATTAAATCAGTGAAAAAAATTTAATAGTCCTGCAGTTTAATTTACATGAACAAAGTGATGGGCGTGCTGGCAGGGGCGGAGGTAACTTATTCATAGAGGGGGTCCATGGCCTCCCTGGTTTAAAAAAAAGTTATATCTAGCTTAAAAAAATTATACGTATGTAACCTTTAAGTTTTATAAAAAATATTTATTTGACCCCCCTTAATTTTTAAGATTAAGAACACCCCAGGAGTACGTAAGGTCCAAATTAGCTTGGGTATAGAGCAAATTTTCATCACTCTGCCCTTTACCCAACCAGAATCCAATAAAGCAGGTAGAATATGGTGTTGAGCATAACTCTTCTCGGCAATAGAATAAGGTGTACTTTCAAGAATTTGACCAATCTCGTTATGCAAATTACCAGCACAACCTTTTAACAAAGACGTCACGCCTAAGAGGAGAGTAGTTGCTCGTCTCTTGATCAATTCTATGACAACAATAATCTAATTACCTTAGACTAAGATATCCTCGACATCCCAATGATACCCGATTTCAAGCCCCTAACAATTACACCCTTTGATAACGACCACCATCCAAAATAGCACGTCAATATGTTCATTTCCCAAACTACTTGACAAAAATATTGATTACCAGTCTCATGGCAACTCCAAATTAATATATTTAACGAATGTTGGAGACATCCCTAACCATACATTTCTTTAATCAATGTACACATTCATAGACAATATTAAATATAGTGACCCCCACAATAAGATTAAGGGGTCTCGATCGCCATATTGTCTACCCCACATCTACTCTATCAACACAATAGTCCTAATATTTGAAGAATACGTGTATCAGAGAATTGACTTATCAGGAGGTGATCCAAGCAATTTACATTGAAGCATATAAGAAGACAACATAAGATCCCCAACCAATTCTATATCCATGTGAGTCACGGTAACACCAAAGTGGCCAGGAACAGGCATACGTTTACGTCCGATTAATGCACTGATGGTTGTACTATGGGATCTTATTCGGGATTAGGAGACTGAACAAGATGTAGGATTGATTGTTTTAGCTAGTAGTTCCTAGTAGATGGATCAAACCACTATTTAAAACTGAAATTTGATGTGCTTTAAAAGATAAATTATATGACGGATATAAGAGGTATACTCAGAGATGCGTATGGGGATTTTGTGTGTGGGTTGGGGGACATGTGTGGCAAAGCACATGACAGAGGTATGGTCACTATGGTTTGGGTTAAACATGATAGAGGAAATGGAAACACTTTAGTGAAAGAAAGGTGTTGTAAATTCTAAAAATCATTTAGACAAGGTGTTAATGAAATGTACAGATATTATACGCAAAAATAAAAAAATTTAAGTTACTCCATAGGTCCATATCTATCGTGAATCTAACAAATATGCAGATTGTTAGGAAAAAATTGTGTCCCGATAGAAGAAGTAGAGCTTGGGTTGAAAGATTTGGGGGCTTGGAATAAATCGCTTCTTAGTGGATTTATTTTCATAGATAAATTATATATTCCAAAATTGTGTACATATTAGTCATGACAAGGATGAGAAATTAGGAATATATCGTGCTTCACTATGATGTGGATCATGTGTGGTAGCCAACTGGGGGTCGGGAGTTAATAGGAAAGTGGCTCAAACCTAATTTGACTTCTAATAAAAAAAGGTTGATTAACTCATACGCTCGAGGACAGATGTAGGATGTGTATACTTATATTATCATCTAATTGACATACTTCTTGGCTTTTGATAAACGCTTGAGCTTGGTGCCCTAGATGGATAATTAAGTTTAACAAGTACCCCTCATATTTAGGGCTTCCATCAAAGGTGAGAGATCATAAAACCATTTTTTTGGATTGCCTCCCTACTTCAAGTGCACTTTTCAATTTTTGAATTTTAATGTAGCCTCGCGGTGTACGTGTAATGATGAATTGGTTAGAATATTCTAGAGAGGTAAGATGTTACCTCTGATTCCCTTCCCCTCATCGTTTCCTTTTTTAGGGCAAATGTCTTGAATTTTTCACTTCTGAATACTCCTCGTGACAATGCCAATATAAGCCAAGGTTCATCTACTTAGAGTTCTAAATAGCCATAAACATTCCTAATCCTACCAACACCTTGAAAGAAATATCACTAAGAAACTTGCCTTGTCTTGAAAGGCATTGATCCCTTGAGTAGGCCAATTAGTATGAGGATACCACCGCTTGTGGTTAAACAAACGAGGTCGCAGTTGTCCTTAAAATAGTGTGGTATGGGACTTTTCCTCTTAAGTAGAACTTGAACTTGTCGCCAAGCATGCAATGTATGAGAGCTTCTCCAATCCGTTCCAGATTTAACTCTATGAGAAGAGTTAAAGAGTAATTTGGTTGTAATTTGTTTGCTTCAGCACATACGTGACCACGAGATGGTCTACTTGAACCAGGAGTAGTTTAGGGTTCATAACATATATGCTACCAAGGTTCTGAACATTGGTTTGTTCGATAAACATATGGCTTCAAATAATATTGTTAGCAGAATATGGGGCAGAAGAAGGGGAGAGTGGAAGGATGAAAATGACCGATATCAAATTTCCTTAACAAAAGTCGATAGGAGGATCATACCTCAGGGGTTCTCCATTGATTTAAACTGATGTGAAGTGTTTTCCTAAAACTTACGAGGCCATAGACAGGTGAAGGGTTATGATGTTAATCCTTATGTCGTTCCTATGACCCTAATTATTTTGGAAGTTCTTCTTCAAATTTAGATGATTAAAGACTTTTTGAGGTTCTTATGAAAATTATGGTCAGTGGCCCTCCCACAATTTTAAAGGTTGAACGTACTTTCACTTTACAATCCAAAATTCTGTACAAACTTCATAGTAGGATATATCAGTTATTGCGGAAAATATTTTTCTTTATTATTTTATGATTTGGTCGAAGTACATGTGATGCAAAGTTAGTATTAAGTTTGAGATTTGCTCAATGATTAATCATTGATAAAAAAATTGGGCCCGAACCTTATCAAATCAAATTAATTTTCAATGTATTGGAAAATGAGAGCCAACTGATAAGGGGTGCTGCAGCTTTCGAATGAACATGCTACTGTGATATCATGGAGCACTGATGCTGCTAGTTGTACAAATGTGAAGCGGTTGCAGAATATAAAAATCACGGCGGCATGAGTTTATCTTGTCAATTGACTGCGTTGTGACTGATACAGGTGTGAAATTTGGGGCCAGAACTACTGCAAGAATCAAGAAGTGGCTAAAGGGACACTTGACAACTATAAAACGTACAACTGGGATTGAATGGACCCTCGTGTTTTCTATAGCACAGAACTCGACGATATTCGATGAACTGATGCGCTGCGGTTAGATGATATAAAAAAGGAAGTATTGCGACTTGCGAGTAACTTTTTTTTTGGCATGAGCTTGATGGTGGTATTATCAAGTCGGCAAAGAATGTGATGGTAAAATGGGTTAAACCTGTGGGGCGAGATAAGCTTAACATAGACGGTAGCTATGAGGTGAACAAGGGTGTGGCTGATATTGGAGTTATATTATGAGATAAATATGGTACTTTTCTAGCTGGGTATGTAGGTTCATGTGTAATGGATTCTCCGTTCACCTCGGAATTACCCGCGCTTCATTTTGAGTTAAGATGGGTAATAAGGAAAGGATACAAAGAGTTATATATCGAGACCGACTTGAGGGAGCTTTATGCGCTAGTGAAGGGCAGTGGGAGCTCGAGTGGTCAGATATCTCATATAGGACACGAGTGGTGGGATGTACTGCAAGATTAACCCAATTTTGAAATAAATCACATCTTCCGTGAAGCTAACTTATCCGCGGATAAATTAGCTAAGGAAGGAGCAAGTGCGCAAACAGCGCAAATTGAGCTTGAGGCCTCTGAATTATCTTTTGGACTTTATCACGAGAGATAGAAATGGTTGTGCGACTGCTAGGGTTGTACTGGATTTCTATTGAGGATCCAAATTGTATTTTTCTTTTAGTCTTATACTAAACGGCTCGTAAGCCTATTATTTGTTAACTTGCCAACTCAACTAAAATTTCGAACTGTTAGAATAAGGTGGAGAACACGTTATAGGATATTTATACTCCAACACGCCTCTTCACGTGCATGCTTAGAGGAGACGTGCATGCTTAGCAGAGGAGATGGATTGCTCTAAGCAATGCACGTGAAGATATCGAGATAGGTGGCTGTAGAGAGACTCGAACCCAAAACCTCAATATCAAACTTTTAATTGAGTTGGTAAGTCGACATACACGGAAAAATGGAAAAAAAATCACATGCAAACGTCTCACTATTTTCGAATCATTATATTCCACAACAAAATAACAAAAAGAAAAGGAAATAGAACAAAATTTCTTACATATATTATTGAGATAAAAAGAAATTTGATGCTTCGCCTTTTATTCCGGATGTAATACCCACAAATTTTGGAAGTGGACGAAGACAAGGAAAATGCATCACGTCAAAAATTGCTCTCTTTCTTCTTCTCATCTTACTCAAAATTAAGTAAAAAAAATTATAGTGAAAATAAAATGATTCTAAAGATGAAAATATGAATTGCATTGAATTGAAACCACGATACTGTATCGCAATAAATTATGGTACGTCGTGTGAGTTCGTTTCTGAATAATGTGAAGCCGTCCAGGAAACTAAGCCGTTTAATTATCGTTGGTTTGACCACATTGGCGGTTTCCACATGGTTTGTGAAGATTATGCTAATGAGTAGCGTTCTTAAATCATATGATATATCCTCTCATACCAAACATTTTGACTTTGGTTCCTCTAACCTTGAAACTGAGGAAGAAGATGAAGAAGACCCACCCCGCTTTGTTCGTAGAAAGGTATTATAAGAAACTCATTAATTGCACCATTCATCACTGTAATATGCAAAACAGTCCTCCTAGTCACTTTATGTTATGTGAAATAGCTAGATAGCTCTAACAAGTTAAGATGATTCAGATAATTCCAGAAATCTGGAGGAAACCTAGAAGTGATAAATACTACCAATGCATCAAACGAGGAAAGAAAGAAACAAGTATGTACGTATAACAAATATGATCAATTTGCAAGCTCTTATTCTTACTTACTCTTAAAGTGTTTTTTCACGATTTAGGAAAGGTAAGGGCTACGGATGGTTACGTTCTGGTTCATGCAAATGGTGGATTAAATCAGATGAAAACCGGGGTATTGTATTGTATTGGAATAAGCATTTTGTGTTCACATAGTTGCTTTATAGATTTCTCATTTTTGTTTTCTTCTGTTTTTCCAGATAAGCGATATGGTAGCCATTGCAAACCTGTTAAATGTTACACTGGTTCTTCCTTCTTTAGATCACAAATCCTTCTGGACTGATCCAAGGTGTGCAGATTTTTATTCATAAATTCATATAGCTAACTGATTTATGAATTACTGATTGTACGTTTCAGTGATTTTAAAGATTTATTTGACGCAAATCACTTCATGAATTATCTTCACGATGATATAGTTGTAGTGGAGTCTCTTCCTTCTAAATACACACGTATTAAACCGTTTAGAACAGCCCCTATTTCTTGGTCCAAGGCAAGTACGACTAGTACATGTGTAAAATCTTTTTTTAAACTATGGATGCAATTATCTTTGGTGTACCTTATGTGTAGGCTGGTTATTACAGAGATAAATTTATAAAGATATTGAAGAGACATAGAGTAATAGAATTTACACACACGGATTCTCGCCTTGCAAACAATGGAATCTCGAAAGAGATACAAAGACTTAGATGCCGTGCAATGTATGTAGCACTTCGATTCAATAACAATATTCACTCTCTCGGAATGGAATTAGTAAACAGGCTAAAAGGAAATGATTCCGAGAGTGACCAATATATTGCTCTTCATTTAAGGTATGAAAAGGATATGCTTGCCTTCACAGGTTGCGATTATAACCTCTCCGAGCCTGAGATTGGAGAGCTTCGGACATTAAGGTACAGTGTAAAACATTGGAAAGAGAAAGTGATTAATAGTACGGAAAGGCGCCTTCTTGGAGGATGTCCGATGACCCCTAGGGAAGCAGCTGTGTTCCTAGAGGCGATGGGGTATCCCTCCACTAGTAAGATATATATAGTTGCTGGAAATATTTATGGACAAAATGGTTTAAAGGATTTGTATGAAAAGTATCCGAATATATATTATCATTCAAATTTAGCGACACCCGAAGAGTTGAGAGGCTATTCACAAAAGTATAATCAGCTTGCTGCGTTGGACTATACTGTAGCACTAGAGAGTGATGTTTTCTTTTATACATATGATGGAAATATGGCTAAAGCTGTGCGTGGTCATCGGATTTTTGAAGGGTTTCGGAAAACTATTAATCCTAACAAGTTAGTATATATATATATACTTGAGCCTTCTCAATTGAAAATTAAATGTACTAATAGTCTATATATGTGTCTCTTTATACTTTTGCAGGAAACATTTTGTGAGACTTATAGATAAATTAGACGCGGGGGAGTTAAATTGGGCAAATTTTTCAATGAAAGTGAAGAAGTTACATAGACACAGACTTGGAGGGCCAACTCTAAGAGACATAGGACCTACTGATAAGGAAGAAGAAAATTTCTACGCGAATCCGTACCCTGGATGCGTTTGTGAAAAGGCATGGGCTAGATAACTGTATCAATCAAGTCGAAAGATTACTTCCCCTATGATTGGCGAGGCAACTCTGGAATGTGGCGGAATATATTTCTGTGCTGTGACTACATGAATAGAATCTTGTATTTTGTTCCTCATACATTGATGTACCGGATATGCAAATCGAACCAAGAATGTACTGAAATCTTCTTTGAGATGAATACACAAATTTTTACACTCGTTTGCATACTTCAGTTAGTGATTCATGTATCATTTTGCAAGAACCAAACATTAACTCATTATTCATTAAAACTTAAACTATGAGGCCCCGTATGTTAATCTTTGTGTAGCTTGCATTACCAGAATATTGTTTGCTTAGTACTTTCATTTTTCTTGTTCATCCAAAAGCGAATACTCTCTTGGCTTCTCTTCTCGGCAGCTAGCTTTCCCTCTTTATATTCGGAAAAAAAGAAAAAATTCTACTTTTTCATCTCAAATTAAGATAGCAAACAAAGTATATCAACAAAGAAAGCAAAGTATAATTCTTTGAGTTTTATTTAGTTTTGTTTCTTTTCAGATCCGGCCTGACCATGGTTGGTTTGACTTTTTGGATCTAACTCGTTGTTTATGTCAAATTTACTATTTCATCTTTGTTTAAAAGTTAAAAATATTTCATTTTAAACTAAACTATCTGATACAGTAAATGAAATAATACAAACGAAACTTACACGGAAACGGAAAACGAACACAAATTACACAGAAATAAACGAGAAAAAGATATTACAGCGTACCGGTTATCTCTAACAGAGAGAGTTTCTACACTAATAATATTTAAAGAAGCGGAAAGTAATTCTTTTGTTGTTCTTTTCTGATTCGTTTCGTAGTCTAAACAAGTGGGAGGGAGCTAGTATTTATAGGAGAGTAGGTGAGGAGAGCCTTGTCTGGAAAACGTCCCAATTAATGCCTTGATTGCCTCCTTAATTAATGGACGATTTTGATTGGCACATATTGATGCACGGTTTAATTTCAGCAATGAACCTGGACACAATGTTGACTTGGTTCATTTCCGTGTTGACCAAGTTCTGCAACAATTGACAGGTGCGTAATTGGTGGACGCTTGTCTTTTGGTGCGTAATTGGTCGATGTTTGTCTTCTAGCAGAAAAGACTTGACTTGCCACCGACTATTATAAGAACTAGCCTTCTTCCACTGAAGCCTCTTCCAAAAACTAGTTTCATTTTTCATTTTTCCAAGCTCCCCAACTCCCCCACGAGCCCACGGCCCACGTCGTCGCCGTTGCCGGACCAGGCGGGTGGTGGTGGTGCGCGCGTGTGGGGCTTTGCCTTTTCCCTTTTGGCTTTCATAGCCTGTGGTTCTTTTGAAAGTAATAGATGGGTAAGCTAATTTAAGCTAATATAGTTTCCATCTCTTCTCCTATGTGAGACATTTTCTTCACAAAAATATGTCGTTTTTACTTCTCCCATAAAAATATGAAAAGGAATTATATTAATACCTTGTTAAATGATTTTAAACACACTTAATCAATAATAAATTTCAATATA
Source organism: Nemophila menziesii (assembly GCA_029959085.1). NCBI lineage: Eukaryota > Viridiplantae > Streptophyta > Magnoliopsida > Boraginales > Hydrophyllaceae > Nemophila > Nemophila menziesii. The sequence goes on along the minus strand of JARWIR010000012.1, from coordinate 121,142 downwards.
AATATCGGGATCTGATTCGATTATAAGAAATGAAGTTGGATTACTTTTTTTTAGTCTGTTTATTAATTTCGTATTTTCTATTTAGTGGGGATGTAATGATTTCGTTTGGTTGAACAAAATGATAAAATTCCCGATAAAAAGAATAAAAGTATAAAACCAAAAAACTCACATAATATCCTAAAATCCTTAGAGATGCAAAGGTTATCTAGCTTGAGTTCTTATACAATTTTGTGCTCTATTTTGACAACTAAATTTTAAAAGGATGCTGGCATGTTTAGAGGCTAGTATTGAATCATCCCTAGATACCATTAGTGGGAGTAAAATTAATTTTAAAGGCCTAACACATCTTAATGGCGACAAAATTATCTATTAAATTAAATACAATTACATACAGTTCAAATAAAACTAAGATACCATTAAATTTAAATACATTATAAGATGAATGTTTAAATTCATTACACAACTCAAATCATACTAACAAAAGCCACCAACTGTTATAATTACAAAGAAAAAACAAAAGCACACAAATCAACGCTATGAAGAATACATAAAACTAGGATGGCTTAAGTGCTTCCATCAATTAGAGCGTAACATTGTTGTCGTGTGAAACCTCAACCACCCATTTGATTGTAGATCGATACTTTTCCATTCTCCTGAAATCAAACTAACAAACATCTATTAGTTCACCAAACAAAAGGCTCAACAACCACCACATAAAAGCAGAAAAGAAAAAATAGGGGGTATATACCCTACAATTATAACTTCTGAGGGGTATATACCCAACAAACGTAAGCTACATACCCAGTTTTCCCACAACTGTGCCCACCAAAAGCAAATAATTAAATACATTATCCCTTACACCAATCAACAGTTACAACAACTAACCCACAAACTCATGTAAGACATGGGGTATATACCCACAATTTCAAAGTTCTGATGGGTATATACCCAACAAAAACACACTGCATACCCATTATTTCCCACCCCGTACCCATTTTTTAAATTTTTCTAATGTATAAATACCTACAAAGAACAAAAACCTAGTTCCACAATAAAGGGGACAACGATAACCAAATAAACTCATATCACCATCTTATATGAAACCATTAGTGATTTACACAACTATTTCAAAAACAAGTTATAGATTATTTAATTTATAATAACAATACCTATAGCTATTACCATGAATAACCAACAGCTAGCCACACAAAAATCCAAAAACAAGAACTTAAAACCCTAATAACACATTCACGGTTTACTATGCTAAATGAACAAAAAGCCCTAAAATTTATACTGTTATCGTTCATAAAAGACAACCATCACAATCATCTACTACCACTAACGTACAGTAATCGTTCACTTTAGTAAACAACCAAGAAATCCAAAATAAAAACAAGAACCCACAAGAGAAAATCAATGACACGTTTACCATATACCATATTTCTTTCAATAATATAAATTTTTCAGAATGTTACCTTCAAATCTTCAATGGTAAGCCCAATAATTTGCTACCATATTTCCTTATTCGCTTCTATTTTCTTCTAGTAAAAGTAAAAATGAGTTTTTTTAAAAGAGTAATGCTGGGTATCACCCAAAAAGGCATCACTTTAACATCACCCATGATGTGGTGGTTAAGTGGTCCAATCATAGAAGATAGAGAGAAAAGTAAACCCGGAAAGAGAAAAATCATGATTGGACCACTTAACCGCCACATCATGGGTGATGTCTAGGTGATACCTTTTTAGGTAATACCCAACATTACTCTTTTGAAAAATTAGAATGTATTATACTTTTTAATGTGTGTTATCGTATACAGAGGAAAATAATCCTTCTTTTTTCCACCAGGTTAGAGAAAGAGAGAGGGGAAACATGTACCAGGAATTCAATATCAAAAAGTAAAATTGCGTGAGATTTGATCGGGGTTAATTGTCGGCAAAAGTAAAAACTTCCCGTTAACAAAAGACAATTACTTTTTGAAACTATGCCTTTAAAAAATTTATTTGTTAAATGGGCCTTTAGAAATTTTACCCTAAAAATATAGGCCTCTAAATATATATTCCTCAAATTTTATCCATATTTTGAACAAATTAATTGAAATTGAGCATAAATTAAAAAGACGAGAAAAATCTCATTTAAAAACATAAGGACATGTTTAGAAAAACTAATAAAAAGATTAGGGCCATTTGGGACATTTTTTCTAAGAAAACAAACTGGACGGTTATATATGGAAATATATGGGTCTAAATTTCACTTACAATATCTGAAGGGTTTGATAGAAGGCAAAAGTACTCAATAAAAAAGGATGGGTCTTCGGGTACTTCTGTAATCATGGCCCAAAAGAAAATAAATATTAACACATTCGGGTCTTACTAAAACCCATCTGGATCTTTTTCACTTTCACAAAGAAAGAAAATAGAGCGTTTTTCTTCATCGAACATTACAAGGTTAGTCCAAATTCCTAATATTTTCTGTTTCAAACTTTATTTTTTCTAAATTTTACTGGGTATGTTCTTATATATTCATCTTAATAAGTAAAGATTTAGTCTTTATTAAATCTATGCATTTGAGTTGTATAGTTATATGATAGTGGAGTGTAATAGGGATCTATTTTGCGATTCTGTATCGAAAAAAACCATCTTTTGGGTCTTTTTAATTTCTATAAGCTATATCTTTACCAATCGAACACACTACATCTGATCACACGTTTTGCATAACTGTTTGCAATAGTCTGTAGATCACACTTTTATGTGCGTCAGTCTTTAGTCGTAAGATGCTGAAAATTTTGTCAAAATTATACAAATTTGGGTTTAATTATTTCGTTTTTGCCAAGAATTAGGATTTGGAGCCGGGTTATATATGAATTTGTAAAAAAAAATTTGGATCAAACACTTTGAGAGTTTGTCATTATATTTTTAAATTGCACAATTGGTCCCTGCAAAGTTGTTAAATTTTTCGTTTTTGGGTTTCCTATGTTTGAATCTGGAGTATTTTCTCTTGTGTATATGCATATTAAAATTGGTGTATTAATTTAGTATTTTATTTAAATGTAGAAGATGGGTTTATGGACACTATTGGAAGGGTGCCTTCTTCTTGCAAATGCATTAGCTATCTTAAATGAAGATCGATTTCTTGGGCCAAGAGGATGGAGTTTTCAAGAATATTCTGGTGTTAAGAGAAATTCATTCAAAGGACAGATACTTGGTCTTATTTATGCAACACAGTATATGAGGGTTCTTCTTATACTTCTCAATGCCCTTTGTATTGTTGTCAAGCTTGTTTCTGGTTGATTTTCATTTCGACTACTAAACTTTTCATGGTGTGTTCATTAGTTGGTTAGTATATATTTTCAACATTCATGTCAAGTGATGAAATTTCTATTTATGTAAAAATCTTATATTCACAGCTAATGGAAGTATGTTTTTTCAATCGTTGGTGTTTTCTAATGTTAAATGGCTTACTGAAACCCCATTATTCTTAATTAGTTTGAAATAATCTTTTGGTCTGATTCTCATAGTATTTAATTACAGATTTGCTTCTTTTTGGCACCAGGTTAGTGGATCATGAGAGTGTCAATGCATCACTTTTTGGGAAACATGAAGCTTTTATTAAGTTTGACATAAAAATGTTGTCAGAAAACCATTTTGTTGAAGTTTTATTTTGCCTTTATGTCTGTTTTGGCTGTGAAAACTAGACCTCTGAGAAGTCTCCCAGTGTTGTAATTGAGGTTTTAGTTTGTGACAATGTGTTGTATTATATTAATTTTTTAACCCTTGAGATACCAAGCAATAGTTGAATCAGATCTTTTGCCATCCAACTGTTAATTTTATGTATTCAGGAAACAAGAGTAAAATTAGTTTGAAAGTGATATTTGTTGTTTTTTATGTGATTAAGTTACAATGTGTTTTATAATATTTTCCATAACGGCTATGCTGTAGATCTCGGTTTCGTGGCCGACCGGGGCCTAGTGCCTTGACGGGATTATACGGGGACTACGCGCGATTAGGCGGTTTTGAATCTTGCTTTGTAAAATTTTAACTATTTAATGATATTATATGCAGTAGTTACAACAATTTTAACAATTTTATTTTAACAATTTTTTTTTTTTTTGATACAATGGAGGCCAAACAAATGACCGGGAAGATAAAATCTTCCGATTATTAACTATCTAAAATAGTCCTAGGAAGAGACCAGCCACACCGGTCCAACACTAGTAGACGCCAAAGGCCATCAGGCGGGTCCTTTAAGAGCATAACACCCCCTTCACTCCTAGCCCCATACTTAGCTAGCCAGTCCGCACATCTATTAGCTTCCCTGTAGCTCGAAACCAACTCAAAACGCTCATACGAATCCAAGATATCACAGCAGATACGCACCTTGTCATCTACACGAATTCCTGGGTTCACACCGCCCTTCACTAGCGCGTGTAACTCACGCGAATCCGTCTCAACGACTACCGATGTATGCCCCTGATCAACCGCCATACGTAATCCAAACAATAACGCAAACAACTCCGCCTGACAAGCCGAAGAGGCAACACATTGTCCCGCGAAACCATGTAAATAATCCCCATTAATATCTCTAAAAACACCTCCTATCCCTGCCCTACGCGTACTCTCATCAAATGAACCATCAATATTCAGCTTCACTCCACCATTAGGCTTATCCCACTTCACAAGAATACTCTTAGCGGATGTAATCAAACCGCCGTCCTTCTCCATACCCCATGCTCTAACAAAATCAATAGCTGAATTATTAATAATCGCTCGAAGCTCCCTTATCGATCTCCTCTTTGTTTCCAAATCAAATAATCGTTTATTCCGCTCAACCCAAACATTCCACATAAACGCCGTAAAAATAATTCTCCGCTCAACCCCATTTACACAATCCGTGCTCTTGATCATATGCTCCCACCAGCTTGCATCATCCAGCCTGTCCCAGGCCCGTAACAGGTCATGGCCTCTCGAACCAGGCTCCACATGAAGCTGCTGTCGCTGAACAGTATTATCCCCAGCAGTTCCTCGCCTGTCGCTGGTGCTGGACTCATCAACACGCCGCTGCAGCTCCGGAAACAGCTCCTGTACCTGTTCAGCACTCGACCCCGGTCCCTGTCCTGCTGGCGCTGCTGCAGTCAGACCACGAACACCAGAAACAGCAGCAGCACTCTGCAATTCCCTACGCTGCGCAGCTGCATCCAAAATCGCCCCCTGTCCCTCACCGATTCTCGAACCCTGCCTCCAGCTAACTCCTCCATCCTCGCTACCTATCATACAAGAAACAAACACAGAAGAAAATTCCTTGCAATAACGAAAAATATGAACAGCACTTTCCTCCCCTGATCCACATCCTTGACATAGCGTATCAGGAGTGACGCCTCGTTGATGTAAGTTTTTCCGAGTAGGTAAGCGGTCCCAAACCGCCCTCCATATGAGATTTTTAACCTTCTGAGGACAGCGAAGGGCCCACACTCGTTTCCAATTGAAACACACGGCCCCCTCATCAACACTCAACTGACTATACCCCGATTTAACCGAATAAATCCCCGAAACTTCATGCGACCATCTGAACACCCGGCGTTCCCCAACCATAACCTCCGCGACTCCCTGCTTCAATACCTCCTTCCCTTCCAAAATAGCTTTACACACCCTTGAATCCGACGGTCTAACCTCCCTATCCATAAACCCCATACGAAAATACTTTTGCTTAATCGCACTAACCCACAACGCCTGATCCTCCACAAGTATTTTCCACCCTAGCTTGGCTAACAACGCTCGATTATAATCTCTAGCATTTCGCAAACCCAATCCACCCTTATTCTTTGGCTTACACAACGTCTTCCAGGCTATCCAATGTATCTTTCTCCCATCTTCTGACGACCCCCAAATAAAATCACGGATAATCCTATCAATCTCTTCGCACACGTACACCGGAAACTTCATAGTTTGCATCACATACGTAGGCATAGCCGAAAGGACAGATTGGGCAAGAGTTACCCGGCCCGCCATCGACAAATGTTGACTCCTCCAATTGGGTAATTTGTCCTTCATTTTAGATATAATTCTCCGAAAGAAACCCCTAGGCAATCTCTGAGACCTTATTGGCGTACCCAGGTATGTCCCTAAAGACTCACTAAGCGTAAAGCCACTACGATCCGCAAGCTCCCTAGCTCGATCATCCGGAAGATTAGCTGAAAAATAAATCAGAGATTTATCCTCGCTAACCGTTTGTCCAGCTTCTTTGCAAAAGACCCTAAGCACTTCTTTAATAAGATCCACCTGTACTTCATTAGCCTCCGCAAAAAGCACCAGATCATCTGCAAAAAATACATGTGAGATCGGAGGCCCTTGTCTATGGAGATGAATAGGGGACCATTCACCCCCATCACAAAGACTCCGAATAAGCATAGACAATCTCTCAATACAAAGAACAAAAAGATAGGGCGAAAGAGGATCTCCCTGACGAATTCCCCTTTGCGGAGTAAAACTATCCAGCTGCTCCCCATTCCATAGAACATTCACCTCATTATCCGCCATAGCCGACATAATTAAGTTCACCCAACTCCTAGGAAAACCAAAAAAGGATATTGTATCTTCAATAAAACGCCAACTAAGCTTATCATAGGCCTTGGCGAGATCAATTTTAATAGCCATAAACGCCGTCTTGGACACTAATTTTTGCATTCTATGATCAATCTCTTGAACAAGAACAACATTGTCTATAGTGGACCTTCCCGGAAGAAAACTACTTTGAGTCGACCCAATCTTCTCCGCTAAAAAAGGCCTAATCCTATTCACCATTACTTTCATCGTAAACTTAAACGGAACATTAATCAAACTAATCGGTCTTAATTGCGCAACCCTCTCAGGGTCCGAAATCTTCGGAATTAGATGTACCAGTGTCCTGTTTAAATTAGCTGAAACCCCTCCTTTCTGAATAGATTCCCTTACCATATTGCACACATCCGACCCCACTATGCTCCAACACTTTTGATAAAATAATACCGAAATACCATCACTACCAGGTGCCTTATTCGGGTCAGACTGATACACCGCTTCTCGAATCTCCTCATCAGTAACCTCTAACTCCAATGCATTTCTTTCCTCTCTTGACAAGTGCACCCCATGCGGTAATGCAAAGGGCCCCACAAATTTATCACGATCCGAGTAAATCTCTACAAAGTAATCACGAACCAACGCCCCTAACGCAACTTTATCTTCCACCCAATTATCTGAATCATCCTTTAACCTCAAAATTTGTGCCTTTCTTTGTCTCTTTAAAGTAGCGATATGATAATACCTCGTGTTCCTATCACTAGACCGAATCCACTTTTCCTTCGAACGTTGAAACCAAAGATGCTCCTCCTCTTTCAAGACACCCAAATACTCTCCCCTCAGCCTTTTACCTAAATCGAACAACGACGAATTATACGAATTTTGCAGTGATTTCTGAATACCCTCCAACCTAGCTAGAAGCCTCCTCTTCTTCTTATGGATATCACCAAAAACTGAACTCCGCCAAGTAGACAAACCACTCTTCAAATCCTCTAACCTATCCCCAATATCACCACTACTTTGACTCCACTTCTGATTCACAAAATCTGTAAAACCCTTATGTACACACCAAGCCGCTTCAAACCTAAACCTTCTGGGTGGGCTCGGGCCTCTCTGAACTAGCTGAATAAGAATCGGCGCATGATCCGAATGGCGCCTATCTAGATGTGTTACTCTAATCTGATCGAAAAGGGAAAGTAACTCTGTGTTAGCATAAGCACGGTCCAACCTACGTAAAATCCTCTGTCCCGTGCTCCACGAATCACACCAAGTGAACCTCGGCCCCTCGAAACCAAGATCTGTTAAATCGCAATTTTGCCGCCATTCTTCAAACCTAATCATACGGCGCGTAACCCCGGGTTCCCCACCCTTTTTATCCTCTTCCTTACCTACTTGGTTAAAATCTCCAGCTGCAAGCCACGGAATCTGGGACCCACTAAACGCATGATGAAGAGCACTCCACAAGGGCTCTCTCCCCTTCGCAATAGGCCTCGCGTAAATTGCAGAAAAAACCCAGGAAACACAATTTTTTCTTGAAACCTCTACATTAATTACTTGATCCCCTGCTGATAACACTCTAACCTCGATGTCCGAATCATCCCACAAGAGCCAAATACCACCTTGGAAATTGTTAGCTTCCACCCGCGTTGAATTCGTCTTACCCAAGCCTCGAATGATATCATTAGCAGTAGCACCACTAACCCGCGGTTCAACTATCACAATTAACCATACCTTATGAACACGAACCATTTCCTTAACCACCCGTTGAAAATTCTCCGCCGCTGCTCCATGACAGTTCCAAACCAGTATATTAGGCAAAGGGAGGGCATCCCTCCATCCACCATTAATATTATCCTGTGTACACATAAAGAAACAATTAAATAGAAAGAACTAGAGGTTTAGGAATGTACCTGAACAACCCCCCTTTCGCCCTCCGATTCGTCCTCCATTTGCTCGTCCTGATCTACCCTTTCCATTGATGTTTCCGGAACCGACGTTAGCTCCAGCTCCCCTGGTTCTGGAGGGTCATTAGCTGCAGACTGAACCCCAGCTGCCAATTTCTCAGCGCCAGGAAAAGGCCCAGTTTGGAGCCCAAAAACCCCTGGACCAGCCCACTCTTCTGCTATCATACCTGCTCCCCCTGACCCCCTGGTAGTACAAACAAAATCTGGCGCTGCACTATTCCTCAATTTCTCAGAAATTGCAGTCCAGGTCCCTGGCGGACCTGCTGCCACACCGAGCCCCTGCCTGCCATTTTTTCCTGCCGAGACCTGCTGTCCAGCAGCTGCTGGAACTCCACTCCGAACCTGCTGTTGCACATTATTTTCCGTCCCAACATCAGCCCCTTCCCGGATCACCAAAGCACCTACATTCCTTCGCTCTCCACCTTGCTCTTCCTCCACTAATATATTCTTACCCTTGCCCTTCTTACTTTTACTCCCCTCGCCCTTCTCCACACTTCTACCTACTTTACCATCTCTACCCGTAGGTACTTCCTCCATCTCTGGAACGACTGATAGACGCTGGTGTTGTTCGAAATTCGGGGTTAAAATAACCTTGTGACCACCACCTGAACGCACTTTGTTACTTCCCAAATTTCTATTACTATTACCTTTCTTATCCTTATCAACTCCACTAGTATTACTCTTCCGTTCAACACTTCCTAGATTAGGATTAAAAGTACCCGTAAATTCCGTCCCATCCTCCATAACCAACGCATTATACCTCGATCCCAAGTTCTTGTTCCGATTATTCGAAGAAGACCCATTATTACCAAACCCCTTATTGTGAGGAATTGTTGGTCGCCCCCCTCTTCTAACCGTCATCCAATCCCCATACGTTGCCTCTTTTGCCCCTACCACTATCTCAGTCCCCTCATTAACCTCCGGACTAACCATATCTGATCTTGTCTCCACAATCTGATTATCATTTTTACCACACTTTTCCTTGACATGGCCGAACCTTCCACACTCGTAACAAATCAAATGCAGCCCCTCATATTCAACTAGACACACCTCTCCCCCAATATGAATTTTAGGAACAAGGGCCTTCTTCAAATCAATCTCAACAGCGAGTCTTGCGTAGTTACCCTTTTGTCTAGCCTTTGTTAAAGGATCAATACGAACCGTCCTACCTATTTGATCCCCCATTTTCCGTAAAATACGTGAAGTATAATTATGCATTCCCACGTTAGAAATCCGCACCCACGCCGTAGTCTTAGTAATTGAGTCAATATGTGGCTTAAAACTAGGCGTCCACTCACGAACAATCAAGTAGTGGTCAAAAATCATCCACGGACCACCACTTAATGCGAATTCACAATCCTCCTTATTCCCAAACTTAACCATGTAATACCCATACCCCACATCAACCAATTCAATTAACCCCTTCGGATTCCAAATTTGCTTTAACTTAGACGAGAGATAGCTAAAACTCACCTTAGAACCCAAAAGCCGCACCACCACCGTATTTTTCCACAAATTTATTCCCTCAATAATCTCATCCCTAGACCGTAACACTTGCGGATACTCACAATTATCAATTAGCACATCGTCCTCAATCGAGGCCATGAATTCATCATTTAATCCACTAATTCGATCCTGCTTAAATTCATCACTATCAATAATAAGAGGAATAATAACATTCTTACCTGTTAGTGCATTGTGCCATCCCGTTGTTTTACGCGGAGGATTGCCCAATTGGACGCCCCCCCACTGTTGTTGCGCTCGCGGCAGAGGTTTAGGCGCAATGGAGTCGCCATGAATCTCCACCTCCCGTGCTCTCTTGAATGGCTTGCTGCCTCCCTCCTCCAGTGGAGGAAAATCCTCCATAGAAGGCGGCTCAATCAGGTCTGTAACCATGTGATCATCGTGCTGCTGTAGCGATGTAACTGTTCCCCCACCGATGTCCGGTGGTGCCGCCGGCTTTGGATTGTCGGGGTTGTCCATTGACAACGGCTGGAAGGCCGCCGATCAAGAGGAAGAAAAGCTAAAAGTTACCGTTGGACGCTGGAGAAGAAAACCCAGAGAGAGAGCGTTTTTTTTTTTTTTTTATTTTAACAATTTTAACTATTCAAGTCATAAAATTTATCTAACAATAGTAGATTATATATAAAATATTAAAATTTGAATTATAATGTCAATTTAAGAATTTTCGAGAATAAGAAAAATAAAAAAAACGTTTAGGCGGTCATTTTTTGTCATTATTAATCAGCACGTAGGCAGATTAGACGCCTCTTCTATAACGACTAAGGTGCTAGACGTTTTCGTCTAGCGTTTTTACTAAGTGTAAGTGTCTGAGGGGAGTTGATGCTTAGACGGTGCTTAAGTGCATCCGGCTTTCTAGATCATAGCATAACATAGCAATTTTAAGCGAATATTGATTACTAGGAAATGTCTAGAAGAATGTTGACGTTAGTAGTATTCTACCAGGAAGGGTATAGTAGAAAAATGAGATATGAGTCTTCAGTCTGGTGTAATTTGGAAATACGTGTTAAACTTATAAAGGAATTTTGTAAGATCAACTTTAGTTTATGGCTTAGAAGGTTGCGTGTTCAAACGAAAAAGTAAAAAAGAACAAAGTCACGTAGTAACTGATTTGACATGATAGGTCAAAGAAACTAAAAGAGCCAAACCGAGAATGATCTCATGCATCTACTCGGTCCTGATATTTTGGGGGCCTAAGGCAAACTTTAAAAATGGGCCCCTATAAAATTACAAGTTATATAAAAAATTCAAAATATAACAAAAAAAATAATTAAATAAATTTTAAAGAAAAAAATATCTAGGTTTTTTTCAAGTTAACAAGTAATATTAAAAAAAAAAAAAAAATTAAATATTTTTGTAACTAAAAATATAATCTAATATTTTTAGAGAAAATGGACTAAAACTAGGTCTTTGTAATAAAATAAAATTATGTTTAAAGAGGTTTAAAATTATATAAGTTGAGGAAGAGCCCAAAACTATGAATAAAAATGGGCCTTTATAATAAAATAAAAATGTCAATATTTTAGTTTGCAAGTGTGTCACTGGCTCCGTTAAAACATCTTTTTGAAATGTGAGATTTTCTAATTTAAAAATGGAGTCAACCATCTTCTAATTTTAACTTCCATCTAAATTCATTAATATTGGATGACAAGTTTGAAATCTATGTATTCAATTTGATAAAAGATTTTCTTAAAGGAAATAAAATATGGATATATGTTAGGATTTGATTTTTCATATATTTAAATAAATAAATAAAAATATAATATATAGATGTATGTATATTTTACGTATATATATACTCATATTAATAATTACAAATAATAAATGAAAATATAAAAATTTATATACAATATATATGTACGTAAGGTGTCGTTTGATTTTTTTAAGTGTTAAATAGTGAATGTTGAATAAAAATTGAATATAAATTATTTTGTTAAGAGCCAAGGTCTGAATGAATCAGACATAGTTTGAAATCAACATGTTGTCCTGCTAGCTGCCTTTTTTCACTTTAAGAGTAATACTCTCGACAGAGCTAGGCCTAAGCCAAGGGGATACCCCTACCTCTATATCCACCCATTCTCAAATTTTTAAAATCTTTACTCAAATCCTTAACTACTGCTACTACTAATATTTATCTTGATAGATTTTGATTTATATTATTATCTCTATATTAAAATATAGACTATTTTGTATAGTATAGGGATTTTTATGTAGTTAACTCAAAGATTAATATAGAGATTTATAATGCAATTTTTATATAAATGCTTATAATAAATTTTATATAATATAAGTACTTATAAAACAATTAACACCCCAAAAATCCGCGCTGCGTTCATACGAATACTAAAAATATATCTATATAGTTTTTTTATTATCTGAAGTAAGATTATCCATATTCGAAGCCATAAAACTATTTTTGAATACAAAGCTTATATAATTACGAATTTTAAGAAAATTGGATACTATATCCTTCGTTTGAAGATTTAAAATCGTGGAGTCTATTTTCAAATACAACGACTAAATTAGTTTTGTATGGATACGAGACCCGTTCTTTACAGTTGGGTTCTATTTTCCATAAGAAAAATGATAACAGAAAAAACAAATGAATCACATAATTATGTTTTGAAAAGAAACTAGTATAGTCTATCCACGAAGGTGGAACTATATATGACTTTTGGTGTCACCTATTCGTCTTTGTCTCTAATCAAATGATGCCTCGACCCCTGACTCCTCGTAAAAACCATACTCCAACGTACATTCGTTTTTCTATAGATGCTCTTCACTTCGAATAACGTCTTTCTGTCCAGTATATTTTTTATATTATTGATCCACCATACCCTAGGACCTCTAGCACTCTTCCCACCCTTGACCATGCCTAGGACCTCTTTCGAATCGATCTCTATATTCAAATAATTCATTCCCAAATTCTATACTCACATTAAACCATCATAAAGGTCGACCAATTCAGAATCTATAGTAAGTACTAACCCTAATCTTCTAGCAAGACTGCCTCTCCAATTTTCCTCCTCATCACGTAATAAACCTCCCACTTTTCCCGATCATACTTTTTGGATTAATGCTTCCATCGACGTTCAACTTCAATCCTTGTGCTGGTTTCTTCCATCCGATCAGCTCCACCGAAAACCGGCGATATTCTCGTCCAACCGGAACTCCACCCAAGGCTCTTACGTGATTTTTACTAACCCCTTTGCCCTCCCAATTATGCAAACTTAATTTTCTCAATGTGTTGTATTATATTTATTTATATTACCTTTGAGGTATCAAGCAATAGTTGAATCAGATCTTTTGCCATCCTATTCAATTTTCTCTTTGAAAATGCGTATCCGGAAACACTGAGTGAACTTAGTTTGAAAGTGACAATTATTGTTTTTTATGTGAAAAAGTTGCAACGTAGAGTGCTATCTTTTATCATATGTTCCCATAACAGAGTAATTTTAAGAGAATATTGATTACTAAGTAATGTCAATGTCTAGTTTTAACAAGAATGTTGACGTTAGCAGTAGAATTCTACAAGGACGGGTATAGTAGAGAAATGAGATAAGAGTCTTCAGCTTGGTGTGATTGGGAAATACTTGATAAACTTATAGAGGAATTTTGTAAGATTGTCTTAAAATCAACTCTAGTTTATGGTAGCCCTCTTGAGAGCACAATTGCAATTGCTTTATTTTTTTTCCTAGACTTTTGGGTGTTTATATTCAAATACAAAGATCAAAGCCACATTCTAAAGTTTCATATACGGATAATTATAAAACAACAACAAAACAAACCAAGTACCAAGACAAATATCATCCCAAGAATGCTAATATTATCTTTAACTGATTATCAGTATCATAACACTTGATACATTTCATTCCAAATCCGCAAACACATCATACGTTTTGGAGTCAACAATAATAAGCCTAAACGCAGAAACTAGAGCTGCAACAGACATTACACTGAAAACCCCAACATTAAGCCAATGCCAATTCTTCTGCATAGAACTCAACCTCGCTTTATTAGCAACAAGGTACATATGGTGTGCAAGTATAAATGTTAACGGAAACGTGCTTATAGCTCCCGTTAGACTCATAAAATCTCCCAAAAACGGTAATAACGCTGACACAAACGTTGTTAGAGCCAAATAACCACCTCGTACACCAACTCTGAAAGCTAAGTTTCTAACAGCCATTGCACTTCCTTTGATTCCATATTTCGTATCCAAATACTCGTACATCGGACTTGCAAATATCTACACATTAAATCTTTTTAATTAGCAGACAATAGAGAGAGTCGAGTCGAGATATAATATAATACATACATGTAAAGCTATAACTGTCTGCAAAAAAGCTGCAATGTTTGCCATCGCTTTTACCCAGACAGGTCCATTAACACTGTTCATTAAATACGATGATGTTGTATTCCCGTAAGCCCAGTAACCGATGAAAGTTACTGCATACATAGGTAAAACTCCAACTGAAAATTGGAAGTATAAACCTTTCATCATGTTCTTCACTACTGGTTGTCTAATTGTTGCCTAATCATCACCGAATAAGAAATTAGCTTTCTTATTTAATTAAATAGGGACGGAATTTTTTTTTGGCTAACCTGTATCTCCGGGAGCATTCCGGTGTTAAATGCAAATACAAGGTTAGCACTTGCACCGATAGTTGTGAAAATCCGGCTTATTTTTGTTCCCGGAATACTATAATCACGTGGTGGAGCTTCGATTCCTTAAGATTAAGGCTAAATAGTTAGTAAAGTTAGATATTATAGTAACTGGGAAGAGGAGAATATAGTAAAATAGTAATTTACCATCCTTAAGAGCTAATGCAAATGCTATGACGATATACATTAAACTGAACAATGTTGAAAATCCCAACCAAATTCTTAAGGCTGATAAATGAGGTATCGCGATAGCGAAAAGACCACATCCTACCCCTGCTATTGCTATAAAGTATGGTAGCTTCATCATAGCGTCATCTCGAAAAAGAACATATACAGCCTGTGTAAAGAAATGTAAAAATAAATAAAGAAATATAGAGATTTAATTATGATTGATTTGATTGATTAATTTACCTTTAAGGCATGACCGGCTAAAATGATGAAACCAACGTTAATCATGAAAAGGTTAATATATTGTAATCCCCAAGTAAGAGCATAAGCTTTTGGACCGTAGATATATCCGGCTAGATCTCTGTATCTAATATGCCTTTTTCCACCATATTCATGGAGTTTAGCTACAAGAGCATTTGCGTATAGTGATGCAATTGTTGCTAAAATTAACCCAACCACACCTCCGACCCAACCTAACGGAACCATCACTGTTCCGGAGTATCCGAGCACGTATGCACTGTTAATACCCGTTGTTAACACAAATCCCACTTGAAACCATGAATCTACGTTACAAAAAAAAATTAAAAAAATTAAAAAACAATCATTTGTTGACCATGAACAGCTTAATTGAGATGCTATTTAGATGACGTCACTAAGCAATTATACATGATACATCCAAAGCTACTATAAGACAAATAATGAGATTTCATTTTTTTTTATTTTGTTGGAAAAGGTGTAGTACTGTAAACAAATAAATAAATAAATTAAACTTGGATCAATCAATAGAAGAAGAATAAACCTTGGCTAATTTGATGAGCGGTATCAGGAATTTGAACAGGCAAACTTGTATCATCGTCGTTAGAAGAAGAATAAACCTTCTTCTTCGGACCACCATCATCGATATAATTCCGGCGGCCGTTTTCCATCGGAAATGTAAGGTATTCTTTGGTTCCGCAGACGCTTAATAGCAATTAACTCGCTTCCTTTTTCCTTTTTTCGAGGTAAAATAATTTTGTATGTAATCAGTCAGAAATGAGCATTAAATTATATGATATCAAAGTTTTTACAGCTTGGACTTCTGTGTGTGAACGTTAAATAGCATGACGATTGAGGAGTGAGTATTACTATCTTCGTCCACAATTAATATTAATATCGGAGTTGATAAAATGCATTTAAATATAGTAGTGGGTCTAAGATCATTTGCGGTAAATGGCTGCGAATCTGATTCATTTCAACGGAGAAAGTAGACTTTTTGGAGTATATGATTTCGGCATTTAGTTTCCTTCCTTTTGGATATTTTTTTATTCTTACTCTATTTTAGTATATCATTAATTTATTGATTGGATTATTAAGATAATTCGTCTTGATATCATTTTGGATATTTTTTCCATCAATACTTCTGTCATCAGCTCATCTAGTCTAGTCAGATATAGTATATTTATCAATGTTAATAATTTTAATTTTGAATAATTAAATAATTTCAACATTCTATACGATAGGAAATAGGAAATAGGAAATAGGAAATAACATTGTTAGAATTATCGATTAAAATTTGGAATAGGTGGTGAAACCGGAAAAGTGTTAGTAGTATTTATTTATTTTTTCAACAGTTGACTAACTTGTACACACGACTTTTCAGCTTTGTTGAAATTCTAAATAGATTTTCCCCCCAAATTTGAAGTGAAAATGATTGGTCAAGAATGAAAAAAATAAACAAATAATAAATATGAGGCTAGTATGTATGTTCGAGGAAGAAAATGAAAAGGTCAGCTAAGACATTGAATAACATTATTGATACACTTTTATATTTTTTTTGGGTATATGGTTGTATAAATATGAAGTAAAAGTTGTACTATATTTTATAATTTATAAATTTATTTAAGTGTAAAAGTTTAAAATAGTATTTATCTATTTGTTAAAATATCTCAATAAAATATAAAATAATGTAATTATTGTTAAACAACCAATTCTCCTAAAAGGTTAAGTGTCCGTTTGGGACTGTTTTTTAAAATAATCACTTAAAGTGATTTTAGTTCCATAACAATATTTTAGACTCTTAGAATCACTTTTTGGAAAAGCGCTAGATTAGTGATTATTAAAATAATCACTTAAAATGATTTTGGATGTCAAAATATTTTTAAATATATTTTATAAATGTTTTAATTTTAATCAAAAAGCGCTTTTAGCTCCAAAATAATCAATCCCATACAGGCCTTAAGTTGTTAGTAGTAGTACTTCATTGGTCTTTGGCTATCATGGTAGACAACCAATTTTCCTAAAATTTTGAACTGTTAGGATTAGTTATCATATACATTATATATGAGTTTTACATGTTCAATACGTCTCTCACGTGCAAGCTAGATTCATGTCAGTTTTTTGCATGTCTAGTCTATGACTATCCTACGTGAATTTTTATAATGGGTGATGCGCGCAATACTCAAACCAGGTATCAAAGCTCCAGGTACTTGAGGTCCTGGGTTCGAGTCTTTTCACCGTACCCACCTTGATATCTCCACGTGCATTGCTTAGATCAATCCCCTTATTCTTCTAAACCTGCACGCGAGGGGGCGTGTTGGAGTATAAATCTCCTATAATCCGTTCTTCGCCTTCTTTCAACAGTTCAAACATTTAGTTGAGTTGGCAATTTAATAATCATCATTTATAAAAATATGATGATGTTAACACGCGTATAGAATTGAAAAGGTGTATATTTTCATTTCTTAAAAATCGTCACTTTTGAGTGTGTAGTATTTCTCATTGCAATATTGATTATGACTAGGCAAATGTAATAAACCGTAACGGTAACGGTAATTCACCACGTATTTTTTCTTTAATTTTTGCAGATTTTTAATTTCTTAAGCCGTTTGAGCGAGTTCAGTTCAATATAGTGTTAATTTTTTTCTCTATACCCAACCACTATATCACTTCATTCCATATGTCATTAGCAAAAACACATTCGAAAAATAGATAATTGTTCGATTTGAAATTCGCACCACACAATGGATACAACTCCATATACACCATCCTATCCTTGATTGTAAGTCACTTTTATAACTTCATCTAAACGATGATCGCATATTTAGGAATTATGCATGTATTCCACATAATATTAGCCCAAGGTCTTGAACTGAACATTAGGTAGGCTATACCTACTATTGTGGTCTACAAATGGAGGATAGGTCTCTTTCTCAACCTGAAGGTAAAATTGATGATGTTCTAGTTAAACCTGGTTGTTTTATTTTTCCATGTGATTTTATTATTCTTGACTACGAAGCGGATAAGAATATTCCTATTATATTGGGAAGACAATTCTTAGCCACAGGACGTGCACTAATTGATGTTGAGAATGGTGATTTGATCACGAGGATCCAAGATGATCAGGTTAAATTCAATGTGTTTAAAGCTATGAATTTCCCCGATGTTCGAGATGATATTATATGTGTAAATGTCATGGACCGTGTTACACAAGAGATATATAATGAAACTAGTTTCGATGACATTTTGGAGACCGTCTTAACACTTGAAGCCTAAAGTTGTATGATCAGAATCAGTCCTGACATCTAAAGGGTCCTAAGCAAACATTTAAAATAGAGGCCTCTTTTTAATAAGTATAATAATTATATATAAAGAAAGAAAAATAACAAAAAGCTTTAAAGACGGACCTAAAAAAATGTATCATTCAAATTTTTTTTGCAGTGCACTTAATTATTGTGAAACTTGCAATAAACTCAAATTGTTGGAAAGCGTTAATTGAACATTTAGTCATTAACACCCGATCAAAAATTCATTAATTCACTTAAATAAAAATTATCCGTCTATCAAAAATTCACTTTTAACCGCTGATCAATAATTCATTATCATTATTTCATTTAAAAAATAATAACAACAATTCACTATTAACAGACGATCAACAATTTATTATTTCACCAATTCACCTAAATAAAAATTTATTATGATTGTGAATCAATATTCTATCTAAATAATATAATCAAATAAAATTCAATAAAATATATTAGTTATTAAGAAATCTATAAGATTCATAAAATAAATAAAATATTTATATAATCATATAATATAATAACAAAATATCGACAAAAACAAAATTTGAACAAAAAGAAAGTAATTGAATTATAATAAAATATATAATCAAAGAAATTTAGAAAATTAAGAAACTAACGTTACTAACCGTAGCCAATAAGCAACCAAGAGACTTGAAAAATGAGATATAAACGATCTGGACCGTGACTTTTTTTCATAAAATATATAAAAAGTATTTTCTTTAATGATATTTATTAAATAACCTCTAATTTTTACTTTATTAAAATAGGAATGCGGTTTATTAGCTTAATATATTTAGGAAATTGGATGAGAATCTAACTGAAACAATATTATATTTGGGCCTATAATATAATTCGACAATAATAACAATCATATATATACATGGTTGGGTTTTGGGGGCCCTAAAATAATAAAAAATTTGGGGGCCCTAAGCGATTGTTTCATTCGTTTCCATGGAGGGTCGGGTGTGCGTATGATGAGCTAGTCAATGTTGTGGCTGCTTTAGGTTTTGAAAATGGAATACCAAAAGTAAAGGAATATGAACAAATCCAAGGTTCAAGGGAGATTGATTCAACAAAGGAACCATCTATAGTATCTCTTCCCGAACTCGAGGAAAACCCCATTCCTTCTCATTTGAGGTATGCGTATCTAGATGTGAATAATACTTTGCATGTTATTGTTGTTGCTAACCTTTTAGATCCTCAAGAAAATAAGTTACTACGTGTGCTTGTGCTAACATAGAGGCGATTGTGTGGACAATTTCCGATATCAAAGATATTAGTCCTACCATTTGCCAACACAATATTATTCTTAACGCGGTCGGTCGAGGGGAAGTGAAGCCTCGTGCTTTTGATGAAAGCGGTCGTAAGGAAAGAGGTGATCAGGCTACTACATGCAAGAATCATTTTCCCGATCTCAAATGGCAAGTGAATGAATCTGGTGCAATGTGTTACATATATATGAGGTATGACCATTGTCCTTAATGTTAACAATGAAACCATTCCATCAAGAACATTTGTGGATTGGAGAGTATGCATGGACTACCGCAAGCTCAGCAAAGCTACGAAGAAAGATCACTTCCCTCTACCATTCATTGATTAGATGTTGGATAAACTCGCGGTGAGAGAGTACTAATGTTACCTTGACGACTATTCAGGATATAATCATATTTGTGTGGATCCCGTCGATAAACACAACACTACTTTCAATTGTCTGTTTTTCAGCACCTTTTTATTTCGAAGGATGTCGTTTGATTTATGCAATGCACCGACCACGTTCTAGCGGTGTATGATGGAAATATTTTGGGACATGATTGATAAGTTATTAGAAGTTTTCATGGGTGACTTTTTGGTGTTTAGGGACAGTTTCAATGAACCTTGATAAAATTGAGAAGGTGCTACTACGTTGTAAAGAATCTGTCCTTGTGCTTAATTGGTAGAAGTGTCACTTCATGGTTCGTGAAAGAATCATGTTGGGACATAAAGTTTCTAGTAAAGGTATAAAGGTTGATCGCGCTAATTTCAAGGTAATCTAAGCCTTACCACCTCCAGGTTCCATCAAAAGAGTTAGAACTTTCTTGGGTCATATGCAGGTGACTACGTAGATTTATTAAAGACTTCTGCAAGATCGTCAAGCCGCTTTGCAATTTATTTGAGAAGGACTTAACCTTCCGTTTTGACAATGCATGCATGGTGGCATTCTTGGCCATCAAATAAAATCTTATCACCACACCGATTGCTACTCCTCCAGATTTGAGTCTTCCCTTTGAGGTCATGTGCGATGTGAACGATATTTTTATGGTTGCCGTGCTGGGTCAGCACAAGAAGACTATTGTCACACGATTTATTATGCGAGTAAGACCTTCACGGCGGTACACTTGAATTACACCGTGAGCGGGGAAGAGTTCTTAGATGTGGTATATGCTTTTGATAAGTTTCGTTCCTATCTTCTTGGGGCAAAAGTTGTTGTATACACGAATAATTAGACGATCAAATACCTTATGGAGAAAAAGGATGCAAATCCACGTCTTATTAGATGGGTATTGTTTCTACAAGAATTTGACTTGGAGATGCGAGATTGAAAAGAAAGCGAGAATCAAGTTGTTGATCATTTGTCTTACCTCGAAGGCTCTACAATCAACACTGGACCAAAATTGGTCAATGAGGTATTCCTCGATGAACAACTCTTTGTTTTGAATAATTATATTGTTCCTTGGTATGCAGATACATTGATCCTCACAGTGAGCAGAACATTCCCCACGGAGTGTAATCCATAACAGCGAAAGAGGTTGATTTACTAGGCAAAGCAGTATTTCTGGGATGATTTGTACCTCTTCAAGGTATGCAATGATCAAATGATTAGACGATATGTTCACGAGGGAGAAATCTAGAAGATCATTTCCAATTGTCATGACTCGCCATATGGGGGTCACTTAAGGCGATAAAATCACAACAAAATTTCTTTGATCCAATTTATATTGGCTCTCCATTCACAAAGATTGTCATGGGTATGCACAAAGTAGCAAGAGATGTCAATTTACCGGCAATATATTGAAAAGAGACGAGATGACACTCAGCAATGTGTTGGATGTGGATATCTTTGATGTTTGTGGTATAAATGTCATGGGAACATTCATTCCATCCCATGGTAATCTCTACATTTTGCTAGCAGTAGACTATGCTTCCAAGTGGGTAGAAGCAATAGAGACACCGAGGAACGATCTAAGACCGTGGTTATGTTTCTTCCGAGGAACGATTTAAGACACGGTACGTCACAAGTTCTAATCAGTGATAAAGGTACCCACTTCATCAATGTTGAATGTGCAGTTGCTCTTTGCATGTCGGGGGTGAGACATTGTACATCCACCGGCTATCATCCGTAAAAAAATGGTAAATCCAAGGTCTCTAACTGACAGATCAAATATATTCTTAAGAAGATTGTGAACAAGACGCATAAAGATTGGCCAACAAAGCTTGATGATGCTCTTTGGGCTTATATAACAACATTCAAAACACCAGCATGAGCATCTCCATGTCACATGGTCTACGACAAGGCATGTAATCATCTTTTTGAGCTCGAAGCTCGGTCTTACTGGGTTATCAAGGATTTGAATCTCGATGAGCAATTGACGGGTGATGTCTCCCTAAATGTTCTAATTTTATGCCCTTGGGAGACATCATTTTTGGTGTTTATTCGACTATTTTGATAGACTTTTGGACTAAATATGCAATAATCCGATTTTCCTCTTTTATTTCTAGTATTTTTGATTTATTAAACTTTTGCGCGTAATCTTGTGTATTTTAGTGAAAAGTTTGAAGGTTTTGAATATTAGCTAGGAGAGGAATCCGAGAAGAAAGTCAAAGATCGTGATATGGAGTCAAAACTTGAAGATAAATCCCGAAAGAATTTGATTTTAGAGCTGCAAATCTGGAAAACAGGACAAAGATTGCTGATTTCAAGGCGCTTAAGAGATGATTTAGCCGCTGACCTTTGAAGAGAAAATATTCCTTATCGAGTTACGGAAATTTAGCAACTTGAATCAAGTCAATCGGAGTTATAACGAAGCGGGAAAAGCCGTTTTAGTGGAGGTGGTGCAGTAGTTACGGGATTTGGGCTTGATTAGTGGACTTGGACCTTTTATTATTCACTTAAACCCTAATTAAAAGCCCATTCCGAATTTGAGCTTATAAAAGGAGTTTTTGACCTCATTATTTCTTACCTCTCATTTTATTCTTCAATTCAAATCATCCTTAGAAGAGAGTGTCCAGAGAAGAAGCAGAAGCAAGGAAAAGAAGAAGCCAAGAGCTGGAGACTGTTTGTATCTCCATTTCGCAGCCAAACCAATTCCGAAATTAGGTTTCTCTGTATTTTCTTTCTGTAAAACAATATGAGTTTTATTATTTTTAATTTAGTTTTATTTCGTATTAGTATGAGCTAATTCCATTTAGTACTTGGGAACGCATAATGGGTTAATCCCTACTTTGTTTAATTTCATATGATTGGATTTGGGATTTCAGTAATTTAATTCAAATTGGGTCTTTTACATGTTTCTGTAATTTGTGATTATTTTCTGTTCTTAAAGTAGCTAATTAATAACGGGTTTTAGTATCTAGGCTATTCCACATAGTGGCGTGTGGATCATCTTGACGGGGGGTTTAGATACGGAATTAATTACAGAATATAAGGTAGGAATTATTTGACTCTGACGAGCGTAATTAACCTTATGGCCTATTGGGTATTTTTAGCTTAATCATTCGAAGGTGGATCATAATCACCCTGACGGGGTTTGTGACACCCTAGAATAGCTTCGTAGTCCACCCTGACGGGGGTACGAAGATTCCCGAATCCCGACCTATGTTAATTGACCAATTTGTCCCTTAAACAACATATGGAATGAAATAGAGTTAGGAGAAATCCTTGCGTCTCTCAAGTACTTCCTGCTCATATTTGCGTCTAGCATTTTATTACTTGCATCTTGTTATTTATTTGCATTTTATCTTAGTCTTTAATATCTTAGGAACTATAAAACCAAACAAACAACTCTCATAAACATTAATTTGCTTTCACGTGCAATTAATCATTAATTGATAAGCATTAAGGTTAACCAATCCGTCCCTGAGAACGAATCTGTTTATCACTATTATTACTTGGGACAACCGTACACTTGCGGTTGTGGTTCTTTTACTTATTGCATTATTTTTAGAACACACAAAGGACCACCAACGGGTAAGCAAAGGATGATGCCGTTGAATGGGTTGGACAAATTTTGTTTCCATGCCTACGATAACTCTTGGAAACTATAAGGAGAAAACAAAGAAGTGGCATGACAAGTGAATTTGCATGAAGAAATTCGAGATATCCCAACAAGTGCTCCTATACAATTCAAGATTCTCAAACTATCCATGTAAGCTTAAGCCCCACTGGGCGGGACCATACATTGTCACAAAAGTCACACTTCATTGGGCGATAGAGAATGAACATCCAATCAAGCACCGAACTTTCATGGTAAACGGTCAACGATTGAAGATATATCATGAGAGTGGAGGCATGACAAAAGGGGAGGTCGTGAACCTCCTCGAAGCCAAGTAACCTGAGGTAACATGTCAAACTTCACTAATGTTAAACAAAAGTGCTTGAGACATCCCATGTTTAAAATGCTTTATTACTTTAATTCTTCATTTTGTAGTGTATATATATTTGAGTTTATATGTATTAGTGTATACTAATACACATATTAAAATGCCATATTAGTGGAGAAATAAAGAGGTCGTTTGAGACATCCCATATTAAAATGCTTCACTGATGTACCGGAACCAATTATTTCCAGCGACAATGATGAATTTGATGACACACTAGGCGAGTACGATACACACGATGATACTATTTATATTGATAGTGATGATGAACCTGTAATAGTTGATGATGGGGATGAGTCTGATTAGTTGTTTTTGTATAAAATATTTTAATAAACTCACATTATATTATTGTAATATCAATTTATGATGTTGACCACATTTGACTCGAATAGTTGACTAGATACACCAAACAACCACATTTGACTATAATAGTTGACCAAACGCACCAAACAACCAAATTTGACTCTAATAGTTGACCAAACACACTAAACAACCACATTTGACTCTAATAGTTGACCAGATACACCAAACAACCATATTTGACTCTAATAGTTGACCAGATACACCAAACACCCACACTTGACTCTAATAGTTTACCAGATACACCAAACAACCACATTTTACTTTAATAGTTGACTAGATACACGAAACAACCACATTTGACTCTAATAGTTTACCAGATACACCAAAGAACTACAATTGACTCTAATAGTTGACCAAACACACCAAATACCCACATTTGACTCTAATAGTTGACTAGATACACCAAACAACCACATTTGACTCTAATAGTTGACCAAATACACCAAACACCCAAATTTGACTCTAATAGTTGACCAAATACACCAAACAACCACATTTGACTCTAATAGTTGACCAAACACACCAAACAACCACATTTGACTCTAATAGTTGACCAGATACACCAAACACCCACATTTGACTCTAATAGTTGACCAAACACACCAAACAACCACATTTGACTCTAATAGTTGACCAAACACACCAAAGAACCATATTTGACTCTGATAGTTGACAAGACACACCAAACACCCACATTTGACTCTAATAGTGGACCAGATACACCAAACACCCAAAGATGACTTTAATATATAGTAATAATAATTATAAAGCTAGTATCCTATTAGAAACACCCCTTCATATTTTCCCTCTCGCTCTCTATTTCTGTGGGACAACTCGCTAAAATTCATCAAGTAATTATTAGTTTCGCGTTTAAGATTGTTAATTACTGTTATTGACTTTTTTAGCACTGTTATTTAGCTATTGTTGCTAGTAAATAAGTATGATTTTTAAAAATACAAATTAAATATTTTAAAAAAACCGTATTAGGCCTTTAGCGAGGACAATTTCCTCGCTAAAGACTAAATGCCTTTTGCGACGAGTTCATCTGAAGAACCCATCACAAAAGACCTTAAGTCTTTCGCGAGGAAATTTTCCTCGCTAGAAGTATTTACCAAAACTTTTCGACAAGTATTAGGCGGTTCATATTCCCGCCTAGTTAATTGAGAAACCTTTTTGCGATGATATAAACCTTTAACGAGGACTATGTCCTCGCTAAAGGTTTCCAGATAAATACAAGAAGGCCGACTCCCACCTTTCTTCCCCACTCACTTTTCACACCATTAAAACACCATCACCAAGCTTCAAAATTCTGGCAAAAAAAAAAACAAAGAACCAATCCAATTCCGATTAGTAACAATAAACAACACCAAATAGGTAAGAATCATCAAGGTTTTACAAAAAAAAAATTCAAATTCTATTTTTTTTTCCATTTTCGAAACTAATTGGTTGCTTTTGCTATTGTGTATACTTTGTAGAGATTATACACCACATAATACACTCAAATCCTCAGAATTTAAGGTATGTAATCCACCTTTAATTTTTTTTTCAAATTAAAATTATTCCATATATGATGTATTTCAGTAAATCCAAATATTAGTAGTGTGTTTAGATGATTATTGAGTTCATTAAATAGGTGAAAACAACTACTTTAGGAAAAAAAATCAAATTGATAGAATTTGATTTTTGGAAATTAATGGAATTTGATTATACTTGTTTGGAACTTTTGGTTTGTTTGAGAATTTTAGGAATTTTTGTTTATTGTAGTGATTTTTAGTAATTTTTAGAATTTGGTTAAATTTTTGGATTTATGTGAAGTTAGGGGTTTTTTAGTAAATTTAGATAGTTTAGGGTTATGTGTGCAAATATAAAAAAATGTAGAGGCCTTTACATAAATGTCGATAGTTTAGATTTTTAGTGAATAAGAAAAAAGTAGGGGTATTTTAGTTAATTTAAGTATTTTAGGGGTAAATTTGGAATTATATAATAGTTTAGGGGTAATTTGGAGTTATATAAAATTATAGGGGAATTTAAGTATTATTAGATAGTTTAGTTATTAAAAAAACAAAAATTAGAGTATAGTGGCATTTTAGACTTTTTAGGTAGTTTAGGGGTTAATTTGGAATTATATAAAATTATATGGGTTTTTAAATAATATAAGATAGTGTACTTATTAAATAAATAAAAATATATAATATAGGGGCGTTTTAGACATTTTAATTAGTTTAGGGCATTACAGATGGCTGAGGTAGCATGGGGTCATGATGGGGATGGTAGTGGTCAAGACCCCCCAGGAATCTGAATATTCCTACCGCGGGGGGTGTTATGCTCCAGATATCTTTTTCTAAGCTTCAATTACGAAAATTGCAAATTTATTTGTATCTTAAAACATGTAACATAAAGAAAAGGGGTAAGACTACTCTCGCCTCAGTCGCTAAGGCGAGGGATAGACACGGAGGACGACTTCTCGTGCATTTCTCCACATCGGACGGAACCTGGAACCCGGTTGGTCGCTGTGCCCACCACGTGACTCAGGTGATAAACCTGACCGTTCGAGAGATGGTTCCCCTATATTACAAAATCTGGAGTAAAGTTCCCACCGATCACCATGGTATGATACGGCGGCGCCTAAGGGTAACTATCTTAAACTTTTATTTTTTTAATTCGTAAACTAAATATACACTTATGTTTTATTTATTTTAATTGTTAATAGGACTTTTTTTAGTCGAGGAGTGGGAGACTCGTCCTAATTGGCCGAGTATCCAGCGTATGATCCACAACAAGTGTGAAATAGGATATAGCGACCACAAAAACCGTACGAAGAACGAGTATTATGAGAGTCGGGCGATTCCAGATGAACAGACTCCCGAGAATTGGGAGAAGACTTTAGAGATGTGGGATTCAGTGGAAGCTCAGGTACTTATTTTAATTTAAAATGTTATATAAAATGTTCTTTGTGTTGACTAACTTGTTTTTATTTGTTTATATTTTTTTGTTAAAACAAGAATCAAGCTAAAATGAATAAGGAGAATAGGGAGCTAATGAAGAACCAGAGGGGGCAGGTTTGAGGGCACACTCGAGGTCAAGATTTGAATTGATAACTAAAGAGGTAGTATCTTTATTTCAATAATTCGTATCATGTTATTTGTTTGTTTGACTAATTGACTGAAACAGGGAGAGGGGAGTACTAGTAGGATCCATCGTTTGTCACAGGGGGAGGGATCCGAGCCACCTGAGAATGAGACTTTGCCTCTGCCACCTATTAAAAGATTCTTTTTCCAAATAGGATTTAACGAGAGAAAAAAAACAGGTGGCGGAGCAGAGACTACGAGCGATCAGATGTAAGTTTTATAAAACTTAAACATTTTTAATCCAAAATAATTTATTAATATTTTCTTTACTTTACAGGCGGCGTTGAGGTCTATTCTGGAAACCCGAGTGCGGGAATCCCAGACTCAGAGTGGAGATTTTTCATCTACCCCCACCTTATCGGAGCAAGAGCAGGTTGACGCTGTGTTGGAGGCGGCGAGTGTAGGATTAGGAGGCGGGACCCGCAACTGGATCCCGGGAGTTGGACACCCGCTATCGTAGAGGAGGTCGATGTCAAATTCTTCCGATCCAGTCAGCGAAAAGATGTTGAGGGACTACCAGTTGATAGTGCGGTCGCTGAATGAGTTCCTTGTCTCAATCAGCAAGGAACCTGTGCAAGATAACGCCTCTCGATCATCTACCTCTACAGTGAGTACTCGCCCCTCTAGGGATGTGATCCAGGAGAAGATGACTACCGCTATCCGAATGACTAATCGATGCAGGAGGGAATATGGACAGGAGCAGCTTGATCCCCTATCTCCCCCTCGAGCCTCGCCATCTGCTGGTAATCCTCCTCGACACACTACTTCGGCCGATCCGACTTCTGATTCCGATGAAGACATATCTCTACCTTAGTTTTACATGTTTTTATCTATCTTTTGACTTTATCTGACTATATTCGACTTTTATATTTTGACTATGACTTTTGGTTGGTTGTTTTTATGTGTTTTTGGAGGGATATGTTTGTTTGACCGAGATGGTTCGGGTTTATATCACATTCTTGGTTTTCTATATGTTATCGTTTTTTTTTAAATTTAGTGTTTCATTTAATTAGTTTCTATTCTAAAAAAGAAAAAAAGAATAAAAAAAATCCAAAACAAAAATTTAAAAATTGGCTTTTACGAGGAACTTTTCGTCGCAAAAGAGTTCCTCGTTAAAAGTCAATCCATCATTAGCGACGGAAAAGTCGTCACGATTGTTAAGTCTTTTACGAGAAACATTTCCGTCGCAAAAGACTGGACTGTTGCAACAAAATAGTTCCGTCGCAAAAGGGTACGACCTCACGCGAGGACTGCCAAATGTCATCGTGACAAGGTGTAACTCGCGACGAATCTTTAGTGAGGACCCTTTCGCGAGGACATGTCCTCGCGAAAGGCTTTTTTGATCTTTTGCGAGGACTTTTGGAATCTTTCGCGACGACAAATGTCCTCGCGAAAGAGCCTGCGTGTAGTAGTGTTTGTCTTTGTTTTTTGATATCAACTAATAATATTATAAATTGTTTATAATAGATAGAGTTTTATTGTAAATTATTTAATATATGGGTGAATGCCCAATAAACTTCCGCAATCATGTGTACAATCTCTTAAAATGTATGGTCTTTTTTACCATACTTAGGAGATATTGGGTTCAAATCTAGATAGTGTCAATAAATTAATCTAAATGGATATATTAAAAAATTGTATAAGAATATCATAAATAATGAATCATTAATTATGTCAAGTACAAAACAATGAAATGATATGTATCTGGATTTTTTTTTTTTTAAGAAAAAAAAGGATAGTTTGAGTTAGGGAAAAAATTTCAAAATTTAAAAAGCTAAATTCAAAAAATTGAGTGACTGAAAAAATTAATAAATTAAGTTATGAATTATTTTGCAAAAGTGAAAGTAAGAAAGTTAAAAAAATATATAAAAAGAGATTATATATCATATATATAAAGCATAAAAATATAATTTCATTCAATAATAAACAATAAAGAAAAAATAAAAAAATAAAAAATGTATCAAAAAATTAAAGAATGGATTAAGTTATGAGAAATTTTCCATAACTCAATATGTTATTCAAAATGAAATGTCTCTCCAATGTATTAAAAAAATGTTATTCAAAAGAAGAAAAAACACAATATTCACACAACATGATAAACATAAATATAAAAAACAGATTAAAACCAAAAAATAAAACAAATATGTATTAAAATAAGATATAATTAAAATTAAGAAAATCAAAGTATGCATTAAAAAAAGTATTCAGATTTGAAATAAAAATAAAAATTGAGAATTTTATATGGATAAAAAAGATTGACATCAATAAGACATGTAGATTTTAAAATTAAAATTAGTTTATAAATTGTTAATAATGATCAAATATAAAGCATATAAAGTTTGTTTATAAAATATTGTGAAATCGGACAGTATAGAAAGTTGTTGTGAGAACGTGATAATAACTAAAAACGTGAAGAAATAAAGACAAAAAATGAAACAATCAAATTATGTGTCTTTTATAGAAAAATAAATGACGGTTAGCGGAATAAAAAATAGAGAAAATGCCCATTTAAATCATGTTATTATTTATTCCCAGTTGAATTATCCAGTTTTCAATTTAAATAAAAATTTCATTACCAATTTACGGTCCCAAAGTCAACAGCTCAACATTGTTTTATGTTCTTTTTGGCACTGGCCTATTTAAGTTCTCTGTTCAATTAATGAAGTCTGCAATGCTCTTATTTTGGCTTCTTCCTCCGCCTTTCTTTTAATTATTCAGGTAGCATCGATGGGAGCTATTCAGCAAGTAGTAGTGATGCAATCAGAAACTCCAAATTATACCTTGATTTTTCAAACCATGAGGATAGTTTGCAATTACATGTCCCTGATTTTATTCAAAAATTGATTGATGATAGGTATGCTCTGAACTCCACGCTTCTGCAAATCAAAAGGTTCGAAAATGGTGTTATTAAACCCACGTTTCTGGAAGCTAAAAGGACCGATGCTGTGATGTTATTGGCACCTTAAAATTGCAACTTCAAAGTTCTAACCATGAAGAATATTGCCAGATACAAGCCCCCGAACTTTGTTGATGAAGGTAGTAATAGCTTGAACTCTCAATTTCCATATGATAATTGTCATGGGAGTGAAATCTTGGTTCATAATGCAAATATTAGCTCTAGTATGTTAAATTTGAGTGCTTTAGTTGTTTCTTTTGATAAACACTCCTCTACAAATTTAAGTGTTCATCGAATGTTTGATTCATTTCCCAAGACGAATTATTCGAATACTATGCTAGCGTGAGATGAATGTCAGATATCTAAGATAACTTATGATTCGAATAAGCTTAGTCCTTGTGATAAACCAGCCGCTACTTTAGAAAATAATCTTGATTAGATGGCTAAGAAAACAAATGATTCGAGTGCGTTAAGTCATTGTGTTAAATCAGCTGCTACTTCGAATAATATCCTTGGTACAGAAGCTCCGGTTAAAGAGAAGGTTGTTAAGAATAATCGTGATTACAAATAAATCTTACTAAATAACCACGATACGAAGCTAGGAATGCAATTAGATTTTTTT
This sequence comes from Nemophila menziesii, assembly GCA_029959085.1. Classification (NCBI taxonomy): domain Eukaryota; kingdom Viridiplantae; phylum Streptophyta; class Magnoliopsida; order Boraginales; family Hydrophyllaceae; genus Nemophila; species Nemophila menziesii. Next base: position 90,073 of record JARWIR010000012.1, on the reverse strand, counting down.
GAAGCATAGAACGGAGAGCGTTTAAGGATTGAATAAAGCGATTGTAATACGGACACGGTCGAAGAGATTTACGGGTTCTCCCTAATCGGTTATGTCACGGAGAAGTTCACGGGCTTGACGAAAATCTTTCTTATTATGCGAGAATGGGGCGTTAAAAGAAAGTTTTTTTTTTGTTTAGAAATGAAGAAAGATAAAAAAAATGGCGTTTATTCAGTAACCAATGAAACACATTTATAAATGCTAACAACATTTTATTACTGCTTAATCTAATCCAAGATCTTGATACATATCACAGTTAAATTTTAGCTTAAATTGCTATTATTTGTGAAATCATAATTAATACACATGATGTTATGCACTAGAACAAAAGTAGTGAATCTTATCCGTTGATTGTCAAGATCAAATTGCAGCAAATTATCCACCATCTGATGGCCACCAATCACAACTGATGTCCAATGACTAGGCCCACCATCTACAATACCCAAAAACCAAGTATCAAAACCTTCACGATAAATCCTGACGATATTGTTGTGTTATATGTTTGAATAATAAATGTTATTGATGTGTTGTTTTTATGCAATGCCTTCTTTTCTTTTGTCATCCTATGTATTTCCTTAATCAAAAGATAAAAAGGGTAATGCTTTGCAAGCACGTATGTGTGCCCTAGTTATCTTTTTGTTTTTTAATGCACTTAACAACCATGTATTGAAATCTAACCTCAAAATTAGACATATCTGTATCAAGATACAAGAATTATAATTGTTAATCCATTCAATATAAAAAAATAGATTCAAAAACCATTTTAGCAGATGGGACTTGTCCCATTTCAACTGTGTTGCATTTTTATTACACTAAATTGGACTTAATAGACAAATTCATAAACAATTCAGATGAGACTATTCCATCTCACCTGTGTTTTGCAATTTTATTACACTAAATTACACAAAATAGACAAATTCATAAACAATTCAGATGAGACTTGTTCCATCTTACCTGTGTTTTGCAATTTTATTAACTAAATTGGATTAATAACACAAAATAGCCAAATTCATAAACTAATCAGATTAGACTTTTTCCCATCCCACCTGTTTATGATACCTTGTCCAAACTACAACACTTAATTCACTTTTTTGGTAAATTGGACTAATATCACAGTTTATCTATATTCATAAACTAATCAGATGGGACTTTGTCCCATCTCACCTGTTTATGATACCTTGGCCAAACTATAACACTTAATTCACTTTTTCTGGTAAATTGAACCAATGTCACAGTTTATCCAAATTCATAAACTAATCAGATGGGTCTCTGTCCCATTTCACTTATTTATGATACCTTTGCCAAATTACAACACTTAATTCACTTTCTTTTGCATTTTTATTACACTATATGGGACAAATAACACAGATAAACTAATTAGATGTGACTTTTCCAAACTATAACACTTAATACATTTTCATTATGCTAAATGGGACAAATAATACAGAATAGTGATAATTGGAATAAAACAAACCATTTCAGCAGATGCAAACAGTCTCATGTGATCTTTTATAGTATTTTTACCCTAATTATAACGTTGAATTCAATTCTTATAGCAATTGAATAAACTAAATGGGACAACTAACACACAATATGTATAAGTATAAGAACAAAAGAGTATAACAATTTAGTAGATGGAACAAGTCTTATTTGATTATCACGCTACTATCAGTTTATACATTATTCAAACCTTAGCAACCAGTTATAATATGCATGCATTGTGTTTATTAAGTTAATAATCGGGTCAATGCATAATAAACAAACCAAAAACTTGTCCCATAAACGAATCAGAAAATTACCTGAAAAGGAATCTTCAATCGAATCTTCAATATAATTTTCAATCGATGTTTGATTTCAACAGCAACTGAACCAGACAAAACTATTTCGTTTTGATGTCAACAACAACAGAAATGGAAGAACCAGTTTTTTTAGTGAAGTAGTCGAGAAGGGTTTCGTGCTACTACTTGTTTTTTGGGTGTGGGTGTTGTGCGTGGTGTTGTGTGTGAATTGGAAGCGAGGTGTTTTTGTTTTGAATAATATTTAATTTAAATAGAAAAAGATCTAGTCAAAGTCAGCAACAAACTTGACAAGTTGAGGGTATTATTCTAAACTCTCTACCTAAGTTAATGTATAGTTTAAATAAAAAGTTAGTTTATTAATTTAATTTAAAAAAAATTGACCCTAAAAAATAATATAAGAAATTTATTGAAATATATTTTTAATTAAATAAGATACTTAAATAAATAAAGATAAAAAATTAAAAATACTAACAATCTATTTTTGTCATTATCTCGTTTTAAATTCCCAAAAATAAGTAATTTTTTATTGAGAAACAAAACTTTGCTTGCATAAGCACAATTTTGTACCGTCACGGAAATTAATTGGATATATCTCACCGACAATACAAATTAAAAATAGTGTTATTTATCTAAATCCATTATAGCAAAAGCAAAATCTGCTTTTTACAACTAGCACGTCATCATGGTTAAAGTTGAATTTTTTTAAACCTAAATGTCGTAAATGTTTTACCATTTCCAGTTCTTTTTTTGTTCAAAGGTTTTTTTATTTTTGTTCAATGTTTTACCATTTCCAGTTCAATAATTGTTTGCTTGTTGTTTTCTTTTGGATAAAAGATTAGTTAAAACGTACGATCTGAGAGCCACATGTGTTATTATGCAAATGTACTTTTTTAGTCATCATATAATGTGTCATGTTTAAAGTAGACACAAGATTTACCTGTTACTATCTCTCTCTTCTTCTTCCTACTCCACAAGTACAAAGTACAAACCTTAACGTTTTTGTATGAATTTGGTGGGTATTGACTTTTTTAGTGTCACACTGCATTTTCATGAAGATTCTCTTTCTGGGTGTTAGTAAAAATGGATTCTTTAAACAAAACCCATGATGTTGATCTGGAATCTGGCAGTGGTGGTGGAAGTGGAGGTGACGGTGGTTGTTACGGCCACTCTTCTGTTGGTGGAAGTTCATCGTCTCGGTTACACACTTTAGGTGAGGAGCATAAGGAATTAGACTACTGTGGGAGTGAGATTGTAAGTAGGGATTCTTTTGTTTCAGAGTGTTCAGTGGATGTGGATCTGGAAAGCAAAGTACATTCAACAAAAACAGAAAGAGATTGTAGAATATGCCATCTGAGTTTCGACGCCACAAATGAAGAATCTGATAATCCTATCGAATTAGGTTGTTCTTGTAAGAATGATTTGGCTGCTGCTCACAAACAATGTGCTGAGGCTTGGTTCAAGATTAAAGGGAACAAGTAAGTTTCCTGAACCCCTTTCTGTAGCTTTTCTACTGTTTTAATTTCATTTTTTTGGAGCTTTAATCATTGATATAATTTATCTTAGTTGTTTGTATTTTACTAAATTAATTATCCAATCTATTTTTTTTCCCATACATCAGAGGCTATTTAAGCCGTTAGTTATATAACTAATTACAAGATTACAAAGAATCTAGCACTATTCTAAGTACAGAACAACCACTATTGTATTTCAAAATGCTCTTCCATAATTTCTCCTATGGATCTTCAAATTCCATTATTCCCATATGATATTTAGCCCCTCTATTTGCTAACAAATCTGCGCACCCATTAGCCTCGCGGTAGACATGATTAAACCTCATACCCACTATTTCATCGTAAAATTTCCACACATTCCCGTTCAAAGTGACTTAGCCAATCCTTTGAACCAGTAGCGCATGAAAGTTCCCTTGAATCAACCTCAATACACAATTCACTAATCCCGTGTTTTTCAGCCCATCTAAGTCCGTGTAGTAATGCCAACCATTACTGTTATTACGATTAGTAATATACCCTTAACATCATGATTCTAAAATGTTTTCTCTGCATTGTTTAATTATTCAATATTGTGCAGAGTATGTGAGATATGTGGATCAGTTGCACGAAATGTTGCTGGAGCAAGTGAGAACGAGTCGTCAGAGCAGTGGAATGAAGCAAATGATGGTGGTGCTGCTTCAAGTGCTCCAGCACCCTCATCCGAGATTCGGAACTTCTGGCAAGGTCATCGGTTTCTCAATTTCTTGCTAGCTTGTATGGTTTTTGCATTTGTTATATCGTGGCTCTTTCACTTCAATGTACCCTCATGAGATCCTTGATCGACTCACGACTCAGCGATATATTGGCATTATTGCTCTGCTTTCTTCACCCCGGCAAACTATAATGTTGTTTATAATTAGCTCTAAAGAGTTGTAGCGTTGTTGTATAACTATGTATTGCAGTTTCATGATCTACATAGGATTTGGTAAATTGTTTTGGTTTATTAATATTTTGTGTTTGTTCTGCATTGCATCCATGGGTTTTTAGGTAAGGATTCTTTGATCATTCAGTTTCTTGATTGTACCCATTTTCCCTGTTAATATCTTTTTCACACCTCCGGATCCCCTTCGAGCAAAAAACCATCGCACTCTATCAAAAGAAAAGATATAGTCATCATACTTCGGAGTGTATAGATTTTTTTACTTTAGGCCCAAACAAAAAAGAAAAAAATTACGAGAAAAATGCGTGGTCAGTAATAATTGTAAAACAAACATTGAGGCGCTCTTTCGAGAAACGTCTTTCATACCATTAATTTAATCCAGCACAAATAACAATAAATTAATTACAAAGCAGCGTTCGAATGTCCTTTAGCTCGTGTTCAATCATAAAGCAACACCATTTAAACAACGACCATTTACCTTTTCATTGATTCGCCATCACATGACTTAACATAACACCAATCAATGACAATCATCAAAATTCAAAATTCAGGCTCAATCGAAAACCCAATTCATTAATTCTATTTTTGATTGTTTTCGATGGGTATTAAGGTCAGTCACAATTTTGTTGAGCAAACATTGTCCAATTTGGTATGATTTTTGGGCTTTAATTCGTTAGAGCGTTGCTAAATCCAGTGGATTTCTACAAGAATATGGGCTTGATTTTACGGAGACTTTTAACCCAGTGGTCAAACATCAAACTGTGCGTCTCATTCTCTCTTTAGCTGCTCATTTTGACTGGCCTATTAAGCAACTTGGTGTCTCAAAAGCGTTTCTTCATGCTTAATGAGGAGGTATATATGGAGCAACCACTTGGTTTTGTCAACAAGGATCATCTTAACTATGTTTGCAGGTTAAAGAGGTCGCTCTATGACCTTAAACAGGCTCCACGAGCATGGTACCAGCTCTTAACCTTGTTTTTACAATCCCACAAGTTTGTTGTTAGCTCTGCAGACACGTCAATGTTTGTGTGTCGTTCTAATAACACTCTCACTATTATTTTTGGTGTATGTTAATGATATCTTAATCACAAGTGCAAACTCTGCACTTATTTCTACAGTTATTCAATCTTAAGTCCTGTTTCTCAATGAAGGACTTACGTGATCTCTATTAATTTCTTGGCTAGGATATAACTAGATCTTCTAACGGGTTCAAGGTTAACCAATCCATATATGCTTCAATTATTCTTCAACGAGCTGGCCTCAGTGAATGCAAGTCCTCTCCAACTCCTTCACTAAATAACAGGGCCGGTCCTGGTAATTTGGTGGCCCTGGGCGAAATTTTTAATTGGCCTTAGGACGACTTGCCTAAAAAAAACTTGAGGTGCAAAATCTATATCAAAATCGATACTTCTAATTTATTTAATGAGCGATCCAAAATTAGGCTAATATCTAGATCGAGAGAGGTTTGAGGCGAGCAAAACTCTATTTTTTGAAAGTTTTTTGCTAAAAATTTCAGGCAAAATTCGTATTATGTCTTAAGACCGGGGTGGTAGGCGCTCGCATCACCCTGGATCTAAAATTAAATTTGAATAATATAATTTCTTATATATTAAGACTAATATATATAAAAAAAATTATTTAAATTTCATGTTAATTTTTATAAAATCGTAAACAAACATATTCGATTAAAATGTAATTCATTATAAAATATATTCTAAACATAAAGCTAAGAAATTTTGTAAAATAAATATTAGATTAAAATATTTTTTTTTATTGTAAACAAAAATTAAATTTTTCAATACAAACAAAATATAAGAGGAATATTGATATTTTAAAGGGTTAATACCCATTAAACACCTGCCACCTTACACCTTTGACCATAAAAGGCACCTTGCAACAAAATACAAAAATACCCTTGTCCCTTATTTGCTCTTCTTCAACAGCGCTGCCGGCCGATTCTCCCACTCACCACAAATTTGCTTTTCTTTAACAGCGTTGTGGCCAACGATCTCTTCCACAAGTCTGCTGTTGCTATGTCTACAAATCCTGTACATCACGAGCGCACAAAGCATGTAGACATCGATTGTAAGATTACTCGAGAGAAGATTCAAGCTGGAGTAATAAAACTTTTCCACATTCCTTCAAATCTTCAAATTTTCTATTCAAAGCTAAGCAAGTACATTTTTGTACTTGTGGACTAAATGTTGAGTTCTGGGATAGATTCCCATTACTCAGAACCCGGAAAAGGCTAAGCAAGTCCACTTTTGTACTTGTGGACTAAATGTTGAGTTCTGGGATAGATTCCCATTACTCAGAACTCGGATTGTACTTGTGCAAGCCCACTTTTGTACTTGTGCAAGTGCACTTTTGGACTTGTGGCAAAATGTTGAGTACTGGGATAAATTCCCAAAACTCAGAAAACGCTAAGCAAGTACACTTTTGTACTTGTGGACTAAATATTGAGTTCTGGGAGAGATTCCCATTACTCATTTGAATTGTTTTTTTCTTCTAGTTTTTCAACGTTAATCAATCAACTTATTCTATACAAACTTTCGCACAATTCAATCATAATTTTTTACTTTCCCAATACTCAAATATCATGTTTCAGTGGAGATGTCAATCTATCTTTGAATACAGCAAATGAATTGGATAAAAAGAAATAATGCAGGGACCAAAATGCAAATTGTTTCTTCTACATAAAAATTAGTTAGATTACAGCTATATCTAGTTAGACATGATTGTATATAAACTAGTTTTGTACATTGTAACTGTAACAAGAAATAAAACATCTCTTCTTCCTCTCTTATTCATTCTTCTTCTTATTCTTCTCTCTGTTTCTTTATTTTTCTTGCTAAATTCGTCATTAATGGGTGCTCTCATAATTCACAGTGTTTGTGTATATGCTGATGATTTAAATGAAAGAGAGAGCGGCTATCATAGTTATTTGTTTATGAACTCGTGGAGAGAGAGAGAGAGAGCGGCGGCGGTAGAAAGGGGTAGGATAGGATAAAAATTAAAAGAGGTGCCTTTTATGGGCAAAAGGAGAACGGCAGGGGTGAGGGGGTATTAAATTTGATTTGAGGTGTTTTTTGGGCATTAATCCTATTTTAAACTAATTAAAAGATTGAATTTTAATTGGCAAAAAGTATTGGTTTTTAAAGAAATTAAACTATTAGCTTATGGGGGTTTCGAACCTGCATTGCCAAGAACAAAATACAACCACCTTACCCGTGAAACTAGAACTAATCTTACTTTAACAAACAAGTTAGTTTAATTATCTTGTAATGACGTACATATATATATATATATATATATATATATATATATATATATATATATATATATATATATATATATATATATATATATATATATAGACATTTATAGAAAATTTGGGCCCCCGATCAGATCGGGCCCTGGGCGGTCGCCCGGACCGCCCATACCCTGGGCCGGGCCTGCTAAATAAATTTGTTGTTCATTCTACTGAAGATTTATCACCTTGTAAGAATATATACTTACTTCGTAGCTTGTTTGGTGCATTGCAATACTTGACAATAACTTAGCCTAGTATTGCGTTTTCTGAAAATCAGCTTTGCCAAGCTATGCACAAACCAACAAATTTGGATTACTCAGCGCTTCAACGTGTTTTGTTTTATGTGAAGGGCACAATAATAACAGTTTGAATTTTTATAAGTCTTCTCTATCTCTTAAAGCCTTTTCCGATACAGATTGGGCCAGCAATTCGTCGGATAGGCGATCCACAACAAGATATTGTATATTTCTTGGGTCAAATCTTCTTTCACGGGGTTCTAAGAAACAGACTACAGTTTCAAGATCCTCAACTGAAGCCGAGTATCGTGCTATGGCCTACGTTTCTGCTGAACTTAAGTGGATTACGTTTCTCCTTAAAAGCTTGAAGCTTCCTGTTGAAGTTCCTGTGTTAGCTTGTGACAACCTTTCTGCAATTGCTTTGGCAAATTTTCCCTGTCTATCATACATGCACGTACACGTCATATTAACGTTGATTATCACTTTGTACGAGAACAAGTAACTACTAAGCTTCTTCACTTGGTTCATGTTCCTTCTCATATGCAGTTAGCTGACATTTTTACCAAGGGATTGCCTACTACTACTTTCTCGTTTCTCTCTTCCAAGTTTTCCCTCATTAAGATGCTCAACTTAAGGGGGGATGATAAGATAAATGAAACTAGTATGAGTAAAAGTAGTTAGAGAACAGAAACAAAAGTTCTTAGAATATTATAGATACAAGTGTGTATGTATAGTATAAGAACATCACACCCAATGGGTTCTAAATAGAACACCATTGTAATCACTTCACACAACGAAATGGAATATGAAAAACATATACTCTCTCTCTCCTTTAACACTACAGAGGGACATTATTTTGTGGAAGAACTCATAAGTAAATTAACCACTAGTACAATAAACGGAGAATAATGATTTCGAACTAAAGCCAACTTTGTTATGGTGTGACTGTGGATTTAATGTGCTGAATAAGACGATCCAAGTTGAGACTTGATGAACCACCTTCACCAATAGAATCTCTGGCCAGTTTAGCCATTGCATTTGCTTTTTCTAGTAACTCCTCACTCCTCACTTCCATGAGTTCCCTGACCTTTTTTTCAACTATAACTCTGTCACATGTATCTTTTATATCTATTCCTAGCTTCCAAACTTCTTCCACAAATCGGCTATTCAATTGCTGATCAGCAAAAAATGGCCAACATAACATTGGTACGCCTTGGAAAATACTTTCCAGAGTAGAGTTCCATCCACTGTGAGTAAAAAATCCACCTATTGCTGTGTGTGCAAGGACTTGTTCTTGTGGAGCCCAATTCACCATGTAACCTCTTTCTTTAGTAGCTTTCTTTAATTCTAATGGAAACTTACTTGCATCATCTTGCTCGATTATGGACTCTGGCCTCATCACCCACAAGAATCGCTTACCACTATTTACTATACCATGCCAAAATTCAAGAAGTTGGTCTTTTGTTAACACGGTAATGCTTCCAAAGCTCACAAAGATAACAGATCTTGATGGTTGTTTGTCAAGCCATTTAATGCAGTTTCCATCTTCTTCCCATAGACTATTTGAACTTGATTTCACAGCTAATCTCGCCTTTAAGTGTGCGTGAAGTGGTCCGATAGTGTAAATATTTGGGCAGTGAGTCCGTATTTGCGAGAGCATTGGTCCTTCTAGATCTTCAAAGGTGTTAAGTATGAGTCCATGTGCTCTTGGACTCTGCAATGTCTCACTTAAAATCATCTTAAAACCAGTGCTAGATAGATCACTAGGACGGCAATAATCTGGAAGGTCACGCCTCCTGAGAAAACTTTCCATGCCTTTCACATTCTTTATCGGTACATCCATATCACATCCTACATCTTATTCACACCACAATACCTGAAGTGAGAAAATATGGAAAATGACCAGTAAATAAATAAAGGAAAAGCAGACCTGTAAATGGGAGCTCCCCTGCTTCAATGAGTTGAGGAATGCAAAAGTAAGCCCAAAATGAGCAAGCACTGATTGTGCGGAAATATATGACAGATACACCAAGCTCCTCAGCTAGATCGATAGCGAAACTTATGATCCCATCTGCAATAATGCATGTTATAGGAGGCCTGTTAGCTTTATGGTAGTGATCACGTTTTAGCAACTCTCTGAGAAATGGCTTCGCAGCAACTTTCAAAGAATTGTGTAAGAAAGCAACAAGGTCATGAGTATTTTGATTGTCTTGATAAATTTCACTAGGAAGGGTCTCAAATTTGAAGGTAGAATAACTCATGAAGCGAGATTCAACATCACTGTTACGTACGAGGCGCTTGTGGATATCGATAGACAAGATAAAGGTGACATGAATACCGGCTAGACAGAGAAGCTCAGCTAATTTGAGCATGACGTTGACATGGCCCTGTGCTGGAAAGGGAAAGATGACTACGTGAGGTGCCATTGTTGTATCAGCCATCTGGGAATGAATTTTGGTAAATTAGAGCCAAATTGCCAACTTGATCTTTTAAGGGAAGTCAAGTCCTAATTTATAGTGTTCCAAAGCCTGTCCAACCCTTAAGGCCAGTCCAACCGGTTACCAATTATAGCAAAAAGTTAAAATTGTGTTAGACTTCTTAATTTTTTATTAATATCCTTAATAAAATAAAAAGTAATAATATATAGCATAAATTAATTGATACTAAATCTTTAATTTATTTACTTTCTTCAATTTAATTAAAGATTTATTATCAACTAAGTGTATTTGGGTTCATACACAGTATATATCATTAAAGAATGGTACATTTAACCACTGGGACTAGCTCAGTGGCCAGACCCTGTCTCTCAACTAGGAGGTATAAGGTTCGAATCCCCTCAACCGTGTTATTTCTTGAGCCCTTAAAGGGGGTAAGCAAGGGGTGCATGGTTCGAGTCTCCTCCCTGAACATGGGTAACCTAGTTTTGATTAAGTGGTAGTATGCATGAAGAGGCGTGTATATTTCCTATGGGATTAGTCGTGGTGCGCGTAAGCTAGTCCGGACACCCATACATCGAAAAAAAAAAAAAAAAAAAAGAATGGTACATTTAAATCCCAATTGTTTAATCGTGTTTCGATACATCTGTTGATCCATACAATTTCTAGCCATATTTTTTTTTTTAATTATGTTGCATACACTTTACGGAAATGATGTTTTTTCTTCTTCTTTGCATTCACTTTATAATTAAACTTTTAGCCACAACTTTTTTCTTCACTTAATTCATTTTGTATACTTCTAACATTCATTTTTTTCTTTTTAAACAATTCATGTTTAAAATTAAAACCTTAGTTACCTATTATTTTTTATTATTTAGCAGGTTGAAGTTTTTTCTCGATCAACAAAATTTTTTATAACACTTAACTTTTGTTTTTACAACATTAAACACTCTAATCTGAGCCTTTTTATAATAGAAGGAAAGACAATACATCTATCCTACCCTATTACAAAAACTGTTACATTTGAGAACAAATTAAACACCTTTGAAAACAAAGCTACAATTTTTAGCCTCTTCTCTTTCATTTTGAACTTCATCTTGCCTCTAATCTTTATATAAAGGCAATACATAATATTGCGTAAGATTTCTTCCTCATTCTTCACTATACCTTTGTGTATTTCGATTACTCTAAATATGGTATATAAATGCTGTAAACCAACCCGAGTAAATCATATCCATAAATTTATCCTTAGCTCTCAGCAAAATAAAACTCATTAACTCATCCCAAGAGAGAAAATGCGGCATCTGAACAAAAAAAATTTGGTTAGCACTCGTTTAGACAAAGAGCTTAACACAAAAAGGTGGTCTCTGTCTTCAATGGAAGCATGACAAAACACACAAAGTGTGTTAATCTGTACTCCCCATTCCATCATCCTAGCCTTAGTAGGTAATCTATTAAGATTAGCTAACCAAGCACAAAAGAATTTTTTTGGTATATTTATGGTATTCCATACAACTCTGGTCCACTCAAGAATCTGGCAATGATCAATCAACTCATTCATTGTTTTCTTGAATGAAAATTTATCCTTAATACTTGCTCTCCACATTATTTTATCCCCGGCTGCAGATAGAGAAGGCATAACTTCAGCTATGCCACTTAATGGAGGTGGTAAATGCCATCTCCCCTTTCTATAACAACTCGGTATTGTTTTATTAAGCCATATATAGCTATATTGTGTATCTCTCTGAAGAAACTCATTAACATTTCTACCTTTTATCCACTTGTCCCAAAATATATATGTTTGAGCTCCATTGTTGACCTTGTGGATAATAAATTGATAAGCAGTTTCTCTAAGTTTGAGGATTTTTTTCCATGTCCGGGCTGAGTCTTTCTTAATAGAGTACTTCCATATGCACTCATCCTTGATTATATTTTGATGAGCCCATTGACAAAGCAAATTTGTACTCTTTTTATACATTCTCCTGAACACACTCAAAAGGCAAACTCTGTTCAAAACCTCAATATTAGGCAAGTTTAAACCACCAAAAGCTTTACCTTTGCAAATTTCAAGCCATGAAACTCTAGTTCCCTTAGCTCCCTCTAGGTTTCCCTTCCAAAGAAAGCTTTAGAGTTTTTGATTCACCTTATATATGTCATTCTTAGGCAGGAGAAACACTCTACACCAGTATACAATCTTGCTAATCAACATGGTTTTAATTAACTCTAACCTTCCTGCATAGGTGAGTAACTTATTGCTCCAAACTGAGATACTTGAGTAGATATTTTCCACTAGCTTATTAGAATCAGCTAAAAGTTACCTTCTTTGAATATAAAGGCACTCCAAGATACCTTACTGGCAGGAAGCCTTATTTAATGCATAATATACTCATAATATTCTCCTTTACTTGACTTGAAGTATTGCTAAAGTATATCTAACTCTTTGAATTGTTGATACTCAATCTAGAAAGTCTTGCAAATATATTAAGACCATCTCTCACCATTAAAGCAGATTCTTCATTAGATTTCATGAAAATTAATAGGTCATCTACAAATATAATATGGTTTAACTTCAAAACCTCACACTTAGAGTGATAAGATTTTTTTTTTGTCCACAATCTTTTGAAACAAGGAGGTAAAAACTTGCATACATAGGACAAAAGCAGGTTGAAGTTTTGTTTTCTTAAAACCTTTTTCAAAACCATTTTTTAAGTCATTTTTTTTTCATACATTATTATAATTTATTTTCTATATCAATTCTCACTTTTTATTTTTAAAAGAAAAAAATTATAAATTATATTATTATCAAAAAATAAAATAATATGTTTCTATAAATTATAAATATGTAGAATAAATAATTATACATAATACATAAAAAATAACTTGTATAAAATATATAAACAAAAGAGTTTTTATTAAAATAAAGTTTGAATATAAATTTTAAAATTGGGAGTTGAAATAGGAAAGCGGTTGGAGTGAAGTTGTTGTAAGAAGTATTTAAGAAAAAGTTATGGTTTGACTCCCAATTATGTCTAAAGAAATTGAGAGCGGTTGGACTTAGCCTTATGAATAAGTATCGGCCTAATTTATTATGTTGTGTTTGATTGGGCATAATTAAAAAAAAGTAAGACTTCCATCCTATATTAAATGGTCCAATAATTTCTATTGTAATCATTAATTATATTTATTAAACATATTTCATTAGAGGAACTAGGTAGTTACTATAATTAACTTTTGCATGATTAAAAGGTAACTTAGGTGTCATAATACAATTGACATTGGACCATCCTATATTGGACGGAAGTATTTTCTATAAAGATAAATTAAAAAACAAATACATTAACAAATTTATTTCTAATTAAATGTGCCACATAATATAAGTGGTAAACCGTTGGATTAAAATAAAATTAGTTGTATTACATTATTAGATTGTCCAATTGGTAAGATACACAAGCCATTGTGGTTGAGTGGATTAGTATCTTTATATTTTGGTACAAGGTTCGAATCCCCTCCCTGAACATGGGTAACCTAGTTCTGATTAATAAGAGAATATGCACAGGGAGGCGTGTATATTTCCCATGTGATTAGTCGTGGCGCGAAAGTTGGCCCAGACATCCATGATATTTAAAAAAAAATTAGTTGTTACCATATATTGATTAGACCGAAATTAAAATTGCTACTCTAGCAATAAGTTAGAGGTAGTCAATCCTAATACTAGATGGAATAATATATCAATGAAAATCTAAGATAGAGATACAATGCGTACAAAGTTCGGTAGGTACAAGTTTTAAACATTTTTAAAGATAGCCTTCCGAGATAGAATTATACCTTCAGAGACTAGTTTGTTTCTTGCCTTTCAAATCAAATAAACCGAAGTCCAAAATGCAATATGTCTTGCCTTCTTTTGCCATATCGCTCTAGTTTTCCATTTTGTCAACCATTTGAGGGAGTTTTAAATGGTAATCATCTCGCTCGAGAGACCTAACCACCGTCTCATATCATCCCAAATACCCCTTGGCTGTTCACATTTAAAGAAGAGATGTTTATTCGACTCTAATTCATTCCCACACAATCCACAAATCAGGCCAAACTCCATAAAGTCCAAACAATCTAATCATATATTTTATATATTTATTATATTAATTTTGATTTATTTTAAATACATGGACATTGACCAAATAAGGTTGACCGTTGATCAACCTGATTGACCATTGACCGGTGACTTTGACCATTGACTTTTTTGACCTAACCCACCCAGATTTTTCTTGTTTTTGTCTCTGCCTTGACGAAAATTCCGTAATCACGACCATACCCAAATATCTCCATCTCGGACAAATATCTCCACCTTGACAAAGAATCTCAAATGTCAATAAACAACTCACCATTCTTTAAATATACCTCCTCTTCCCCAAAATCCCAAAGGGCTTAATTCGAACAGCGTGTCAACTCATTCCAATAAACACTTAGCCATCGTAACTCACAAAATCCCAAAGGGTTCAAATCAAACGACAAACACCAACAAAATATAAGAAACTCTTGAACTAGATATCAAACTCAATTGGTCAATATATCTTCGCCCATGAGTATTAACAACAAAGTCAATACAAGAGATAACATCTTGCACAAAATGATATTCAAAATCAATTGTATTTACCATATCATTAAGGCTTTTAAAACTGAAAAGTGCTCAACATATCCATTTTTGCATTCTATTCAAAACTTGGGTATATGCCATCGAAAACCCAATAAAAATTTATTCCAAAATTATATGCATGAGTACAACCCCGCTCCTTAACTTGTGTGAACAAACGTCTTGTATTGCAATTATCCATAGTTTACAAATTAAGACCAACATATCAACACAATACCTAGAATAACAAGTTACATAAAAATCTGAAGAAACTAATCTCAATATGGACTCAGAACGACAAAAAATCTTAACAAACTCCTCGTTCAATGCAGTCAACTGTCAAAATAGCCTTAATCAACGAATCCTAACTTTTGTTAGGCTAAAATTAGTGTAACATGCCTCAACAAATATCTTGTATTGCGATTCAATAAAAGAATATCAAGACTCGTGATTATAATAACAACAAAATAACAATAAAAAAGCAATACAAGAAAATGGAAAAATACTCAATTTGGATAAAGAAGACATAAAACAGATTTAGAACACCAAAAACCTTGAGAGCACATCTATTCAACCTAGTCAATAAAATAAAATATCCTCATTCTACGTGGTCAAAGATCAAATCAAGAAAACTAGCAAACCTAATCAAACTTTGGAGAAACCGAGCCCAAAAACAAATTCAAGACATAATAATTCTTAAGAACGCCTTCGGTGAACTCAGTCAATAAACAAAATAGCCCTGGCCAACGTCTTATATATGTTTTTGTCTTATGGCCAACGTCTTATGGCCCAAATTTTTGTAAGGTTATGCCTGTTTAGTTATTAACCCTAGTATCTCTGTTTACATATAAATACAATGCCTTGTATATGTTCGATGTCTCTCTTTTTGTGATATATTAATCTATACTTGAGACATCATTTTAGGTTTATTTAATTATTAATTTCAGGATTTTCCATTTATTCATACTTTGCACTTTCTTGTCTAATTGTAGGTGTTTTTCTATTTGTGAGCTTTTACGCGTAATTTGTGTTTTGTGTAGCACTTAGATATATGGAAGCTATTACACATATGAAAACTGATTTGAAGTGGAAAAGTAAAGGAAATCCCTTAGTCAAAGTAAAAAAGGATAAGTTTGGATATATTTGGAAAGTAAAGAAGCTTCCAAAACTGCACATGCGTCCACTAATTAAATTGTTTCAAAAAATAGGTCTGGAATTTGGAGGATATTTTTATATGAGCAGATAGATCTTTCAAACGCGGTCATTTCCATATAAAGAACATTAAATTCCGATAAAGTAACGAAGGAGATATGGACAAATCAATATCTGCTAAGGTTTATCCCTTCCTAAAATACGAATTTTGGTAAGATCAGAACTCCTTAACTTGGGGATTACTCCTAATTTTGACCAAGGGCCTATATATGACCATTATTACCTTAGAGAAATCATCCTTGGTTAGTTCCTAATCATCTCTAGTATGAACTAATTCTATTTAGCTTGAGATTAGCATATGTGAATGAACCGTAAACTTTTTTTATATCTATTTTATTTGGGATGTCTTTTACATTTAATTGAAATTAATGTTGTTATCTCTGCTTTTATGTGTTTTGATTTATTGTCTGCAGTTCTTGCGGTGTACAACATATATGATTACCTTAATAGTAGTTAGATGGTCACCTGGAAAGGGTGTCTAATTATTGAAACTCCACATAAACGTCTAGTGTGCGGTAGTGATCCAGAAGGTCACTAGGGTTTGAGATTAACCATCGATCATTGCGCATGGTCCCCTTACCCAAGTCCCCTAGTAATTGTTAGGTCGCCACCCAAGTCCACCCGTAAGGGGGTTAGGAGGAATATAGAATTCCGGCTATTGTATATCACATTATTCTCCCTTACATAAATAGGTTATAACAAGGCTAGTGGAAATTACTTGCTAAGATCTTGAGCTAAACTCTCATACTACTTTCTTTCTCTTTAGTTAATTCATGTCTTTATTTTATCTAGTTAATTGTTAGAGTCTTAAAACCAAACAAATATTTCAGAGTCTTTCCTTTTTAGCGTTTTATTCTTCTTGCTTCTTTATTTGCACTTAATATTTGCATAAGTTCTCTCTAACTTTAGTAGACGAATTCTACTTATCATTAAAACTTGTGTACAATCTATGATACTTGCAGTGAGTAACGTGTTTGGTTAGGGTGATAGTTGCATCTTTATTTATCATTATTTTATCACACCCTACCAGCCACCAAGTTGTTGGCATCGATGCCGAGGACTACATCGTTTGTCCTTGTGTATTTATTTAGTGCTCTATTTTACGCTTTTGTTTTTAGTTTTATTTATTTTAGGTTATTCGGATGGCAAGTCCGAGAAATCTTGATCTTCCCATCTCTTTCAAAGTGCAATGTAGCGGAATCCGCACTCCAGAAATCCAAGCCGCTAAATTCAGGCCTGATCTAGGCATGATTGAATAATTTTCGAGTTATGGCCGATTTAGTGGTGCTGCATATCGGGACCTGGTTCGTTATATTCAGAAATTCATGTAGTGATGCCTATATAATCAAAGGTGTAACACATGAACATATGTACTACGTTATGTTCCAATTCTTTTTACTGGAAGTGAAAGCGATTGGTATGACTACCAACACCCTGATTCAATTCCAGATTGGGATGGACTCCAAGCAAAATTCCTAGATTGATTTTATCCGATTAGTAGACGCTTAAAAGATATGTTGGAGTTAGAACAATTTATGAAGAAGGGGAAAGTGTTGGTGAAGCATGGTTACGTTTTAACGGAAAGAAAGCGAGGTGTCCATTCCATGTCTCCTCTCCAGAATATAAATTAACCATGTTCTATAGAGGACTCAACAGCGAGTCCAAGGCAAAGGTAAATAATTTAGGAGATCCTGAGAATGCTCTTATCATCATGGAAAGAGTTCCCGAAACTTAGAGAAGTTGGCCATTAGAAATTGAAAAAGAAGAAGATTCCTTAGAGATAATGAGAATCAAAGAATTAAGCCAACAACTCAAAGAATTACAAGAACAATCGCGTTTAGAGAGCAGTTTTGTAGCTCAGGTAAATCAAATACACACCATACCTTCATGTCCTGGTTGTGGAGAAAGAAATCATTCGTGGGAGAATTGCATTAATATGAAGCCTCAATTTCCATCGTATCTCATCAAAGAAACCATTACTTGAAGTCACTCTAATTACTATTCCCCACAGAATCAGAATTGGGTTGAAAATCAAGGTAGCAATTATCTAACTCAACCTTAGAATTATTATCAAGCTCAACCACAACCATCTATCAACAAGTGCCAACTTATGAAGCTAATTATCAAGATCTACATTATAATTCGTATTCAACGCAACAAGCTACATACGGTCAACCTTCTTCGCTACCTTCAAGTAACAATGGTGTCGACTAGGGCGTGATAAAATAATAAATAAAATAAGTGCAAAATAAACACCCTAGTCTAAACACGGTTCTGCAAGTATACAAGATGTATGCAAGTTTTAATGATAAATAAGATTCGTTCCTCAGAGACTACGAAAGTTAGAGAGAACTTATGCAAATTATCAAGTGCAGATATAGCAGCTAGAATAAATAATATGCAAGCAACAAGGGAAACCGTGTCGTCAAACTTGCACGCCACCGTGACACAGTCAAGAAACAGAACGTTCATGCGGTACACTGCATGACCAGTCCGGTGCACCGCGAGAACAAAAACCATCAGAAAGGTCAACAAAATCAAGGTCAATGCCGAGAGTCATAGGGCCAAGATCGTTTCATCAAACATGAAGAACCGTGCCACGAGTGCATGACATTACCTGCAGTACACCGTAGGGAGGTTGTTTTGAAGAGGAATTTTAATACTTATAGGATTCTTACCTTACAAGAGTTAAACCTAGCCTCTTCCAACTTTCCCAACACGATATATTCAGACCCAAACCCTAAAAATACACTTTGAAGCTTAAACCTTCAAGCAAACACAACAACATCAGCAAATCTTTCCTCCACCTTCCATAAAAACATATTCTTCATCAAATCCATTAAACAACACCACAAAACACCAAAGATCATCAAGTTTTAAAGATTTCTTCAATCACAAGTAAAGTATTCCTTCTTCTACTATTTATAATCCTTCTTTAAAGCATCAACCTCAAGCCACACCAATATTTTATAACTTTATTCCATACTTGGTGCATCTTGAGTTGTGAGTTAAAATAAGATGACTAACATAACTGATGCTATGGATTATAAGATTTAAATTAGTTGAAAACTTGTGTGTCTATAAACTAATAGTGAAAATGTTACGAAATCTGGTAGTTAGAAAAGTGAATAAGGAAGTTCTTTCATATTGAAGCCACTTGAACGCCTTTTTAGCTTTCTCACCCTTTTAATTGATTACAATTATTATCCGTCTTAACCCCTTTGAGCCTTTCTAAAACCTTTTATTAACCACATTACATGCCATACCCCCTAGTTTATAGAACTTATCCATATGACCCTCAATCGAAAGCATCGCAAAACCTGAGACAAGTTGTTTTAGAGCTTGAGTTTGGGGTGGTTGGTTCACCATTGGGAAACATTGGATTGGGAAATTTATTGTAATTGTGATATTATTGATGATGATAAGTCTATTATTGTAACCCTTTGCCGGGGTAAAAGTAAATAAGTTTTGAAAAGAAAAAATATGAAAAAGTAGCATGATATCTCACATAAAAAAGAGTCATAGCTAACTATCAAAAAAGAAGATATATATAAAAGATTGGAAAGATTTGGGCCGGTAAAGTGGAATTTGTTATGCAATCATCATAGAAGGTTTTTATTGGGTTAACTGGGGATGCAAATCAAGGCATCAAAATTGGGTTGAGTGAGAACATATTTGAGTGAAACTCAAGCTCTAGGGCGATTCGTTGATGGAAGGTGAGTATAGAGACAAAAGCTCACTTTAAATTATCTAAATATATCATACCGTCCCTAAGACACGTTATAACCATTAGGATTTCTAACTACTTGGTGGAGAAACAATGGAACAATTAGGGAATAGATAAGTGGAACATTGGATACTGTATTAGGACCTATGCGCACCGTATAGCCGTTAACACAAACTGAGTTGAAGACCTCTCATTCTGGCATTGCGAAGTTAATTTGGACTTGAATTTATGGATTGTTAATTATGTGTATATTAAGCTTTTGTGTTCATTATTTCTTTAGCATTACTACATGCGACTTTTTAGATATGTTGCTCTATCTTCTTCTTCTTCTTCTTCTTCTTCTTCTTCTTCTTCTTCCTCTTCCTCTTCCTCTTCCTCTTCCTCTTCCTCTTCCTCTTCCTCTTCCTCTTCTTCTTCTTCTTCTTCTTCTTCTTCTTCTTCTTCTTCTTCTTCTTCTTCTTCTTCTTCTTCTTCTTCTTCTTCTTCTTCTTCTTCTTCTTCTATAGTTATTGTTGACTACCCTACTGTTTTTATCTTTATTGCATCGGGATGATACAACTTTGAGTTGGGTGTCTTGATGTCTCTCTATTTGTTATATATTAATATATACCTGAGACATCATTTTAGGTTTATTTAGTTATTAATTTTGGAATTTGTTCCCATTTATTCATATTTGCACGTTCTTGTCTAGTTTTAGGTGTTTTGCTATTTCGTGAGCTTTTGCGCGTAATTTGCATGTTATTTGTGTAGCACTTAGATATATGGAAGCTATTACACCTATGCAGACTGTTTTAAAGTGGAAAAGTAAAGGAAATCCCTTCGTCAAAGTAAAAAAGGATAAGTTTGGAAATATTTGGAAAGTAAAGAAGCTGCCAAAACTGCACATACGTCCACTAATTACATTGCTGCGAAAATTTGTCTAGAATTAGGAGTATATTTTTATATGAACAGATAGATCTTTCAAACGCATTCGTTTCCATATAAAGAACATTAAATTACGATAAGTAACGAAGGAGATATGACCAAATCAATATCTGCTAAGGTTTATCCCTTCCTACAAGTTAAGAATACGAATTTCTGTAAGATTAGGACTCCTTAACTTGGGGATTACTCCTAATTTAGAAAAATGGCCTATATATATACATTCTTAATTTAGAGAAATCATCCTTGGTCAGTTACTAAACATCTAAAGACCAAGATGAAGCTTACATCAAGAGAAGAGAAGACCAGAAGGAGTTGGACAACCATTCACGCCTTCCAATCCTTCAAATTTGTAATTTATATTCCTTCTTTGTATAGTATGAACTAATTCTATTTAGCTTGATATTAGCATATGAATATGAACCCTAGACTTTATTTACATCTATTTTAATTTGGGATGTCTTTTACATTTAATTGAAATTAGTGTTGCTATCTCTACTTTTATGTGCTTTTATTTACTGGTTGTAGTTCTTGCGGTGTACAACGTATATGATTACCTTAATAGTAGTTAGATGGTCACCTGGAAGGGGTGTATAATTATTGAAACACCACATAAATGTCTAGTGTGCGGTAGTGATCCAGAAGGGATTGCCTAACTAGATAGTCACTAGGGTTTGAGATTAACCACCGATCATTGCGAAGGGTCCCCTTACCCAAGTCCCCTGGTAATTGTTACGTCACCACCTAAGTCCACCTCAAAGGGGGTTAGGAGGAATATAGAATCCTGGCTATTGCATATCACACAATTCTCCCTTACATAGATAGATTATAACAAGGCTAGTGGGGATTACTTGCTAGATCTCGAGTCAAACTCTCATACTACTTTATTTCTCTTTATATAATTCATGTATTTATTTTATTTAATTAATTGTTAGAGTCTTAAACCAAACAAATATTTCAGAGTCTTTCCTTTTTAGCGTTTTATCTTCTAGCGTCTTTATTTACACTTAATATTTTCATAAGTTCTCTCTAACTTTTGTAGACTCTGAGGATGAATTCTACTTATCATTAAAACCTGTGTACGAACTGTGATACTTGCAGTGAGTAACGTGTTTGGTTAGGGTGACAGTTGCATCTTTATTTATCATTATGTATCACACCCTACCAGCCACCAATGTTATTAGTTAACTTGTTCAATAGAGGCCACAACCATTAGACTCTCTTTTGCAATCAATCTTCTCATCAGCCTGTGGGTTTTCCTATTTCGGGGTTTCCACGTATATCGGTGTTCCTTTAATTTCTTTATATTTGTCTTTTATATGTGATTCTAATTATAACAAGCCACTCGAGATCCATAACTAAAATACTTTTTTCCCTTCCACTTTCCCATGTGAGATATTAATTTATTCCTTTAAATTCCAAATCTCTTTCAAAAGCGGTTATTCTTTTTCAGAATATTACAATCCCAAATATCATGTTCCTTCAATACTCACTATGAATCGATTCATTCCACACTAAGCATTTTTTCCTCTATTCTCCACATCAAGCAAAACTTTATTTTAGGCACCCAAAATTTTCAACCCAAGTTTCCCTCCATATCTGCTACACATATTGATGTCACGTGTTTTATGATATATTTATAGGGTCACGCGACATCTTTTTGGATTTTATTGGACCTATTTGTCATATTTTGATTTCTTGTCTAGTTTCAGATATGTCTTTACTCTTAGATCTTTTGTGAGTAAGTTTTGTATTATGTGTGACGATATTAGGGACATGGATGGTACGAGACCCCAATATGATGAGGAAAAGTCAAGAAGTCAAAGAAAACCTCAAATTAAGGTGTAGAAAGAGACAAAAGCCATTTTCGAAGACAATGAGCGTTTACCGGTAAAACTTTGAAGTCGACTTAATAGAGTCACCACACACATATAGTTAGGATTCTGAGCAGTACATTTTGTTTCATAATAGATCTGAAGTCAGGGTCCCCTGAGAAGTGATGGTTCATAATTCGAAGTTAATATGACAAAGTACAGGTGGCTCGAACCAGTCTAGATTTGGTGAAAACATTTTTGGGTTGACTTTAGCCACTTAAATGGGTACTTCCCAAAAAAATTTGGGGACTTAATATGTCAGCTTCTTTTGATTTGGAAAGGACTTACACAGTTGGAGAGCTTTCCACAAGCCCGGAGAAGAGAAGGAAGAAGAAGCATCCATTTCTACACCATTTCACCTCCACCTTTCGTCCATTTTTGTCGATTCTTAGAGTAAATTTTGTTATATTTTTATTATAAACATGAGTGTATCATTTTTGATCAATTTTTTTTTATTATGAACTAATTCCTCTCATAGCTTGAGAATCACATTATATATGAATTCTAGTTTTCATTTATGTCTATTTATTGAGTTGAGGGATTAATATATTACAATTGATTGAGTTTTTATGCTTTATTTTGTTAGACCATTAAATTTCAGCCCCTACCCTGGCCGAGTAGTGAGTTGACCTTAGTAATTAGGACTTTTGGCAAGAAGGGGGTTTGAGTTAGGAAAACAACTTATAATCATTTGTTGTTTGTTAGTGAGTCAAGAGGTATTGAATAACCTGATAGTCGTTAGGGTAAGAACTTTAGGCACTGATCATCATTGTAGGGTAAGCTCTAAAGAGGTCCCTAGTGGTGTTAGGTAGCTTCTGATCTACCCGGAAGGCGTTCGAGAGAGAGTTGAATCCCGATTATTGCATACAACTAAATTTGCCTTATAAAGCAATAAAGTATAAAACCAAATTAGTGGGGATTAGTTGCATATTGTCGAGTTTTATTCTCATTTTATCTTTTAAATATTATTTCACTTCACCCCTTTTCTTATATTATCATTTATCACACTTTAATTTTTATTGCATTTTAGTCCTTTTTTCACAAAACAAAACAAACACATTATATCTTTTTGTAATTGCAACTCGACCCCTATACACTCCATGAAACACAAATAAACCGAACTTATGATCCCTATGGAGAACGATAACTCCCTTACTTAACTATCTATTAATTTTCAAAGACCCATACACTTGCAAGTTGTAGCTCCCTCAGGTGTTGATTAATTCATCACGCATTTGGGGACGACACATATTTTTCCCACTTTATATGAGGAGATTTATGATCCCAATAGAAGCCACACCAAATCTTACATAAACATTATATAAATTCCACTGAGACCCAAAATATGGACAACCAAAAACAAAGAGTAAATACCTCAGTTTCCCCCTCTATTTTCCCCCCGACTTACTACTTAGCCCTTATTTCTTAAAGAAATATCTTCTTATCCCTAAAAGTTTAAAAAACGTGTCATGACACCCCCTTTTGGACGAAATCCGTCCATTTTCTTCGTCAAGTTATTTTAATCCTTTTTTAAACCATTATTTCACCCATAAGCCTTAAAAAATAAAATTAACCCCCAATTTTTATTAATTATTTTCACACACCTCCCCACCTACCTCCAAATAACCAATAAGTTTAAAAATAACAATATTAACCCTTTCAATTTTTTAATTATTTTCACACACCACCCCACCTACCTCCAACTCATCCCATAAGTTTTAAAAAATCAAAATCAACTCTCCAAAATTGAAATTTTTTCACACACTTCCTCACCTACCTTCAACTCATATTGTTCACACACACACACACAAACACACATACCCCACCACACACACACAAACACCTTCTCCAAGAATTCGTAACTGACATTATCACCATTACCATCTTAGCAAGATTTTAAAAAGCTAATCAAACTAACGACAAACCTTCCCTAGTTGCTTTCCTGCATATTGATAACTGCCATTAGCAAATCATGGACCCCGTAAAAATCACACGACATCTCTCCAGGATACACTACTCTCAGGAATCACTATTCAACAATACCATCAAATCATAGGCCCCACAATACTCACACGACATCCTCCTCAAATACGCTATTCTTAGTATTACTTTTCATATGGTACAACTTTACAATTTAATTGATGAATATCCCAAATTGGCAATGGATACTTCTATATGGGTATCATAGATTGAGAATTTGAATTTTACCATGTCAAAGCCAATTAAATATGTTGTAGTTGTTGGAAAAACCACAATATCACTGGTTTTAAAAAAGAGAAATGGAATCCCAAAAGTAAAACAAAATATAATATTCAATTAAAGTAATACTACACTATTACAATAAATTGAAAATAACGAAACTTACATGGAAAATATGAGAAAATAACTATTACATGGAATGTAAAATGGTGTTAAAAAGATATTCCGGTCGTGCCGGTTATCTCTAACAAAAATTCTACTCTATAGAAATATTATACTAGAATAGTTGAGAGAGAAATATAATAGTCTTTCTAATTCTTAGTTTCGTTCTACATTCTATTCTTTATTCTCTCTAGAATATTTTTTTTTTCCTTTCTATTCTCTCTAGATTTTTCCATTATCTCAAGAATAATATTTTTTCTTCTCCTCTTGAAATGATAGTGACTTTGTCACTATTTATAGAAGAAAAAGTAAGACAAGAAAACCGTCACATTAATGCTCATATTAATGTCGTCCGTTTTTTTTTCTTTATCAAAATTTTGTAACTCCTATAACAACTAATATATAAAGAACCATAAATCCTTAATGAAGAATAAGGAATTATTTGAAAGTAAATAATTCTAATGGTTTTTTCCCCAAATAATAAAGTGTGACTATTATACACAAATTGTATTCTTCACTTCTTCCAAAAACATGAAAGAATTAATAAAATAAATTGTCTTTATTTAAAAAATTCCAACAATCCCCCACTCATGTTCTTTGGGAAAGAAGGTGAACAGGTTTCCATAAATATCAGCATTTGGGTGAATTGTACTTAAGTGGCAATATCTTTCGATTTGAATTGACACGTAGTGAAGTGAGGCAACCACCAAAAACATAATCAAGTGAACGTACTCTTGAACTTGATAGTTTTCGATCGAGACCCTCACAACACATACTCTACCCGGCTGATAGTTACAAATTCCTCAAACATCACCCTTTCCATGCACATAGGTGATCTCCAAGAGCGTCTAGCCTCAATAGCCGACCCTCTCGGATTTCGAGATCATTAAGAGCAATAAAGCTCAGCCTCATTATGTGTCTCTCTAATTCATCAAGTCCTTTCTCTTTAGGACCACCCTTACGGGCTATGAATTTATAGTGATTCTAACAACTCATCCCTTGGGAACATCAAGGATGTCTCCTTGTAATCATATTATGAGCAATATACAACAACCTCAACGGTGAATTCATCAAATCCGTCTCAAAAGGACCACCACGCATGGCTATGAATTCATTAAGTATGAGGAGTATATAACAACCTAAACGGTGAATTCATCAAGTCCGTCTCAATAGGACCACCACACATGGCTATGAATTCATTAAGTTTTAATTTGCTCATGTATGCACAATTTACATTATATGGATGAGAAGTTAGTGAATCATATAGATCAATAGTACATCTCTCGTACTTTATTAAATGAAAAATAATAACCTAATGGTCACCACTTGAGTCTCTTTACAATATAGACAATACCAAGTTGGGTTTTGTTCATTAAGAGCATCATAATCATTATAATTATTTCATATTCATTAAGGGGTACACACCCCCACAATTCTCTTATTTATGAATACTAGTATTATAAAGATTTTTTTTCTTTTTTTTTTATATATTATATCAAAAGAGTCAAACCTTTCCAACAAAGTGAGACTGACTAAGGTAAATTCTATTATTTACTCAAATGAATTTTTCCTTAGGATCATCTTCTCCCACATCTTTTATTCACAAATAAAAATAAAAGAAGTAAGTCCCATTAATGAAAGCACCAAAAGTGGATCATGTCATACACCTATTATCAAAAGTGCAACACAAACTGATCCATCTTTTATTAAGGTACTATTTCATTAGCAAGGTGGTCGTTTAAAAACCCAAAACAATTTCCTAAGTTTTCATACTTTATCCCCTTGACCAAAAACCACCAACCCTTAAAGTTGCACTATATAGATATCTTCATCTACATTTTCACTCACATATAGATTTAACATCCAACTGGTGTAAAATCATGTTTGTGAATGATAGTAAGCGCAACAAGAGTTGAAGGGTGGTTGTATAAGTGAGTAAGGGTCAAAGTAATCCTAAAACTTAAATAAATATGGAAAAATAAGGTCTTATCCTTGAGTCGATCCACTTTTCGACTTGTATAGGACTAATTAGATCTTGTCGGGTCATTTCCCGGTGACATACTTATTCTCATAAAATCATCACCCTCGTGTTTTTTCTAAACCGTTTCACTGATAGTCTTTATTAACTTCTCAACGGCACACACATAATAGGTGGGGTTCGTCACAATATCCAAGATCTATCCCCTAACCACTGAATTAACTTTCTTGAACCCAACTTTTAGAGCCAGAAACCTAGCATGTAGTTCTTTGGTATATTCCCCATTTGCCTCAATGGCGAAGAGTACCTCAAGAACAGCAAGGTCTAGTTCATGTTGTTCAAGGCATATCGGTGGCTTTTGTGCCCAACGTTTGTAGTTGGAACCATTGAAAGGCTCCAACTTAGTCACTTCGGCAATGACCTTTGCATTAAATAATGAAGCAACTGCCGAGATAGGAAAAAGCATTTCTAAAACAACCAGTGATATAAAAGTAATATCTTTTTAAATTGTTGGAAAAACCACAATATCACTGGTTTTAAAAAAGAGAAATGGAATCCAAAAGTAAAACAAAATATAATATTCAATTAAAGTAATACTACACTATTACAATAAATTGAAAATAACGAAACTTACATGGAAAATACGAGAAAATAACTATTACATGGAATGTAAAATGGTGTTAAAAAGATAATCCGGTCGTGCCGGTTATCTCTAACAAAAATTCTACTCTATAGAAATATTATACTAGAATATTTGAGAGAGAAATATAATAGTCTTTCTAATTCTTAGTTTCGTTCTACATTCTATTCTTTATTCTCTCTAGAATTTTTTTTTCCTTTCTATTCTCTCTAGATTTTTCCATTATCTCAAGAATAATATTTTTTCTTCTCCTCTTGAAATGATAGTGACTTTGTCACTATTTATAGAAGAAAAAGTAAGACAAGAAAACCGTCACATTAATGCTCATATTAATGTCGTCCGTTTTTTTTTTCTTTATCAAATTTTTGTAACTCCCATAACAACTAATATATAAAGAACCATTAATCCTTAATGAAGAATAAGGAATTATTTGAAATTAAATAATTCTAATGGTTTTTTCCCCAAATAATAAAGTGTGACTATTATACACAAATTGTATTTTCCACTTCTTCCAAAAACATGAAAGAATTAATAAAATAAATTGTCTTTATTTAAAAAATTCCAACAGTAGTCAACTACATAATTTGTTAAGTTTCCTTCATCCAATTCTCTAAGTAATTATTCTTATAAAATTATATTCAACAACGACTTAGATAAATTATCTAGATAAATCTTGTTAAAGAGATGTCGTGAGTATAATTGACGCAACCATTTTCAATGTCCAGGCGAGCAACTCGGTGAGGGGATGTCGCAAGTTTTTTGTGTCTATTCTTTTTGACGACGTTGGATTTGATGATGGTAATGGTGATGGTAATGGTGATGGTGGAGATGATTACGAATTCTTGTCAATGGTGATGGTGGTTGTAGGTATCTTTGTATAAAATATTTTACATTTCCTCAATTTTTCTTGTATTATAGTTAAGTAAATGAAAGAACTTTAAGATAAATCAATCTTTTGGGTAAAGCCCTCGTATGGCCCTTTATCTATACCCAAAGTGCACGGGCCGCCCCCGATCTTCAAAATTACCCTTTTACGCCCCATATCTTCACCTTTTGCGACACCGTTAGCCCTTTTTTCATTTTTCTGTCAATTGACCGTTAGTCAACGCCACTTGGCGCCACGTCAGTGCCACATCATCGCCAACTCAGCGCCAACTCAGCTTGACGTCATATGTAGCTGTGATGTGTAATCCTATGTGGACGGGGTTATATTTGTCTTTTTATCCTAAATCTACCCATTCACCTACTCAAGTTAGTACCCCGTAACACCCCTATATCATTTTAACAAAACAAAAACCGGATCAAATCGCACATAGTAGTGCGTGTTCTTGGTGTTCTTCATCAAGTTAGGCAGAAAATCTCACAAAACCATTCCACGGAAGAAGGAATCTTCCAAATCTCGTTACCACCCACCTACGTACAAACACGTCGTTAGAAAACCGTCCTCATTTCTCATCTCCCCGTTAAACATTCGAATAAAATTCTCACCGTATCCTCTCGAATCGAAGAAAAATTTTGAGTAGCTACTTCATACGTGGCTTTTCCAATCAAATCCGATGGCGTATTTAAGTGAAATCGTGAGTGATTCAGGTACTAATCTTCTTCCAGATTCCTTTAATTTGGGGGTTCTGGGTATATTAGGGTTTCATTTTGCAGTCATTTGGATTCGTGTGTAATAGTAGCTTTGATTGTTAATTACAGATTCGGAGAATGGTGAAGGCGACAATGCTAATACCGTTGTTGATGATAGCGGTTCTGATTTTTCGTTTCATGATAGCGATAATAACCTCGACGATGATGAAGATGATATTATGTTCCAGAACAACGTTGATATCGGGGTTGAGTTTGTTGGTGTCGGGTCTTCTCCGTCGGTCAAATTAAACGGGTTAGAGCTCCCTTGTCCTAAAGAACTACCTGTTATAGACGATGACGACTTCAACGAGGGTTCGTGTGGGGAGTCAGACAATTTGAGAAGTTTAGAAGGATCAACGGATGAGGAGGATTGTGCTGGAGTTCGAAGAAGGAGAAGTCAACGTTTTAATGTATTGGTTGACAAAGATGAGCCTAAACTGAAGATTGGTATGATTTTTGCAAACGGAATTGAGTTTAAGGAAGCAGTGAAAGCTAATGCTATTTGTGAAGTGAGGAATGTTTGGTTCCCCTGTAATGAACCAGGAAGAGTTAGAGCTAAGTGCAGAGGGATGAATTGTGATTGGTTTGTCTATGCGACTAAATGCTTGGATGGTAGCTTTCAAATAAGGACACTAAATCTCATACATAAATGTGGTTGTGCATTAAATAGTAAGCATGTAAATTCTACCGTTCTATCCACGAGGTATGCTCATCAGTTGAAGTTAAACTCTTCTTTGCGAGCAATTGACTTACAAGAACAAGTATTACATGATCTTCATGTAAGTATTAGTAGGAGACAAGCATATAGGACAATCAAGAAGGGTAAGGCGTTAGATGAAATTCAGTTTTTGGACCAATATAGTTTGCTCAACAACTACTGTGCTGAGTTGTTAAGGACTAATCCGGGTTCAACAGTTTTTTCAAAAACTGAGGAGGATGAGGTAACTGGGGAACACAGGTTTTTAAGATTTTATTGTTGTTTGGAACCTCTGATAAGAGGGTTTAAGGCTGGTTGTAGAAAAGTGCTCTGATAAGATTAATTTATTTGCCATTTCTTTATTTTTAGCCAAGCGTAATCACATTGACTTTTGTTTTGTAGGATAAATCAAAGAGACCACCGTATAGGCCAGGTGGAATTGGTGTACATACAAGGGCTCCCACTTCCATAAACAAACCTGGATCAATCACAATTGGAACAAAGAAACTTGAAGCTAATCCATTTTTGTATAAGGGGAAGCGGAATGTGAGTTTGGAGAGTCTTCAAGCTAAAGGTAAGGTAAAGTCTAAAGCTATAACTCCCACCTTTGACGTTGCTGGAGTGAACGAGGCATTCAAGGATTTCGATAAAAATATGGCTGATTTCATGAAGAACCTTTTCAATCGCGGTTCAAGTTCGAAACAAAAAGAAAAGATTGATCCATTGGTTGAAGAAAAAACGCAAAAGGCAGAAGTGAGTAAAAACACAAACTCTAAAAAGGAAGAGAATGTAAGCACAAGTTCAAAAGATAAGAAAGGAAAAACGGTGAAGAAGCAACTCGGAGTCAAGAAGAAGGGTAAGAGCGTCAAAATGGTTAAAGTGAAGAAGGAAATAATGTGAAAGACCGTTTAAATTTTTTAGCCGTTGGGTGCTTTTTTTTGCTTTTCAGAACTTTGTACTATTTTAAAATTTTATTCACGTGGTTATGTTTGTGGTGTAAGAGAATATTAGCTTTAGATCACGTGACTTTCTTGGTTTTTGTAAGAATGCGTATTACGATTTTGCTTGCTTACTACTAGTATTTAACTCTTCTAGTAGTATGTAAATGTAATATAACTCATTAGATAGCTCACTCACCAAATTAAACACAGTTGGCCAACAATGTCGGACTACAACTCTAGTGGGAGTGACCAGTGGGAAACCAAGTCACCATTATTCCCTGACTTCACCCCAAGTGACTTGAACATCAAGCCGTCGCCGTTAATGGAGGTCTCGCCGGAGAACTACTCGGATACGGAAGTTTGCAAATGCGGAATGCCCGCATTAATAGTTACGATTCAATTAGGTGAGAATAGAACTTTTCGTTCACTACGTTGTCACTTTGAAGATTTCAGATTTCAAGATTTGCCAGAAAAGGAATGTGATTTTTTCGTTTGGCTTCCCGGACCGGATGAACTTCCACTTCCTTCGACAAGCAAAGATGTCATATGTTCGGAAGATCACGCAAAGAAAAGGCGTAAGTGAAGAAGATTCGCACTACACTAGACTTTGGTGGTAATTACTTAACCTATTAAATATCAATGTCCTAGACTTTTAAGGTTGTATGTGGTCTTTATAAATATTTTTTGCTTTTCAGAATATTTTTTCTATTAAGTTATTATTATTTATGTTTCTTTTGTAGTTTCTGAAAATCAATTAATTCTATATGTTTTAAATATTCGTCTCTAATTAGTCGACATTAATTCTCTAATTAACAAAATATAACCCATATAAATACTAGATTAAAAAAAAGTCCAGAAATCACTTCAAATTCATATTACAGTTCAGCTTAAACGGTCCAAAAAGCGTCAAAAAATATACCAAGGCACAACCAACAGAAGATCCAAAATCAGATAAAAGTCCAACAATTCATCAAAATAACACTAAACAACATACTTGAATAAGAAAGTCATTAAAACGATAAACAGATTAAAAGTAAACTACCAAACATAAACCGTCACCAATATCGATCTATCACTCGACATCTCTTCTTCATCCTCAAACTTGAAATACTTCGGCGAACATATCCGAACAGGAGACTGTCTTGACACCCTCCTCCTATTGGGCGATGGAGTATCCTCGCCTTCAGAACTTGATTCAACCACAATCAACTCCCTGCCATATGAAAGTGGAACGACCTTCGTCTTTACCTTCTCACGTACACAGACTGGTGAAAGTCTAACGCTCCAACGATTGCCTTGAAACTGGCCCACGTACTTGCTCCTGTAAGTCTTGGGTGCGGGTCGGGTCTTTGGTGGGGCAGATTGCGATCCAGAAGCCATCGCTACGACGAAAAAAAAACCACAAAACTAGATAAGTAATAAACACGAAAGATTATACGTAAATAAAAAAAATTCAGAATCATAAGGAGTTATACGAATAATTAGTGATTGATATAATAATTTTTATTAAACAACAATAAACGGGACTTACGCATTTTTCCCTTCTCCTTTGAAGATGGTTCTCCAGATTTTTGATCCTTCATCTTAGTTCTAAGCAATTTCTATAATTTTCGTTTAAGTGTTTTGTTTAAAGATAACCGATTGCAGTTATCTGTTTATATAGAGGGGGTTACTTGGTGTGATAATTAAAGTTTTTTAGTCCCCGAGGTAACCCCTTGGGGTTCCATAGACTAGCCTTCGGTTTCCCATGCAAAGACGTTTCATATTCCATAGGAAAAAAAATGAAAAAACATTAGTACGCGGTAAAGTAAAATGGGCCACAGATGGAATAAATATCTAAAGATCAGGGGCCCAGCTGACTAAAAGAAAAAATTAAGGGCCACAACATACAAACGTGAAAACTTAATGGGGCCATAGGGTATAAATAAAAATAAATCAGGTGCCACATATTCACCATCCCGGATACAAATGGACTCATGGTTATTCAACAACATTCAAACAACTCATATCCAGAAAAGAGAAATACAATCAAACATCAAACCATTAAAACCCATAACACCAAACCACCCAGTAACACCCCTAAAACATTCGAGAAACAACAAACCCTAAAAAAAAGTAGAGAAACATATACCAGATCTTCTGGTTTTTACCTTCGTTACATTTCAGAGCTTCAACTTCTTCATCTATCTTCGACAACGAACGGAGCAACCCAGAAATCACCACCCGACTTCTATCACAGATCGGAGGATCATACCAGCTGAAGAACGAGCATTTTCTCTCCACCGATTGATACTTCGAGCATCCAAGGAAACGCCTTCCGGGATTCGTGTCCGTCCATGAAGTGCAAATCTTCACACGTAGCCCGCAATAACATACCCAATCTTCCTTACCTGGGTCAATCATCGGAGGAGTTGGGCCGCTGGTGTTTCTCGAACCCCACATCGGAGGAGAAGACGTGTTGGTTACTCTGGAACCGGCCATCGGAGAAGAAGACCCATTCGTATTTCTAGAGCGAGCCATAAGAGGAGACGAACCATTCGTGTTTCTAGATCCAACCATCGGAAAAGAGATTGAAGGGAGAAGAAGGGAGGCGAACGAACGCGGAGGAGATGAAGGTGGAAGAACGCGGGGAGGGAAGGGGTAACTTGATTTGGGGTAGCTAATATTAGGGTTACTAAATGGGTAGATTTAGGATAAAAAGACAAATATAACCCCGTCCACATAGGATTACACATCACAGCTACATATGACGTCAAGCTGAGTTGGCGCTGAGTTGGCGATGATGTGGCACTGACGTGGCGCCAAGTGGCGTTGACTAACGGTCAATTGACAGAAAAATGAAAAAAGGGCTAACGGTGTCACAAAAGGTGAAGATATGGGGCGTAAAAGGGTAATTTTGAAGATCGGGGGCGGCCCGTGCACTTTGGGTATAGTTAAGGGGCCATACGAGGGCTTTACCCTAATCTTTTTTTGGTCGGAGTAAGAGGTCACACAGTCCCACATGTCCTCTACTTTGTTATCTGATCCCTAGTCGTTAGAAACTCCTTAAGATTGCAAGTATGCATTCCTGTTTTTGTGTCGCATCTGGATGTTTTTTACAATGGCATCTACACGGTTTTAAAGTGATCGTGGGATGTGGTAAAAGTTTAAAAGGGTGTACCTTTCGTCCAATCGCACGATTTTTACAATAGAAGGAGAATGTGCCAACTAGACTCCAATGGGCGCTAGATACCTTGAATTAATTCAAGGTTGTCTGAGAAGATTGCCTTCGTCACGTGATTGAATTTATCACATATTTTAGTAGCATGTAAAACTACTCATGTTTCACCTTCCAAAGTTGTCTTGTAGAATTGATCCATCGAGTGTGTTTCTTGTCGTTTAGTAGATTTATGCTTTTCTATGATTCCCATTTTTGTACGGTTCCATTGTCCTTGAACGCAGCTTCGAAAATATTGAAAATTTAACCTGGCCTGGTATAATAGGGGATTTTGCATGCAGAATACATGTTGATCAAGTGGTGGATTCATATATCTATTTTGAATAAAAAAGCCCTATCAATGCTTTGTCTGTTTCTTTGATTATGATTGCCACTTGGATATTATTTGTGTCATGATATGATTTCATTTTCACTTTCCAAATATTCCATAAAATAAAAAATAATATATTATTTAACATTTTTCTCATACCAACCCTCTCCACATATGTTTTAATGATTCAGTCTCCAATTGTGTCTTGAGCATGATTCTCAATCCGAATTTGTAGTGAAGATTTTGCTCACACATGCTTGGGCATGAAAGTAAAAGATGCTCGATGTTTCCACACTGTCTGGATACCAATAACAATTATCATTTCACACTCATTTTCTTTTCCTTAAATTTAACTTTGTCGCGGTTGTATTTTTACATCATTTCTAGCTAAAGGTCCGAATATTTGATGGCGTTTGACTTATATCTCACATTGCAAATTTATGTGCTAGTTGATCTTGTTGTAGTACATGTATGTGGCTCTTCTGCTAAGAATTCTTATGAAAGAAACTGGTAAACAGATTTTGTTGAGTATGTAACTTGTTTTATGAATGGACAAATGAACGAATCTAGGTCATCCTGGTCGCAAAATGATACTTGTTTATTACTATTTGTAGCTGGCCAGGACATTACGACATCAATCAATTTTGTATTCCATTCATCCGAATCTTCCATCATTTATGCAATGAATCAAGTCAAATATTTTGGGTTTTTGTTTAACTGACTAGATTTTATAGAAGATTTGTTAGTTTTTATCCGCTGGAACTTATCTTCTTCTAAGAATATTTGGGCAGTGTTATATTCTTATATAGTTATATTGTAAAAGAGAGTTTTAGTTATTACAATTTAGGTTTGATTCAATCGCACAGATGGAGTTGCGTGCAGGAAGACATGTCAACAGATTTAAGTTGTTAAGTACGATTTCCTTGAATAAATATTTCTTCTTTGCATTAGTGCATTATTATCTTGGAACTAGCATTATTTGATCTCTCGAACCATGGACAAAACTTACTTTTACACTGATTTCTTGCTATTGATCTATTCCGAGTTGAATGTAGATGGGGACATGTGTGAATTTAATTAACTTTTTTAGAGGATTGATTTTGTCTTTTTGAAACTTAAGGAATGAGTTAGAGGTATGTAAGGAGGTGTGTGAAAAAATTTAAAAGTTTTGGGGGGGTTAATTTTGATTTTTTTAAACTCATGGGATAGTTAATGTCACGGGATTAGAGTTTCACCACCCAGAAAGCTCGTATTAACCGTACATCTCCCAACCAAATACCTAACGCCTTGATTGATATCAACCTACAAGACCGCAAAATCTCACCCTTAGTTGCTTCAAACCTTGGAACACGTAGGCACCTCTTGAGCACACCCTAACACAAATTAAAACAATAGAGATAATAGAGAGAGTCAAGGGTAAAGCTTTGTATTACTATTGAATAACCATTATTGGATGATTATAAATGACGCTAGCCCCTTCCATTTATACTAGGCTATACTGTAATACGTAATTTCTACACTATTCCAGAATATTCTACTATGCTCTGTTACATGCTATTGCCTTCTACTACTTTATACTACATTCTACCATATTCCACAAGCATCCATGATATTCTGTAACTTAAAGACGGTCTTGGTCGAGTCGTGACGATGTTTTAGACCTCCAAATATGTGGACGGTCTCATTCTCCCCCACTTGAACCTGGCATCAACCCTGATTCCTTAGCCTAACAGAGTCTCTTGTCTCGCTCCTCGAATTGCCGCAAGGAATCCTTGGTATTCTAGCAAGTACCTTGATCTTGTGCGCCCTTCCACTTTACCAAGAACCATATATGGCTTTGTCCTCCATGACCTGAGTCCTCCTTGAACTCTTCGCCCGTCTATTAAGCGTTGGCCCATGCCTTTCTAGCTTTATAAACTTATTGTACCGTATTGTTCATCTTCCATCCCGCTAGCAAACTTTTCTACCTCTTGAATTAATTGGTTGACTCTCCTATATTGTCATACATGACAAGTATTCATATACCTTGTTTACCTTGTTACATCTTTTCCTCCCAAGGCCAGTAGTATTTTTCCTCCATTAATTTCATAGTGTTACGTAACACACAATGTCCATCGTCGTGGTACTCCTTTAGGATCGCCCATCCTAAGCCTGCCCACCATGGTACGAACACACGTCCTTCCATAGTGACAAGTAAACCATCGGGTCTTAATCTCTTTCGCATAACCGAGTAACTCCTTTGCCATCGAATCATGCTTCCACAATTTACGTATTTGGTTTTGCAAGGGACATCTTGACTTCTGATATTTTATATTTTGTGATAGATTTATAGTGTCACGAGACATCATTTTGTGGGGTTATTGGACTCATTTGTGGGATTTATCCCTATTATTTGACATATTGTGATTTCTTGTCTATTCTCAGATATTTTGTTACTTTGGAACTTTTTTGGGTTAATTGTGTGTTAATTGTGTGTTAAATGTGTACCTAATATGTACGTAATGATACGATTCCCCAAGATGATGAGGAGAAGTCAACAAGCCAAGATCAACCCCAAGTCAAGGCATTAAAAGATCAAAAAGCCACTTTAGGTCAAGTAAGTTTACAGATAGAATTTTGAAGTCAACTTGAGAGAGTCCTTATTCATGAAGATTTCGAGTGAACCCTTTGGTTTTAATATATCAAATCGAGTAAGGAGCATGTGAGAGTTGAGACGACAAAGTTATGATATCTTTTCCACCGTGGCTCAATCTAGTCCAAATTTGCTTATATTAGTTTATGGCTATTTTGATCACTCAATCTGGAGCTACACGACAGGAGCATGAAGAACCAAGATTTCACCAGTCTACCTTTCTATCATCATTTTGTCGTCATTTTTAGTGTAACTCGTATCCTTTTCTAGTTCTTAGCTTCGATATGAATAAGATTATCATTGTGTTTCATATTTTCCTTATGAACTAAATCCATTTTAGCTTGAGAATGCTATTGTATGAACCCTATTTTCGAATTATAATGCTTATTTATGGGTTGGGATTATGTATAAATGAATTGATTATTTGTGCATTGACTATATGGCTACACTTTAAAGTTGAAACCCTTACCTTGATCAAGTATTGGGTTAGGTGGTGGTCCTTTGTGTGTTCTAAAAATAAATGCAAGTAATAATCGAACCATAACCGCAAGTGTACGGTTGTCCCAAGTAATATAGTTGATAAAACAGATTCGTTCCAAGGACGGGATGGTTGATCACAATGATTAACAAGTAATGAATGGTTGTACTTATGAAAACAAGTAAAGAAAATATGTTTGATTGGTTTTTGTATTAATGCTAAGTAAATGAAAGACAATTATTAAAATGCAAATAAAAGCTAAGACGCAAGTAAAATGATGTAAAATGCAGTTGATGTCTCCTCATTTGTGATAGATTTATATTAGGATGAGACATCATTTTTAGTGATTTAGAAGTCATTATAGTCGATTTTCTTGAGAAATGCTACACTTTCCTATTTTGAGTCTTGATTTAGTAAAATAATATTTTTAGAGCATATTGGGTTTAATTATTTATTTAGTGTGAAGCTTTAAAGATAATTATGGAGATTAATTAGATTCCAAGTCAAAGACTACAAGATATGGAAAGAGATAAGCATGGTAATTGGAGATAAGGAAACAAAAGCTAAAAATATGGAAAAGGAAAAGCTGCCTTAATCATGAATTTCTGCACCTACGACCACAAATCAGATTATATCTCAAAAACGGTGTGAATTTGGAGAAACGGTCAAGAGCAAAGTTGAAGAGCTTTCCGAGACGATCAATTTGGTATATTCATACTCGTCAAACGGATGAATACCGAAGCTGTTAGAGCCAAAAGAAGATCGGACCTGATTTCATGTTTTTAGGGTTACGAATTTGAGTTGGGCTTGGAGTCCACTACTTACTTCTCCTTCAAGAAAACGAATTAGGGCTTCCAAGATACCTATAAATACACCCTCTTATCATTGTAAACATGTCCTTGCTCAGTTCTAAACATTAGCTTAAATTATAAACAATAGCTTAGTCCTTTACATTAATATTCATCCTTAGAATCAAGCTATTCATCCAAGAAGCAAGTTGACCTATAGAGGAAGACAAGAAGAAGAAGATTGGAGACTGACAACTCCTCTTCTACATCTCACCTTCTCTATATTTAGAGTAATTAGCTATAGATCTATTCTCAACCATATTTCTAAGCTGTTATTCTGTAAGTTTACTTTTAATTGTTGGATTATTATTTTGTCTTTAAATACTATTTGTTTATTCTAATTGATTAAGGGCCCGTTTGGAAGTGCTTATTTTAGAGTAAAAAAACGCTTTTAGAATAAAATTCAAATTTTAAAAAAATTATTAAAAATCATCTTGAAATCTAAAATTATTTTAAGTGCTTTTTTTAAGAAGCACCTATTTGGTGCTTCTCAAAAAAGTGCTTTTCAAAGTAAAAAAACTCTTAAAATGCTAAAAGCACTTTTAAGTGCTTCTCCAAAAAAGCACTTCCAAACGGGCACTAAGCTTGGCGTATATTGTATTATGTGTTTTGACCTATTTCCCTAGATTTGGCCAATCTTAGGATTAATCTTAGTTATTGACAACACCACATAATCGTCTAGTGTAACTAGATAGCCATTAAGGTTTGCTTTAATCTCCAAACATTACTTTGGAATCCCTAGTAGTGGAGAGGTTGCTCCTAAGTCTAGAAAAGGCTAGGTAGTTATTAGAATCCTGGTTAATATAATGCTTAATGTGACAGGTTAGAATAACAATTTAGTAATAGACGTAGTAATCCTAATCTATTTGACTTACTTTCATATTTAGTTATTTGTTTTGTTTATTTGTTTCATTTATTTATTTGCATTAGATAGTATTCATATTATTTTATCTTTTCATACTTTATTCCAAGCATATAAATTCATCTACGCTTGTTAAATATAAGTAGATCTAACGGATACAATCCCTGCGAACGAACTTGACTTATCATTACAACTTGCATACGATCTGTGATACTTGCAGTGAGTTCCGTGGTTCTCAAGGGTGTGTGACTCTTTATTATTATCTTTATTTATCTATTATTTTATCACACCTTTGCCCCCACCAAGTTTTTGGCGCCGCTGCCGGGGATTTATCTTTAAGTTAAATCTATTTGGTGTTTATTTAGTGTAGAAGTTTTTATTTGTTTTCAGTTTTATGCGTTTTCTTTTTAGTCTCTTCTCAGGTTTATTAGGTATGGAGAATTATTACGCACAAAATATGCATGGGGCCCGAAGTCAAAATTTTTATCAAGAAGGTTCGAGCTATCAATTACAAGCTCCACCACAACCCATGCATAATTCACAAAATGAAGCTATAACAGAAATGATGGATAAATTATTGATTCTGGTTCAAAATTTTACGCAGCTCAACAATAAAACATCCAAGGAGCTAGCTGAAAAAGTGGAAACCCTGGAGACACAAGTCACTCAAGTGACCAATTCTTCTCTAAAATTCCAACAAGAGTTTCCACCGTTAATCCGAAGTATCATAGAAGAACAGGTTCGACAAGCTCTTCCGTCTCATCAAGTTTTTGAAAGTATAAGTTATTTGGAAAACATGGAAGAGCAACATGCGGAAAATATAGATGCTAATACAACCTTAATACGTTCTATGCACCAAAAATATCAAGCAATGGAGCAAAGATTAACGGACCTCACTACGATCAATCAACAGTTACAACAAGAATTACATAAGAAACTGGGTTATAGCAATGTTGGGTTCGAAAGTTCAACCGTAGAAGAACCAATCAAGCTTAGCTTAGAAGAAGTGATTGTTAAAGATCAAATTGCGAAGGAGGTTGATCCAGAATTCAAACATGTGGAAGAAGAAAAAGAAACCGATAAAGAAGAGACAACCGCACAAAAGGTGCAAAAAGAAGAAAGTAAGGTGGAACCACCACCTACACAACCATTACTATCACCACCTCATCTACAAAGAATTACATATCCTAGTGGTGATACTAAATCTGAAACGTCAAGCCCAGAAGAAATCATTATTCCTATACTCGACGTCCCATACATGCAAACTGGCCTAGGTAAACAAATTGATGATGATGCCACTGAAATCGATAGCGATGTTTGGTTCGATGTTGTTGAAGAGTTCAGCCTTCAAGAAGAGGAGGAAGTGGAATCACCACAAGTTCCACTTAATGAGCTAGAAGAACAAAGCACGATATGCATAGAGGACGTAATCGCATATAAAGAGCCTACACCACCGATAGTCTGCAAGGAAGATCTGTCTAAGAAGAGTGAAAGTGTAGAAGTTGAGATTGAGAATAGGGACCGTACTAAAGAAAGCTTGACAACCATTCCAAAGAAGCTACCACAAAAGATGCAAGATTTTGGAGCTTTATATCTCCAAATTAATATAGGTGGTAATTTCAAAGCTAAAGCGATGTGTGACTTGGGTTCAGGAAGGAATATCATGCCCAAGAGTTTGTTCGAGAAGTTAGGCATGGGAGATGCCAGAAGAAAAGATATTGATTTGCTGCTCCTAGATAATTCAACGATAAAACCATGGGGGAGTCATTGAAGACGTGCTTGTCCAAGTAGGTACTTTAACTATACCTACAGATTTTGTTATCCTTGATAGCATTGCAGGTCAACATGTTCCATTGATACTTGGACGCCCATTCTTGGCGACAAGTCACATCATAATTGATATGCATAGGGGAACCGTGACTTTCCAAGTGGGAAAAGAATCTAAAATATTCCACTTGGTGGATGAAAAGCATGAGGAATCACGTATAGAAGAAGCCCCGACACTCCGAGTTGTGACAAAAGAAATTAAAAATAAAGTCCACAATAAACCCGTGAAAAAGAGAATCAAAAGTGAGTTTGGGGTTGGTGACATGGTTGCATGGAAAGCCCCCAAACAAGAGAATAGACCACGGGGATTCAAGGATTCGTGGATGGGTCCGTTTGTAGTTACAAGAGTAATTTCGTCAAAACGGATTGAAATACAAGCTAAGAAGGGTCACAAACTTCGGATAGTAGATGAGAATAACCTAACCCGCTATTGGGGAGGTTATGTACGCAAGCCTTAATCGAGGTAACACGTCTAACTTTGAAAGACGTTAAACAAAAGTGCTGTACGGGAGACAACCCGTAGTTTTTTAAATTTTCATGTCTTTTACGTTTTTAATTTATGTTTAATTTAGTTATTTTTAGTTGATATTGCATATTTGAGGAAGGTATTAGTGTTTTTGATGATTAGGTATTGGAGAAATCGAGTTAGGGAAGCGAGCAAAACTTTTCGGAACGAAGAAACTTCGGCAAGTCATATCTTTGCGCTCGGATGTCGGAATCAGGTGATCTTTGAGCCTAAACTGCATAACTTTTCGAGATCTAGCTGATGGGGAGGTTTTTTCCAAGTGCGGTACACCAGACCTCAGCCGCGGTGCACCGCAGAGGAGAAACCCGTGCCACGGGGTAGAGCCACGTGTTTTATCCAGAAACAAAAAAAAAAAAATATAGCTGATGGGTCCGGTATACCGGACCCTATACCGCGCCATGCACCGCACAAACGCGTGCCACGGGGTCCTACCACGGGTATTTTGACGTAGGAGGCGCGGAGCACCCCTGCTGTACACCGGACCCTGGTCCGCAGCTCAAAAACGCGTGCCACGGGTCCTACCACGGGTCCAATCCAGTGAGCAAATTTTTTTCACCCATCAGATGCTGCGGTGTACCCCGCGGTACACCCCCTGGTCCGCAGGGTAGTCCGCACGAGCCGCCAGAGAGAGAAAAGAAAGGGTTTCAAGCTTATAAGGAGATCTAATGCTTATTATTCCGAATTTATCAAACCTTAAACCTCTTTCTTCTCTCCAGAACTCTCCCAACTCCATTAAAGCTTCAAAAAACCTTCACCTAACATAAAAAAACTACCAAATCACCATTAATTCACATCCAAATCCTTCCCTACATCATTACAAAGAAGATTCAAGCACCCAATTCATATCAAAACACCTAGAAACCAAGAATCAAAACCATGAATTTCAAGATCTTCTTCTCAAATTCCTTAAACCCATATCATCAAAGCTTGATTTCATCATACCCACATGGAGAATTGTCATCCTAACACCTTTCCTAACCACATAAAGCTTTTTCCACCTATGATCATGTTACAAATTTCAAGAGTGCTCAAAGCTTTGAGTTGGGGGTCAAAAGAGATGATGAAGAGAATAGAGATATTATCAAGTGTATGGAATATGATGAATCAAAGAAAGGTATTGGGTAAGCTCTAGAAGATTTCAGTTGAGATGGGTACTAGTTTGGGAATAAATTACACGGTAAATCGGATCAAGAGAATAGAGGAAAGCTAGCTGTGGTGAATTCAAAGAACAAAAAGGTTAAAACTTTCATAAGGAAGACACCACAACCTCTACAATCGATAGTCCTTTAACCCAAGATGAACAAGAGCTTCTGGGACGCTAGTAGCCGTGTTCAAAACATATTCCTGGATGAACAACTGTCACATGAGAGATTATTCAAAGAGCAAAGTTGGAAGAAGATAAACAAGAGATTTCTAGAGTGTGATTGATTGGGATGGAGCATAAGAAGATGTAAGGGAATGCGAAATTGGTGATAATAGAAATTTACATACATGAAAGCACTGCACCCTATTCCGGGTATTGATCAGGCGAGGTAAATAGCCTCGAAGAGTATGTTTTCTTTCTTCCTTACCTTTTCTTTGAGTGCAATATCTGTTAAATTTTAATTTTCGTTTATTTTATTTTCGAGTCTTTTCGAGTCGTGGGGACACGGCTCATTTTTGAGTTGGGGGTGTGGGGATTCGTTGTCTCTCATCTCCATTTTTCTGTTTTTAGGTAAAATTAAAAATTTTATGAGAAGGTTTAGATGTATGTAGAGTGTGTTTAATAGCTTAAAAGCATAAGCTCAGTGAGTTAATGATAGAAAGTAGTATTTTTATGAGCTATTTTATTTTGTATGCTTTGAGTATTTGCAGGAAAACACACGTTGATAGTAAAGAAAAGATTAGTGAGCAATGCGCTAGAAAGTATGTTCGATCTCAGGGAACCTTGAGAAGTGTGTAGGCCGTGAGATCCAAGCTAGTTGATAAAACCATTTGATGAAAGTGCTAAAGGTAAGAAAATAACGAAAGAACATAGTGTAGAAAGTGATTAAGGCGGTTCTTTCATATTTGAAGCCTTTGAAGCCTTTTTATACCTTCTCACCATGTTATTTTTATGCTATATTCTTCTCAGCCCCTTCTAGCCTTTCTAAGCCTTTTTATTAAACACGTTATAAGCCATATCCCTTTAGATTATAGGACTTTTCCATATGACCCGCACTCGAATCGCGATGCATAGACAGTTGTTTTAGATCTTGAGTTTGGGGTGGTGGGTCCACCATTATGGGAAATATTATTGGGATGGGAATTTTTGAGCTTATTAAATGTGCTTTGTGCTTTATATTGATGATGATTCACAAGATTATATTGTAACCCTTTGCCGGGGTAATAGTGAATGAAAAAGAAGCTACGAGCTAATTTTGCCAGCAAGGGCATTAAAAGAAAAAATATATATATGAGAAAATTAGTGTGATATCTCAACATTAAAAGAGAGTCATAGCTATACAAAAGAAAAATTGATTTGAAAAGAAAATATATATATTCGGACCGGCAAAGTGGAATTTTTAAGTGAACATCTTATGCTTTAATTAGGTTATTGGGGATGCTGTGCATCAAAGAAATCATTGGGTTGAGTGAGAAACGTTTTATGAGAGTAACTCAAGCTCTAGGGCGATTCGTTGATGGCTAGAGAGGGGAGAGCCAAAAGCTCACTCTAAATTATCCAAATATACTTATCATACCGTCCCTAAGCCTACATTACAACCTTAAAGACCTTTTGATTCTTTGCTATGTAATCGAGAAGTGATTGAGCCAATAGAGAGTAGTTAAGTGGAGCTTTGGATACTAGTAAAGGTCGATGAACAATCTATAGCTTCCTTGGGGAACTGAGTAAAGTCCCAATCCTTCTTACATTGCGAAACTAATCCGATCTTGAATTCAAGCCGTGTTGACTGTGGATATGAGAAGTGTACATGTATGTAGTTTTTAAATATTATTACATGAAATTTTCTGAGTAGTTGCTTCGAGTCGATTCTCCATATTCTTCTATCTTCTGTCTTCTGTGCTTAATTGACCTAGGTGTGTATTTAGAGACTTCCCTTTGTTTTTATCTTTATTGTATCGGGACGATACAACTTTGAGTTGGGGGTCTTGATATCTCCTCATTTGTGATAGATTTATATTAGGATGAGACATCATTTTTAGTGATTTAGAAGTCATTATAGTCGATTTTCTTGAGAAATGCTACACTTTCCTATTTTGAGTCTTGATTTAGTAAAATAATATTTTTAGAGC
This sequence comes from Nemophila menziesii, assembly GCA_029959085.1. Taxonomy (NCBI): domain Eukaryota; kingdom Viridiplantae; phylum Streptophyta; class Magnoliopsida; order Boraginales; family Hydrophyllaceae; genus Nemophila; species Nemophila menziesii. Next base: position 45,238 of record JARWIR010000012.1, on the reverse strand, counting down.
ATATTGGGTTTAATTATTTATTTAGTGTGAAGCTTTAAAGATAATTATGGAGATTAATTAGATTCCAAGTCAAAGACTACAAGATATGGAAAGAGATAAGCATGGTAATTGGAGATAAGGAAACAAAAGCTAAAAATATGGAAAAGGAAAAGCTGCCTTAATCCTGAATTTCTGCACCTACGACCACAAATCAGCTTATATCTCAAAAACGGTGTGGAATTTGGAGAAACGGTCAAGAGCAAAGTTGAAGAGCTTTCCGAGACGATCAATTTGGTATATTCATATGCGTCAAACGGATGAATATCAAAGCTGTTAGAGCCAAAAGAAGATCGGACCTGATTTCATGTTTTTAGGGTTACGAATTTGAGTTGGGCTTGGAGTCCACTACTTACTTCTCCTTCAAGAAAACGAATTAGGGATTCCAAGATACCTATAAATACACCCTCTTATCATTGTAAACATGTCCTTGCTCAGTTCTAAACATTAGCTTAAATTATAAACAATAGCTTAGTCCTTTACATTAATATTCATCCTTAGAATCAAGCTATTCATCCAAGAAGCAAGTTGACGACAACTCCTCTTCTACATCTCACCTTCTCTATATTTAGAGTAATTAGCTATAGATCTATTCTCAACCATATTTCTAAGCTGTTATTCTGTAAGTTTACTTTTAATTGTTGGATTATTATTTTGTCTTTAAATACTATTTGTTTATTCTAATTGATTAAGCTTGGCGTATATTGTATTATGTGTTTTGACCTATTTCCCTAGATTTGGCCAATCTTAGGATTAATCTTAGTTATTGACAACACCACATAATCGTCTAGTGTAACTAGATAGCCATTAAGGTTTGCTTTAATCTCCAAACATTACTTAGGAATCCCTAGTAGTGGAGAGGTTGCTCCTAAGTCTAGAAAAGGCTAGGTAGTTATTAGAATCTTGGTTAATATATAATGCTTAATGTGACAGGTTAGAATAACAATTTAGTAATAGACGTAGTAATCCTAATCTATTTGACTTACTTTCATATTTAGTTATTTGTTTTGTTTATTTGTTTCATTTATTTATTTGCATTAGATAGTATTCATATTATTTTATCTTTTCATACTTTATTCCAAGCATATAAATTCATCTACGCTTGTTAAATATAAGTAGATCTAACGGATACAATCCCTGCGAACGAACTTGACTTATCATTAAAACTTGCATACGATCTGTGATACTTGCAGTGAGTTCCGTGGTTCTCAAGGGTGTGTGACTCTTTATTATTATCTTTATTTATCTATTATTTTATCACACCTTTGCCCCCACCAGCAGTATGAGAAGGTAGCACTTGAGAACGCTAGGGATCCTCCCAATCCTATTTCCTAACTTATGTTGTTTAAGGGCTAAATTGGTCAATTACAATGGTCGGGATTCTAAATTCCTTATACCCCCGTCAGGGTGGACTATAAGGCGATCCTAGAGTGTCACTAGTCCCGTCAGGGTAAATATGATCCACTTTTGGATGTTTAAGTTTTATTACCTCATTGGCCCTATAATTAGCTAAGTTCGTCAGAATCAATAGCTTCTATCCTAGATTGAATAAATGGTTCTGTATTTAAACCCTCCGTCAGGATGATCCAATTGCCACTAATTGGAATAGCCTAAATACTAACACCTGATCTTAGTTCATGACGCTAAAAACAGTAAATAATCTCAATTTATAGAAAAGAGTAAAAGTCCCAATCTAATTTAATTAACAGAAATCCAAATTCAACATTCGAAATTCAATAAGATTGAGATTCACCCATTAATTGTTCTCAAGCACTATTAAATGTTTAGCTCATACTAAATGGAAAAACTAAATTAATTGAAATGGAATTCATATTTGATTACAAAATTAAAATTGAAAGAAACCTAATTTCCGGAGTTGGAATGGCTGAGAACGGAGATATATACCCTCTCCAGTTCTTGCAGCTTCTTCTTTCTTCCTTCTGTTGCTTCTCTCTGATGTTTAATCTTCTGGAATGTGAATTGTGTGAAAAATAGAAGTCAAAGGCTCCTTTTATATGTGTAAAAACGGATTAGGGCTTGGATCTAATAATAAAACACTAATTAAATGTCCAAGCCCAAAATCCCGTAACTGCTGATACACCTTCACTAAAACGGCTTTTCCCACTTCGTTATGACTCTGATTGACCTCATTCCAGTTGCTAAAGTTCCATAACTCGATAAGGAATGTTTTCTCTTCAAAGGTAAGCGGCTAAATCAGTTCTTAAGCACCTCGAAATCAGCAATCTATGGCCTGGAAAACAGATTTTCAACTCTAAAAATAATATCTTCGGGATTTATCTTCAAGTCTTGACTCCATATCACGATCTTTGACTCTCTTCTCGGATTCCATTCTTAGCTAATAATCGAAAACACAAACTTTCCACTAAAATACACAAGATTACGTGCAAAAGTTTAATAAATCAAAATTACTAGAAATAAAATGGAAATTCTGGATTATTGTATTTTTAACTCAAAAGTCTATCAGAATATGCAAATAAACATAAAAAATGATGTCTCCTAAGGGTCGAAAATAAGAACAATTAGGGAGACATCAAGACCCCCAACTCAAACCTTTGTCGTCCCGACAAAGTAAAACAAAACAAAGGGGTATAAGTAAGCGTATAAACACGTAGAAGCTAACAAATAAACCCTAAAGCAATTCTTAAGATAAATCTCATATAGCAAACTATAGAAACTAATATACACATACATCTAGAATGCAACATCAAACATAAATAATCTCAATCATAAAATTATAGTTGCAATGCTTGAAGGTTACACTTGTACTCATCTCTGTATGATGGCTATAGGGTGGTCATTAATCCTAAATCGCTTTGAATGCTCCACCTAGTATATTCTCTATCAACAGAATCATAAATTCACTATGCACTTAGGAATCATGAGGTCTTTATGGTTATAATATTGGCTTAAGGACGGGTGTGGATGTATATTTGGTAAATTTGAAGTGAGCTTTTGGCTCTCTCCTCACTTACCATCAACAATGTCCTCGAGCTTGAGTTAATGCTCAAAGATGTTCTCACTCACCCATACGCAACAATTTAGCGTCCCATGTCTACCCACTATAAACAAGATGATTTGCAGAAAAATTCCACTTTGCCGGATGTTTTGTTCATTCATATTTTTTTTCTTTTTCTTTTCTCTTTTTTTTTCTTTTTTTTGTACAGACGCAAACCGGGTTCCCGGTTTCTACTGTATGATTTTTCAAAAAATTTCATTTTTTCTTTCTTTTTCATTTTTCTTCATTCCCGGCAAAGGGTTACAAGTATATATAATCTGCAATTGTGCTACAATACAAAGCACATCGATCCCTACCCATTTAATTCCCCATAAGTGGTCCCACCACCCCAAACTCAAGCTCGAGACATGTCTCAGGATTGTGATTCAAGTGCGGGTCATATGGTCATGCCTAATAATCTAAGGGATAATGGATTATATCGTGGCTACAAAGAAAAGGCTAAAGGCTCAAAGTGGGCTAAGACGGATAATAATTAACATAAGGGATAGAAGGCTAAAAAGGCACAAATGGCTAACAAAGAACTGCCCCTATCATTTTCCTAAGTACATAGCTTGTCTTTAGTTCATATTTAGGTGGGTTCTCTACTCATTAGGATTTCACTTTCTACACACCAAACATATTCCTTGAGTACAAGCTTACTTCATTTGCATTGTTCATTAATTTTTCCTATTAATTACCTATGTTTGCATGCAATTCTAAATGCGTTTTATATCAAACCCTAAAGTCCACTATTTACTATCATTGATTCATCAAAAGTATGCTTAAAAGGATATTTAAAAATTCCTACAGTCAAACGCAACTCCGAAAATTCTTTTATTTAAAGCAAATAAAACATATAAACACATAAAAACTGGGATGAGGCAACGAGCCCCACCCCAAACTCAAAAATGAGTCATGTCCCCACGACTCGAAAAGACTCAATAAAGCATTTAAACTAATCTACACTAAGAGGAAAGTTTAGAAAACGTATCTTAACCAGCGCGTGGCTGGTTACCGGTGTTGCGTTCTGGACCTTTATCTCGCGTAACAGCATCATGAATCGAGTTTTGAAGTGTATTTACGCCTAAGATCAAATTTCGAAGCAGGTCCAATTCTTTTGTAACGTTTCCCAAGGTAGTAATAATCTTCTCTTGATTCTCTTCCAACACCTGAATCTTTGATTCCAACTCAGGAACAATCTTCGCTTTCTTTGATAGAGGAGTTCTAGGACTTTTGGTAGCTCGTGTTGCTTCCTCATGGATATTCTTGATCGTGCTCAAAGCTATACTCACACCAACTGAAACAACGTCAGTATCTGCGTTCTTACGCGGAATCTTTGCGTCTAGACACAACTGAGTAATAGTGCAAGGGAACTTCAGATTTTGTTGTTTCATTGGGGATTTCGCGAACTCCATGATTGTATCATAAATAATCTTAGCAACATCAACCGGTTTCTCCTCCAAAATACACTTAATAACAATTACATGCTCTTTCTTCAACTCGGAAGTGTGTTTAATACCAAAGAAAGTGGGTATTACGAAACGAGACCAAACCTTAGCAAGAGGTGACAAGCTACTGCTGTAAAACTGTCCAGGATATCTTTCTCCTTCAGGAATTGGGCTAGCCCCATTAACAAGCACGGTCCCCCAAAGGGATTCAAATCGAAAGAAGGGTCATTAAGAGTTTCTTGGAAAGGACATGTTCCAGAAAAGTTGGGTAATTTCAATGATTTTCGAATACGTTCAATAGAGAAAGGAACTACCTTTTTGCGGATATCAATTGCATCTCTGGAGGTAGCTAAACCTTCATAAATTTTTCGCACAAAAGTAGGAATAAACTCAAGCTTCCTTTCTTGGAACTCTTTCCAACCAAACTTAGCACATGTCACAGCATATTCCTTGTGTTCACTACTCATAACACCCTTAGGAAAATTTGTCTCCTCACCAAACTTCAAAAATTCAATTCTTTCACGAACCTGAGTATTCCAGCAAGTATAAACCCTCTTAGGCTTGTGGGCCCACATCTTCACACGCGGAGGTTTCTGTTGAACTGGCACTTCCAGAACCTCTTGTTCAGTTTCATTCTCAGTCTTCTTCTCAATTTCCTCTTCTTGGTCCTTCTCACTTTCTAGCTCATCAATTAATCTTCTCGTTTGTCCTGTGATTTCTATTCTCTTCGGATCAAGCTTAACCTCATCAATCTTACGTTTAGGACGCGAATCAGGAATCTCAATAGCTTGGTATTGGGAACCACCAATGGTGGTTTTCTTTCTAGTAGAAGTTCTTCGGAAATCACCGGTTCTGTTAGTCATCTTTTTCCTCCCCAAACTCAAAACTTCAAATAGTGAAAAACTTAGATAAAAAGTTTAGGATTTTGATGTTTTGAGGCTTAGGAATTGAAGAATTAGGTGGAATATGAGATGGGTTTTGTTTAATTTGGATGGGAGAAGAAAGAATTGGGTTTGATTGAAGGATTTGATGAAAGAGAATCTTGGGAAAAACTAAGGATTTGATGTTATTTTGGAGAGGAGGTGAGTTGATTTTATGTTTTTGTGGTGAAAGAGGGTAGGATTTGATGATATATAGTGTTTTTGTTGATGATTTTCGGAGGTGTGGAGGCTATTGGAGCGTTTTAGGTAAAAACTTGCAGAAGAGGCTAAGATAACTAGGTTAAACACCTAAAAACCGACATCACAGCATCCAAACCGGGTTCCCGGTTTCGAAAATCCGGGTACCCGGTTCCGCGTCGCTGTGACGGCGCGGAAAAATTACTTAATTAAATTTTTTTTAAAATTTTTTTTTTACCTCGAGACGCTCCAAAACGCTGGACCCCAAGACGCGGGGTCAGAACTTTTACTCGCCGAAACCGGGTTCCCGGTTTTGTGGAATGCGGGTACCCGGTTTTTCTCGATGGCGCGAGTCAAAACGCGCCAAAACGCAGGACCCCAAGACGCTTGGTCAGAGTTTTTGGAAGTTTACAGCTCCGAAACCGGGTACCCGGTTTTGCCAAATGCGGGTTCCCGGTTTTGTGTCGATGGCGCGAATCAAAACGCAGCAAAACGCAAGCCACCAAGACGCTGGGTCAAAGATTTTCAAAAGTTACAGCACCAAAACCGGGTTCCCGGTTTCGAAAATCCTGGTACCCGGTTCCGACGCTGTGTCGTGAACCAAGACGCCAAGTGTTGCGTGTAGAAGGTTGGTACCAGCTCCAAAACCGGGTTCCCGGTTTTTGCGAAACCGGGTACCCGGTTTCTCCTGGACATCCAACCTATTTTTCTCCTATTTTCGCCTTATCGACCCCAAACTCGTGACCTTTTTACCCCTGAAATCATCAAAAACAACTACCCTTCCTCATTTCTTAATAATAAACACTAAAATTACGAAAATCAAACTATTCTAAATTGCGAAAATTTAAAAACTCAACTAATATACAAAGAATTGGCTTTTGTTTAACGTCGTTAAGCTCGACAGGTTACCTCACGCTCTTAAGGAGTTTCGAGGAGATACATGACCTCCCCGGGATGTGGATCTTCCGAGCGATTGGTATCTTCACCTCCATGGTATATCTTCAATCTGTGACCGTTTACCATAAAGGTACGGTTCTCTAGCGGATGTTCTATTTCTATCGCCTCATGAGGTGTGACTTTGGTCACAATGTATGGACCTGACCACTTAGATCTTAACTTACCCGGATAATTGCTGAACTTTGAGTTATACTTCAATACTCTTTGCCCCACTTCAAAGTTCTTTGTACGAATCCGATTGTCATGCCATTTCTTCGTGTTTTCTTTATAAAGTTTGGTATTTTCATAAGCGTGCAATCGGAATTCGTCAAGTTCATTAAGCTTCATCATACGATTTTTTCCGGCTAAGATAGGATCTAAGTTCAACTGCGCAATCGCCCAATAGGCACCCATTTCAAGCTCTAAAGGTAAGTGACAAGCCTTACCATACACCACACGGTAAGGAGATGCACCAATTGGAGTTTTGAACGCAGTACGATAGGCCCACAACGCATCATCTAACTTCATTGACCAATCTTTTCTTGTAGGACCAACAGTTTTCTCTAGAATTGACTTGACTTCACGATTCAAAACTTCAGCTTGACCATTGGATTGTGGATGATATGCGGTAGATACACGGTGTCTTACTCCATACTTCTCTAGAACAGTCTTCAGATATTTATTAACGAAATGAGATCCCCCATCGCTAATAATTACTCTAGGTGTGCCATGTCTAGTGAAAATATGTGATTTCAAGAACTTAATCACCACTCGTGAGTCATTGGTAGGTAAAGCCACCACTTCTACCCACTTAGATACATAATCAACAGCTAATAAGATGTAGAGGTTACCATTTGAAGGAACGAAAGGACCCATAAAGTCTATACCCCAAACATCGAATATTTCAACTTCTAACACATTATTACGTGGCATCTCATCCCTTTTTGATATGTTTCCGGTAAACTGGCATCTCGTGCATTTCTTAACATATTCATGACAATCTTTAACAAGAGAAAGCCAGTAAAAACCTGATTGGAATACCTTCGCAGCAGTTCTATCTCCCTTGAAATGTCCTCCATATAGTGAATCATGCCATCCAGCGATAATGGCTTCAGTTTCCTCCATTGCTACACATCTTCGTATCATTTGGTCAGCACAAACTTTGTAGAGGAAAGGATCCTCCCAAAAGAACTGTCTAGCACGATGAGCTAACCTCTTTCTTTCTTGATAAGTAGAACCTTCAGGAGAAAACCACTCACCACTAAATTCGCGATATCTGCATACCACGGAGCTTCATAATCTCGAACAACGAATAAACTCTCATCAGGAAACTCTTCTCTAACTGCTTCAGTACCACTATTCATCTCTGAACCCTCTAAACGTGATAGATGATCTGCAACCTGATTCTCACAACCCTTTCTATCTTTGATCTCTAAATCGAACTCTTGAAGCAATAACACCCATCTGATTAACCTTGGTTTCGCATCTTTCTTTTCCATAAGATATCTGATTGCGGAATGATCTGTATAAACAATAACTTTCGCTCCAAGAAGATAAGAGCGAAATTTATCAAATGAATATACAACTGCTAGCAACTCCTTTTCTGTAACTGTGTAATTAATCTGAGCCCCATTAAAAGTTTAACTAGCATAGTAAATCGAATTAAAAACCTTCTCTTTTCTCTGTCCCAATACAGCTCCCATACACAAATCACTCGCATCACACATAACCTCAAACGGTAAATTCCAATCTGGAGGTAACACTATAGGAGCAGAAATAAGCTTTTCCTTAATTGCTTGGAAGGCCACTAAACAAGCTTCATCAAAAAGAAATTTGGAATCCTTTTCGAGTAAGTTGCATAACGGTTTAGCAATCTTAGAAAAATCCTTAATAAAACGCCTATAAAAGCCAGCATGGCCAAGAAAACTCCTTACCCCTTTAACAGAAACAGGAGGGGGAAGAGTTTTAATTACCTCTATCTTCGCTCTATCAACCTCTAATCCAGCACTCGAAACTTTGTGACCCAGAACAATACCTCCGCGAACCATGAAATGACACTTCTCCCAGTTGAGCACCAAATCTGTTTCCTTGCATCTTACTAACACTTTCTCCAAGTTATCTAAACATATATCAAAGTCATCACCAAACACGGAGAAATCGTCCATAAATACTTCAAGGAAATTATCTATCATGTCCCAGAAGATGGCCATCATACACCTTTGAAAAGTAGCAGGAGCGTTACACAACCCAAATGGCATTCTACGATATGCAAAAGTACCAAATGGGCATGTAAAGGTAGTCTTATATTGATCTTCTGGAGCCACGTAAATCTGATTGTACCCGGAGTAACCATCCAAGAAGCAATAATACTCTCTTCCGGCTAATTTGTCCAACATTTGATCAATGAAGGGCAAAGGAAAATGATCTTTTCTGGTGGCCTTGTTCAGCTTTCTGTAATCCATGCAAACTCTCCATCCAACTACCGTTCTTGAAGGAATCGCTTCATTTTTATCATTAAGAACTGTTGTCATTCCTCCTTTCTTCGGTACACACTGAACTGGGCTCACCCATTCACTACTCGAAATGGGATAGATAATCCCCGCATCTAAAAGCTTGATCACCTCTTTCTTCACTACATCCTTCATAACGGGCATTAATCTTCTTTGACCTTTGTTAAAGTGTAGCAAAGCATCTCCCTATTACCCGTAGGATATTAGTACATGCTATTATCCATTAGGTAGTACATGCTATTATCCATTAGGTAGTTTACTTTATTATCTATTGTGTAATATCCCTTGTGTATTAGGGTGATATGTATTTCTCTATATATACGGAAGATTAGTGTCTTGTGAACACTAAGTATTTTTATCCAATTACAGCTTCAACATGGTATCAAAGCTAGGTTAATTTTGTTTTTCTGGAAAAAAAAAAAAAATAGCACAGCAGCTCGTCTTCTTCATTTCACCACCACCAGCAAAACCCTAACCCTAGCCGCCCCTCCACACACTTCCGCCACTAACCAAACCACGGCACCCACATAGCTGCACTCGCCTGACCATGGCGACCACACGGAAGTCTTCCAACAGTTACGACGAAGCTGCAGCGCGTTCTCAGTAAAAAAAAAAAAAAACACACAGAAATCGTAAAACGCCGATCTACGCCGATCCACGCCCCGTAGCCGCGCGTGAGTCACTCCAGTAGATTCGCCAGACGTTTCCGAGCCGGTCATGGAAGCCCCGCCGCCGTCAGCCGCGCATGTGTTTCACGCGCCACCAGTCGCCGCCGCGCGTGTGTCTCACGCGCCACTCCTCGTCGGACAGTAGGTTCGGTTTTGTCTCCTCTTTTCGTTTCCGTTGTTTATTTAGTTTGATTCCACTGTTTTAGTGCCCGTTTGGTTATAAATAGGGGTATAGTTATTGTGTATTTTGTGGTGTTATGGAGGCCTTACAAGAACAAGATAGTAGTTCTAAAGACCCTATATCTAATGTGTCCCGTTCTACTTTGTCGATTAGTAGTCCTACTTTTTCGGGTACCCCGGTTATTACCACGACTAAGCTTACTAGTAGTAATTATTATCGTTGGTCTTCTTCGGTTAGATTGTGGTTTCGTGGGCATGGTTTTATTCGTTATTTAACAGAAGATTGTCCTAGTAATGCTTCTGTCGATGAAATTACACTTTGGGAAACTGTTGATTGTCAACTTGCTAGTTATTTGTTACAGTCTATTGACCCAGAACTCCATGATATGTTTGATTATGAGTCGTGTAAACTTATGTGGTCTATGGCTAAGAGTTTGTATAGCAGTAATATGACTCAAGTTTATGATGTGGTTTCTGACTTGATGCAAATTCGACTCGACGAGAAGGGACTCTCTGGGTGGTACGGTCGTTATCAGCGCTCCTTAACTGAGTTTCGTTCAATCTTTCCTCCTACTACTGATATGGCAGTTTCTCGTGATCAGCAAGAACAATTGTTTGTTGTGCTCATGCTTCGGAATCTTCCTTCTCAGTATGACGCTGTTTGTTCTCAACTATTGTCTAGCAAGACCCTACCCGCTATGTCTGAGGTGTATTCTACTCTTGACCGTGCTTGTCTTACTCCTAGTGTATCCGAACCTTCAGTCGATCGTTCTGCTTTGTTGTCTCAGCCCGATAGTCGTAGGGATAGTAGTATTCCCCGAGATGATATTTCGAGTGGTTATCGCGGTCGTGGTCGTGGTCGTGGTTATAGTCGCGGTAATGGTAGAGGTAGCTTCACTTCCCGATCTCAGTGCTCTTATTGCCATAGAGTAGGACATCTTCGAGATAAGTGTTGGGACTTGCATGGTTGTCCATCAGGTATTGCTCATGCCGCTCAGACGGATCCGTTAGAAGTCTCTTTATCGGGTGTTGGTCCTTCAGAGCGTGTCCTTAATGTTCCAGAGGATCGATACTCTCAGCTTCTTAGGTTGGAAGCATCTTTTCAGGCATCTCAATCTTCTCATGCTCACGCCAACTCTTCCACTGCTTGTCTTTCTCATACTCAGTCTAGCTTAGGTCCATGGGTAATTGATTCTGGTGCTTCTGATCACATGACCGGTAATGTCCACTTACTCTCTGAAATTCGTACTGGTCTTTCTCATAATGTTACACTTGCTGATGGCTCTTCCACCTCCGTTCGTGGGGTTGGATCTGCTCATCTTTCTTCTACTATTTCCTTAGAGTCTGTTTTATATCTCCCTAAATTCTCTTTTAATCTTATGTCAGTCAGTCAACTTACCAAGCGTCTTAATTGTTCTGTGATCTTTACCCCTGACTCTGTGGTTGTACAGGATCTTCGGACTCAAGAGCAGATTGGTACAGGGCGTGAGGAGCGGGGTCTTTACTATATGGATGTTCCCTCTTCTACTGCTTGTCTTGTTGATCTTCCACCTGAGCAGATTCATTGTCGTCTTGGTCATCCATCGCTTCCTACCCTGAAGAAAATGGTTTTTGGTCTTAATCATGTTCGAGAACTCTCTTGTGAGTCGTGTCAGTTAGGAAAACATGTCCGTAGCTCTTTTGTTAGTCGTGTCAATAAACGAGCTAGTTCTCCTTTTGCTTTAGTCCACTCTGATGTTTGGGGTCCTTGTCGTACTACGTCTCGAACTGGTTTTAGATATTTTGTCACCTTTATAGATGATTACTCTCGTATGACTTGGTTATATCTAATGAAAGATCGTTCAGAGTTGTTTTCTATTTTCACATCATTTTGTGCCGAAATTCATACCCAATTTGGTGTTCCGGTCCGTATATTGCGTAGTGATAATGCTAAAGAGTATTTTTCGTCATCCTTTTATTCTTTTATGTCTGAGCGTGGGATCATACACCAGTCCTCATGTGCCCACACTCCACAACAAAACGGGGTCACCGAAAGAAAGAATAGACACCTCATAGATACGGCTCGTACCCTTCTCCTTCATAAAAATGTCCCGTCTCGTTTTTGGGATGATGCGGTTCTCACGTCTTGTTATCTCATTAACCGCATGCCATCCTCTGTCTTACATGATCAAATTCCTTTCTCTATCCTTTTTCCTAGAGGCTCTCTCTACATATTACCCCCTCGAGTCTTTGGTTGTGTCTCTTTTGTTCATATGCTTTCTCCTGGAACGGATAAATTAGGTGCTCGATCAGTTAAGTGTATCCTTCTTGGGTACACTCGCTTTCAGAAGGGATATCGTTGTTATTCTCCTTCTCTGAATCGAATGTTTGTTTGTGCTGATGTTACATTTCTTGAGTCCTCATCATACTATCCATCTAGCATATCTGATACTGCTATCGAATCATTGGCTCCTCCGGTCCCTACCTTTATTTCACCACCTCTTGTCAACATACCCGTCTCCTTACCAGTTTCTATAGTCCCTCCAATCACATCTCGGTTAGATCAACCCGATTTACAGGTTTATACTCGCCACCCTTCTCCACCGACAACGCCGCTTGCCTCGCCTGTACCGCTTTGCTCGCCGTCTGTGGATCAGGTGTCCTCTGATTTAGATGTTCCTATTGCTCTACGAAAAGGTATTCGAAATTGCACCACTATACATCCTATTTCTTCTTTTGTGTCTTATGATCATTTATCACCTTCTTATGCGTCCTTTGTTACTTCACTATCATCTATGTCTGTCCCTACTTCTCACACAGATACTCTTACAAATCCTGGTTGGCGTGATGCTATGGTCGAAGAGATGACTGCGTTACATTCTAATGGTACTTGGGATTTAGTTGATCTTCCAAGTGGAAAATCCCCTGTTGGTTGTCGATGGGTGTTTACTGTGAAAGTCTCTCCAGATGGTAAAGTAGATCGCTTGAAGGCTCGTCTTGTGGCTAAAGGTTATTCGCAGGTTAACGGTGTCGATTATAGTGATACTATTTCACCTGTTGCTAAGATGTCTTCTGTTCGTATTTTTCTCTCTATGGCTGCTATGCGTAAATGGTTTCTTCATCAATTGGATATTAAGAATGCTTTCCTCAATGGAGATCTTGAGGAAGAGGTGTATATGGAGCAACCTCCAGGGTTTGTTGCTCAGGGGGAGTCTCGTAAGGTGTGTCGATTGAAGAAATCTCTTTACGGATTGAAACAATCTCCCAGGGCATGGTTCGGACGGTTTAGTGAATCCTTACTTGAGTTTGGTTTGACACGTTGTGGAGTTGATCACTCGGTATTCTATAGACATCTTTCTGGTCGAAGTCTATTATTAATTGTGTATGTTGATGATATTATAATTACAGGAGATGATACATCAGGAATTCAAAATTTGACGACATTTCTTCAGAAGCAGTTTCAGACAAAGGATTTGGGACAATTACGCTACTTCCTTGGTATTGAAGTGGCACAATCAGATAAAGGAGTATTCATATCACAGCGAAAGTATGCCTTAGATACATTAGAAGAGGTCGGGATGCTTGGTGCACGACCATGTGACTCCCCAATGGATCCAAATATGAAACTAATACGCAATGAGGGGGATCTATTCACTGACCCAGGGAGGTACAGAAGATTAGTCGGGAAGCTTAATTATCTTTGTCACACACGACCAGATATCTCATTTGCTGTTAGTGTTGTTAGTCGGTTTATGGATTCACCATGTGAGAGTCATTGGGAAGCAGTTATACGTATTCTTAGATATATCAAAGAAGCTCCTGGAAAAGGGATATTATATAGTGATCGAGGTCATACAGAAATTGTTGGTTATTCTGATGCTGATTGGGCAGGATGCCCAGATGATCGACGCTCCACCACTGGATATTGTGTCTTCATGGGTGGAAATCTAGTTTCATGGAAAAGCAAGAAACAAGACGTGGTAGCAAGATCAAGTGCTGAATATGAATATCGTGCTATGTGTTTGGCCACTTGTGAGCTAATATGGGTGAGAAATTTACTTGCAGAAATCAGAGTCAATTGCCCTAATCCTATGAAACTTGTGTGTGATAATCAGGCTGCCATACACATTACTTCAAATCCGGTATTTCATGAGCGTACCAAACACATCGAGGTTGATTGTCACTTCACCAGAGACAAGATTTTATCAAAAGAAATTGTAACGTCTTATGTTAGTTCCAGTGACCAGTTAGCCGACTTATTTACTAAGTCTCTTAGAGGACCTAGAGTTGAGTATATATGTAACAAGCTAGGCACATATAATATATATGCTCCAGCTTGAGGGGGAGTGTTAAAGTGTAGCAAAGCATCTCCCTATTACCCGTAGGATATTAGTACATGCTATTATCCATTAGGTAGTACATGCTATTATCCATTATGTAGTTTACTTTATTATCTATTGTGTAATATCCCTTGTGTATTAGGGTGATATGTATTTATCTATATATATGGAAGATTAGTGTCTTGTGAACACTAAGTATTTTTATCCAATTTCAGCTTCAACAACCTTCAACTGAGCGTGCGTTGTCATCTTCAAGTATAATTTTGTGTTGACAATAGGATGGACTAATGCCTTTGATGTCAGCAATTGTCCAACCTATTGCTTCTTTGTTGGCTCTCAACACACGCAACAGTTTATCTTCTTGAGGACCTGTTAAATTAGCTGAAACAATAACAGGTAGAGTTTCATTAGTACCCAAATACGCATACCTCAAGTGTGCTGGTAACGGGTTTTCTTCCAATTCCGGAGGAGATTCAATTGAAGGCTTCTTTTTAGGAACAATCTCCCCCGGTTCTCTCACAGGTTCATAGGCAAGACGCCTATACTTCGGGTTTTCAGAATTGAGAGCTGCCACTGTTTCGGCAAGCTCTTCCATCATCTCAGGTGAATCTAATGTCAAAGCAGCCTGCAAGATATCATCAAAATTTAAGCAATTAAATACCTCTTGCGATGCTTGCTCAACTACATCCATTCTGAAGCAATCTTCCCGAGGATCTGGAAATTTCATAGCTCGAAATACATTGAATTTGACTTCCTCGTCTTGTATCCTCATCGTTAATTCGCCGTTCTCTACATCGATTAATGTACGCCCTGTGGCTAGAAATGGCCTACCCAAAATAATGGGGACATTTCTATCTGCATCGTACTCAAGTATTACGAAATCAACGGGAAATATAAGTGTACCTGCCTTAACGAGGACATCTTCAATTCGGCCTTCAGGATGTGCAAGAGACCTGTCCACCATTTGCAAGACCATAGAGGTAGGTCTTGCTTCTCCAATTTTTAGCTTATCAAAGATCGATTTGGGCATCAAATTGATGCTTGCACCCAAATCACATAGCGCTTTTCCTTTCCATTCTTCTCCAATCGATATCGGAATCGTGAAACTCCCAGGATCAACTAACTTTGGAGGTAATTTACTCTGGTAAATCGCGCTACACTCTTCAGGAAGACCAATCATCTCATTGTCACAATAAGGCCTTTTGTTAGTGAGGGCCCTCTTCAAAAACTTCGTATACTTAGGAATATCTCGAATAGCCTCTAGTAACAGAATATTAATACTTAAACCCTTCACTCTATTAAAGAATTTCTGAAAGTCAGCCAAATCACCCTTTTTCTGAACTCGTGATGGAAACGGTGGTGGAGGGCGATTAATCACAATATCATCTTTCTTCTTTGGAATCTCACTTGGCCTAACTATTTCTTCAACCTCACTATCTTTCTCATTCTCTTTCTCTTTCTCACCCACTTCCTTTTCTTTTCTTGGAACTTCTTTCTCTTTCATAACGGGAAAAGGAGGTGGAGGAAGGTTCTTACCACTTCTTAATGTCACAGCTTTGCAATCTTCATGTTGTCTCGGATTTTCTGTGTCACTAGGGAGTTGCCCTTGTGGACGCTGATTGAGCTGTTTTGCAAATTGCTCCATTTGATTTTGTATTAATTTCATGTTTGCTTCTGACGCTTGTTGACGTTCCATAGCTTGTGTTTGAAGAGCAATCAAACTTTCAACGGTTTTCTGAAGGGTAACTACTCCTTCTTGTGGATAGGCAGGTAAGGCTTTTTGGTTCAGTGTTTCATCGTAAGTATTCTGAGGAGCTTGTCTTTGTACATAATTACCCTGATTCTGTCCTCCTTGATAATTGTTGTGTGGTCTTGGATTGTAGTTGTTACCTTGGGGATGCGGCTGATACGCATATGTAGGATTGGCTGCCCCATTCGGATTTGCGTATTAAAACCCAGGATGGTTTCTGTTAGGCTGATATCCATTACCACTTGAATTAAAATTCCCTCTGTTGGACACAAACATCACAGGTTCTTGATTATTCGGACAACTTTCCTCATCATGATCATCTACCCTGCAAATCGAACACATGTAAACCTCTTGAGCAGCTTGTACAACTACCTTCTTACCCGAAAATCCCTCTTTTACAGCTAATGTAAGCTGTTTCAATTGTTGCTCTATAGTGTTCTGAATCTTGTTCTCAAGCGTAGCAAATTTTTCTTCCATATTGACATTACTCACTCCTTTAACCGATGTTCTTACTGAAGTCCACCCAACTTCATTCTTGACTGTTCTTTCCAAAATGATTTTAGCATACATGGGTTGAACTTGAAGAAAACCTGCACCACATAACAAATCCAACTTCTCTCTCGAAGTTCCATCAAGGCCTTTGTAAAATATTTTCATTTGTTGTTGTTCTGTAAAGCCATGATCGGGAACCCTTCTTAAACACATCTGAAATCTTGTCCAACTCTTACCCAAAGTTTCATCATACTCTTGACGGAAATGGGTCAACTCAAGTTGATCATCTAATCTCATGTTACTTGGGTAAAATCTGTCAAAGAAAGCAGTTTCTAATTGGTCCCAGTTTGTTATCTTCGTAGGATCTTGTGTATCGTGCCATTCACTTGCTCCATCAATGACAAAGAATCGAAACGCAGCAAAATACAATTGTTCCCTTGAAACCCCTTGTGTGATGTAAGAATCACATATCTGCTTAAATTTCTGAACGGCTCGGATAGGATCTTCTTGCGGTCTTCCACGAAAATTTCCAAAGTTTTGGAATTGAGCTAACATACCCGAATCTGGACGAAATCTTGGAACATTAATATCTGGAGCACCTACTCCTAGAGCAGGAGCACGGAAAGGAGCTTCTGGTGGACCATTAACAAACCACGGATCTTGATTCATCACTATCTGAACTTGAGGATTAGGATTTAGTGGTTGAACTTGAGGAATAACGCCTGGAGCTAAAGGTTGGCCATTTGCATCTAGCTGTCCTTGTCCATTATTCTGTTGATTCTGAAGATTGATATTCTCCATTCTGTTAACTAACTCTTCTACTTCTAAAGCTTCTTGTTCTCTTCTTCTCTTGTTAGCAAGTCTGATCAACGATTCTGGATTATTAAGGATCGGAGGTGTTGGCTCTAGATCCTTGAATAGCCTTCTTCGCATACACCAAACCTAAAAATCTGAGAAAGATAAACAAACAAAAAGCGTAAAACTGATAAAATAAAATAAATGCAACTATCACTAAAGGTAAACACCGTGGTCACACGCTACCGTCCCCGGCAGCGGCGCCAAAAACTTGGTGGTCCTTTGTGTGTTCTAAAAATAAATGCAAGTAATAATCGAACCACAACCGCAAGTGTACGGTTGTCCCAAGTAATATAGTTGATTAAACAGATTCGTTCCCAGGACGGGATGGTTGATCACAATGTTTAACAAGTAATGAATGGTTGCACTTATGAAAACAAGTAAAGAAAATATGTTTGATTGGTTTTTGTATTAATGCTAAGTAAATGAAAGACAATTATTAAAATGCAAATAAAAGCTAAGACGCAAGTAAAATGATGTAAAACGCAGTATGTTAAGGTAGCACTTGAGAACGCTAGGGGTCCTCCCAATCCTATTTCCTAACTTATGTTGTTTAAGGGCTAAATTGGTCAATTACAATGGTCGGGATTCTAAATTCCTTATACCCCCGTCAGGGTGGACTATAAGGCGATCCTAGAGTGTCACTAGTCCCGTCTGGGTAAATATGATCCACTTTTGGATGTTTAAGTTTTATTACCTCATTGGCCCTAGAATTAGTTAAGTTCGTCAGAATCAATAGCTTCTATCCTAGATTGAATAAATGGTTATGTATTTAAACCCTCCGTCAGGATGATCCTATTGCCACTAATTGGAATAGCCTAAATACTAACACCTGTTCTTAGTTCATGACGCTAAAAACAGTAAATAATCTCAATTTATAGAAAAGAGTAAAAGTCTCAATCTAATTTAATTAACAGAAACCCAAATTCAACATTCGAAATTCAATAAGATTGGGATTCACCCATTAATTGTTCTCAAGCACTATTAAATGTTTAGCTCATACTAAATGTAAAAACTAAATTATTTGAAATGGAATTCATATTTGATTACAAAATTAAAATTGAAAGAAACCTAATTTCCGGAGTTGGAATGACTGAGAACGGAGATATAGACCCTCTCCAGTTCTTGCAGCTTCTTCTTTCTTCCTTCTGTTGCTTCTCTCTGATGTTTAATCTTCTGGAATGTGAATTGTGTGAAAAATAGAAGTCAAAGGCTCCTTTTATATGTGTAAAAACGGATTAGGGCTTGGACCTAATAATAAAACACTAATTAAATGTCCAAGCCCAAATTCTAAGCCCAAAATCCCGTAACTGCTGGTACACCTTCACTAAAACGGATTCTCCTGCTTCGTTATGACTCCGATTGACCTCATTCCAGTTGCTAAAGTTCCGTAACTCGATAAGGAATGTTTTCTCTTCAAAGGTCAGCGGCTAAATCAGTTCTTAAGCACCTCGAAATCAGCAATCTCTGGCCTGGAAAACAGATTTTCAGCTCTAAAAATAATATCTTCGGGATTTATCTTCAAGTCTTGACTCCATATCACGATCTTTGACTCTCTTCTCGGATTCCATTCCTAGCTAATAATCGAAACCTACAAACTTTCCACTAAAATACACAAGATTACGCGCAAAAGTTTAATAAATCAAAATTACTAGAAATAAAATGGAAATTCTGGATTATTGTACTTTTAACTCAAAAGTCTATCTGAATATGCAAATAAACATAAAAAATGATGTCTCCTAAGGGTCGAAAATAAGAACAATTAGGGAGACATCATTAGGTTAGTATTCTAGACCATCATCCAGAAAGGAGATCGAAATACGAAAATAGAATATAGACGTTCAGTATGTGTTATTGAGCTGGAAGGTCTTGACTAACCAGATAGTCACATAAGGTAAGGTCCTTAGGCACTGGAAAATATTGTAGGGTATATTCAAAGAGATCCTTAGATTTGAAAGTTAGCTCCCTATTTACCTGAAAGTTCACTTGGGACAATTTTGTATAACACCTGAACACCGTTGAGGCTCTTGTATGTACACATAATTAGTTATGTAAATTGTTGTTAGAAAGATATCCGTTTAACCCACGTGTAATTTTGTCTAATTTTAATCAGATATCCTTTTTCTAATTTTTTAGCTATTTTTTTAGTTACTAGATCCAACAGGTAGGTCCCAAAATAAATCTCCCGAAATAGGACAGTGTACTTGACCTTTATCAAAACGTAGAATCTTTAGTAACTATTTCTTTTTGAAAAAAAAAAGACAACCAGTTGGGGTTAGCTCAACTGATCAAAGCCTTGGTTATCCTTCAAGGTGGTACAGGTTCAAATTGTGTCAATGATACTGAGTTAAAAAATGACTCTCCATGTAACAAAAACAATCTATTTCTTTCTACCAAAATAAAAAGAAGGATTAATGCCCTAGAAACACCTCAAATTAGAATTAATTCCCCTTCACCCTAACCATTATTTTTTTGCCCATAAAAGGCAACATATATTTTATTTTTTTCATTTTCTTTTCTATAAAAATAGTCGCTTGAGTTATGAGAAACTTTCTAAAACATAGATTTTGAGTTTTAAGAAGCTTTCCATAACTCACTATTTTTAAAAAAACGGTGTCTTTTATGAGTCATGGTGTAAGGTAACAGGTGCCTATTGGGAATTAACCCAATAAAAAATACATAATTAATATTAATTATTTTAATCTTTTTTTTGACAAATATTATAATCTTTAAACAGACTTAATATATTTGAACAAATCAATACAGACTTAGTATAAAATATGTTGACAAAAAAAAAAAACTTAGTATAAAATAACAATACAGACTTAGTATAAGAACGTGCATGACATATGATTGAAGACTTTTTAAGCATCTACATGACGTTTTTTTTGGACGCATCTACATGACGTTTCACAGTGATATAATGTAGTCAAATAATCATAAACAATAACCGTCCAAAAAAAAATAAAAAATCATAAACAATATTTTCTTTTTTTTAGACAAAGGGACATATGATTGAAGACTTTTTAAGCATCTACATGACGTTTTTTTGGACGCATCTACATGACGTTTCACAGTGATATAATGTAATCATAATCATAAACGATCTATCTTCTTTGTTCTGTAAATTAGGCATAGGCTAAGTTGTTTGTTTCATTTTGGGTGCTTCTGCACCCTTCTACCGTCCAAAAAAAAAAAAAAAAAAAAAAAAAAAAAAAAATAACCGTCCAAAAAAAAAAAATCATAAACAATATTTTCTTTTTTTTAGACAAAGGGATCCAGGCTGCCTGATTGCAGGCATTCCAGTTTCAAGCCCTACACTTTTGAATAAGGTGCCTAGCCTTAGCGGAGACGGAGTTCGTACTTATTAAGCCGAACCCTTTGTCATTTAAGGTAATGAATGGGGTTGTCAAGCCAACCCGAGTCACTGAGCGCGGTATTGTATTTTGCATTTTCTGTTGTTGTGTGCTCGAATTCTACTTTCTCCTTCGACTTACGTCTCATCTCTAAAGAGCCTCAAGTAAGTGTGCGACTCCGTATGAGGACCTCCTTCTCTTCTGCCCACTCTCCGTTCGCACTGACGGGTTGAGACTTCGTCGAAGAGAGGAGAGGAGTGTGAGTCAGTCCCTTCCCTCTTGGGTTTACACACATCTTTCCAGTATCAGCCTCTCCAAGCAAGGGAAGTCATAAAGACGTCTAGAGCTTCTCTCATAGATTCCCTTCACCTAGTCAGGAAATCGGGTTTTCTTAATATCTCTGGGGTTTTAGATCCTTGGGAAATCCCTTTTTAATATATTAAGATAAATGTGAAAGAAGTTAACCAACTCCAGTCACCATAAAGTCAGGGAAATCATTACACAAAATAGTTTTTAAATCACTAGGAATATTACAAATCCACGTAGGACAAAGATTAGAAACGGAAAAAGCCTTAGCGAGCCAATCAGCAACCTTGTTAGTTGTTCTTCTAACACCACATATGCGCAAGTTAGTGTGGTCCTTAGCCAGATTCTTAATATCCTCAAGGATGGCCCTGTCCTTCCATGGACAGTTCGTGCTCGAGGAATAAATGGCCTTTAAAACAGCTTCAGCATCAGATTCAACTCTGTTGCAAAGGGGAGCATGATCTAGAGCAAATTGAATGCCACTTCGAATTGCTTTAGCTTCTGATTCAAAAATAGAGGATGCACCAATATTCATGGCAAAACCATTAACTACTTCACCATTCCAGTTGCGGATCACTGCTGCTGTTGTGGCTTTTCCGTTCTTAAATGAAGCATCCACGTTCATCTTAAGGGACTGTTGGGGAGGAGGTGACCAAACAGGGATAATAGAGAGCCATTCATCATCAAGATTACTGGGACTAGAGGGAGGATCAGCCTTGCTAGAATTATCAACATAAAAAACTTGCCTCGGCATGCCAATCCTCCATTACAAAAATAGCGAGGCCTCCAGATATTCCCACCGGGTCAACACTCCATAGCAGTCTTATTTTTAATTTCTTCGCAAAAACCATCAACTTCTTCTTTTTGGTTTTAGTCTCTGATAGATCAATAACCCGGGGATTCTCCTTAGAAATCAAGTCTCTAAGGTTTTGGGCTGTCAAGGGTGACCCCAAAACTTGACAGTTCCAAAAAATTCCGATCATGGGTTATGTGGGGGTTGCTCTATGCAACCACCCACTGAAGCAGGCTCTATCATGACCAAGGGAACAACATCAACCGCCATATCAAGAAGAGGGACCTCGACCATACCGTCCTCACCTTCCTTGTAACCAACCATATCTGCATGTACCAGTTTACGCTTCTTTGCGCTTGGACCACCTTTCTCCTCCCCTGGACGCTCCAATGAAATTGGGATATCAGTAAGGGCCAAGGAGTTGTCATGAACAGGGATATCTGGTACCAAATAGGAACTCGGGGAGACCATCGGAGTAGAAGAATTAGAAGCAGGGGAGGTTCTCAACCAATACCTGAGAACTAACCAACTCTGAATCAACCATAGTAGTGTCAACCATCTGAGTGGATGTTGTTTCCTCATTACCAAGTGAGGGGGAGGAGGAAATCTGGATAGTGATAGGTTTGGTAGGAGATGGGGATGGGGTAGGGGTACACGGAAGAGGGGTATTGAACGGGGTCGGGGGAGATGAAGGGATAATGGGAGGAGGAGAGGGTAAAGGGGTTTGTTTTTTATTAGATTTGAACTCCGGGTTGACCCACTGAAGGCTCGTCTTACCATGGTGGGGTTGGATCTGGACCAGGTGCGAATAGACCATCTATTACCAAACGCGGGCTTAGCACTTTCTGAGCCTTCCTTCTTAATGGGCCAGGCCGACCACTTATCCTTGGACGAATCACCACTCAACTTTCTCTTAGATCCGGACCAGTTTGAAGAAGATTTATGCTTATATTGATGGGGGGTGGGCCTAGATTCCTTTCTACTAATCACCGGGGACCTTTGACCAGAGGGTTGAACTGATACTTGTTTTTTAACAGATTTAAAAATATGGTCAACCCCGGTCGGATCCGAGGAAACATCCTTTAATAATTCTTTAACAACCAAAGCATACGCCTGTTCTGGTTCCGAGGAACAACCTTGTAAAAAAGGGGGAATATTATCATCTTTAATATCACTGACATTCTCTTTATTCTTAGTATTAACTGAGGGGGGACCAGCAATCTGTCTGAGTTTTGAGGTAACATCATCAGATGAGGGAAAATAAGAATCATCACTTCCACTAATAATATGAGACGGGTCATCAAGATCATCCACAATATGGATATTTCTACCTCTACCTTTGACCGGAGTGATACTCATCCAATCTCCGTAAGCAAAAGGGGCTCTACCACGTAATCTCTTTTGTTCGTCCTTGTAAAGGCCACAATCACCAGTAGTGTGGGTTAGCATTCCACAGAAGAAGCAAAACTTGCTAAGCTTTTCAAATCTAACTTTAACTTCCAATGAGGGAAGAGAAGGTCTTTCAATGTTGAAAGAACGGATGAGGGGATTATCAATCTTCCATAGGACACGAACTCGTAGCAATTTAGTAGTATCATTAACCTCATTAATGTCGTAAGCAAGGAGTGCGCAATCAAGGTTTTTACAGATGTCCTTAGCGTTGTCTGGAGTAGCGAAAGCCGGAGTAAGGTTTTGAAAATGTACCCAGAATGTAGCAGTTGAGAAATCGGCCTCACTCATCGACATTTGGTGCCAAGCTTGAAGAAGGAGTAGATGGCCACTAATAGACCAAGGCCTAAAGTCCCAAGTGTTAAGAAGGTCATCTCGAGATTCAAAACTAAGGAAAAAGGTGTTAAACCCACCAGAAGTTACATGCATTCGAGCTCTGAGGCCCCAGGATCTGTTAGCAGCAGATTCCACCATGGAAGAAGAAACTTCAGATTTAGAGAGTGTTTTGGAGAGTAGCATGAACCGCCGTGAAAGGATTTCATCTTGTTTGAAGGAGGGTGTAAGTTTCATGGTGATAGTCGGAGTAGAAGCCATAGCAGGAAGAGGGTTTGAGAGAGTAACTTTGAAAGAGAGAGAGAGATAATAGAGGGAGTGAGAGTGAATAGAAATGATAAAGCATAAAGGATAAGAAGGAGAAGAAGCGTATGAGATACGCCTTGGGAAGGAACAGAAATTTTAAGAGGGAAAACACAATAAAAGAAACGCTACACTAATCAAGACGAAAAATATGATTACCGCGTGAGGAAGAAAACCAACCTTTTTATTGATGAATTCTAGAAACCTACAAATAACCGCTTCCTCTTATTGAAGAATTCTAGGAACCATCTATAATATGTCCTTCCGTTCTTGAGGAAAAACCGCTTCCTGCTCATTTACGTTATACGTATTTAAGTATTAACAAAAAATTTTCTGTCATTATTTTCGCTAACCTTTCAAATTCTCAAGAAGATAAGTTACTACGTGTGCTTCGAGCTGATAAAGATTCAATTGGGTGGACTATAGCCGATATAAAGGGGATTAGTCCTACCATTTGCCAACATAAAATCATTCTTGAAGATGAAGGATGGCGTTTTATAGAAGGGAAAAGAAGACTTATTTCAGCAATGAAGGAGGTGGCAAGACAAGAGGTGATCAAATTATTAGATGCGGGTATTATTTTCCCGATTTAGAGTACTAAGTGGGTCAGTCCAGTGCAATGAGTTCCAAAGAAAGGAGGTATCACTACCATCCTTGATGATAAAAATGAATCAATTCCATCAAGAACAGCTGTGGGGTGGAGAGTGTGCATGGACTACCGCAAGCTCAACAAAGCCATGAAGAAAGATAACTTCCCTTTATTGCTCATCGATCAAATGTTAGACAAGCTTTCACGAATAGAGTATTACTGCTTCCTTGACGGATATCTAGGCTATAATCAGATTTGTGTAGATCTCGCAGATCAACACAAAACAACTTTCACTTGTCCGTTTGACACATTTACCTATAGAAGGATGCCGTTTGGATTATGCAATTCACCTGCCACGTTCCTGATGTCTATGATGTCTATATTTTGGGACATGATTGATAAATTCTTAGAAGTTTCATGGATGACTTTTTGGTATTTGGAGATAGTTTTGATGAGTGCCTCAACAATCTTGAAAAGGTACTTCTGCGATTTAAAGAAACAGATCTTGTTCTTAATTGGAAAAAATGCCACTTCATGGTTCGAGAACGAATTTTGTTGGGACATAAAGTTTCAAGTGCGGAATGGAGATTGATCGTGCTAAAATTGAAGTTATAAAAACCTTATCACCTCCTATTTCTATTAAAGGTGCTAGAAGTTTCTTGGTCACGCAAGATTTTATTGAATGTTTATTTAAGTTTTCTTCAAAATTGCCAAACTGCTTTGTGATTCACTTGAGAAGGATACTCCCTTCAGTTTTAATGACGCATGTCTTGAAGCGTTTTTTAAAGAGAAACTCATCTCCACACAAATTGTCATACCTCAAAATTGGAACGCCCCGTGCAAAATTATGTGCGATGCAAGTGATCACGCAATGGGTGTTGTGTTAAGCTAAAGAAAAGAGAAGATCTTCCACACGATATATTATGCAAGTAAGACCTTTAACGATACCCAATTGAACTATACAGTGACGGAGAAAGAATTATTAGTCGTAGTATATGCTTTTGATAAGTTTTGTTCATATCGGCTTGGGATAAAAAAGATCGTATACACTGATTATTCAGCAATAAAGTATCTTACTGCAAAAAAGGACACTAAGCCGCGTCTTATTAGATGAGTACTATTGCTACAAGAGTTTGATATAGATATTCGAGACCGAAAGGAGTGAGAGAACCAAGTAGCTAATCATTTATCCAGGCTCAAAGGATCGAATGTCAACATAAAACCAGAATTGGTCAAAGAGGTATTCCCTGATGAAGAACTCTTTACTATTAAAGATGCGTTTGTTCCTTGGTATGCAGATATAGTTAACCTCATAGTGAGTGGTGTATTCCCTATGGATTTAAATCCACAACAACAAAAGAGGTTAAGCCATAGAGCAAGACAGTTCTTTTAGGATGATACCTACCTCTTCAAAGTTTGTAGTGACCAAGTTATTAGAAGATGCGTTCATGAGGGCAAAACAAGGAAAATCATTGCAAGCTGCCATGGTTCAACATATGGTGCCACTTCAAAGGTGATGGAACCTCAATAAAAATTCTTCAATCCAGATTCTATTGGCCTACCCTACACAAATATTGTCATCAGTTCGTCCAGACTTGTCAAAGATGCCAATTTACTGGCAACATATCGAAAAGAGACGAGATGCCATTCAACAATGTTTTAGATTTAGAAATATTTGATATATGGGGTATAGATTTCATGGGACCTTTCATCTCTTCCCATAGTAATCTTTATATTTTGCTACCAGTAGATTATGTGTCAAAGTGGGTAGAAGGAGTGGCAACACTAAAGAACGATGCCAAGACAGTCATTTCGTTCCTTAAATCAGATATCTTTTCAAGACTTGGTACGCCACGTGTTCTTATTAGCGATAAAGGTACTATAAATTTTCAGTTGAGAACCGCCCTTTGTAAGTTGGGGGTGAGATACCGCACTCCAACATGTTATCATCCCCAAATTAACGGTCAAACTGAGGTCTCTAAACGAGAGATCAAATCTATTTTAGAGAAGACCGTGAACAAAACGAGGAAGAATTGGTCATTAAAACTAGATGATGCTCTCTAGGCTTACAGAACAATATTTATAACACCATTTGGGGCATATCCATATCGCATTGTCTACAGAAAATCTTGTCATCTTCCTATTGAGATTGAATCCCGTGCTTTTTGGGATATTATTGATCTAAACTTGAACGAAGAGTAAGCAATTAAGAGAAGGATAATGCAATTGAATGGGTTGGGCGAGTTCCGCTTTCATTCCTATGATAGTTCACGTCTCTACAAGGAGAAAAAAGATGGTATGTTTGTCCATAGAGGTTCGAGAGAGGTCAGAAAGTGCTCTTATTCAATTCAAGATTCTCGAACTAACAGGGTAAGCTGAAATCCCATTTGGGAGGACCATATGTTGTTACGAAAGTCACACCTCATGGAGCGATCGGAATTGAACATCCAATAGAACAATTGACCTTCATGGTGAATGGTCATCTCTTAAAGTTATACCATGACAGTGAGGACTTCGAAAGAGAGGAGAGGATACATCTTCAAGAACACGCTTAACGCAAGGTACAAGTCTAACTTTGAAAGACATTAAACAAAAGTGCTCTTGGGAGACATCCATTGTTTAACTGATTTTTAGTTAGTTTTATGTTTGGTAGTGTATATTATTAAGTTAGCGTATATTTTTAATGTATTTACAAGCTAATAAGAGAGAAAGGTAGTGTGTTAATGTGCAGGAAATGAGTTTGGGGTAAAAAAGAAGGAGAAACTTGTTCAAACCAATAGGTTGGTGTGGTACACCGCACCCTAGCCGCGGTGCACCACACCCCACATAACCGTGTCGCCTCATGCGCATCACCATACCACAGTGTCATCGAGAGACGTTTTGTGGTATACCACACTAGATCTGCGGTGCACCGCAGGAAGGAAAACCGTTACAACGATGTGGAATTTAGGTTCGTGGTTGAGAAGCAACAAGGGAAACCGTGTCGTCAAACTTGCACGCCACCGTGACACGGTCAAGAAACAGAAAGTTCATGCGGTACACCGCATGACCAGTCCGGTGCACTACGACAACAGAAACCATCACAACGGTCAATGAAATCAAGGTCAATGCCGAGAGTCAAAGGGCCAAGATCGTTTCATCAAACGTGAAGAACCGTGCCACAGGTGCATGACATCACCTGCAGTACACCATAGGGAGGCGGTTTTGAAGAGGAATTTTAATCCTTTTAGGATTCTTACCTTACAAAAGTTAAGCCTAGCCTCTTCTAACTTTCCCAACAAGATATTTTCAGACCCAAACCCTATAAATACACCTTGAAGCTTAAACCTTCAAGCAAACACAACAAAATCAGCAAATCTTTCCTACATCTTCCATAAACACATATTCTTCATCGAATCCATTACACAACACCACAAAACACCAAAGATCACCAAGTTTTCAAGATTGTTTCCATCACAAGTAAATAATTCCTTCTTATACTATTGATAATCCTTCTTTCAATTAACAACCTCAAGCCACACCTATATTTCATAACTTTATTCCATACTTGGTGCATCTTGAGTTGTGAGTTAAAATAATATGACTAACATAACTGATGCTATAGATTATAAGAGGAAGTGTTCAATCTTAGGGAAGTAAAAGAATTTTCCCAAAGCTATAAAAGAGAAGCCCACTGATCTTGATGAGCCAATTGCAAAGAATCCAAAGCTCAAAGAAACAACACAACCACTATGAAGAATTACTAAGAGAATGAGTGTACATGTCAAGCCTAAAGAAATGAAACCAATCCAAGATCAACGAATATCTTAAAATCTTAATGACAAATCTGATATCCACACCACCAGCATGGGCAGTAACATTGATGGAAAAGTTTGATAGATTAATATACGATTACAACTCTTGCTGGATGGAAATTTTATGGATAGACTACATGATGAACAAAGTTACAGAAGAATTGGATACAGATAATGACCATCCTTCAGAAGAGGAATGGCAAAGGATACTTTATGGAAAGGTACCACGTTCTTATCCTTGTCCTTAGTTTCTTATATGCATTAGTTTAGTTTATTTTAAATTCTATTGATTTATTGAGTCTTTTTTGATTCGTGGGGACACGACTCACTTTTGAGTTGGGGGTGGGGATTCGCTGTTCTCATCTTCCTTTTTGTTTTTGCATAAAATTTAAAATTTCTACGGTTAGAATTGGCATAGAATATGGTGAATATACCTATTGAGCATGTTTTAATTAAGTCACTGATAGTAGGTAGTATGTTTTTGAACGATGTCACAAATATATTTAGTATGCATGTATGAAAACATAAAGTAAAAGATAGGGAAGATTAATAAGAAATGCATATGAAGTGTCAAGTTGGAACTTAGGGAGAGTTAACAGCTGCGTAGAACGTGAGGTTTAAAATTAGTTGAAACCCCGTTTGTCTATGAACTAATAGTGAAAATGTTTACGAAACCTGGTAGTTAGAAAAGTGAATAAGGTAGTTCTTTCATATTGAAGCCACTTGAAGCCTTTTTAGCTTTCTCACCCTTTTAATTGATTATTATTATTATCCGTCTTAGCCCCTTTGTGCCTTTCTAAAACCTTTTATTAACCACATTACATGTCATACCCCTTAGTTTATGGACTTATCCATATGACCCGCAATCGAAAGAATCACGAAACCTGAGACAAGTTGTTTTAGAGCTTGAGTTAGGGGTGGTTGGTTCATCATTGGTAAACATTGGGATTGGGAAATTTATTGTAATTGTGATATTATTGATGATGATAAGTCTATTATTGTAACCCTTTGCCGGGGTAAAAGTAAATGAAAAAAGTTTTGAAAAGAAAAAATATGAAAAAGTAGCATGATATCTCACATAAAAAAGAGAGTCATAGCCAACTATCAAAAAAGAAGATATATAAAAAAGATTGAAAAGATTTGGACCGGTAAAGTGGAATTTGTTATGTAATCATCATAGAAGGTTTTTATTGGGTTAACTAGGGATGCAAATCAAGGCATCCAAATTGGGTTGAGTGAGAACATATTCGAGTGAAACTCAAGCTCTAGGGCAATTCGTTGATGGAATGTTAGGAGAGAGACAAAAGCTCACTTTTCATTATCCAAATATATCATACCGTCCCTAACTACTTGGTGGAGAAACAATGGAACAATTAGGGCATAGACAGGTGGACCATTGGATACTATATTAGGACCTATGCGCACCTTATAGCCATTAACACAAACTGAGTTGAAGACCTCTCATTCTGGCATTGCGAAGTTAATCTAGACTTGAATTTATG
This sequence comes from Nemophila menziesii, assembly GCA_029959085.1. Classification (NCBI taxonomy): domain Eukaryota; kingdom Viridiplantae; phylum Streptophyta; class Magnoliopsida; order Boraginales; family Hydrophyllaceae; genus Nemophila; species Nemophila menziesii. The sequence goes on along the minus strand of JARWIR010000012.1, from coordinate 15,485 downwards.
GATTGTTAATTATGTGTATATTAAGCATTTGTGTGCATTATTTCTTTAGCATTACTACATGAGACTTTTTAAATATGTTGCTCTAGGATCATTTATTTCTTCTTCTTCTTCTTCTTCTTCTTCTTCTTCTTCTTCTTCTTCTTCTTCTTCTTCTTCTTCTTCTTCTTCTTCATTTATTGTTGACTACCCTATTGTTTTTATCTTTAGTGTATCGAGATGATACATCTTTGAGTTGGGTGTCTTGATGTCTCAATATTTTTGATATATTAATTTATACTTGAGACATCATTTTAGGGTTATTTAGTTATTAATTTTGGATTTTTTTCCCTTTTATTCATAATTTGCACTTTCTTGTCCAGTTTTAGGTGTTTTGCTATTTTGTGAACTTTTGCGCGTAAATTTCGTGTTATTTGTGTGGAAGCTATTACACCTATGGAAACTGATTTAAAGTGGAAAAGTAAAGTGAATCTCTTCGTCAAAGTAAAAAAGGATAAGTTTGGATATATTTGGAAAGTAAAGAAGCTGCCAAACTGCACATACGTCCACTAATTACATTGCTGCAAAAAATCGGTCTAGAATTAGGAGTTTCCATATAAAGAACATTAAATTCCGATACGTAACGAAGACGATATGACCAAATCAATATGCTAAGGTTCTCCTTTCCTACAAGTTAAGAATACGAATTTTGGTAAGATCAGGACTCTTTAACTTGGGGATTACTCCTAATTTCGACCAATGGCCTATATATATAAATATATATATCCATTCTTAACTTAGAGAAATCATCCTTGGTCAGTTCCTAATCATCTAAGGACCAAGAGGAAGCTTACATCAAGAGAAGAGAAGACCAGAAGGAGTTGGACAACAATTCACGCCTTCCAATCCTTCATAATTGTAATTTATATTCTTTCTCTCTATAGCATGAACTAATTCTATATAGCTTGATATTAACATATGGGTATGAACCCTAGACTTTTTTTATATATGTTTTAATTTGGGATGTCTTTTAGATTTAATTGAAATTAGTGTTGATATCTCAGCTTTTATGTGCTTCGATTTATTGGTTGTAGTTCTTACGGTGTACAACGTATAGGATTACCTTAATAGTAGTTAGATGGTCACTTGGAAGGGGTGTCTAATTATTGAAACACCACATAAACGTCTAGTGTGCGGTAGTGATCCAGAAGGGATTGCATAACTAGATAGTCACTAGGGTTTGAGATAAACCACCGATCTTTGCGAAGGGTCCCCTTAACAAAGTCCCCTGGTAATTGTTACGTTGCCACCTAATTCCACCTGAAAGGGGGTTAGGAGGAATATAGAATCCTGGCTATTGCATATCACACAATTCTCCCTTACATAGATAGGTTATAACAAGGCTAGTGGGAATTACTTGCTAGATCTCGAGTCAAACTCTCACACTACTTTATTTCTCTTTATATAATTCATGTCTTTATTTTATTTAGTTAATTGCTAGGGTCTTAAACCAAACAAATATTTCAGAGTCTTTCCTTTTTAGCGTTTTATCTTGTAGCGTCTTTATTTTTTTATTTTTTTCCGTACGAGGGTCCCGGGCTTACACCTGACTAGTCCCACGGGAGAAATGACTGCCTCCCCAACCATACCTCTGGGCAATTCAGAACTAGGTTGTCCATGTTCTGGGGAGGGTTTCGAACCTTGGAAACTTTCCAAACTTTAATAACTTTCTTCCGCCTGCGGGATTCGAACCATGTACCTCTCACTTGAGAGACAGAGCCCTGGCCAGATGAGCTAGCTCACCTGGTTCTAGCGTCTTTATTTGCACTTAATATTTGCATAATTCTCTTTAACTTTTGTAGTCTCCGAGGACGAATTCTACTTATCATTAAAACTTGTGTACGATCTATGATACTTGTAGGGAGTAAGGTATTTGGTTAGGGTGATAGTTGCATCTTTATTAATTATTATGTATCACACCCTACCAGCCACCAATGTTCTTAGTTAACTTGTTGAATAGAGGCCACAACCATTAGAATCTCTTTTGCAATCAATCTTCTCATCAGCCTGTGGGTTTTCCTGTTTCGGGGTTTCCACGTATATCAGTGTTCCTTTTATTTCTTTAAATTTGTCTTTTATATGTGATCCTAATTATAACAAGCCACTTGAGATCCATAACTTAAATACTTTTTTCCCTTCCACTTTCCCATGTGAGATATTAAATTTACTCCTTTAAATTCCAAATCTCTTTAAAAAGCGGCTATTCTTTTTCAGAATATTACAAACCCAAATATAATGGTCCTTCAATCACTATGAATCCATTTTTACACACTAAGCCTTTTTTTCCTTTATTCTCCACATCATTTTCTTAAGCAAAAATTTATTTTAGGCACCCAATTTTTTCAACCCAAGTGTTTCCTCCGTCTTTGCTACACATATTTATGTCACGTGTTTTATGATATATTTATAGGGTCACGGCATCTCTGTTACATTCTATTGCCTTCTACTACTTTCTACTACTTTCTACTACATTCTACCATATTCCACAAGCATCTAGGATATTCTGTAACTTAGAGACGGTCTTGGTCGAGTCGTGACGATGTTTTAAACCTCCAAATGTGTGGATTGTGTCATTCTCCCCCACTTGAACCTGACATCAACCCTGATTCCTTAGCCTATAAGATTCTCTTGTCCGGCTCCTCGAATTTCCGCAAGGAATCCTCGGTATTCTAGCAAGAACCTTAACCTTGTGCGCCCTTCCACTTTACCAAGAACTCCACATGGCTTTGTCCTCCATGACTTGAGTCTTCCTTGAACTCTTCGCCCGTCTATTAAGCGTTGGCCCATGCCTTTCTAGCTTTATAAACTTATTGTACCGTATTGTTCATACTCAATCCCGCTAGCAAAATTGTCTAGCTCTTGAATTAATTGGTTGACTCTCCTATGTTGTCATACATGACAAGTATTCATATACCTTGTTTACCTTGTTACGTCTTTTCCTCCCTAGTCCAATAGTATTTTTCCTCCATTAATTTCCCAGTGTGACGTAACACACAATGTCCATCGTCGTGGTACTCCTTTAGGATCTCCCATCCTAAGTCTGCGCACCATGGTACGAACACACGTCCTTCTATAGTGACAAGTAAACCGTCGGGTCTTAATCTCCTTCGCATAACCGAGTAAATCCTTTGCCATTGGATCATGCTTCCACCATTTACGTATTTGGTTTTGCAAGGGACATCTGGACTTCTGATATTTTATATTTTATGATTGATTTATAGTGTCATGGGACTTCATTTTGTGGAGTTATTGGACTCATTTGTGGGATTTATCCCTATTATTTGACATATTGTGATTTCTTGTCTATTCTCTGATATTTTGTTACTTTGGAACTTTTTTGCGTTAATTGTGTCTTAAGTGTGTACCTAATATATACGTGGATGATACGATACCTCAAGATGATGAGTAGAAGTCAACGAGCCAAGATCAACCCCAAGTCAAGGCATTAAAAGAGAAAAAAGCCAATTTAGGTCAAGTAAATTTACAGATAGAATTTTGAAGTCAACTTGAGAGAGTCCTTATTCATGAAGATTTTGAGTGAACCCTTTGGTTTTAATATATTAAATCGAGTAAGTAGCATGTGAGAGACGCCAATTCGTTATTTGGAGTTGAGACGACAGAGTTATGATATCTTTTACACTATGGCTCAATCTAGTCCAAATTTTCTTAAATTCGTTTATGGCTATTTTGACCACTCAATCTGGACCTACACGACAGGAGCATGAAGAACCAAGGGTTCACTATTCTACCTTTCTATCATCATTTTGTCGTCATTTTTAGTGTAACTCGTATCCTTTTCTAGTTCTTAGCTTCGATATGAATAAGATTATCATTGTATTATATATTTTCCTTATGAACAAATTCTATTTTAGCTTGATAATGCTATTGTATGAATCCTATTTTCGAATTATAATGCTTATTTATGGGTTGGGATTATGTATAAATGAATTGATTATTTGTGCATTGACTATATGGCTAAACTTTAAAGTTGCAGCCTTTACCTTGATCAAGTATTGGGTTAGGTTAGTATTCTAGACCATCATCCAGAAGGGAGATCGAAATATGAAAATAGCATATAGACGATTAGTATGTGTTATTGAGCTGGAAGGTCTTGACTAACCTGATAGTCACATAAGGTAAGGTCATTAGGCACTGGAAAATTTTGTAGGGTATACTCAAAGTCCTTAGATTTGAAAGGTAGATCCCTATCTACCTGGAAGTTCACTTGGGACAATTTTGTATGGCCTGAACACCGTTGAGGCTCTTGCATGTACACATAACTAGTTATGTAAATTGTTGCTAGAAAGATATCCGTTTAACCCACGTTAATTTTGTCTAACTTTAATCAGATATCCTTTTTCTAATTTTTTTAGCTATTTTTTTAGTTACTAGATCCAACAGGTAGGTCCCAAAATAAATCTCCCCAAATAGGACAGTGTACTTGACCTTTATCAAAACGAAGAATCTTTAGTAACTATTTCTTGTTGAAAAAAAAAGACAACCAGTTGGGGTTAGCTCAACTGATTAAAGCCTTGGTTTTCCTTCGAGGTGGTTCAGGTTCAAATTATGTCAATGATACTCTCCCATGTAACGAAAAAAAACTATTTATTTCTACCAAAATAAAAGAAAGATTAATACCCAAGAAACACCTCAAGTTGGAATTAATTCTCCCTCACCCTAACAATCATTTTTTTGTCCATAAAAGGCCTTATACATTTTTTTTTCTTTTCTTTTCTATAAAGAGTCGTTTGAGTTATGAAAAGCTTTCTAAAACACAGATTTTGAGTTTTAAGAAGCTTCCCATAACTCACTATTTTTTTTTTAAACGGTGTCTTTTATGAGTCAAGGTGTAAGGTGGCAGGTGCCTATTATGCATTAACCTAATAGAAAATACATAATTAATATTAATTATTTTCATCTTCTTTTTGACAAATATTATAATCTTTAAACAGACTTTTTTTTTTGTTCAACCAAACAGACTTAATATATTTGAACTTAGTATAAAATATGTTGACTAAAAAAAAAAGACTTAGTATAAAATAACAATACAAACTTAGTATAAGAACGTGCATGTCAATTTCAGATACTATGGAAATATTAGGATCGATGGCTCTCTCTTCTCTCTCTAAGAATTAGGCCTTTCTTTTCTCTCTCTTAGGGTTACACTGATGCTGATCGGGTTTTGGTCTTTGTCTTCCTTCTTCTTCGTTTACAAGCTAAGGAAAAACCAATATCAACCTTATCAAAGACGGCAATTTCTAGGGTTTCTCTCTTTGGCGATTTCTAGGGTTTCATAGGGTTCTTTTGTCTGCTCCATCTCTTCGATTCTGATGGGTCTATTCACTGATGGAAGACGTTGCTTGATACCTTTTCGTCCCAAGTGGAAATATAGGGTTTTATCACTGGCCAATCTATGGCGAAATAAAAATCATGGCAAGATGGAATCTCTGGGTTTCTCCATCACAACTATCAACGGCTGCAGAGGGCTCCAGATTATTAATTTGCAGAAGGAACACAAGGCTATTCAACAAACAAGGTCTAATCCTACAGTGTTTAACATCGATTCTCTTGGAAGGGCTATAATCCAAAATTACTTTTCTAGAATAGCCTGGAATCGATGCAAATTTAATGGGAAAGCGAATGACTTACTTGGTAAGATAGAGATTATTGATTTAAATGGTAGCCATAAGGTTAATATGGGAGATCGATGGTGTAACAAGAATTGGAGAAGATGTTTACCACACAGTACATATATACATGTTTGGATTCTTATCGATTATGGAGTTAGAAATAAAACGATCAATTTCAAATTGGTCTGGATAAAGACAGAGGAATCTCGATCTCTTATATGGTGGATTGATCTCAATAGATGGAGCATGGTGGTTCATCAATTAATGGATTGGGCTTTTTGGGCCAATTCTTATTATTCGTTTATTAGGAAAAACCAACGGTCTAGGTTAAGCAGGGGTAGACAGGATAAGGGCATAAAAGGGACGGTGGTGTTTTTAGGAGAAGGTGGTAGCACGAGAGAGGAGGATGCTGGGGTTGGCAAAAGCCGGGTAATGAAAAGGGTATTGAACGGCAGAGAAGAATCAAATGATGCTGGTATAGCTATGGAAATGAAACTTCAGTTCTATGGGACGGTTTTACTATATTGGGGGATGGTAGGGAAAAGAATTACTGGGATTGATAGTAAAACTAATATAGTTCATGAAAAAGGAAGATGTAAGAGATATGTTAAAGAAATTAGAGTAAAATACAAATGGGTCAAAGGTGGGGGAAAAAAGTTACAGAATCTGTCAAATCACATTAGCATATGGAAAAACGAATTAAGGATGATATTTAGAGTAGATAAAATTGTGTGCTTCTATGAAATGGGAAGATCACTTAGTATTCAATTATGCTGGAATAATGGAGGCGGCAACTCCAAAAAAGCCGTGAAGTTCAAATGACGACCTTGTTTTGGAATGTTCAGGGAATTCGAGCGCCCTTAACATTGACAAGAATCAGCTCGATGATAGCTCAGTTTCGTCCTAGTGTGGTGGCCTTTTGTGAAACGATGTTGAGAGAGGTGGATTCTCGGGAAGTGGTGGCACGTTTTGGTTACAACAACTCCTTTTTTGTTGAACCCTCCGGAAATTCCTTCCATTCTGGAGGGTTCATGGTTTTGTGGCACTCTAATGTGTTTCTTAATGTTATTTTTAGTTGTGATTCTTATGTTATTGCCTTAATTACTGAACTGTCATTTTCATACTATATGATATTCTTACATGCCCCTAATGATTTCAATAAAAGAGTAGAGACATGGAATGAAATAACAAAATGGAGTGAGGGAATTAAGGAACCATGGATGATTTTAGGTGACTTTAATGAGATACTTAACATTACGGAGAAACAAAGCAAAAACCAAGCTAATATAAACCATATAAACACTTTCTTAGACTTTACTCATAATAATTCATTAGCAGAGATAAATTCTAACGGTTGTTTTTTCACTTGGTCTAACAGGATGGAAGGGGAAAAGAATGTCAAAACAAGGATCGATCGAGGAATGGCAACCTACGAATGGATGGAGAAGTTTCCGAGATCACAAATATATATACCTCCAGCAATAGGGTCAGATCACTCCCCCCTACTTCTCCATTTTGATATGAGTATGAAAATAGGAATAAAATACTTTAAATTCGAGACGAGATGGTTAGATAATAATAATTGCAAAGATATAATAGACAATAGTTGGAAAATTCCCCATGACATGATCCCCATACCTAACTTTATAAAGAAAAGAGAATTTACAAAAAAAGAACTAACTAAGTGGAGCTCGAAATACTTTAGGAATCACGAAAAAACAATTAAGGCCCTTCAAGATAGACTTATAAAAATTAATAGTACTAAAGAGGATAGAGATACTTCTAAAGAAGAAAATGATATTAAAGAACAAATAAAGATAGAATATGATAAAGAAGAAAAATATTGGTGTGATAGAGCCAGACAGAACTGGCTCATTTATGGTGATAAAAATACGAAATTTTTCCACTTAGCTACGATAAAACGTAGAAAACAAAACCGAATTACCAGAATTAAAAACACGAATGGAGATTGGACCGATGATTCAGAGGACATTAAAAATTGTTTTCAGAGTTATTATAAGGACCTATTTAAAGAAAACATAGGTATAGAAGAAGATATGGGTAAAGCAATCGAATTTATTAAACCCCGAGTTACTAGTAACATGAATGAGGAATTAACAAAGAAACCAACGATGGAAGAAGTAGAAAGAGCTATTACGGAATTATCAGCTTCAAAAGCACCTGGACCAGACGGACTCAACGGTAAGTTTTACAAAGAATTTTGGGATATTATTAAGGTAGATGTGCTACAGATTATTGAGGATTTTTTTGAAAATAACTGTTCAGTTGAAACGATTAACGATACACTGATTACATTGATCCCGAAAGGAACGATACAAGAAAATTTAGGAGACTTTAGACCGATATCATGTGTTAACTTTATCTATAAAATCATTACAAAAATTCTATCGAATCGCTTAAGAGAGATTATGAATAGTATAATATCCCCTACGCAATCGGCTTTCATTAAAGGTCGGGCGATTCAGGATAACATTATTATAGCACAAGAGATATCGTTTTTTATGAGCAGGAAACGGAAGAACAAAAAACATATGGCAGCAATAAAAATTGATATGGCAAAGGCTTACGATCAGGTAAGATGGGATTTTCTTTTTAAGGTATTGGATAAATTAGGTTTTAGCGAAACTTGGATTAACTGGATTAGGAATTGTATCACCTCAGTTTCTTTTAATATTAATTTGAATGGAGAAAGACTCGCGAACTTTAAACCTGGTAGGGGTCTTAGACAAGGTGACCCCCTTTCACCCTTTCTTTTCTCTATTATGACCGAATCCCTTATTTGTATTATCGACCATTACATAGACAACAATTTGATCAAAGGTATAAAAATTAATAGGAATAGCCCGACGATCTCTCACCTTCTATTTGCAGATGATTCTCTTTTCTTTCTTGAACTAGAGGACATGAATATGAACCATTTCAAAGAATGTTTAGATATCTATTGTTCGGGTTCTGGACAACAAATTAATTTGCATAAATCAGCCATTCTTTTCAGCAAAGAAACACCAGATGATATTAAGAATGAAATAACTACAATAATGGACATTTCAGAAACAGAGGACCTGGGATACTATCTAGGGATTCCACTGTGCCACAAAAGATCGAAGGTAGAATCTCTGGAATGGATAGCAAAGAGAGTGTTCAAAAATACGGAAGGATGGAAAGCGAAACTACTTTCAGAAGGTGGCAAAGAAGTACTTATTAAAGCCATACTTCAAGCCATACCTAATTATTACATGTCTATTTTCTCTTTTCCAATTAATTTTTGTAATAAACTAGTTTCAGCCATCTCTAATTTCTGGTGGAGTTCAGGTGAAAGAAACAGGATACATTGGGTTGCTTGGGAAAAGATTGCAGTAAGCAAACTCATAGGAGGATTGGGATTCAAAGATTTCAAAAAAATGAATACGGTCCTACTAGCAGCTCAAGCATGGAGACTAATGAACAACCCAGATAATTTAGCTGCAAGATTACTCAAAGGTATTTATTTCAATAAGTCTAACTTTATGAATTGTAAACTCAGACAAAGTAGGACATGGAGCTGGGCAAGTATTATAGAAGGTAGAGACTTTATTAAGAAACACGGAATAAAGATGATAGGGAATGGAAAGGATACGAACATATGGAATGAAAGGTGGATAGATACAAAATGGGAATTAGAGAAACCGACAGGATCATGTATTATGAAAGTCAATGAACTAATGAAGAAAGATAAAGATGAATGGGATATGGAAACACTGGATAACCTTTTCCCGGCACCTATAATTCACCTCATCAAGAAAACAAAAATTAAAGAACATGGTATATATGACAAGTTTATTTGGCCTTTCTCCAAAGATGGAAATTACGATACGAAAACAGGTTACAAAGTAATGATAGAGGAGCAAAACAACAATAAAGCCACAACAATAGAAACTAGAGCAATGCAAGAATCGGAAATATGGAAAATTATATGGAAATCAAACATTCCAAAGAAAATAAAATTATTTATGTGGCGACTAATTAACAACGCAATCCCGACCAGAGTTAATTTGTATAAAAGAAAATGCGCGGATGCCACAAACTGCCTATGGTGCAATCACGAGAAAGAAGATGTTGAACATATACTTCTTCATTGTACGATGTGCAAAGACATTTGGGCAGGATCTATTCTACAGATTAAAATACTGGATGAACAGGACGATAAGATTGAAGATTGGTTTCTGAAGGTCATTAAATCTTACACAAAAGGGGGATGGGATGAGAATGTGGTACGAGATTTTTTAATGATAAATTTGTGGAACATATGGAAGGCAAAGATGAAAGCTATACACGAGGGAACTGCAGCTGACGGAATGGGGATTAATATTGCATCAAAGAAACTTATGCAAGAAATTCACGGGATTAACTGGCTCAGAGAAGGTTATAAAGGACTCAATAACAGAGAAGAACCAAATAGGAACACAATTAATGAAGAACAGGAGCAGGATATTACTTTATTTTGTGATGCATCTTTTTCAAACAAATGGGAACCTACGGGAATAGCAGTTGTTGGATTTCAAAAGGAACAAAGCATGCCCATCAAACAAAGTACTAGCATTGATTGCAATTCGGCCCTGGAAGGAGAAGCAGAGGCAGTTCTTAAAGCAACACAGATTGGAGCTTACTTCTCGGGGAAGAGAATATCAATCCACTCAGATAACCTTGAGATTATTCAAGGTATAAAGCAGGTGTCAGCAGCTCGTTGGAATATCCAACCCATCCTACAAAAAATTATCCACAACGCTGAAGAGCTTGGGCAAGTTTCTTTCAAACACATCAGTAGAAAGCTCAACAGAAATGCGGATAAGTTGGCGAAGGAGGCTAGGCACGCGGCAACTTTTGTCAATCGAAATACATTTAGTATTTTCGATTTGTCTTCGGCTTTTAGTAAGATAGGGATAGGATGATTGGTTTGTTTATTTTGGGTGCTTAGGCACCCTCCCAATGTCCAAAAAAAAAAAAAAAAAAAGAACGTGCATGTCATGATTGAAGACTTTAAAGCATCTACATGACGTTTCACATTGATAAAATGTAGTCTAATAATCAATAATCATAAACAATAATGAAGCCATTAATAAATCAATAATCACATTTTTATTGATGAATTCTAGGAACCTACAAATAAAGGTCACAAATAAAAGATATTATTAATCATAAAAGTTTAATTAAATAAATCCTATAAAAAACCTAATTATGATTTTTTGGTTCACTCTTTTATTTCTATATTCTTATTTTCGTTTTGTTGTTTGAAATATACCGATAATTTTTGTTTGGTACGTACCAATAAATTATTTTTTGGTACGTACCAATTAATTCCAATACCATTTTTTTATATTACTAGGTTATAATACTATCTGGTTAGGTACGTACAGATGTTCATTTTATGATTGTTGTATAATCATTTGTAAAGTCAAATGGGTTTTGTCCATATCAAGGTTAATAATAAGGGAGATGAGTCTTTATATTTAGATCATTCAATTCAAGATACCGTATCAAGGTCCAATTCAAATTATTTCCTGCAAAAACAATTCAAGAAAATGAAACATGAAACACTTGCATTGGAACAAAAACAAAAAGATAAGCTTTTCACGATAAACCCAATCGGTACGTACCAAACAGATCCAATTGGTACGTACCAGATAGATCTAGCAGTTGTGCCAAACTTTACTGCAAAAAAAAACTAAAATAAATCTCTTACACTCGGTGAGTCTGTACTAATGGGTTTGATTGGTACATACCATTCAGATCCATTGGTACCAAAAATAAAATGAAATCTCTTCACCCTCGCTGGATCAAAAAACAAACATTATTCTCTTCACACTCGCTTAAACAAAAAAAAGAGAAATCTCCTCAAATGAACCTGGAACAAAACAATAAAAGAAAAGACAAAGTAAACGTTGAACAATGAAACATCTTCACACTCACATCTGAATTAAAAAACAAAAAAGAACCTCTACACTCACATAAAAAAAAACAAAAAAACCTCTACACACTCGCTAGAACAAAAAACTAATAGAAATCTCTTCACAAATCTAACAAAAAACAAATAGAAATATCTACACACTCGTACTGGAAAAATTTATAAATGTTGAAATTTTTTAACTTCATTTGGGTTTCTTGCAAGTCGTTTGATGGTGGTGCACGTGGAGAATGGTCCACGCTGGTGGCAGGTTTCTTCAGCAGGATAGGAGCGGTTTTCTTCCGGTAGAGAGAAGAGAGAGGGAGAGGAGAGAGAGGGAGAATAGAGAGAGGGAGAATAGAGAGAGGGAGAAGAGAGAGTGGGAGGGAGAGAGGGAGGGAGAGGAGAGAGAGGGAATGCGTAACCTAATAGGCGGTTTGTTTTAGTTTTGGTTTTTTCAATGTAATAAGAAGAGAGAGTGAGGGGAGAGAGGGAGGGAGAGAGAGAGAGAGAGAGAGAGAGAGAGAGAGAGAGAGAGAGAGAGAGAGAGAGAGAGAGAGAGAGAGAGAGAGAGAGAGAGAGAGAGAGAGAGAGAGAGAGGGAATAAGTAAACGTTAAATGTTAATTGGTGCAATGGTTAAGTTGTGCACATGTGGTTCATATTTATTAAGTCACATGCATTTTTAGTAGTTAATTTAAATTCTTATTAACTGGTGTGTTCAAAATGCTAGAACTGAATTAGCAAACGTTAAATGTTTATTATTTTACTTCAAAATGCCCTGGTGTGTTCAATGAATAGGTTTAAAGATTATTAGTTTGCTAAATAAGTCTAGCGAGTATATAGAAAGAACTTAATGCGTAATAGTTTGCTAAATTTCCCCTGATTTTGTTAAATTCTGGTAGTTTAATGTGTTATATTTTGAAAAAAAATCACTGGTGTGTCAATGATAAAGAGTTTGCAAAACAAGCCATTTCTTTGATAAATTTCAAAATGTTTAATGATTCATATGTTGCAAAATACTACCTGGTGTCTTATCATATGTCATCCCAAACTTGGTTTTCTATTACATAGAGTGTTTCACATTGGATGTGTACTTTGGTGGGAGTTTTAAGGATGGTTGCTATCACAAGAATCGATTCTGTTACTTCTACAACTGCCACCATAAAAAATGAATATGTAGAATTTTATGGATAAGGAAAATTACTAACTACCAATGAATGATTAAATGGATTTGACGTATTTTCTGGATAAATTGGTGGATTGATATATTTTATGGATAGGTTGGTGGATTTGATGTATCTTGGTTAAGTAGTCATGTAATGAGATATGTTTTATGATTGACAAGGAATTATTATCGAATGATAATCTTTTGTCTTAGTATAATGTTTTTTTTTAACAGTTTTACATATTTAAACACATAAATACAACTTTAGGGACATAATTGCAATTTTTTCAACATTTTGGTTTAGTTTTTTTAAGTCCAGGTACCTAATTTCAGTTTCTTAAGACTTTAGGGGTTTTTTTGCATACTTTTAAACATTCTGGATACCTACATACAAGTTCAGGGACCCATTTACAATTCTATAAAAAATTTGGATTAGTTGTTTTAAGTTTAAAGACCTAATCTCAATTTCTAAAAATTTTAGGGGTTTTTTTTGCATACTTTTAGACACTATGATACATAAAAACAAGTTTAGAGGCCTATTAACATATTATTAAATTTCTGGATTGAGTTTTTTCAAGAAAATAGGTTCATTTTATTAAGTCTTTAGGGGTTAATTTGTAATTTTTTAAATATTTTGAATATCTAAAAAACTCTAGGGACTTATTTATACTTTTTAAACATTTTCGATTGTTAAATCTTCATATGCTTTTTTTTTATACATATTTTATAGACATTTTGATACCTAGATAAAAGTTCAGGGACCTTTTGCAATTTTATTAACATTTTGGATTAGTTTTTTAATTCAACGACACAGGTTTATTTTCTTAAGACTTAATGTGTTGATTTGCAATTTTTTAAACCTTTTGAATACCTAAAAAAAACTCAAGGGGACCGATTCGCAATTTTATAAACTTTTTTTTTGGTTTTTAAGTTTAGGTACCAAACTTCTATTTATTCATATTTCAAGGTATTTTATTGCAATTTTAAACTTTTTTGTATACCTAAATAGAACATTTAGGGGGGTTTTTGCAAATTTTAAACATTTTGGAGTGGGTTTTGAAAGTTCAGGTACCTAATTCTGTTTACTATAACTCTATCTACAATTTTTATACATTTTGGATTCATATTTTTATGTTCAGGGACCTAATTTCATTTTCTAAATACTCCAAGGGATACACTGAAATTATTTTACACTTATGGACCCTTCTGCAATTTTAAAAATATTACATATAAATTTTATGATGTTAACAGAATATTTTGTACTTTATATTAAACTTTAAATAACCTATATGCAATTAAAGTAAATGGATCTTTTTCAATATCCAACACGAAACACCAAAATAATTCATTTCCTTAAACTTACATTAAAAAAAAGAGCAAATAACAATTTCTTAAACAATAACCCATATAACAACAAAGGTCCTTGAACCTATATTTAATCATAGTTTAAAACATAAAATCATAACTAAAAACCCAAAAAATTATCAGAAAACAAACAGATAACACTAAGTTAGATTAAACTAACAATTCATATACTCATCATCCAGGATCCCAGAGAAAAATGCTCTCCCTTCTCTTTAATTTTCTCTCTCTAGGCTTTGTTAGGGTTTGACTTAGTTTGTATGGTTTGACCAAGTTGACTTTATTTTGACTGGCCTAGTTATCGCTGAGCTATGGTGGTCCACAACATGGGTGACCGGCGATGGGTGGACCGCGGCTTCGCCGAAATTTTGCGGGTTCCTTTTTTGCTTGAATTTAGTTTCCCTTTTTGGGAAGGTATAATGGTTGATGATTGTAATTAATGGAAGAAAATCTGAAAAATATTTTCCCTTTTGTCGGCCATTAATTGAGGTGGTAATCGCACGCGTTTGGGTTTGGGTAATTAGATTTTGTTAAAATTTCTGCTACTTTTTGCTAATCACAAGCGAATTATTAGCATCAACATTTGAAAGGGAACAAATCTCATTTGATTCCGTGTTTTTCATCCCCATTGAAGCTGGTGATTTCTGCTTAGTGTTTTCTCATTTCTAAATTGTTTTTAGTCAATTTTTTTGCTACATTAAGGAGTTGGTGATGGCACCGAGAAAAAAACTGTTAGTAGACAAGCAAAAGATGGTGGTTTGGAGGTGCTGCCAATTAAGTATGTTCCTGCTTCTTCGGTGATAAAGGTGAAAAATAAATTTTCTGTGGAAGTGGAATAAGAATTGATTAGCCAAGCATGGAAATAGTGATATTGAGAAGAATAGTGAAGTTCAAGGTCGAGAAAGTCATGTTTTTGATAGTGCTAGAAAGTGTTTGATGAAAGTAATGAAAGGAGTGTTGAGGAGGAAGGACTGAATATGATGGACCAAGATGTCATAGACTCTGAGGACCATATTATTGGAGGCTCTGCTACTGAGTGTACATAAGTAGAGACTTTGTATGGCCAAGAGTTTTATTTCAAAGAGAGTGAGGCTCTTCAAAGTCTCAAGAAGCTGGAAAATGATGTGGTGCGTCTAGGAAGTAACTGTAACTTAGGGACATGAGAGTCTCCTCTACCTACTAGAAATGGTTCTAAGGGAGGTATGCATAGCTTGAATAAGGATAAAGAGACTAATGATGGAGAAAGTTCTAAGAATATTGATAACTCTAAAAGAGATGGAAGTTGGACTGAGTTGTTTAATAAGAACATTTAGGATGATTTAAAGTTGAAGTATTATTCACCTATTCAGG